>JABBWI010000014.1:0-600000 GCA_016647755.1 Suillus subluteus | reverse complement strand
ATCAGCAAATCAACTGTGTTTAGCACAGAAAATAAATCTCTGTCAAGGACTTTCTTGTTCCAGACGATGGTGGCAATCTGTATGTATTGCCGACACAACTAGAATGGTTTCTCTATTATTGCAATCGCCTTTGGAATGTTAGGATAAATATACTGCGCACAAGGAAAGCCTTACCAGAGAGGAACGGCCCGTGGACGCTTGGTTGGACAACCAGTTGCCAATATTGTCTGGCTGCCGCTCGCACGAACAACTATCGGTTCATTCTTGGCGGATGCAAATAACACCCTCGCGCGTGCACGCCTCACTCACACAGTGCTTCCGAAGATGTACAAGCAGCATCCTCGAATGGATAGCCGTTGCCTCATAGTCCTCTTGCCACTACCTACGAATGGCGGATGTGGATCATTCGAGTTTCAAACGGATGTTCGCAGTCGCCTACCTTCGTCTACCTACGTCTATCCAGGGATTCCAGGCTGCTGGGCTTGGTATCCAGAGTCGCTCCAAGCACCATCGGTCTCCATCAGCTCTTCCACTGAAGGTTCGTATGAGATATAGTAAATGTGAATCTGCACGGTTGTGAGCAACGAGCATCAAATCCGCAGTACACATGATGATTACTTGCCTTGGGGTTGCCGTTCTAAGCTACATCTGCGACAAACAATATTAGCTTGTGGAGCCCGACAGCTCCACGCCATCGAGCGTGTCTTAGTCATAGAGGCCGGGTAGCCGGCAGGAATTGATCTCGCTTGACATATTATATACCCAGCTGTTACCTGCTGTTACTTGTGTCTTTCAGCCAAATTGCTATGTTCGGCGAAAGGGGCCATTTGGAAGACAGGACGCTCTGAATCAAACACACCACGAAAACACTACGGTGCCTGAGGGGAATCGTACAACTGTTGAAGTACGGGATGCTGTGGACAGTTCGAGGAGGTTAGCAAAGTTTGACTCTGCCCCAAATCACTGAATAGCCTAGGTTGTATGTCCCATCTGTATCGCTGTGACACGAGCAACATGGAACAATTGACAGAAGATGTCATCAAAGTACAGACCTAGACCTAAGGACAACTGATTTTCGGTGCAAACCTTCCACAAAATCTCCGTCAAGATTCAGAGGCGATTCCTAGGCGTAACGATGACTAGGCGTGTTAACGGTCACACACCCCATAGGTGCGAATGCGTACGTCAGGTTTCGAGCCGACGTAATTAGTCCACATATATTAGTCACTGTGGTGTTTGGGCGCGTGATCCAGAAACTCGGAGCCTCATCTGACGAGCACAAGGCGTTTGAGGGGTCGTATCTCTTCGTGTCCGATAACCAACGTGTGCAGTCGCGAGGCACGAGACTGTATTGCAGGCCTGTACTGATTTCTTGGTATGAGAGCTGAAAGATCTGGATTTCAAATCATATACTCCCCGTGAAATCTGAGTGCAAATGTACCAGCGTTACACATCTTGACAACTTACTTGTGAAGTAGAAGGGTATTAAGGCTATGGATGAATGGATGCATCATTATTGACGAATAAGGCTTGCTGTCATCGATACTCTAGTAAGGGGGCTAGTGACAGGCGGTGACCTTGGTTGCTCCGTTTAATAAAAGGTATTAGGACGATTTGACTTGTGGCAGTCATGGTCATGTGTATCGTTTGAAAATGTGTTCCGTGAGAGAGCACTGCTAGCTATAGCAGTGAACAACAAATTCTTCTGTAGGTTTGGGAGACTAAAATGCCTTAGGCCTTAGGCCTTAATAGCCAGGCGATTAGAATGACAACTTGCATGAGCTTCAAGCACTTGATCATAGCTTAGCTTGATTATTAAATCTTGATTGCGCGAGACTAGTGTCACATCCCGTCATTCATGCGCTTCCACTTACTTCCTACTATTCGTACTTGAGCCGATCTGTACTTAGTGTCAATTACCGTGCTGCAAGATACAAAGGCAATAGATGTTTAGGGCCACATACACTTATGGCCCAATCATCTTCCGAAATCTCTTCGTCTCACTACATCCAGTGCGCCTCCCACCCCTCCGCAACATGTCCCACAAGCCCATCCGAACCTTGCTCAACGCCAACGAGGAGTGGGCACAGAGCGTAATAAAGGACACACCCGATTTTTTTGCTCGGTCAGCCATTGGCCAGAAGCCCAAGGTATACGCATCGCTCTGTTTTTTGCCACGTATTTCAAAGTTCATTTCAGATCCTTTGGATTGGCTGCTCTGACTCGCGAGTACCGGAATCAATCATCACAGCATCTAAGCCTGGCGATATCTTCGTGCACAGAAACGTTGCCAAGTACGTATAAACAAAAAATAATCAAAATACGTGTTATACTGATAACCCGTCCCTGCAGCCAATTCCACCTCCATGACGACAGCGCGCTCTCAGTTCTCACATTTGCTATCAAAGAAATCGGCGTTGAACACGGCGAGTTTCTTACTGCTCTCATAATGAGGTCGATCCTTCCTCTAACGTCTATACGCCTTCAACAGTCGTTCTCGTCGGTCACACCAACTGCGGAGGTGCCATGGCTTGCGTAGAAGCAGCCAAAGACCCAGCCGCTAACCCTGGCCCGTCCACCCCACTCACGCGCTGGCTGAGCCCTCTCACTGCACTCGTTCGATCCCTCGACCTTTCCGCGTGCTCTGCGAGTGAGGCGCTGAACAAGGTCGTCGAAGCCAATATCATCAAGCAGGTCGACAATATCTGCAAGTCGGAGCCTATTACCACTGCGTGGGCAGACCCGGATGCGAAGAAAGTTACTGTGTATGGATGGATGTACGACCTTGCTGAGGGACGTATCAAGGAGCTCGTTGTTCGGGACGCATCAAGGAGCTCATCGTTCGGGACGCTCAAGCGTGCCAAGGCCAGATTATAAATTGTTCGTCTTTGATACCAGCACAATCCCCAAGGTTGTGCGCCAAATTCATGGTTTTCGATGCATTCTTTGCTAGATTTTCTGAAAAATAGCTCTACATGTTGAAGGTGTTCCTGGGATTATGCATGTCTACACTGCAGGCAAGTAATATTCAACACCATTTTGATTTCTGAATCGCGCCCTCGGTGCTCGGCCACTTATCCTTTGAAGGCACGAGTCGCACAACAGACGGGAATAGTTTACGACATGGTAGCGAGATCATTGAAAGAGCACAAACGTATTCAAGTACACGATAGCAGCCAGCATTTGAAAACAGATTCCGAGTCATGGGTACACAATTTGAACACAAAGAATTTATCCAAAAGATCATCATAGAAATTGAATCTCACTTCCTATCGATGCTGAGGCCTAAAGTGGAGGGATCATACGTAATGACCCACGTAGTATGGTCGTCGAGAGCAGCAAGATTTTCTTCGAAGAGACGTTCGGTCTCGACTTGGCCCTCGATCAAGCTATTCTCCTTGTAGCCCGTGCCAACATACCCGCGTAGAATGGGAGTAAACTCTGCGTTCAACTTCTGCCCGTGCCCTACGCCGCGCCAAACTAGAGTTGTCTTGGGTGCGTCCCCTTCCTTCTCAACGAAACCTGGACAATATGTAGCGCGAGAAATTTCAATGTAACAATAATACGTACCAACACCTATATCCTCCTTGAATGGTGCATTGTTTGTGCATTGAATGTTGTTCTTCGGCACCGACGCGTCGGTTTTGGGATCCTAGCCTTGTCTCGCAAACCGATATCGAGAAAGGCAAGTTGGGCGTACTTACGGTAAAACGGTATACTTCGCCTTCCTTGGTTAAAATGGTGGATTGCCCAACCTAAGTAGCGGTCCATGGAACCAACGACAAATCCGTGGTTCTATCAACGCACACTAATAGGAACCTCGGTCGAAGCATGTTGGATGACATCATTGGACATAATAACCTTGGTGAACGCAAGTCTGAGGGTACATTGTAAATTAGCTCTCCACATAAGCTTCGAATGCCCCTTACTGTGATCGATATATAACATCGGCGCGGTAGATGCCTGTTAGTGACACTACTTATTTAGAGAGCCCAAAGCACTGATAATATTCACCCACCTTCAGCCTCAAATTTCCTGACCCTATTAGAAAGTTACATCAGTAAGAGCGCGAGACAACAAAGACGAAACGATGAAGGATACAGGCATATACGCTGATGGGTAATACTTCTTGTACAGGTCAGCGATAGGCTGATCGTCGAAAGTGAGAAGAAGGTCGACGTCTATGCCGAGGTCGTTTGATTCGAAGGTGAGCTTTTTGACGAAGGCCATGGCGTAGAGTCGAATTCGAGATTGAAAGTATGAGGAAGTTCGCGTTCAACGTTCAGTTGTGGCCTATGGCTGAGTCGACACGACTTATATATGTAATGCCGCCAACGTCGACGGCAACACTGACGGACAAGCAGTAACGTGGAAGAGCGTATGATTGAGGATACGGTGAAAGAGATGATCTCCAAGTACAGGTATGTCGAGTTATATATATGGATCTGTATCGTGCACGGTGTCCAATCAGCGATGTGGGCAAGACGCGTTATCGAAATGGTTGCATCATAGGCTGCGTCATGTGTTGCGTCAGTGATGTAGTAGGCATCAGGCTTACACCCTTCCTTATCATCCCCGGTCAAAACCAGACAGTGCGAGAGACGTCCGGAGAGTGCCGCGTCGTGCACCGCCAACCGAAACCGCCCTCGCACAATCTGGACAGGAAATCTGGACGAATACACATGCAAAGGCGGTCAATATCGTGCGTCGTCGAAACAGAGCACAAAAGCGATGGAACGAAAGCAGTAAAGCGATGGAACGAAAGCAGTAAAGCAGTCGAAACAGCACGCAATGCGTGCGTTCAATGTAGGGTACCGTCGACGACTACCCTGATGGCAGTATTCTTGATCTAGACGTTCGAGGAAACCTGAATAAAGATTTGGATAAATATAGCAAATACAACTTGAAGCAATACTCACTAATTGAATAGCTTCGGACTCGTAAGACTAACAGAAGAGTAAGCTCAGCGTGGTACTAGTGGCGAAAAAAAAGCGACGACGTACATTGCGCTGTTGGGTATCAGGTGCATCCCAGTAGAGACGGAACTCCACCGTAGTCCCGTCTTTCTTGACCTGCTTGAGCCAACGAAGGATACAAAGGTCCCTATATCTATGTAAGTAATGATAGCATATAGGCAGGAACAATACAAGGTACCGTCGACGACAGCTTGGATGGTGTTCTTGGCCCAAATGTTCAAGGATCCCTGAGCGAATGTTTGATTCAGTGCTGCTGGTGCAAATACGAGACGCTCACGAATTGTGTCGCTTTCGACTCCTAAGATGCGCATATATGCACTCGGCCCTGTAGTATTCAACAATTCAAGTATGTATCAGCCTGAGCGTACAAAACTTACATTGAGAGGGTATTCGAGTTATTCCGAGGAATCGGCTAAAGGCAAAGACTCCGAGTCAGGGTGCTGCTATTGAGGAAACTTAGGTGTTTAGGGCCAGAGCTCGAGTGGGTTACTAGCTGGCCGTGGCGTCGTTGTACCAGACTCTGGAACATGACGGCAAGGGAATTAGAGAGGTGTTGCAACATTGAATCTTGATGACACATCTGCAAAACGACGAAATGAACGCTTAACTTACGCGCGTTACGAACGCTTACGAACGCTTACGACTTCACTAGCGAACTCATGCGATTGGTGGAAGCACACAAGCGAACTAAATTGACAATAGATTGAGATTATCAGTGTCTACTACAATTTGTAAGATAATCCATAACAAAGATAATCTACTGATCAACGAGCTCTGCCGCGAAGAAGCTTAAACAACGATTTCCACCTAGATAGCAACATCGGAGAGGTTCTAATGGTTTCACGAATAAACTTCATAAGTTTCTCATACATTTTGTTAAAAGCGCTGTAAGTGAAATCGATTTGCTTGAATTTACCGGTCGAGAACTCCTGCAAGCTGCAACACGCAGCCGTTGCGGAGATCGCCATGATATTGTCAAGACTTTCATCTGACTCGATGAACTTGTCATAGCCATCACGAAACACAGCGCGCTCTGCAATCTGCATAACTCCGTCGTGCTCGAATGGGAAGCGGAACTCTCGGCCGTCTTCTAGCTGTCAATGGTCTTGTCATCACAAACAGTAAGAGTCGCAAAACGGTACATACTCTTACTGGTTCGCCAAATATATAATTAATGCTATCATTGCTGACGAGGAACTCAATGGTTGTTTTGTTCTGGTTGATCTGGAAAGTCAAGTCGGTCCAAATGGATATCTGCAGCTTGTACAGAATCTCGACGACATCCTGTGCGCACTGCTTGAACCGATTGAGTATTGTCGAAATCGGAGTACTGATGGTCTTGTATAACTCTGATACATTGTTGTCGACCCAGAGTTCGATCGAGCGAGCTAGTTATCCATTAGCGCATACCCTAGTTGTAGCACCGGCAACTCACTTTCGAAGATAATAGAGGCGCACGCATCAGTGAGTGCTTTTCTTACTACGGTCAATCGACTCGACGAATTGTGGAAACCACGTTTGTTGAGTATTTCCACGATAACGGAGTTCTTCGCGTCTTTCACAATGGTTTTCAAAACCGTTTTGTCAATAACAGGTACAGTGGCACCTGAGTTGTGCCTTTCACGACCCGTAGCTGCAAGGTCTTCAGCAACAGTCGAGGATATAGAGGGTCGAGAGGCAGTAGCAGTTGGTGTTGTCTCGAGCGACTCCCTCGAGGGTCTGACAGGAGGCAGTTGGTACCGTCGCGTAGTCGATTTTTGTATTCCGGTCGTTTCGTTTCTCTAATATATGATTAAGTACAATTCAGAAGATATAAATATGAGACTCACAAAGACAACACCGTCCGTATACTCCTGGCGAGATTTTTCGGCACCGCGAAGAGGTAAATAAGTGTATACCATACGATAGCGGGATGCGACATCACCCGAAGGTGCGAACGACCGTTGGACTCGATCAGGTCCTACAGCACGGGGAGCTTCCCCGGTGAAACGAGATGTCCTCGGTAAAGGGACCATATCCTGGAAATTAGGCGGTACGGAGCTGTAGCCGTCGTTCGAGAAAACAGGGGGAGGATAGATGGATGGGCTGTAGCCATCGTTCAATGGAACAGGGGGAGGATAGATGGGTGGGCTGTAGCCGTCATTCGATGGAACAGGGGGAGGATAGATGGGTGGGCTGTAGCCGTCATTCGATGGAACAGGGGGAGGATAGATGGGTGGGCTGTAGCCATCATTTGATGGAACAGGGGGAGGATAGATGGGTGGGCTGTAGCCGTCGTTTGATGGAACAGGGGTAGGATAGATGGGCGAGAAAACAGGGGGAGGATAGATCTGAGGGGGTAGTTCAGGCGTATTCATGGACTCCGGTATCTCTGCCGCGCAGCCAACTTGATCTCCCGACGAGTTACCTGCGACATTCAGTCCTGATTGTCGAATAATGGGCACATCCTGTCATTGTGTCATAAGTCGGTGTACTACTAGTAAGGATATCAAGGTACTCACCCGCACAACCCTTCGACGAGCTCTTGAGGGTGCGTTTTGGTTTGCAGACATGGTGGTCAAGTCCAGAGATGATCGATCGATAATCGGCACGCGTGACATCTTCGTAAATCAAAAAATCAAAACTGCTACATTCCATGATAATTGTAGTTGTACAAACTACAAATAAAGACATCAACACACTAAATGGTCGAAAGTAGGAAACAGGTTTGCGTAGTACCACCTTACAATTATCTAATTTCATCTTTCAAGCCGGTACATCTTGTTAATAAATGAGCGCATGCTGCGACACAAAACAATTTGAATGAAGCTTACCTTTGCATTGGTTAATAAAAATAGATTCCTACTCTGGTTCACCTCAGCCCTGTTGCCACCTCATCCTCGGCGCGGTCTCCGACATGTGATTGATCTCCGTGTGTGTCAGCAGTGTCGAGGTCATGGAGATCTCCGTATGTGTCAGTGGTGTCGGGGTTGGGGAGAAAGAGATCGAGCTCATCGAGCTCAGTATTCAACTGTGTGATCCTTGTCGTCTCTTGCTGTCGAAGCGAAGTGACGAACTCGATATCCTGGGATGCACGCTCTGAATCGCGATCAGCCACCATACGTGCAAAGAGCTCTGCCTCCTCAAATGCCCGAGTTGTTTTTTCCTCCTGCTCCTGATGTTCGCAATCGAGGAAGTGTTTGAGCCTCGATAACTTCTCTACCTCCCAAACCAAAGCCATTGAGAGATGCCGGTGGTATTCAAGTTCTGCTTCCTTGTAATATGCAGCACGGCGAATACCTTCAGAGGACATCTGCTGCAAGCCCTGAGAAAATATTCTGGAAGTCTAGCGACATGATAATATGTCACTCAGAGTTGCAGCATATGATATAGTAACGTACTGTATCATTGTCAAGGTTTGAATGCATATTTTCACTTAATCTTCCCATCACACTTGCCATCTTACGCTCAGCCTGCGGAGTGGGGGGAGTTTTCCGGACATAAGGGTGGTAGTTGGACTGTGAAATCTGTCTCGAATGACGTATTCCACCCCCCCTTTTCATAGGTGGACCGACATCAAAAGTGACAGATGCTGCTAAAATTTGAGTTGAGTATTTTCTGATATATGACAAGGTGTGATCTGAGTACCTGGGGGTGATGAGGGACAAAGGCTGCTGGGTGGAGAAGAGCTTTGGGGGCTATCACGGTAGATGCGAGTGAAAGCTTCAGCATAATCAACTTTTTGAGCAAGTGGACTGGACTTTGGGCTATGCAATGGGCTGGTTGGTGGGGTGTCACCGGTACCACTCAATGGACCCTGTAACATAGACTGCGGAAGATACATAACTGTTGAGTCTTGCTATCACTCGCAGTGGATTGAATAGTAAGCCCAGTCAACAGTCGGAGTTTCAAAGACTTGGTGCTTTTCGAGTGTACAAAGTGTCGCACTGGCAGTCACTGCGTCACTCCTATGGCGTATCCTCAGCCCTATGACCCATATAGCCCTGGTTTTCAGCGTGAGGAACCCAACTCTGAGTTTGCAGATTTTACTCAGAAGTAAGTTGTACTATATGGTATTAAACGACTCACTGATCTCCTTCTCCAGTTCGCCCTTCGACATTGCTGTCACCCTGTGTCCTAACTGCAAGAAACAATACCGATCGGCTGAGGCAGTCATAGAGCATCTCAATGGTGCAGACTCATGCTGGCCAGAGAACCTCACCAATGGATCGATGCTGCCAGTACCGCAGGCTCTACAGCGACCACCAGAGCAGACCAACTTATCAGCAAAGTATCACCCCACCTCTGGCTACCATTACCTGCTTCCAGATCAACCGCCTTCACAAAACATATTTCAAGAGATGCAAGACCATCCTCTTCAACAAGCTAGAAAGACTAACGTGTGGTATCCATTTGACGGGCCGGGTGAATGGTCACTCGCGAAATTTCTTGTCGAGAACCTTTCCCAGACGCAGATTGACAAATTTCTCAAGTTAGATTGGGTACGTCTAATTATCATCAAGTAAATACTCATTTGACATATTACTTCAGTTCCAGACCAGAGAGCGGCCGCAATTCAAGTCGAAGGACGAGTTGTTCTTTTATATGCAGCAGCTTCCTGGTCGCGGGCCAAAATGGCAGTGTACGAAACTTAAGCTCAAGGGCTACGAAAGTGAACAACCAATCCATCTTATTTGGAGGGACGGGCTGGAGGTTACAAAGCAACTTTTTGCAAACCCCGTTTATGCGAGACATATGTGCTACGACCCTCACCATATCTATCAAGGACAAGAGCGCCAGATAGGAGAATTCTGGACATCAGATGATGCATGGAAGATTCAGGTAAGTAGTTGCGCTTTGGTTTAGATTTACTTGAGTGATTGACACTTGACAACGTAGGATCAACTGCCCGAAGGGGCGACTATCGTTCCGATCATTGCTGCCTCTGACAAAACCCCAGTTACAAGACACACGGGTGGCCTTGAGATGCACCCGTTATTTCTAACTATCGGAAATATCCAGGCTGATGTCCGCATGAAGGCTACGTCACATGCGTGGCGATGTACTGCATTCATGCCAATACCGACTTTCATTGTCAACTCTGATTTCCAATCCTTACTCCGGGCACGTCTGTGGCACAAGTGCATGGATCTCGTATGTTCTAATTTGAAGGTCGCAGCTCGTGTTGGCGAATATATGGTCGATCCCTCAGCCAGAGTGCGTTACTGCTTCACCCCTCTCATCAGCCACATCGCCGATCTCCTTGAACAACTGATGATCGCATGTGTGACGAAAAACTCATCTCCCATCACCACTGCAACCCACAAAGAGTTTGGCGATGAAACGCCGCATCCCCCACGGAACGGATCAGATACATACTTGCTTATCCAGCAGCTTTGCCACTGCGTTGACCCATGGGATCTCATTGTATTCCTTAGAGAGGCCAAAAAGCTTCATCTCAGCGGGGTACACTTGCCATTCTGGAGAAACTGGAGGCACTCTAATCCTGCTAGCTTCCTGACGCCAGAGATTCTACACGCGCTGCATAAGTTTTTTTTTGATCATGTCCTCAAGTGGATCAAACAGATCATGGGTCATGAACTCGATGTACGGTTCAAGAGTCACCACAAGCGCACTGGTGTGCGCCACTTCTCTGGGGGTGTCTCTCACGTCAACCAAATGACAGGACGAGAGCACCGAGATATTCAGCGCACGATTGTGCCGACGCTGTGGGGTATGGCAAGCCCTGGTTTCATCCGTGCTGTTCGGGCAATGATCGACTTTATCTACCTCGCTCAGAATCCCCTTCACACTGAATCTAGCATCGTCTCTATGACTCAAGCACTTCGGGACTTCCATTGTAATAAGCAGGCTATCCTCGACGCAGAGGCACGACAGGGAAAGAGCGGCGCTAAGGACGACTTCTTCATTCCGAAACTGGAACTCATGCAAAGCTTTGCTCGTGCAATCTTCCATGTCGGTTCACTTATGCAGTGGACAGCAGACGTGTCGGAACGTCTTCTAATAACACACTGCAAACACCCGTTTGAGCGCACAAGCCGTCAGCGAGATTTCGTCCTGCAGATCGCCCGCATCCTCGATCGGGAGGAGACCATCCGGCTCTTCGATCTTTATACATTGTTATCCTCCTCCTCGTCTACGCCTGGTCAGGACCCTCTCATTAACGCCGTCGTCGAGGAAGATGAAGAGATTGCCAGTACGGAGACAGATCCTACTCTTGCTTGGGTCTCCAATGTGAACCCAGCCGCCCAGCTAAGTCTACAAGGCCCGCGCCCTGTTCGTAATCATTTCCTGAAGGGTATCATATCGGACAATGCACGGATTGCCTTCAACGTGACCGTGAAAGCAGATCGCAGCCGCCTCGATGCGTCTCAGCTGCAGTCATTATATAATCTCCCTGATTTCGCGCATGCTTTACACCTCTACGCAACCCGCAATGGCTGTACGCTCCCTGATCACGTATCATTCAACACATGGTTGAAATTTCGGATCCAGCTACATTCCGCCTTCCACACTTGTAGAATCATGCCGAGCCAACAGATTCATGCCGAACCACCTTCCAGTAATTTCCCTAGAGGGAACTGCGACGCCGTGTTATTTAGCCAGAGGGTCGATGGTGATAAGGATGGTGCGTATTTAATCTTACTGGCGGTGACACTTCCTGATGGGCCTTATATCGTTCTACAGGGTCTTATGTGGCTCAAATACGAGCCATATTCCAGCCAATTCTTCCTAGAGGCTCCCATGCGCAACTCCCTGAACACTTGTCTCAGGTACTGGTATATATACAGCATTTCGACTTCATCATACCTGGCCCCGAGCCATCCACGGGTATGTGGATGGTCAGACGATCATATACTGGACACCCTTCACAGTTGGAGACGGTAATCAGGCGTGGATCCATAATTCCCCTAACAGACATTACGCATGCCGTGGAGATCATACCTGTCTATCGAGGACTGTTGGATAAAGATGTGAATTCCGGGAACTCACTGGAGGTGTTCGACGAGTATTTCTTGAACAATTTCGCAGATAAAGAACTGTACCATTCGCTCTCGGTGATCTCAGACAACTAGTAGACAGCTTGAATTCTATGTAGCTCAGTTATCTCAATCTGATCTTATTATGGCCGGCCCATCTCTTGATCTTTACTTGATAACTGCAAGATCTTTGCGCACCGAATCTCCGAGAGTCATAAATACTAAAAGAGTATGGTGTACACGGTGTACGAGAGTGTCCCTAGACTATCCCAAAAGCATCGCTCTGAAGTGTCTCTCAAGACGAGTCCAAACATAGATGTGAAGACGGAGTTTAGACTTGCAAAGCTTTACTTCGCGCACTACACCACCAACTGCCGGCACGCTTTGGGCGAAACCAGCGTGACAAGGCCAGATTAATAATGAATCGTTCGTCTTTGATACCAGCACAATCCCCAAGGTTGTGCGCCAAATTCATGGTTTTCGATGCATTCTTTGCTAGATTTTCTGAAAAATAGCTCTACATGTCGAAGGTGTTTCTGGGATTATGCATGTCTCTTCCGGGTTCTCCCACTGCAGGCAAGTAATATTTAAAACCATTTTGATTTCTGAATCGCGGAGCGCTCAGCGCTCAATGATGCTAAAGTATCGTGATCCAATTAAGATTAATGCTGCGATGGCCAAAACTTGCTTAGAGTGCTAGTGTGGCACTAAGATTGGATCTGGATGTGGCAGTGGAAATGATGGCCGCGCTCAACTTGGGTATTGCATTGGACAGATCGGCACCGAGGCGATCCCCGAAAGTCTCACTGCGAAGGCAAGTCCAACGTTACGTAGTCCGACGCTCAAAATTGGTGGGCAGATGCTGACACCAATATCGCTTAGCTAGCCGATATCTGCGCAAATCATCATCCTCATGTGCATCTCGATTGCATAGATACGCTACACTATGTAAGACAGGGCACGTTGAGGCCCGTATGGCTTGCCCTGCCCCAATCCCACAGTGCACTACAAGAAGCCAAGACTTTTAAGTATAGGCGATCTCCAGCAATGACCCCGCAAGGAGCCAGCCTTTTTGTCAACCTCGACAAAGAGCGTTGAGACTCTTCCATAATTAACATCCAACCCACAAGGACGTTGAAGGTCCCGTCTCCTCTTAACTAGCGAGGGCACGTTGAGGCCATCATGCAGCAATCGATACGTTTAGTACCTATTGAAGGGGTTGGTCAATGTACGACGACAGAGTGCATCTGTCTAACCTGTAGTGCGAAGCTTTGTATGGGCCTTGGATAGGGATGTCAAGGTAACTGGATTGCTCGGGACTGAGCTCAGTCAACTTGACGTTGAGCTGAGCAAGGTGAGCACGAGCGACCTCCTCATCCAGCTCCTTGGGCAGCATGTGAACACCGAGGGGGAATTTCTCTGGGGTGGTCCAAAGAGCAATCTGGGCCAACACCTGGTTTGCGAATGAGCAGGACATGACGAAGGACGGGTGGCCAGTGGCACAACTGGTAATTCACCATAGGTTAATTACGAATTAGAAAATTAAACATGGAATAACCAACCCCAAGTTTACGAGACGACCCTCAGCGAGGAGGATGATGTGACGGCCAGAAGGCATTGTGAAGCGGTCAACTTGAGGCTTTACATTGACAGCCTGCTTGGCGGTGGCCTTCAACCATGCAACATCGATCTCGACATCGAAGTGACCAATGCTATCCAAGAGTGAGTTCTCATCATCAAGGTAATGGATGTTGTACGCACTTGCAAACGATAGCATCCTCGGGCATGACCAAGAAGTGCTTGGCAGTGATGATATCACGGTTACCAGTGGTAGTGACGAAGAGATTTGAACGCGGAGCAGCATCCTCCATGGTCGTTACCTCATAACCAGCCATCGCAGCTTGCAGCGCATTGATGGGGTCAATTTCCGTGACGAGAACGCGTGCGCCGTATGTGCGCAGAGATTCGGCACACTAAAACGATCAACCATCAACGAAAGCTCGGCGAAAACGAAGAAAATACCACTCACTCCCTTGCCGACATCACCGTAACCGGCGACGACAGCGACCTTGCCGGCAAGCATGACATCAGTGGCACGCTTGATACCATCAACAAGGGATTCCCGACATCCATAGTAGTTGTCGAACTTGGACTTCGTGACGGAGTCGTTGACGTTGATGGCTGGGACCTTCAGCCTGCCTTCACGGAAAGCCTTGTACAGGTGGTGGACACCCGTAGTAGTCTCTTCAGAAAGACCCTTGATGTCTTTATTCCGACAAAGTCAGAGGTATGTTGTCACATAGATCAACACAAAAATCCTTACTCTTCAAGTATTGGGGGTATTTTTCGTGGACAAGGGTGGTAAGATCACCACCATCGTCAAGAATCATGTTCAATGGCTTGCCGCCAGGGAAGGCAGCAAGACTCTGTTCAATACACCATTGGTACTCCTCCTCAGTCTCGCCCTTCCAAGCGAAAACAGGGACTCCAGTTGCAGCGATACTATAAAGTCATGATTAGGATACTGATATCATGGAGCAAGATACACTTACGCAGCGGCAGCATGGTCCTGGGTCGAGAAAATATTCTACCAATGGAAGTGAGTGTCTCGCGATGATCACGTAACCATGGACACCTACACAAGACGACCAGGTAACTTCAGCACCGAGAGCAGTCAATGTCTCAATCAAGACGGCGGTTTGAATAGTCCTGCAGAGTATAAGGACTTGCCGCAACAATTAATCGTCGTTCGAACTTACATATGCAAGCATCCAGCAACACGAGCGCCAGAAAGAGGCTTAGAAGGTCCGTACTAAAAGAAGAGGATCAAAAAGGAATTCGTTAACGATCTCGCACAAAGTACCTTTGATCTCATGAACATCAATCCTGGCATTTCATGCTAAAAGACGCGAAATCGTTTGAGAAACGATCGCGAAAAGCAAGGCAAAACTTATACCTCAGCGATCTCGATCTCCTTGCGACCGAACGCTGCGAGAGAGACATCTACAGGAATACTCGTTCGGATCGATCAAGGTGAACCAAAATGATCATCATACCTGCTACTTTGAAGACCATGTTGGGGTATTTCTGAGGAGATGATATGAACGATGATGGGAGAAAGAAAATGAGTGAAACAAGATAAGAAATCGACTTTTTATCTCGAAAACCGTGCACGTGCGCTAATCAAGGAGTTTCCATACAAGGTGCGTGGGAGTTCATCGTTCCAGTCTTGACATAGTCCCACTCTACCCGACGCGTCCTTGAAATCTTCTCTCACAGTTTCTGGAGTTCATGCACATGGCCTTCCATGAAGAATCTGATAAGGTGACGGAGACTCAGAGAAAGAAGTGTCGACTAATGGAAATAGGTATGATAAATGCCCTACAGAGTCATCGTTCTTGAATAATTAGCGACCTGTGTCTTCAAGTGCAATATACATGTGAACCAGAAGAGCTCCCTAGTGGAGAAGTTCGTCCTCGATGCTTTCCTATCCCCCGCATCTTTAGGATGTTCGTGTGAAAACTACGCCTCAGGAAGTTGACATGATGTTGACGTGGCTATATTTTCAGATGCCCTGACCGACCGGCCGTGGAACTCACGAAACTTATCAAGATCGACCTCAAGACAGGAGAGATTGAAATGCCGGACGAGTCAAGGTTTGTTATCGGATGATGCATCGTGGCCATCTATTTAGTCCATCCAATACAGTTCCCTTCTTCCAAAGGGCAAGCACTGGCGAGACATACGTCGATACGACCTTGAAGCCGAAGCTGGACCGAGTGATTGATCGATTTCAAGTCTTTGAAACCACGCAGGACCTAATCCACGGGGTTTCATACGATCCCCCACAGAGGCTCCACCCCCAAGACTCAACACCTTGCGATTCATTTCTAGCATATGTCGCTGACTTCGGGACTGCAGTTCTTCGAATGGGTTGACTTTTTGCATTCAGTATTATATGAATTCCAGCTGTGGCTATAATTGATTTACTGCCAGCAGCCTCATTTTTGCTTCTATGGATACCTCAGGTCATCAATATTAATGTTTCCCATGTTTCAGCTTCTGGTGTGTATTATTGTCCATCATCGTTTCTGTTCACTCTTAGCCACACTCCGACTAACCGGCCATAATAGTTGGTGATACGTTACAGCATCTAAACGTATAGGTCACAAATTCTGCATGCAATAGTGGCACTGCCTGTGGAGCTTTTCATGGCATTGTTGGTAGTAATAATACCTTGGATTTTTTTCCCTTCCCAAGTTCTAAACAAGTGATCCAGTCAATGTCCTTTAATTGTGTAAACTGCAGTTGGACGACAAACGCGTGCCATTCAATTGTTCCAAACGTCAAACCAATGTTCGAAGATCGGGGTCGACTCGGCGGGGTTGCCAGTCTGATGCAGTCCATGGCATCGTGTGATCTACACGACACAGCTGAATCTGATTGTATTGTCCCGATTGTCCGCATTGTCGGATGTTAAGTGCATAAATCCAAGGTCACATAGCGTCGGTTGTGTTGATTGGACTTTCAAAGTTCAGGAATCAGGACAGTTTTATACCGCTTTCCCAGTTAGCAATTACCATTGCCACCATCGACTGCTTCCGCGCATATAGTTTATAAATAAATTCCACCTCAAACCTGCCATCTGCTAGGACGATGCAGAACTCCCGCGATCTATGCAGCAGGCAGTGTTACCGTAATTCATTTGTAGATGATGATCATATGCCGTGACCTCTAGCTAAGAAGGTCCGGCGTTTATAACTGGCCGCCATCAAAAAATGTTTGACACACTTAGCCTAGCAATGGTAGTCTTCGGAGGTGTGATCAATGCTCCCGTACAGCCCGTCGCAGGTGTTGTGCTTCAAGTCGCCAAGACATATCATGCTGTGAGTTTGTGGTCGTATCACACATTGCTTCACAACTGCTAACAATTCCGTCGGGATACTCATCCTGAGGTCTTTAACCGTTCCCTTGTCCTGGAGGCTCTGTCCGTTGCTTAACTTACTGAGGCTCTACTCCTCCAATCTTTGCCTTGCCAGCTAAAGGTCGCGTGATCAACACTGCCTAGCCCTTGTAGATATGTTCCATACATTTAATCGGTTCGAAGGCGTCCAGGGTGGTCATCCCGTGGATATCAAGTGCGAGGCTATAGAAGACACGCCATTGAACCGGCGTTCTCCCTCAAATTCTACCTGCACCTTCTCAAATACTCAAAATTGCACTGTTCCGTCCTCGCCTGTTGCCCTCCGGCGTCATTCTTCTCCTAGCGCTCCCTCAAGACGAACACACTTTCAATCCTCAAGTCTTCGACAGGCTCACTCAAAAAGGGATTCTCGTAAAGTGTCTGATCGCCGCGCGATCATGTCCCATCCTTTTTCTTCGAGGGGAACGCCTAGTCGGATGCTCTACTCTCAATCGGACGCCCCTGGGCGGAGGTCTGCGGACAATGGGCAACGCGTCATGCAGTCACCGCCTTACGCACTGCCAAGCGCTTTTGTCCAGGTGAGTCCCCTCTCTCCAACCTCACTGCCATATTCACAGAACGTACTTCTCGCTGTCGTAGTCACATGGAAGCATGGATATAGGCCCACAAGCGTCCGGTTCCAGCTTGGCCCCGACATCAAGCCTGTCTGGTGCCGTTGGGGATATGAATATTCCCCCGCACTTATGGAATGCTGCAACTAGACCTCCTTACTCAAATGCACCGACATCTTGGGTGCCCGGTGCTCACAGTATGCCCAATATTCCGCCAAACATACAATCCCATATTCATTCTACCGTCCCTTACAATACCACACCTACCACGGATCTTAATACTGCACCACACCATAACCATCCATCAGCCACACCAAGGTCCCCGCCATTTACGCACGCCTACTCAAGTCAAATGTCATTCCAACAAGACCGTTCTCCTCAAAACTCTCCTGCCATGATGCTGGGCCGCCCAGGATCTCGGATGTCATTTGATCAGACTCGCCGCCCTTCACAGGATGCCACGGAGGAAGAAAACAAATTCCTTCGAAAGAGGGTGAAAGACCTTGAGCTAGCTAACGAGAAAGGCCGTCAGCGTATCAGGGAGCTTGAAGCAGAATTAGCTGACCGCAGCATCGCTGGCCCTTCAATCAGACACGCTGAGCCGTCCATGAGTACAGTGTCTAGCAGAATGCCCACTCCTCCGGCTGTGCAGGCATCCTGGAAAGCTCGGACAGACGCCCGCGTACGGCTTTTCTGTTCGTTGAACCGTGCTGGAAACGCGTTATGCTCCTGGCATGATTCGCGTCGGGAGCGTCGGATACACCCACCCCGTATGGCTCCTCCTGGCTATTTAAACTGTGGCTGCACACATGAAGAGGCGCTTTTTGAAGAAAGTTTGTCTCGTCATGATGTTGGCAGCTACCATCCTGGAGAGGCCGTCCGTATGGACCCTGCCCTTCGTAATCCTCTCCTCAAATTACTGCAGGAGCGATATGCATACAGGGATGGTGACTTCGAAAGAGATCCGGTTACGGGGAATTGGAAAGAGGGTGAGGGAAGCGCCTCATGGGAGCAGAAGCTGCTCGCAGGTGCTTCTAACTCTAGGAAAAGAGGCGACGATCGTCGGTAAGCCTTGGCCATTGTAAATATTTAAGTTATCTACATCTTCCCGCATTACTGTGCGACGACTTTTCTTTTAGATTGCATACTGTATTGCATTTTCTTGCGTCTCGCCTTTCAGTCTTGTCTACAATTGCTGATTTGGCATGCTCATTCATTGACACTCATACACATAATTATGGTCTTATATATCGAACGCTGTACCCGTAGACAACTTATAATTATGTAGATTACATTGACTCGAGACTGTATTAGAATTGACAGATAATTCATCACGTATTGTTTCACGATTGATATTGAAGTTGATCTTTCCCTACTGGTTACACCAGAGTAGTAGAAGGACAGTTGGAACAAAGACTCTGAACCGAGAGCAGTACTAGGATCATCATGAATCACCACGAAAGCAGTCTGCAAGATTTATCAATGAAACAACGACTGTGCATTGTGCTGCAAATGATCGTTAACATGGTACTAGTACATACATACTCATGTGCTCCATTAATGCTACTCACTGTCCAATGTCCATCATGATTGCTTACCGTACACTAGCTATGTTTCTTTCCAGTTGCTTTTTTTGGACTTAGATCAGATTTAATTAATATCAGCATGCGGATGCATTTAAATCTCCAACTGTACAGCCTAGGTACTAATTCGAGTTTCACCGACGATCAGCGCGCGAGCCCACAGCCAGCCATTTAGTAGTTTTCCGGTGCAGATCGTGCCTGCATGCACTGTACGCACTATATCTTGCCATGTGCACACCTCAGCCTGCACCATGAGGGCAGCACCGGCTTTGTTTAAACTTTCAAACTTCAATGGGCATAAGCATCTAAATTATTTATATATGTATATTCCATGTACTTAATTCACTGGCAGAGCTGTGCTCCCTTTTGTCAAGAACATCAAGCAGAATGCTCGAGTGACTCTGAGATTGGATATGATGCATCTGATCATGATGGTGTTTCTATGACAGATTGTGTGCTCTCCCTTGGGCGAAGCGCTGACTAAGCCCTCTGCCTTCAATACTCAGGACACCAAGGCTTTACAAGCTTGTCTTTCGCCTCTACTCCCTCGGGGTCCCCCAATTGCAAGCAAGGCCAACATTTTTGTTACTCGCGAAAAATTATATTCCAGCATACCGATGGCAAAGGCTTCCAGGCTGATATCATTCACATTCCTCGTCAAGTGCTGCATCGCCTGGTCATGGTCGCGTCAATCTCCGGATCAACTACGAATCATTCAATCTGTTAAGCATGATACTCAAGCCTTTTCATCTCAGATGCACGGTAGTTTTTGTGGCTCTTTTATTATCGTATGTATAACGCTCTCTTCCCCAGCTGAGCTATCCCACGAAGAGATCGACCTGATTTCCAAACACACTGGTGATCACAATCTTTGGCATTCAATAGGGGACAGGAATCTCACAATTTGCAGGTGCATTTGATGGATATATGCGTAAAAATGACTGCTTTCAAGAGGCCGCAAGGCACGCCCAAGGTCGTTGCGAGGTATCTCATATGAGCGAGGACGAACGCATACAAGGTTTTCTCTGTTTGATGTGCACGATTTGAGACCTTCCTTATATTTTTAGTCGCTATCAGGCTCACTCTCTGTGAACTTGCTACAGCCCGCCACCATACACCACCTCTCGAGTGTTCTCCATTTATTAACAATGTCGGACCACACATTTCACATCATGCAGTAGGTGATTGTGTCGAGTACGTCACTGTTGACAAGGTTTAGGCGGATGTTCATTTATACCTAGTGCACTCTCTCGGAGCGCTCAATTTTGGTCTAGCTATTCTGGGTACCTGCGAGAAATCCGTGAGGCTGGGTCACTTCTTAGCTGTTCTATTAATAGTCGCAAGCAGCCCAGCTGTGCTTTGCGTTTCGTCGATGGATGGAAATTGGTGCGTTCCAGCGGAGATGGTAGCTATTTCTCTCATGTTTCACCCCTTAGACACCGCAAAGGATATCTATAGAAACATAACGTTGGAGAAACTTGCTCTGATTCGATTTTTCCTCGAACAGCAGAAGGGATTCACAGCTGCGCATCAGAACTGGGAGCAATCATCTACAGTTAGTGGAATTCTCTAATGAGCACAACTGCGCAGCTGATTATTTCTCACAGGACCTACGCGATCTCATCAGTGTGTTGAAGTCGACTAGCGGTAATATACGCGATGTTGCAGATGTGGCGTCCACTTCCATCATTCAAAATGCGCAATCAGTAGGTGGCCTTCTGATCTCTTAGCCACGTTTTTTAGGAAGCACTTGCAGCTGTTCACAAAGATGGAAACCACTTTATCAGTCATCAACCAGCGCAGCTTCGACGATCATATTCGTTCATTGGACAAGGTAACCTATTTCCAGCTTATTAACCAAAAGCTAACATTCCCAGGTTGATCGGAGGATTGATGACCTGACATTAAGCGTATTGTTCTCGTTCTCTGGGCTTTCAAAGCGTTCCTGAAGGAATGCACAGCATTCAAAATCCATGTCATCGCTACTATCACTGGTCGAATCGCGTTTAACCGCTGAAATTGAAGCAGTCGCATCTTTGATGTTAGAGCAGAGTTTTCAATCTCGGGCAGTCGCGGTGCGGTCGTCTGAATACTTTCCCTAACATTCTTCTAATCGAGCTCTCAGGATCAAGTTCAGCAAAAATGGTCCGCGCTTGACACAACTTTCATTGCTATGCAAAATGTGACCAGGTTTCTTCCATTTTGGTCGCAAGTTGACAACATCTGTAATTTAGTCCTTCCACGACCTGCAGAGTGTGATCACAGGGCTTACATTCTCTTTGGATTCCTCTCTTTCCCAAGTCGTGCATGTGCAAGAGATCCAGCGAGAGGTGGCAGAGTCTGTTTCACTTCTTGATAACAGAATTTCCCAGCTCACGGAGGTGACCCACCGTGAACTTGAAACAATCAATCAGACAGCCCTTGCTCTCATTGATACCTTTCAGCGCAAGTCAAAACACGAAGCTTGGCTCATTAACCTGCAGTGGCTTTTACGTTTTGTCGAACCCAGTTTGTGTTGCTATCAACTGCGCTCTTTTTTTCTGACATCCCAATGTTAGCGTCGTTGCTCGGCTTCAAGACTTTTCAAGCCGCGACCAGTCTCTTGGTATTCCTCTGGCGTCTTCTGGAAGTGGTACTTTCACTTCTCATGGTAACTCAAGGCTTGAAATTTTTATTTTTATCTTTCTGATGTGACTATCGCAGACTAGCGTCGCAGTTTCTAGCATCAGAAGTCAACTGTTACCCAAGTTCCGCAGTTCAAAACAGGTACAGCCGCAAGAAAGTTCATGGCGTCTCGACTCTCAAGTGGAGGAGAATGTGTCACCTGTGTCGAATGTCAGGCATCTGCAACGGAATGACTGTTTGGACCCGCGGATCATTCGGCGACTTACTGGACCTCGCGTATCTCGCATACCCGATAGGATCTGTCGTCGAGCCACCCCTTATTGAAAATCGTTGCAATTCTCTTTTAACCTTTTCTGTCTTTGTATACTCTTTGCGTTAATTCAGAAAACACAATGGTTTCCATGCGTCCCTGAGGCTAAGGATGTTGCGGGAAACCTCCCTCAAGGGTGTGAACTTTCGCAGATGCTAGTTGATGGGTTGCCCAATTGATTTCATGTCTGTTCTGTTAAGCTAGTTTTATTTTACTTGGCAGTAGTCCCAACGAGTCACACTGGTCGTGCGTGTGAGGCCTAAGGCTGGACCTGATACACTCGAAGCTGAAGCTTTCATCTTTGATACGTGTATGGTAAAATAAATAAATAAAATTATTTACCATGCCCCTCTGTGTCAATATTTGTCATTGATGTTAACCGGGTCCGCTAATCCCTAGTCTAAGGTCCACCAACTAAGCTTCTGTTCTTTGTCGTATGTTGTGAGCTGTCATGCTTGCACACGATGTCCGTAGGGACTCCAATATCTTTCCTTCACCCAGGCGCAATGGTCGCCGTGTTGGCCCACACAACAAGACAACGGACACCTATGCATCCAAGCATCAAAGACATCTACCGTCTTGCGGACAAGAACAGCCCTCAATTACACCCATCACGGTCTCTGATCATAATAGAGGATCACAATTATATGTAGCGCCCAAAGGTAACGAGGTACATCGTCTGGCATATTCACTGCATCGTACTCCACTAACTAGATTCAGGACTCTTGTCAGGTCCACCCGTCTAGTTGTCGTACATCTATGGCCCATCCCCAAAGTGATAAACCACATCCTTACGTGATGCCGCCTCGATTTTTGAAGCAACAGGCAGCATCGTGAGTCATGCTATTACCCCTCTTCGAAAGTGTCTTCATTTGTGTGGCACAGGATGGGTAAGCCAAATCCAAGCCTTGACTATTCAGCTTTCCCCAAACAATTGTGTAATCCTGTGACTTCCACCTGTGGACGAAGACCCGACACGAGTTCTTTCGTTGTTGACTTGCCATCGCTGACTCACCAGAATCCACATTCACCGGAACCTGTGAGTCAACATTACACGTGCCTAAGAGCCACAGTTTTTCATGGGCGCTAGATGTTAGATATAAAGGCTGCGCTGTCTGCCGAGGGCATTCACATTGGCATCCAACCAAGTACCTCACACCCGCAACCTCCTACTGAAACTCATCCTCACATTGATCAAGTACGATTCAATTATTCCTTCGTACGAAAACACTCATTAGTACTTATCAAGCACACATTGCAAACACTACCAACTGCGGCAGCACCTATGTCTCATCATGACACCCTCCGACCGCTTGGAGTCACGTCGGGTGACCATATGCAAACACTGAAAACACCAGCTGAACCACCCAAGCGACCTCCAGGTTTGCAGTCACCTGCTGGCCGAGGTGTCGCATTACCTGTAGCATCAATTCACGTCAGCCTTCCTCCACCTTCCAAGGCGAAGGTAGTAGTCAATCTCCTTGGGCTGACCGGCAAGTTGATTCAGCATTGATATTGCAGAAATTGACTCGTAAAGAACAACAATCTGGACCTGAGTTCTCAGTCACAGATCTTGAACTCGTCACGGTTAAACCAGACACCCCCGAACCTTCGATCTCACCAATTTCTTCGAATAGCGTCAAGCTACCATCCGTTCAGGGGGGATTACGACCGTCAAGCCCGAAACCTTCACTCGGAGAATCGACTACCCCAACGTCATCAAATTTGGCTACGGTGGGTAGTAGTTTATCTCTAGATCTGACAGTTATATTAATCCGCTTGCCCAGCAGGATACAAGAAGTTCGTCAACTTCGGGCAAGGATGAGATGCGCAGGAATTGGTTTGCTGGTACCTGTACCCGCAGGCAGTGCCCCCATGCCCATAGAAGAATACCGACTAATCTCACCTGCCACCGTTGGCTTCGTGGGGAGTGTACTCGGTCGCAGTGCCCTTTCGTGCACGAGCGCCAGGCAAGTCCGACACCACTATGATTTGAGCGTGATGATGACCTACTGTTCAGAGTTCCGACACTTCCGTCGAGAACCAACCACCTGTTCTAAATGGCGATTCTCGAGATGTCGTGCAAGTTGCCGACGGTCCCGTTAAAGATCAACCTCCTATTCGAAATGGCAACACTCGAGACGGCATACAAGTTCCCGACCGTCCCGTTAAAGATAAAGTACTTGTTCGAACCCGCAACACTCGAGACGGCGTGCAAGTTCCCGCTGGTCCTGCTAAGGATCAACTATCTGTTCGAAATAGTAACACTTGTACACAAGTTCCGGACCGTCCCGTCAGCGACCAACCACCTAATCGAGACGGCAAAACTCGAGATGACGTGCAAGTTCCCGACGGTTCTGTCAAGAGTCAAGCACCTGTTCGAAACGGCGGCGCTGGAGGCACAATATATCAAGGTATTTTACCTACTTACCTCAGTGTAGCTAGCCGAATGTAGCGAACTCATCCCGATACCCGCAGACTCAACTCGACTTCCATCTTCTAGGACGTCCAGCAATCCTCAGTGCTCTATACTACAAGTTCCACCCTCGGAAACAAAATCCCGTGGGTCAGAACGATATTCTCAGGCGGCTTCGACTAATACCACACAAGAAGACACTGGGCACAAGACATCCAGCAACGTATGTATATTCTTCTCCTGTCTCATTTCTGGCACTCATCCCGCGAAGCCCGATGGTCGCCAACCGAAGGAAGTTTGTTTTGACTGGTTGCGCGGTCGGTGCTGGCATCGCCCCTGTCGTTATCCGCACGAACGTCTCAATGATGTGAGTTCTTTAAGTTTGGTAATACACACTCCCTAACATATGGTATCAGAACATTTCACAAATTCCCAATGACAACAGTCAAGGCAGCATGCAAGGTCCCGCTAAAGATCAACCACCTGTTTCCAATGGCAACACTCGAGACAGCATGCAAGGTCCTGACCGTCCCCTTAAAGATAAAGCACTTGTTCGAACCGGCAATGCCCGAGACGGCGTGCAAGTTCCTGCCCATCCTCAACTACCTGTTCGAAACGGCAACACTCTTGCCCAAGTTCCAGACCATCCCATGAATGATCTCAAACAAAATGGCAAAACTCGAGAGGGCGTCCAGGCGCCCGAAGGTTCTGTTAAGAATCAAGCACTTGTTCGAAACGGTGCTGCTCGAGGCACACATCAAGGTATTTTAGCTTAGCTAGCCGAATGTAACAAACTCATTTCGGTACCCGCAGACTCAACTCACTCTCCGTCTTCTGGCACATCCAGCTCCGTTATGACACAAGTTCTACCCTCTCAAGCGAAATCCCCCAGTTCAAAACAACCTTGTCAGGCAGATTCGACTAATGGCACACCAGAAACCACGCAGGATCAGACATTCAATAATGTATGTTATTCCTCTCATGCCTCATTTCTGGCACTTATCCTGTGAAGCCCGATGGTCGCCAGCCGAAAGTTTGTTATGATTGGTTGCAAGGTCGGTGCATGCGTCACCCTTGTCGTTACCTCCACAAACGTCCCAATGATGTGAGTTGTACAAGCTTGGTAATAGACTCAACTCTCTAACATATACTACTAGAACATATCGCAAACGAATGCTCCGTCACCAGTTCGGAATACTCATGCCGATGACGCACCAGCGTCTGGGAACTCCCTATCACGACACTCACCGTCCAGCCCTACCACACGTCGAATCGAGGATCTTGTCATACCCGTGATAATTGCCGATCATATAACACTGAAACTACGTAGCGGTTTCGATATACAGGATGTGACCACTGGATTCGAAACTCGGTGGGTACACCTTGGAGACGTGTCACCGCAGGTCAAGGAGTCCCAACTCCGCTCCCTTTTGGAAGCATATCAAGTCGATGAATTATGTATTCCAGACGGAAAGGGTGCCAAGCGGTTGACCGTTAAAGTGCAGTTTTCCACCGCAGCGCAAGCCATGGAGGCTTCGATAGCTCTTCATGGACAGCAGTTCCAGGGCAGGAGACTCACTGCGAAGTTGTCTTTGAACACTACCGTACGTGGTACCACAGTGCTCAAGGATACCGCAGTCCGTATTACCTGGAATGCGCCCCAGCGCGTTGGGTACGCGGGGTACGCAACCCTTGATGAGGCCAAGGCTGCGATTGCAGCTGCCACTGGACTGGTAATGAAAGACAATATTATCACAGCCGCCTTGTACGAAGGATTACCCGCAGTTGGCGTTTACAGCGTCATGTTTTCTCGCCTTCCTCCCGATGCAGAGAGAAAGGATTTGGAGCAGTTTGGCAAGGCAGAGTCCATCGTGTTCGAACGCCCCAATTATCAGCCACTTGAAAGCGCTCGCCATGCGGTACATCGAATGCTACGCAATTGCGGCAGTCTCACTAATTTCGACATAATTCTTCCTATCTGGAATGGCACCGTACTCGCCTGGGCAACCTTTGAAACCCATGCGGACGCCAGCAATGCCAGGGATCATCTGGACGGACAAAATCCTCGTGCGATGGGAGGAAAAATTTATCTATCTGCTCGTCATGTGCAGTCTCTCGACTTCTCGTTGCCGTTGAGCAAGTTCAAGATGCTGGAAGGAGACATTGCTCGCCTTCGGTGGACGTGGCGGACAAGGTTCAACCATGACGTAACTCTTGTTGACCGCCTCATGTCGCCTGATGGACCTGTTCATATCAGGATCTCGGCTGAAAACTTGAGCAATCTTGGGATTGCCAAAGCAGAATTTGAACAACTTCAACATGGTGAAGTCGTGACTCTCCAAAGGAAACCCATATGGGACAGATTCTTTTCTGATCCATCCGGCTACTTATTCCTTCGTGAGCTAGAGAGCCGATATCCTGGAATTGGATTACGAACTCGGATGGGCAAAATCCTGCTTTTGGGCCCAATCAAACAGCGTCAGCTTGCTCGACGAGATATTATGACGCGGTTCCAAGAATTACAGGCGCGACAACGGTGGCGCATCCCTCTATCAGGCAGGGTAGTTGGTCCATTTGTCGGCACACACCTCGTAACCCTCCAGAAAACACTTGGTCCTGAGAACTGCTACGTACATCACATCTCAGATCAGCGCGATCTTGTCGTGCGAGGCAACGAGCAGTCTTACCGCATTGCCTGTGAAGCAGTTGAGAAGGTACAAAACCGTTACACAGACAGCTCCACGCAATCCCCCCAATCTGTCTGTCCTGTTTGTTTCACTGAAGCATCAGTCCCAACCATTCTCACCTGTGGACATACTTGGTGCACGTCTTGCCTCGAGAGTTACCTCGTGTCCGCAGTTGAGAACAAGGCGTTCCCTCTCACCTGCCTTGGTGATGATGCATCATGCAACGAACACATCTCAGCCTTCCTCGCCCAAAAGATCCTATCTGGTGAGGATTTCGCTGCCCTGTGTGAAGCGTCATTCTGGTCGTACGTTCACGCGCGGACGGACGAGTTCCATCACTGCCCAACACCAGATTGCGCTCAGGTATATCGTGCAGTTCCTGGCGGCGTAATTCTCCAATGCCCATCTTGTTTAGTTCGCATCTGTTCTGGTTGCAATACAGAGGCTCACGATGGGCTCACCTGCGAAGAGCGGGATCATGCAGAGGACAAGCTGTACCATGAATGGGCAGCCACTCATGATGTCAAAAATTGCCCTGGCTGCAAGACTCCTATAGAACGCAGCGAAGGTTGTAACCACATGACCTGCGTTAGATGCCAAACGCATATCTGCTGGGTATGTCTAGCAACGTTCCCGAAGGGAGATGGTATCTATGACCACATGCGAGAACAGCATGGTAGCATTGGGCTAGAATTTCTGTGATCACCCATTCGTTGACATGTTCTTTCATCTTATTTTATGCCTGCTCTCAAGGCTTGCTTCTTTCCATTTGTTCCACCATCTGTGCACTGCGACTTGTACTAGTGTCAATATCCTCTGTAGTGTTTTGCCCTGTCTGGAATTTATGAATCTACTTATTATACAATGTAATAGATCTGTTGTATGTATGCTTTGGTATCCCACGCATCGGTTGCAACAACTATGAGTAAATTAACCCTCCCATCCTCAATGATAACTGTAGATGACAAACTAAGTCACGTAAGCGATGTTATCGACGAATAAAAATGCACAACACTCACGCTGTCATACGGCTGTGTTGGAGGCCGTCCATGATACGGCAAACTCGTAGGTAACTCTGGCCTTTCAGCCAGATACGGCACAAAGGCACCATACTGATCTTTATATCCTTCCGTTTCGCTGGGGTAATGCTGCAATTCTGCAGGATACGCCCTGTCCTCTGGTACATAGACGACACACATATTCGACGTGAGGTGGTCCCCGCGTCGGTTCCAGAACCCCTTCCGTACGCGTCGCGTGTAGTGCGCAGGCTCTGGGGACTGATGAGGCGGTGCAGACGCAGCTGGGTTAGGGCGCTCCAGTCGGCGGTGGCGGGAGAGGATTCGAGGACCGCGAGCTATTGTTGTATGGCGTCAGGCGACTCGCTCTTTCGTACGATTGGCTCCTGTCCCTGCGTCGCTCGCGATCTCTCTCCCGTTCACGTTCTATCTCTCGCGTGCGAACACGCTGACGCGAAGGCGATGATTCTGGCGATTCCTCATCAGAATCTGGAGGTACAAGTAGAGGATAAAAGAAGTCATCTGAGCTCGAATGGGAAGACGACGACATAGACTCTGGAATGGTCGATAAATGGGCCTGCGGAATTACAGGCTCTGTCCTACTCCGTGATAACGAACCAGTAGCAGATCTTTGTACGGAATTAATGAGGGGGCTCAGTACACTACCCATATCCTCCGTAAACGTGGACAGCGAACCAATAGAGGACGGTGAGGACGTGGTTGGGAGTGAATGATGCCGCGAAACGGGTTCCGGCACTGAAAGCCCACGGGAAGCAGACGCTGAAGTGTTCGCGCTCGCGCTAGGCGCTGAAAACGAGCGTGACGGATGGTCGAGAGCTTCATCCGTATGTCTGCGTGTCACTTGATAGTGTGTAGGGGTCCGTACGACATTGGATGAGGATGTCGTTTGAAGGTCTGGTCTGGTCATAAATGACTCTGGCTCTCTCGTGAACATGGGCGCATGAAGAGGCTGTTGTGAGCGAGTTGCCAATGACGACATAGTCATTGATGTAGACGAAGATGAAGATGGCGGTGCTGGAAAGGGGGGCACATATTGCGGTCCGGATGATGGTGTCCGATTTGAATAAATCGAACCTATACGACCGTGCGACGATGGTGGTGGCGGAGTTGCCGAAGAGATGGAATGTTGGCTCAGCCCCTGTGAGCGGGAGCTGAGGCTGTCTAGAGAACCGTGTCTCGAGGCTGGATGACTATAAAAATAGTCTCGTACAGGTGTGCCCGTGCTTGTAGTGTTATGGCTGTCCTGTGAACCTCTTTGTGGGGGCGCATAACTGGTCGGGGTCGAATTACTCCGAATACTATCCTGCGAGCCCCGACCATCTCTGAAGGCCTTCGTCGGGGTAGCACGGTCTGCTCCATCTGTCGGCAACAGACTCGGAGGATTCCATATCCACGGAGTTTGTGGCGCAGCATCCCCTTGTGCATCTCTGGTAGATTCTCGATCTCGATCTGTTCTACAGTGTCCTTCAAGCTAGATCATCTCTGGAAACCAAACCACGCACGCACCTCGCACGGACCATGTTCTCCAAACCAAGACCATTTTCGGTGAGCTGTGTCCTCCAGTAGCTCGGGCTTGCTGGACGCGGGACGCGCTTGTAAGGATTAAAGTTAGCAGGGACATTCTGAACCCACCCCATTCCGGGTGCCCAGGGAACACCGGGACCTGCATTCATGTTATGGGCAGGGTTATACTGCCAGAAGCCAGCCTTCCAATGCGGGTGGCTGTTGGCGCCAGGCGGCATAGGTGGTGGACCAGGGAAGTTTGGAGGAAGAGCAACGCCGGCTGGTGGGGGCCAGGTGCCTTGCCAACCCTGTGGAATAGAATGTTGCTGCATGAGCTGTGGATTGGGGTGCCAATGTCCTCCTGGTTGAGCCATGACGGGCCTTTGATAGACATGATAGTCAGTCAAGATTTTAATTACAAGATCGAAGGAGCGCACCAGATTTATACATACACCCGTGATAGACACTTCAACCAGAAAACGAGGCGGGGTATCGCAAGGGGGAGGTGAGTTTGACTAGTTTCTACAGCTTCACTCGTTGAGTGATGATGATTCGACAGTATAACTAGTCACCGGCAATCCAGTGAAGAACGAACTTATAACGGAAATTGTACTGGGTATCGCTAATTTTATATGATGGAACGAGGCCAACACGGAGCACTAGCACTGGCGGGCCTGCGGCAGACACTGTGACACGGCGTAAGATGCACGACTCGGAAACTTCAAAGTTCAAATTTGCACAGCTTAATTTCATCCCACCATATATCCCTTTAAGAAACTTGGTAACTTATCTACCAATGTATTCACAAGCAACGTTTATGCATCGGAGTGATTGCAGGTGCTTCACATTGCAATTACTAGGATATGGCAACATCAAAGGACGATGAACCCTATAGATGGAAAGTTGGAAGCGTTGGTCAGCGGAAGTAAATCAGGTTCAATCCGGTCATAGCGGACCGGGTTTCAAAATACTCCGTGCCATGGGCCACCATGGCATCGATCGATCATGATATCACTCCCAGCCTCCCTTTGAGGTGGATTGTCATAGTAGTAGCTCAAGACTCTCCATCATTGAGATCATTCACTCCACTAGTCGTGCCAAACCAATAACGATCGGAGCAGTCGTAGGCTGAACGTTTATCCAAGTTGTAGCCGATCTCGGGCAGCACAATGCCGGCACTGCAGTTACTGATGACTGACACAACTGGCTGTGGGTCCCCCTGAGGACCGTTGGCCTCTCATTGTCTCTTATAGTCAGTACTGAACAAAGTCGAATTCATCGTACCGTCACTATGCACCATCATTTTAGATTATTGGTCCGCAGCACCTGGCGTGATGCCTTGAAAAAGGTTACTTAGGTTTTCTAACGAAATAATCAATAGATGTTTCAAATTCCAAGTATTCTAGAAGCGCACCCAGATTGGACAGACATGCCAGTGAATCCCACCATCCATCGACCTCTTTCCCTCCAATCTACTCACAGTCACGGTGGACGCAGAAGGATGGAAGTGCGAGTATTTCATGCGACCTGCCCTCCCCCTTGTACCCGATGGGAACTGTAGGCACCTTACCGTTTGCGAGAACAGTGGGAAAAAGGGAAATATCATAAAGGCCAGAGCAATCGCCTAGAGTGCCATAGCATGCAAATCCTCAACATCTAGTCTAAGGTCTTACCATCGCTCCTATCTCTGTCTGCACTGACCCGTTGCGAAACCTGTTCATCGACTTGAGAAGCAGGACTGCTGTACGAGTTAATGGACAGGTTTCATTGAAGGGCTACCTCCTGATCGATGCCGGATAAGTGTGCGAGATTTGCAATGCGATACCAAGAGGGCGACATCTAATGTGTCATTCGACCAGCTTTACAATATTAACATTGTCAAGATGGGGTAAAGGTAGCATGGATTTTTCAGCCAAGCTAATAATGGTCAGTAATACCGATTTGGCGCCGACGGCATTTCCCGCTTGCTAAGTATTCTAATTTCTCAATCCCTTCCCTCACTCTGAACACTCGACTTGTAGTTGACCTGGGTACGAATTACTGGCACACGAAATGTCACGGACGGGCATCAAATTAGGTCCTTTTTCACCCAACTTCCAGCAGATTCTCAATGGTCTAAAAACTGACAAGCACGGTTGATAAGTGTTTCGCGGACCGTGGCACTTACTAACCTCACCACCATAGTGTTGACAATGCGTGTCTGCGGCGCACTGATGACTCAGTATTCTACTATCCAAGCCATCAAATATGATAACACACGGTAAGTCGTTGTACCAACCGAGAATCAAATTACACTGGCACCTCCACTCTGCATAATTGTAATGTCATTCCGTGGCTCTGCGGAAGTGATATGTCTATTGTCCAATTCAGGATATTTAAGCGCGCCCCATGAAAATTTCACGACTACCGACTCAACGTTGTAACCTTTCATCATTACTGGATCTGTTAAAACTCCCGAGTTTTACGAATGTCGAAGGACAAGCCTGGATAGAAAGCAGGGAGAAAATTGGTTCCGTGTTGCTAACCCAACATCGTACATGGGGACATTGGAAAGACCGTGTACCGGGTTTCGAAATACACCATGCCACTGCTCCAAGCCCCACCGCTCATAATCAATCAAGCGATCTTGCCTTTCGATTTTCATCGAACGAATTAGAATGATTACATCTAAGCGATGATGGAGAAAGTGGACAAGTTCAGGCCCGTGAAATTTCATGTTGAGTGAGTGACTGTATGACAAAACAGACGATATCCAAGCCTCGCAAGTTGGCCTCAAAATCTTCGAGGAGTATGCTAGCATTGCTAGGTTTTGTGAAAAGGATTAGACAGGCCAATCATGCTACATCATGCTCAAATATCGGATGCGATTTGCATGGCGATTGATAATGACAAGCTGAGACTGTTAGAATCTATACATTTTTGCCTTGAAAGCCGAAAAGAAACACTAACGATGTGGTAGTCTTTGTCGCCTCTCTGTTGTCTTGGGTGGTCCACTGATGATTCCACCACATCGCATGAGGGGAATAATTCGTTTAATTGACTGCCAGAGAGCATCCAATGCTTGCTCCGAGAACGCACGACACGTTAGTGTAAGTGCGAACAAGGTCCTTCCAGAAAGCGTGGTAGGACCCTTACGAGGAACGTAGATTTTGTCTGCGTTGATGTAGCTCATGACATTGGAGAAATTTTCAGAGACAAAGAGGGGGCGAGACACTTTGCTGTTGACGGTATTGCTGGAGCCATCAGGAAGGTGGATATGCAGGGACTTGGAAAGAGTGATTCGCTTGTAAGGGTGCTTTAAGGGGTAGTGGGATTTACATCAATGGCACCTCTCTAGTAGTCACGGTAAGTCTAAACATCGGTCACGAGTACAGTTGTAATCCAAGAAATGATACGATAATAACTGGGTGCAAAATATTCCATAGACGCACCCGAGAGGGAGGAGAGAAAATCTTCGATTGACAGGGAGTGTTTCAGCAAACGACAGGCTCATGACTGACGTGGAGTGGGACGGCGACAAGTAAATAAGAGTCCACAGCAGTTAACTTCATAGGAAACATCTCCCGTTCCGCCGGTCGAGCCTTGAATTTGAGTTTGAATTTGTGTCGGTCGTTCTTGAGACCCTTGTGTCCCCGGCGCAGGTTGGCCTGGTGGCATTGAACCGCCGGCCTCGTTGCCATTCGCACGTTGCATAGCTGCATCTAATTCTGCCTTGGTGGGAGGGGCGATTGCAATTCTCTGCACATGGATCAATTTCAATGCATCGAAAAGGAGTGATGAGAGCTACTCACATTTTTCTTGCGACCAGGAGCCACATCGACGATGCGGCTGGAGGCACCTACAGAAAATAAGGTGAAATTCCATTGTCGGGGCTGGCGCGGTATTGGTCGAAGTGCATTTGCAGGCCGAGTACCGAAATGAATGGGATCGAGAAAATGACGCCAACGAATAAGAGACGATGGGCTCCCAGATGGGGCGTTGGGGTTTACATCGTTGCCGAAGAAGTCATTGCCCTGTATCAAAATCAAGTTAATAAGACCCAAAGATCGAAAAAATTACACGAACATATCTCGCCGAACCTCTGATATTGATTTGTTGTTTCGATCGGGGTGGATGTCCCTAGTAAAGAAGTGAGATCAAGTGTGAAAGAGAAACAGAACTGACTTGCCTTGAACTTCGCGTTGGGCTTTACATTAGCATCATCTGCACTCTGAATGATATCCACAATGTGTTTAGAAACAGCGCCGATAACGAGATGGCATACGCACGGCAACTTGGTCATCACTCTGTTTGAGCACCGCTTCCATGTTCCATACATAAATTTTTGCCTCTTTTCCAGCACTGGCAATACATGTTCCATCAGAGGATATGGCAACAGACAAGACTTCGTCATCATGCAAGAGTGGATTTCCGACTGGCTGATTGGTCTCAAGGTCCCAGATGCGAACTGAGTAGTCCATTGATGCGCTAACGAGATGCGTGTCATTGGGGGAAAGACAAATGCACTCGATGGTGTTGGTATGACCCCGAATAACAACGAGTTCCTCTCCGTCAGTCGACCGCCATTTTCGGATGGTATTATCAACTGACCCGGAAAATATGTGTGCGCCGTCCTTTGACCAACACAATGACATCACCGGGTGCTCATGTCCCTTGATCTCGATGAGCAGCTGTCCATCCTTTGACCACACGCGGATCTTCTTGTCCCCCCCGCCGCTCGTGAACTTATCGCCTTGTGAAGAGTACTTGACAACATAAACCCAACTGTCACCAGCCTCTATCGGTGGTGCTATTTGCCGGCCAGTATGCGGGTTCCAACGTCGTATGGTGCCATCTTCCGATCCACTTGCTATCTCCAGGGCATTGGGAGACCAATCGAGGCACCTCACTGCATCATTGTGCCCCTCCCATGGTTCGCCAACTATGCTGCCCTTCGTTATGTTCCACAGTCGTAGTCTGCCATCTGCACTTCCGCTCACGACCATTGTTTCATCCGGAGATAGTGCCATTGAGCCTATCCGTGCCTCGTGGCTATTCAAAGGCTTTCCTACTGGCTCTCCATCTCTTTTCCACTGACGAATGGAACCATCATTCGATGTGCTGAATATATTGCCATTACTGCCCATGCAAGCAAGACTCCATATGCATTCGGAATGACCTTCGATGATGCACTCCGGCATCAAGCTCTCTGCTGGACGTTTCGGCGTTGGTTTCTTCCATGATGTGGTCCGAGTGTTGTGGTTGACAAAGTAAGATCGACCGAGGGGTGAGATATGCCATTCGCATCCTGGAACGAGTTGTTCAAGATAATCTATGCTCAACCGTGAGTTCGTCGCTCCTAGTGGCACATTCTTTGCTCACCTAGTCGCACTCCTGGCAAAGGCCGGTTGAATGAAACTATAATGAGCGTGTTGTCTTGATATTGTGTTATACCATCCAACACCTCAAACCGTTGCCACAGAGGAGGAAGCGCCTCGTTCCCGCCTGGTTCTTCATGGGTAACTTAGTGGGTATCACAACAGGGTTACTCACCATCCCAAAGTGCGTGCTGGCGGTGTTGTGCACCATATGGTGGTGGCTCTGTCGCTCTCGTCTCGGCCTCTTCGCAGAGCATGACGTTGATCGAGAAAGGACGTGTTTCTCCAGACGAAGTGGACAGTTATGCGAAGCCTGATACTGCGTAAAATCAACAGCCAAGGGCGAGAGGGTGGAGGTGATGAAGAGACCCGCAAGACGCTCAGTTCTGCGTGCTGTATTTCCAGGCACCTTTCCTTACACCGCCGCGATGTCATTAGTGACCTGAGTGTTACCGTTGAAACGGATGACCCTGGATGACCTCGGTTCGGAATTTTGGAGCGCTTCAATGTATGTCAGTTCGTTATATATATATTATCAATGAAGATTCCTTGAATCACGGTGCATGCATCGAGATTCGACTCCGTACACTGTAAGTAGTGAGTAAGAGCAATCCAACAATCTTGGAAGAGTTGTGTTTCAGAAAACGGATCTAACTTCCCCGAGGGTGTTGTCAGTACGTGGGATACGGGGACAGAAAATATATAGAGGGAAAGGTGCATGAGGAGAAGGGACACGCTGATGCAAGTACACGGGCAAGGGTCGCGGTGGTGAAGAGCGATTGAGAGAGGAGGACCAAGTATTGTGCCCAGTTCAGTGTGCGCACATCGGAGAGGGGGAGTCGACGTCATTGACGCATCTCAAGGTCAATTTATAAGTATTCTTGATCAAGCAGCTCGAGTGCGTATGTTGCTCGAACGCTGTTCCATGACGCGACAAGTTTGAAGGTCTCCAATCCGGAAAAACCCGGACTGCTAGTTTCACTCTGTTACTTTAGACTGAACAACTGTCTTCCTTCTATATGGTCTGATTAGGGGATACTAAAAATCGACATGTCCGATTAGTCCGTCTCTCTTTACACGATGCAACCATTGTGGAAACAGGGATTCCACATCTTCAGGCAAACATATTGTAGAGCGCCTAAAGGAAGGCGTTCCAATTGATGCTGGATTGATGTGCGTTTAGTCTTGCTCTACTTGCATACAGACATAAACTGACACATGGCATTTGAACTTTGCTTCTAACCTTAAAGCCATCTACAGGCAATCTTCCATTTCCTGCGTGCCCTCCCGCGTCAATGTGGATTTGCGATACGCACCATCAACGCCTACGACCGTGGCTAATTATTTAATGGGAAAAGATACGGAGCATGGTGTCAGAAGTTCATTTGAGGTTGGAGGTGGACCTACCAGGACTTGACGAGGGATGGGGTTCGGGGATTTGGCCCAGTCGAACGCGGTTGAGGAAGCCCACACATTAAGAGCCAGTGGAGGTGTAGAGAGAGCGAGAAGTAAACCTGGGTTTCTGCCTACCTGTATTGATGTCTGCGTACACCTGCTCCGCGCACAGGGAGCTGTCTCGAAGACGATGACGCGCAGAATGCGACATCATGGACCTTTGTCTTGAACCATCTCTTGTGTATGTAGGCAAAGCGCTCACTTTCTTCATATCTGTCAATGCAAGGACAGCGACAAGCTTTGATGACGTGTCCAAGTCTTTCTCTACCTTTTCTCTCCTCCATGTACCCAAAATCATGCGGGATGTAGGAGGCTGGGGCTGGAGCGATTTCCAAACAGTCCCGGTATCGGCCCGGGGTTGATAGCCAGTGATACAACAGGTGAATAATAAGTATAAAAATCCAGAAATAAGACGATGGAAGGTTCAGCATGTCTGGGATAAGAGATGATCGTAAAGAAACAGGAAAGATCATAGAGCAATAGAAATTCAACAAAAATGACCTCATGACTGACCCGACGAGGAAGAATGGCGCGTAAATGAAAATCCACAGCAGTTAATTTCGTAGGAGACTTCTCTCGTTCCACCAGTTGAGCCTTGTACCCCCACTGCAGCCTGGCCTAGTGACGTTGGACCGTTGGCCTCGTCGCAAGTCGTAGTATGTCCCATAGCTGCAGCCACTTCTGCTTCGGTAGGTGGGGCAATGTCGTATCTCTGCCGATGTATTTAATTTAATGAGAGGAACGATAGCCAGGGCGAACCACTCACATCTTCCTCGCGAGCAGCAGCTACATCGACGGTGCGGCTGGAGGTTCCTACGGGCGATAATTTGAAACCCCAATGTTGGGGCTGGCGCGGGGTTGCATTTGCAGGTTGAGTATTGAGATTTGTGGAACCAAAAAAAAACTGCGCCAATGAAGGCGAGATGATGTGCTTGCACTCGGAGCTGGGCGACGGGATGTGCGGTCTGTGTCATTGCCCCAGAAGTCATCACCCTATATCAGTGTCAGACGAGAGAGGTGAAGAACGAGAAACTGTACTGACATATCTTGCCAAGCCTCTCTTTCTGGTCTGCTGTGTAGCCACCAGACGGGCGTTAAAATCTAATAGAATAAATGAGCGAGGGATGTCGTTGTTCGCAACTGATTATCGCACGTCTCTCGATTGAGCAGCACGTCCCTATTGGAAGGGTGAGATGCTGTATGAAAGAGAAGTGGAAATTACTTGCCTTGAGCTTCGCGTCAGGCTTTGCATTGATATTCACACTCTAAACAACGACCAAACCTGTAGTAAATAGGTTGAAACACAAGGCACATGCGCACCTCAACTTCATCTCCACCATGATGTTTGAGCGCTGCTTCCAGGCTCCATACATAGATTTTTGCTTCAACTCCAGCACTGGCAATGTATTTTCCATCGGGGAACATGACCACATCGAAGAGTTCATCGTTATGCAAGAGGAGATCTCCGACTTGCTCATTCGTCTCAAGATCCCAGATGCAAATGGAGCAGTCAGTTGATGCACTAACAATATGGATTTCATTGGGGGTAGGACAGAAAGAGTTGATACTGTGGGTATGACCCCGAAGAACGCCGAGCTGCTTCCCATCAATGGATTGCCATAGGATGGTGTTATCGACTGACGCAGAGAATATACGTGTGCTGTCCTTGGACCACGACGTCACCGAGTGCTCATGCCCCTTGATGAGGGTAAGAAGCTTGCCGTCATTTGACCACATGCAGATAATTTCGTCCACCCCGCCGCTCGAGAATTTGTCGCCTTTTGGAGAGTATTTCACAGTAAAAATCCAACCATGACCGGCCTCTATCGGTGGTGCGATAGGTCGACCGGTATGCGGATTCCAGCGTCGTATGGTCCCGTCTCGCGATCCACTCACTATCTCCAGGGCATCTGGAAACCAATCAATGCACCATTATGCCCTTCCCAGGGGTCGCCAATCATGCCACCCTTCCGTATGTTCCAGAGGAGTAGCTTGCCGTCTGCACTTCCACATATGACCATCTTTTCATCGACAGACACTGCTAGTATAGTTACCCCTCCTCCGTCAATGCACAGCGCCTCTCCTACCGACTCCCCATCTCTTGTCCACTGGCGCATGGAACCGTCCTCTGATGCGCTCAGTATGTTGCAACTAGTGCCCAAGCAGGCAAGGCTCCATATGCATCTGGAGTGACCCTCAATAATGCGCTCTGGCATCAAGCACCCTGTCGGACGTTCCGGCGTTGGTTTTGTCCACGATGTAGTCCGAGTTGTGTGGTTAACGAAGTAGGACCGACCGACAGGTGAGATGTACCATTCACATCCAGGAACAACGAGATCTCCAGGAGCATCTATGCTAGCCATGAGTTCCTCGCTCCTAGTTGGATTGTCTTCGCTCACCTAGTCGCACTCCTGGTAATGGTTGGTTGAATGAAGTCATGATGAGCGCATCATCTTGATATTGCATTGTACCATCCAGCACCTCAAACCGATGCCACAGCGGAGGGAGCGCCTCATTACCGCCTGCTTCTCGTTCAGTAAATCAATGGGTACAAATCGAATTGTTTACCTGCCCAACGAGCGTCCTGGCGGTGCTGTGCACCATAGCGTGGCAGATCCTTCCCGCTCGTCCGGAGAGGTGGAACAAACGCCGCCGGTGAGTCTGACAGCGCCTCTCTCCGTCTCGCTGACGTGCTTGACTCAGCCTCTTCATGGGGCATAACTCTAATTGAGAAAGGTGGACTTTTTTCACCGACGAGTAGATAGCGAGGGAAGCTCGAAAATGCGCAAAATCAATAATCGAGGACTAAAAGAGACAATAGAGGTGATCAAACAACGTACAACTCCATCTAGAGAGGTGCACGGCATCAGTTTTGAATAACCTCATCCTTCGCTCATCATTTCGTTATGTTCTTGATGCCCGTCTGGTCTGTAAACAGCCTGAAGCCGCTCGGCAAAATATGTCAGTACAATGTCGCATTCCTGACCTTTGTGTAGCCTGACACTGATATATATATACATTGTAACGACCTGCTAGATGTTCATTTTTGCATGGCGTAGTTGCAGGTGCCTTGTGGTGGTGGTAATATTGCCATGGAGCCTCGTGACTGGCACCTCCGGCCTTGAGGTGGCTTGTTTTGGTTCGAGTTCAGATGCTGTAACAATGCAACATAGCCTGTTCGTTACGTCTCGTCATCGTTTGTAGTACCAAATCTGTCAGCAAGCGCTAAGATATGGAGTTTTGCTTGAGCTCGACAAATATCGATACATCTGGACCACCAACAGTGCAGTGACAATGAATTGGAATGTAATAAAATCAAACATGCAAACAGCTTACGCGCCTAGTATTTGCCGCTTCGGTAATGTGTGATCAACAGAGAGGAATCCAGTATCCTGAGCGTTGATATGGCAAGCTACCGGTGTCCAGTCCTTCACTCTCTTGTCACGACGCGTACATAAACCAGGTCGCCCACTCCCACCAGGGTCATGTTCCCATCGATCGAACATTGTGTTCACCATGAAGACCATGCGCGGCTGAATCTAAAAGGCGGAGCTGACTTTCCAGAGCGTGTATTCAAGTCATAAATATGAGGATAGTGGACACAGGCATGGGTGATGCAAGGGGAGGAAGGTGTGTGACAGAAGAGAAAGGCACACTCGTTGCTGTATTATCCTGATCGAGGGCGCAGGTGAAGCTCGTGGTAGTGGAGGTTGACTCTGACAGGGGAAGGACTTATAAGACATGGATGTAGCTACATGTAGTTATGTAAAAACTTACATCGCATGCCGACTTGGATTCATGATGGGCAAGTATGATTGGGGTGGATTAGAGACTTAAGCCGATAAGTAAGTCAGTCAGACTTACCACCCAGCCACGTTCGAGAGAGCGTTGAGAATCAGTCTTGGAAAAGCTGAAGCAAACGTTGGTTGTTGAATGCGCTTCGCATCGACACGCCACTGCTTAGACAGCCGCTTGGCTTGCATATTACTTTAGAGCTTGAAGGAAGGCACTACTCGAACATCCAATATACAAAACCGATGCCGCGGGAAACCCCGGGCTCACTTCACTTCCGAAAGCTCTTCCTCCACCTCTAGCTGCGAAAGTGACTGTCTATATTCTCATCAATTGGAGCAACGTCGGCTCTCTAGTAGATGCTGAACACCAAGTAGTAAGTACTACTGACGAGTAGTCATGATCTGAAAATTATGAGACAATGGCATGGAGTCATCTAGACAGAATAAAATACTGAACAGTCATGTCCATACATCGGATGCCACGAGCTGCGTATGAGACAGTTCTAAATGCACACGAAAGGGAAGAGAGAATATCATCGAACGATAGAGGGTTTTAGCAAATAACCTCATGACTGATCTGTGCTGCGTGGCGTCAGATCGCTTGCCAAATGGTTGCTCGAGGCCCGGAGCGATGGGTATTATACTTGACAACTCAGAGTCCTCTTTGCTAGGTTCCTTCCTGTCGATGAAATTACATTCTTCGTGTGTTGCAGCCTGCCCTCGAGCGGACACCTACAGTAGTATTGTGTGTTGATAAACACTCGCGTTGTGTTGTGTTGTAATTTATCTTGTATCGACAGGTTCATTGTGGTTTGCTGGAAGTGGAAGCGGATCAAAGAAATCAGCGATGTAACAGATGGGATGATAGCAGAGCATGATCTAAAGGTATGATACACACCATGCGATGTACATCGGACGGTACGAGCTAGGTGTAAGTAAGATCCCAAATGTGTAAGGGAAGAGACAAAATTGTCGAATGACAGACAGTCATTAGCAATCTCATGACTAACGCGGGGTAGAACGACGATGACCGAAGAAAAATCCACAGCAGCTAACCTCACAGGAAACTTCTCCGGTCCCACCACTTGTTTCCGTTGGTCGTCCTTCAGATCCTTGTATCCCTGCTGCAGGTTGAGCTGGTTGCGCTGAACTATTAGTCTCATTGCCATCTGTACGTTGCATGGCTGCAGCAACTTCTGCACCAACGCCTCTGTTGTTCGCGTACAGTTTGGAGACGATTGGAAGGGAAGTAAAGTTCTAACAACAAAGATCAGTGAAACATAAGACTATTCATGACCGATTGGCGCACATCTCTCAGTCGGATTGAACGTCTCTATTAAAAAGGTGAGAACGAGTGGGAAAGAGACACGGAACTAACATGCCTTGGACTTCGTGTCGAGCTTCGCATTAGTATCATCCGCACCCTGAACAACAGCCAATACCTTTAGAAATAGAAAAGACGTCGAAACACGATGCAGACGCACACCCTGCTGTTGGAGCGCTGTCTCCATACTCCATACATAGATTTTTGCGTCTTTTCCAGCACTGGCAATGTATTTTCCATCGGGAGACATGACAACAGTCAAGAGTTCGTCGTCATGCAAGAGTAGATCTCCGACTTGCTGATTCGTCCTGAGATCCCAGATGCGAACAGAGTAGTCCCTTGCCGCACTTACAAGATGGCCTTCATTAGGGGACAGACAGAGGGATCTAACAGCGTTGGTATGACCCCGATAAACGACGAGCTCCTCACTGTCAATCAATCGCCATTTTCGGATAGTGTGATCAAATGATGTGGAGAAGATGTATGCGCCATCCTTGGACCAACACAACGACGTCACCATGTCTTCATGTCCCTTGATCTTCATAAGCAGCTGCCCGTGCTTTGACCACACACGAATCATCTTGTCCGCTCCGCCGCTCATAAATTTGTCGCATTGCGAAGAATATTTGACAGCATTCACCCAGCCGTGACCGGTCTCTATCGGTGGTGCTATTTGTCGGCCAGTATCCGGGTTCCAGCGTTGAATGGTGCCGTCGGCCGATCCACTTGCTATCTCCAGGGTATTGGGAGACCAATCGAGGCACCTCACTTGGCCATTGTGCCCCTCCCATGGATCGCCAACCATACCGCCCTTCTCCATGTTCCATAGCCATAATCTGCCATCTGGACTTCCGCTCACGACCATTGTTTCATCCGGCGATACTGCCATCGGGCCTACCTGTGCCCCATGGCTATCCAAAGGCTTTCCCACTGGCTCTCCGTCTATTGTCCACTGGCGAATCGAACAGTCCTCTGACGCGCTCAGTACATTGCAACTGGTGCCCACACAGACCAGACTCCATATGCAATCAGAGTGACCCTCGATGATGCACTCCGGTGTCAAGCACCCTACTGGACGTTCTGGTGCTGGTTTCTTCCACGATGTGGTCCGAGTGTTGTGATTGACGAAATAGGACCGACCAAGTGGTGAGATGTGCCATTCGCATCCAGCAACAACGAGTTGTCCGAGTGCATCTATGCTTCTTCATGAGTCCCTCGTTCCTGGTGACAATTTCTCCGCCCACCTAGTCGTACCCCTGGTAAAGGTCGGTTCAATGAAGATATGATGAGCGTGTCGTCTTGATATTGTGTTCTATCATTCGACACGATATACTGTTGCCATTGAGGAGGGAGCGCTTCATTCCCGCCTGCTTCTTGTTGAGTAAGTCAGTGGGTATCTCAATACGATCTACTCACCTTCCCAAAGAGCATCCTGGCGGTGCTGTGCACCATACGGTGGTGGGTCCTTCTCTCCCACTAGAGGTCTCATACGTGCCGATGAGTCAAACAGTGCTTCTCTCTTTCTGGCTGACGTGCTTGACTCAGCCTCTTCGCGGGGGATGTCCCTGATTGAGAAAGGACGATGTGTTTCACAGATGGGTAGACGATAAGCCTTGAGATAATGCGCAAATAAGAGTCGAGGATAGGAGATAGTGGGGGTGATGACTAGACCTAGCAGCTGACGCCTATATTTGATTGATCCGTGGTTGCGCCCAATCTTGCTGTTAGTGGCAGCGAGGTGACTTCTGTTTGAATTTCAATGCACCTCGGTTTGTTCCGTCTTACATATCACTAGGGGTCAGCGGTGCCGACTTGTGACCGTGCGGAGCGATTGCCTTTTTATTGGGGACCCCACGAATAATAGTATGCGGATAGCGACTGACCTTTTCGATAGTGTAGGGACTGGGTGCTGCCATGCGGCATCAGTGAACCCATGAGTTCTTGACATTGTAGTCGTGGCAACTGTAGGATGATATTAATAGTGCTGCCGAAGTTCGGTTCCGTCCGGTTTTTTCAAGATAACTGAGGACCGAGAACCAAACCTCGGTCGAGTTCACACAGGTAGGTTGGACTCTGGGCCGGACCACTTCGAACGGGTTCACAATGGTCAGGTTCGGGTTCGGACCAGTTCGAACCGCCGAACGCGACATAATATTTCGCAAAATTTACCAAGAGATCTTAGGCTAGTATGATCAACTATTCAACAACATTTTGAGGAGCAATGAGTTCACAGGGTATGTATCCAACCGCTCGCACTGTAACACTACATAAATTATCTTACTATATGCACCGCATAGCACCATATAACTAACAAGTACCACAAACGAAACTTAGAATGAAGCAAAAATAAAATTCTTCTGCTCCCTCCAGAGCACCAGACAACCGTCAACTTCATCAAGCATCTCCCGTGCTACACACCATTGCTGGTCGATATATGCACGTGCTCCTGGAAAGCGATTGAGGTCATGCCCGTTGCTGCGTCAGAGTCAGCCACGAGCTTCGCATAATATTCTCGAACGCCAAGGATGAGGCGGGGTCCCAACACAACCATCTGCACAACTAGTAAAATATGAAGAATCCCATATTGGCCCTATAGAAATGATGAACTGTGGCTGCACACAGGAGTCAGTGACAAACTGGCATACCGCTGAGATCGTTGGAGACAAATTACTTATGAGAGTGAGACAAGAAACAGCAATAAAGCTAGCATGTCCGATCCTTCAGCGGAAAAAGAGAAGCATATTCACAATATGAGCTCACCTCGCAAAGTAAAACATGTGAGTTTTCATCAACACCCTGAAACAGTCCTCAACAATTCCTCCTGCCGAATGTTGTCGCAGTGTTTTCCAGCAATCCAGACTGTGAGACACGATGTGAAGACCTCCCATGCAGTGAAAAGTATCCAATCAATGCCACTCAGAAGCAGGGCATCTTCCGGGTAGATGACCATGCACTGATAGGTGCCGGAGAGGATCAGCTCCTCTGGTATACATCAATAAGCTCCATTCATATTTTTTCATCCGCAATTAAGCGTACCCCCTGAACCATGCACCCCGTCCATTACCACGACCATCCCATTGAAAATGTTGAAAGCCAGGAAGTTGACAACGAGAAGTATCAGGATCTTTCTGGATTGTTGATACATGGCATGCAACCGAGTTAACATGATGACTTGCAAGATGTTTCAGTCAAGTCGATATCACTGAGGTCTGGCAACTGCAAAGCTCACCCTCCAGCATTGCAAATGCCACAACATATGCCCAATCCGATATGACGAACAGAATCAAGCCTGACGAATCCAGTTAGTGATCAGCCTCAGGCAGCACACTCCAAACAGACTCACATCTGTGGTAGTCATTATAGTGAACCAATAACCTGGTCAAAAATTACACTCACGTCTACAGGGCACCACGGTTAATTGAAGGGGGGAGAGCGGGCATCAGTGCAAAAGACTCACTGCGTCTGTCAGCAAGATTGTTGCAACACTGACTGTATGTCGCAGGTCAGAATAGGAAGAGATCGTGAATGCGCAAAGACAAGTTGATTCTCATGAGTCGCAGAACAGAAGAAACAAACTTGATTAGAATGATGGGTTCGGACCGGTTCAGACTGGTCCGAATGGGTCCGAGAGCCATCCGAGACTGCCCGAACGATGAACCTAGGTAGGGTCTGGTCCTGCATTATGTGTCGAACCACTAACCGAACGGCGGTCCCGTCCGCAAAAGTTCAGGTTCGAACCCAGGTTCGGGACTGAATGGCGGCAGCACTAATGATATAATTTCGCTCCCGCTAAATATGATCATGTATACTACGAGAAATTTGACTTAATCACACATAGTCATGGATGGTTACTCATATAGAGAAGGAGGAGGAGTTCATAACAAAGTTATGACACGCCGCCATCATAGCGAGCAAGGAACGGGAGCACACTCATGTTGATGTGGTTGAGCCTTCTCACTTGTATTCATTTATATTCCATATTTCAAGATTATTCAAAGCATTCTGAAGAACAATCGTGTTAGCAATTGTCAACATCTATATATGCCTCTGGCAGTTCACGACAAAATTATGACATGCTGCCATCTTAGCGAGCAAGGAACGGGAGCACACGTGTTTCAATGTGGCTGAGCATGTTCACTTACCACAACAACCTGGGGGGGTAATGCATTACACTTGATGGTTACAAGGTATCTGTATTGCATTAACCAGTGTAACTATAAGTCAAACAAGTGCATTAGTTCATGATAACGACAAGCCAAACAAATGCATTAGTTCGTGATAACGACAAGACATGCTGCCGAGTTCTTTGCCGAGTTCTTTCCGTGTCACTAAGTTGTCAATGCTATAGCGAATCACTCGATTTTATTGACAAGCACTCAATGACTAATAAACATAGGATATTTTATTTCACAGGGTCAGGGCAATGCAGCAGTGGAAAGATACGCCGTCCACATCATCTCGAAATGGTCAGCGATATCGTGCCTAAGTTGAGCCTGGCGACATGCATAGGCAACTAGACCCTCGTTGTCAGCCATACTACTGAGTGTGCAGCCATGACCTTTCTCGTACCACCACCCTGCATGCCGCCTAAGGAATTGGAGAACCCTGCGCATCTCTTCATCAAGCAGTTCAACTTCTTCTGCCCATCGCATAGACCGGGCCCGAGCCTTACACCGTTCGACTCTGAGACCTGTAAGCTACGTCAGTATTCTTTATTCGTTTGTGGCTCATGTGCAGACTTACAATCCTGTATCACATCATCCTGATCGTCTCCGACTCCTTCCACCACCCAGATACACGACAATTGTCTTCTTCCTTCGCTCACACCTTTCCTGGGTGCTGACATGCCACGTACATCGTCCGTCTTGTCGAGTTCCTTGTATCGGCGATTCCAGCCGGTCATCTGGAGTGAGGGAGCGAGGGCAGAAAGTGTGTCATGAGCAGCGCGATACTTGTTGGCTGCAGCTGATATCTTCGCAATTACTCGAGTGAGAGCATTTTGCGCCCGTGTGTTTGCACTCTGACTGCGCACCCAATCTCTCTTGAAGGTGTACATATGATCACGTAGGCGGAGGCTCTGACGTAGCTCCTCCAGCGCGTCCCCGGCCTGAGAAAAACGGAGCTCCCATTCGGTGGCCTGAAGGCGAGTATCACAATGCAAAGATTTGGCGGTCATGGTTGACAGTAAATAGAGTTTGGTATCTTCTGGTGTGATGGGGTCTAGGGAAGGTTGGGATGAATCTGAGTGCAGCAGTTGGACGGCAGGGGCGTAGAGTGCCTGGACACTGCTTCCATGCATCAATTTTGCGCTGCAGAGAGTTTTGCTGATGCTGTATGGTGGCCTTTTGTGTGTCCGTGGCATACATACCAAGCTTGGCGATGTCAGCCTTCAAACGACGCCTTCAAACGAGTAAGTGAGGTACCCAGCTCCTAATAAAAAAGCTATGTACTGCTCACCTTCAAGATCGATGCCAGAGGCAATAAAGACGCTGGGAGAAATGTTGGGATGGAAAGATATGTCAACGCCTTGCTGTAAATCATGAGCTTCCATTTCCGCGAGTTTCAGTCGAACAGCGGCTTGAGTAATAGCTGTTAATTTACATATCAGCCATCAAATCAATAATACAAAAGGCCGGCACTTACATGTGACCTTTGGTTCAAATGGGTTAGTAACTGAAGAGTCATTGGGGTTGCATTCCCAATACTCAATTTCCGATCTCCAGGGATCTGATGCTCCGGGGGGTAAAGCGCCGTCTAGCTCCTTGAACGCGATGCTATGCGCTTCTTTCTCCTCCTGGGCCTCATCCATCTTTCGGAGTAATGTTGCACCTGTGAAAGGATGAGGCAATGAAAGTATGAAGCTGTTTACCTGTTACGCACCAAGTCCAACTGTTTTTTTCCAGTTCCAATCGCCGAAGTGATCATCTAGAGTATCCCGTCGAGAAACCCAGGGCCCATTTCCTTGGTGCTGGAGGCGACTGGGTTGATATTTGACCAACCGCGTTCGGGGGCTTCACCGTCTGTTCATCCGACGTTCTTCGAGAAATTGAAGGGATATGTTGTTTGGCATTTGAAAATGTGCGTGGGAAGATGAAATTTGGGCACGAAAAACCTGGTGATCAATGTGAGCAAAGGCAGGAGGGATCAATATTGTAATTGTAAGAACCTAATGAATTTAGTAAGAGGGTCTAGATGGAGGTTCAGAGGGATTGTAGCCATGCGTTCCCAAAGGTGCTTGTGCCACTGGCAGGTGATATCGTATGAAACATTCAGCGTCTCAACACAGCGTCCGTGGAGGGTTGAGAAAAACAAATAATCCATATTCCTGTATCTACACCAGTTCATCAGTGATAATGAGTGTATGACAGCAGGTGTGCCTCACCTTTCGCCCTTCTGCAAATCCCCAACACCATTGGGTAGTTTCATATTGTGCCGTGCACAATCTATTGTCCCCACTCCAGTTGCAGCCAGACCATGAGAAGCCTTCGTGTCCGCCATGTTGACTGCGTTATGCGATGCGCAGGTACTTTTCTACTGAAACAGTCAGAGCGGAATCACATTAAGTCATTCATCAGGCTTACCTCTTGCAGCATATCACCATGATCTAGTAGGTACGCCTTGTATGCTGTCTCGTCCACGAAGTACGCCCACCCACGATTAAGTCCAGGGTCTGTGCTATCTTTAGACACGATACGTCTTTTGAGATGGAAGTTTGCATTGATAGCTACAAAGAGAGCGTATAACCATCTAAGGGATTGTGAAGCATGAGCAAAAAATCTATACATGAGCGTGATACGTACCTCTTGTCATTTGGAACATCTTTCCAATTGTCTGGAAGATTTTTGAGAGGTTGAGGGCATGCAGGGCATATAACAGCACATTCGCCGCTTTGTGTATTTGCAACACTGGCTGGATCGTGTCCACGGCCTGCTCGCTTGAGCATCTTGAGGTGACGCCATTCACGGACCATCCGTAAGAATCCCTCATAACGATCCTAATGAAACAGGTGATGAGACGTTTATGATAAGGTACTAGTAGGTTATCGGATAAGTCACCTTTTGAGGACGAAGTCCTGTATTGTCAGTAAGACATGCAATCGAGCGATAGAATTCGTATCTGGAAGCCTTGGACTCAAATGATAGAAGATGGTATTGCTCGAGGATGCGGAAGGTTGCTGCTGTGCGTGGATCAGCAGTTGTAGCCGGGAACCAAGCAGCGTGTAGTAATTGCTTGGTGTGTGTTTGAGCTGTCTCACATCCACAAAAGTCCAGTCCAATGTTGTGGACACCGCTAGTATCGATGAGGGTGAACTCGTCATTGAATGGTCGTTCGGGTAACAAACAAGAATCTCCTGCAAAATGGCCAAGCTGCACACGCAGGCCCAGGTCCTTCAGCGATACTACCGTAAAACAAGAGTTTGTCCATTCCTATCACAAAATTGAAAATGAGTATGCAGCTACAATATCGCGCGAACAAACTTACTTGAATGCGATGCACTGGATTTTGAGCATGTGAGGAGACAATGCAGTCCTTGCAGTACAACTCTGCACCAAAGCAATCGATACACCGAAATTGAGGGACATTAAGACAGCAGTGCCAGCAAACACTGGCACCACCATAATCACCTCTGCCCTTGTGCCGAAGGAACTCAAGTAAGAACATATCCCGATCATCCATCCATGACAAAAGCGGGTGATCCTGAAGAACAAGTAAGAAAGGCCTATTCTGGATAGGATACAAAGGGAGACCTACGTTGGCTGTGCGCGGCTTCCGTTTAGTTTTGTTGTGGCCTTCAAGTTCCGCGTCCTCAATGAGCTCTGTGTCATAAACATCGCATACACCATAATCAAGCTGCTCATCACAAACTTCATCGATTGTTGCATCAGCTTCAGTTTGAAGCTGAGATTTAGCTTGACTCAAGCTGATAACATGAGAATTGCGCGCCTGAAAGCCGTTACTGTGTGATACAAATGTATATGTTTGATGAACACTGGGAGCATCAGATTCAGAGTTGGGTGCTGGGGTGAATATGTTGAGCTTGACTCGCTTCCAGCGGTTGATATTTTTGAATGACAAATGTCGGGGAAGCCGCACACAGATGGTTTGCGTGACCTCTGGTGCATCACCAAGAGACATACTCGCTAAAATTTGTTGTAAGATCATATGGTACATGGTATATACGTTGCTTACAGAGGTATGAAAGGTTCGAAAGGAGCTCTAAATCAATTGTACATGCCTGCCTGCCAGTAGTAAGTGCAAACATAGAGAGTCGGGGACTGGCGCTCGCGCCGTTACAATTCTTAGTAATCAAGTAATGCATTACTTGACGCAAACTTGACGAATATCAGTAATGCATTATCGGTAAGTGCCTCCCACACATCAAGTAATGCATTACACACTCAATCTGTTACCTTATAAAATGAACCTGCCTGCGCCAGTCAGGATTCATATCCCCACTACTGTTCTTCCTGATGGAGTCCGAGTCCGAGTCTAGTCTTGCGCCACACTTGGAAGAGTCTATGCTGGTCAGTATTCATATCCCCACCAGTGTCTTTCCCTGATGGATTCCAAGTCCGAGTCGAGTCCTGCGCCACACTTAGAAGAATCTCCACCATCTGCTGATCACGTCATTCGTGAGTGCTCTCGAGGCTCCATCTCTTAATTGAATCATCTGTAGTCTCATTTTGATTGAGGTAGCAATTAAGTCGTGTGTTCCCCCAGCTCCGACTTCATATACAACACCTTGCAAATCTTACCATGTGGGTGCGGTCTGTCCCAGTGCAGAAGATGGTGATGTCTGCATCATCCGTGCGTGCTCTCCTCCATCTCTTAATGGAACCGTATGCAGTCTCACTTTGATTGATATAGGGGTCAGGTCCTGTGTTCCCCCAGCTCCGACCTCATCTACAACTTCTGAATCTTATGGTACATTCCGTCATGACTTTGATGGGGGTCTGAACGACCTGTCAGAAGATGTCTTTAGTATGTACCATCTTCTATTTATGTATGAGTCTCATGCTGATTCAGGCATACTATCTAAGCCGTGGGTTCCTGGTGATATGGTAACACTACTAACTTTGTGTGACAAGAACAGAGTATATGTATCCTTGGTGCCGTCATATGCGCCTGCTGAGGACCATGATGACATTGTTCTCTATGAGGACAAGCCAGGCTATGCCAAAGTCACTGGTGCTATAGCAGATGATTGTTACATCTATTTCTACCATGGCGTACTATACAATGTACCAGCAAACACCAATTCTCCCCCACCCTTCACCTGCATCACAAGTGGGCGTTACATTGGTGTTTTCGGTGGCGAGTGAGTTGGAGATTATCTTAACATCTCGGCATCCACAATTTGTCTTTCTAGAGATTATGTGCCCATGGTGGAAGGAATCACTGATGCTGTTTTTTTTGAGGTTGGGTCACTCGAGGTTGGAGAGAGAGCGTTAAGGAATGCGATTGAAAGATCTCGTCCTGGTCAAATTCCCGCAATAGGAACTGGCATTCATTAGTAGCTGTCTTGCCTAGTTGCTATCTTACCTAGTTGCTATTATACTGAAGTCCCAGCCATAGCGGCAACAACGACGCACACATAGACAAAACATGTACACACGTTAGCTATACGGAAGCATTTCTGGTACTATGAACAACTACAGACATATGAAAAGCAGGAGGGTCCATGGGACATAAGCTAAAGCATCAGCGCTCAGAAATGAAAATATAAACTGTCGACAATTACATGACTTTGGTGGTCATTTTTCTAGCGCTTGTTCAAACAGGTCATGAACTCGCTCCAACTTAGATCCTCCCTGAAAGGTGTTAACAAGATGGGACAGATAACAGTTAAGTACGAAGATACGTACATATCGCTTCATGAACTTGGACAAATAAATATTCCATATTTCAAAGGATATGGGGAAAGTGAAGACCTCTGTGCCACGTTCGTATACCTGGTCGCAACCATGTTTAAGAATTAGCCAGAAAGACAGTGATCAGATGAACTGCACCTTGAAACTGTCCTTCCAATATTGATTTCCTTCAAGGAAAGCAGCGTAGTTGACGATAACCTGGGCATTGGCAATCTTTAGATCCATGATCTTGTCATAGACGGCCTTTGTCAATTCAACGGTCCCTATTGACTCCTCAAGGTCAACGAGGAATGACCAGAGCTTCAAGGATTTGAACAATCTGGCTTGGATGGGTAGTAACTGTCGGGAATCAGCAAACTTGAAAAGCAGCCAGCTGAAACGAGCTCACATGGTCATGATAATCTTGGTATTTTTAGGAATGGCAGCAGCAGCGTTGCATGACTCTGATGGCCTCGTCATAGTTTCTGAGAGCAGACGGTCAGTAAATCAGGTGGAAACCTATATGACACTCCTCATTCATGTTGAAGCTCCATCTCTGACCATTCACACCAAATGTCTGCAAGATCCTCAACCACCTTGAAATTGATTTTGGTGGCTTTCTCAAGGATTTTACATGCGCCGTCCGAGTCAGGCTCTGCTGAATCTGTAGATCCACCATCCTTGTAGAACTTGGCAAAGTTAACATAAAGTCTATGGAGGTTGGCAGTAGCCCTGTGGGGATTGATAGTAGAAGGAAAAAATACTAAGGTATGAAATGGGTCCTTGAAGCGCAAGGCGAAGTCTCCCAAGTGGCTAAGTACTTGAACACATCACGATTCCTGCTTCATTAGAGGCTGGTGCTAGATTTCTCGAGTTTGGATCTGGCAAGCACGATGCGGAGCTGTGAAGTGGCCCAGAGAAGACAGGTATATCAAGTTTTGACATATTAGAAGCTCGGTAGGGTACCAGGGCATAGGCGAGGAACCATGGCAGGATCTCATCTAGGGAGAGTTGCAGAACTGGATGATGGCACAGTGTTAAGACCGTACTCAAGGGGTATCGGATCCGAAGGGCTTTGGCCTCAGCTCGTGCGCTGTGCCCCTTTCCCGAGTATTGCCCCTTATTTCAGAGCACCAAGATATCATGTCTAGAGGGACGGATAAGTATCGTAACGGATCCGGTAAGACTTCCGGATATCAGACGTATAGGGTAACGGCTAATCCGGATTGGATCCGAACTAGAAACTAACGAGTAAGACTGTCCGAAGACAGAGGCGGATGTATAGACTATCAGATTCAATCCTAAGTCTTGGAGTAGACAAGAGTATCGTACTCAAGTCTGGACGGATAGCGGAAGGACTTAGAGTCCAGACAGGATGAGTGCAATCTAAGATGATATTCGAACTGATCTTCTACAGCGCAAGTACAAGGGTTTATATACTACGGATAACTAACGGAATGATCAATAAGCAAAGGTATGAGGCTATGTATGAAGTATAAGCAAAGTATACATAAAGTGTATTGGTAAGTCGGAACGGGTAAATCATGAACCGGAAATGAAGTACAAGTTAAAGCGGATCAGTAAGAATAGCGGAAGTAAAGGATAACCGGATCACCGGTGTACAGGAATACCGAAAGGAGATGAACGATAGTTAGAGTTATATGAACAGGAAATGAAATGAGAATCGGATCGGATCTGTGGACCGGACGACGGATGTGTCCAGCGGATCTGGATCGGATCTGAGATCTGGATCTTCGGATCTGTAACCGGATATATGGTATATGACACACAGGCGAAGTGAGCGTGCAAGGTAGGTTCAACGACTGATAGATACAAAGGTGGATCACGCACCTGGCAGGGTGACAAGGGCAGGTAGATAATTATCCCTGCTCGACGAGCGCAAGGCAGAGCGCAGAACACATGAACTAGTATTATTAGCGTAGCGTGTCAATGAGAACAACCGGGAAGCATCTAGAAAAACTGTCAGCATAAGAAGGATAAGATGATGGTAAGGATAGAGACACTGGCAACACTACCTTTAAGCCATCGGCCTCACCACAATGATGGGTGACGACTTGGCTAGTTTTGATGGCAAGAATGGAATTGTCGTGTCGAACTATGCTGGTATAGTTGAGCACATTCAAAAGACTCCCGAGCGCCCAACCAAGTTGTTGCAAGTAGCAAGGACAGAAGCGCCATCACTTGCAATAACCATTTCAATGAGTACTCTAAATCAGTCAAGTTATCACTTCGGGATAATTCTATGGAAAGCCAGACAACCGCGTTCGACTTTTCTTTTACGTGCTTCTCCCGACGCACCATATAAGCTATATGTTTCTATGGGACACCTGCGACCGTGAATCAGACAGCGTGCAGTGTGCACTAGTGCTGGTTGATTATTAAATCCTAGTTTAGATTTCGGAATGTGAGTTGGATGCGTGCCGAGGCTTCTCCACCAATTGTCACCACTACGTTCCTCATGTGCTGCCTTGTAGGCGAGGTGAATTACAGACAATGAGTAGGTGCTACTAATGTGCCATTTTAAAAGAGCTAACCTACTGAAAGCTGGTCCAAACATGGGCGGCCAGCTAAAGATTAGACTCAGAGATGGCTACCCCGTTGATTTCCAGGTAAACTTTTGATGACTACCATATGCTTACTCTTGCTGACATTGCTTTAGGACATGGTCTCTTGTTTCACCTTAGATTCTGCGACGGAATTCCTCTTCGGAAAAAACGTCTGTTCTCTCTCCACTGGCCTGATCTACCCACCATCATCGCCCCATTCTAAAGACGTCGCGTTTGCGAACCACCCAGCTGATAAGTTTGCGCATGCGTTTAGTGATGCTCAGATTGCTACCGCCTATCGCGACCGGTTTGGCTCAGCGTGGTGCCTGTCTGAATTTTGGACTGATCGTGTTAAGAAGCACATGGGTACTTGTTACGAGTTCATCGACCCTATCCTCAAGGAGGCGTTAGAAAAGAACAAAATGCTCAAGGAAAATATCGACGAGAAGGCCGACGCAAAGGATAGGGACATCAAAGAAGGTGAAACGCTGCTCGATCACTTGGTAAATTATACAGAAGGTATGCAACACAAGCATCGCGTCATTCTAAATGACATGAATTTGTTTCCTTCTAGACCCCGTTGTCATCAGGGACGAAATTCTTAACATCATGATTGCTGGACGTGATACTGTATGCACCTCTTTCAAACAGACATTCTCAAGATGCTAAGACCTTTCTTTCCAGACTGCAGCTACCCTGAATTTTGTCATCTATATGCTCGCACAGAATCCCAATGTTCTCCGCCGTCTTTGGGAGGAGATCCTTGGCAAAGTGGGTAGCTCAAGGAGACCAACCTACGATGGTATGCGCGATATGAAATATTTAAGAGCAGTCGGTAATGGTGAGTCCTACTCAAATCTTACTTTCTCTTGAGGTGACACGGGAATTTCAGAAACGCTTCGGCTCTACCCGCCTGTGTGAGTATCGGGTTCACTCCCTTTAATTTTGTTGTACTTGATCTCATCGAATTTTACATAGCTCATGTGAACCAAGAAGATACCTCTGCGCCACGTGAGAAGGATATCGTGCTCTTGTACAAGGTCGAACCAGGTGTGTTTCAAACATGTTCTGCCCAACGCTTGAGCAGAACTGGACCTCAGCACTACTAGCAGTAAAATAGAGCTTACTCTCTTTGATTCCGGGCACACTTCATATATCAATGGAACTTTCATTTTACTTTTGATTTCAAACTGGTGACGAGTTTGTACTGAAGCTGAGTTCATGGGCATCAGGTCCATGATGGAATCAGAGTCAATGACACAGGCCACAACAACTACTGGGACCGTGTATGAAATGTGCTACTAAAATTTTCATCTGGAAGCGAGCTAGCGGCACACAAAAATTTAAAAGATGAATTCAAAAGATGTCCTTTTGTTTCCTACTCGTACATATCTCTCACTCTCCTCAATACCATGGGTCGTCATGGTCCAAAGCCTTGGGCAACGCCTGAACAGGAAGCGTTTCTTATGGCGCGACTCCCTGAGTATATCAGATGCCAGCCGTCAAGGCAGTACAATGATTTTATAGTCAATACCAACCTCGCATTCTTAGTCAAGTGGCCAAAGCGTGCATGCCTACATCGACAAGGGATCCCTGCAGAAGGACTTCTTACCCCTCAACAGGCTGAGATCATCAAAAAAGCTCTTGCAAAACGCAAGACTGTGAGTTACCTAAACATATGCAAGCAGCAAAGTACAGACCTGACGAGTAAAATTCCACAGGCCATTGTGCGCTGGTACCGGTGGATTACAAATACGGTGCGTTTGGCACGATTGGGCAACTTGAATGTTGCACTGGATTTGGCGATGACACTGAGTGGGGGAGATGAGCTCAAGGGCACGAGGGCACCACAAGAAGTCAAGGTGTACTCACAATGCCATTATGAGACACGCGTAAAAGATGCTGCAGACGCTGCAATCGCAGCTGTTGGGGCCTCTTCACGCAGCAAAAAACTGTCCAAGAGGAAGGAAGTAATGCGCATAAAATACGCCTCAGAGGACAAGGTTGTATGAGATGAAATCAAGAAAAAGCACCAAGATGCGCTTGAAAAGTGGAAGGAGGGCCGCGAGCTAGCCAAAGCAGGATTCATGGAAGAAGCTACCGATGACACGAAGATACAGTATGTACTCACTAATTTTTGGTATCCGCCTCAATAATAGTTAACTTCAGAGCTTTCAACGAGTTGGGACCGCACCTCAATCGCATCTTTTGTTATTTGTCCCACAAGACCGGTGGGCTCAAATTTAGTTGCATCGCTGGGGGACATAATCTGAGCACGGGTGAAATTGTAGTAATCAAGTAAGTCCATGTATTCTCAGTGCCAATGTATTGTGATGAACCTTGTAGCTTCCATTTGGGAGAGACAGATACTGGTGCAGCCTTTTCAACCTGCTACCCAGGTTTCTCGGATGTTCAAGCTGCCTACGCAGATTTTTCGAAGAAAGCCATTTGTAAGTGTTTGTGTCATGAGTCGCAACAGAATATTACTCATAGTTATTTATAGCCCATGACGAAAATATGCTGGCGCTCAAGAATGAAGCAGAGACAGCCATCCATAGCAAGTATTGTGAAACCGAGGAGACTGATAAAGAGGACGAAGACCAGGCAGCGCAGAATGACGAAGACGAAGACCAAGCAATGCAGAATGACGAGGGAGAGAGGAACATAGCTGATGAATTTAGGTTGGAGTGGTTGAATGACCTCTATCATATAGGGCCGGTGAGTAATGCATTAATGTAATACATTACACACTGTTTGCTGATGCCATTGCCCTCTCCTGTTCTTAATGCATTACCGTCGTCCTCATCCGTCAGGACAACCAGATGGGACTGCCACGAGACATTGGCCTAGATACCGGCGCTCAGGCAACGAGCAGTGCAACTCTATCTGACGAGGCTACTATGTTACCTTCATTTGAAAACTTCAACCTCTGGAGCATGGACACGGAAAACTCCGAAAATGGACTCGCTGTCTTGCAGGACCCATTCCACCCTAGCCTCGTTGATACCAGCTTCAATCCCTGCTTTCCCCAGCCTCAACATAATTTATTTCATCATACTTCTCATTTTGACCTCGACAACTTTGTAGCTGGGCAAAACCTGGAGTATCCGATTGAAAATTTCTTTTTGAACGCAAGTTATCTGTACAGTGACCAAGCGCCCCTACCAGTAGACCCAGTCTTATCAGTTGTCACACCTCACAATGCACCTTCGTCTCTGACCTCAAACATTCCAAGTCATGATGACATTCCCTCCCCACTAATGACCACCTTACCTGCGCCGCCTGCAAATGTGCAATGTGAGTACATAAACACAGTTATGTCTGGTGGGAGGCCTGATTGCCTAGCAGGTCACCAGGCCAACGAACAAATGAGCAGCAATGCAGTGGTCATACCTACAACTGGACTGACTGATGAGCTGCAGTCAGATGAGGCTCCGCGTCGTACAGCACGTTGACACATCCCATCAAATCGTGCGCAGGTACTCAACGCCATTGGATCGTCAAATGCTCGCGTCTGTGTGACAGTTGGTGAGGCCAAAGAGAATGACGCACTTCCGCCGGTCACGCCAGCTGCGAAACGCAAGGCCAGGGCCACCAACCGACCTAACAAGTAAGACCTTTCTCTCGAGTTCCAGCTACACATGAGAGGCTTACAATTCGTAGGAAACAGAAACGCAGTTGAGTTTTGAGCAGCAATATACCCCGGTCAAGGTTTTCATAACAGCTGAGCTCACTGCATGGAGAGATGGAACATGTTGAATAATTTACATTGATTATACTCTGAGTATTGATGTTTTGTATCTACGATGCAGTTTCTGTAAGTCTGAAATATAAGCGTGAGATCACTTCATACATCGCACTCGTTCCGCATCCTATAAGAGGCTCTAGGGATTGGCATAGGTTCCTTCATTCATTCAACTTATGGGTTAAGAGGCAGCTGGGCGTAGATTGCATGGGAAGACGTAGTATATAGTCAAGTCGTTGATATAATGTAGGCATTAGATAGGGTGGGCTAGAAAACTTCAGGATGGAGGTACATATGTGACGATGGAACTGCTTCTCATACCCAGTGCAAGCCGCTTGCCCTCGAGACAAGGATACTGTATAATGGTCAATATTAACATGACCTCGAAAGAAGACACATACTTGATGTGGGAATGGTATTTGGTGCTCTGCTACCCAACCTCCTATGGATGTAAGTTTTTGGACATCGAGAAGTTCTACTGCCAATCTATTTGACTCACCTTGGGAGTCCCATCATGAGGTTGATACGGCTGGTCATTTGTATCACTGTTGGTAGAAAATGCGGAGCAAATATTGAGTGGCGACAGCACAAGGACTGCAAAGACACAATTCTGCATTGTTTGTGAGGCATATGGGCATGTGGTATTGATACGTACTTGTCAGAGAATTGGAATCTCGGCCCACTACTGCAAACTACTATCCTCGAGAATTTAGAAGTGCAAATAAGGAGGCCCTGCCTGGGACTGGCAAAAGGTTTATGAGTTCTATGGAAAGGTGAATACAAACGCGCTTATTTAGTTGTCGAATAATGAGAAACTAAATGACGAACAGTTAAGATAACAGCAGCATCAGCAGGGCTGAAAAAGTATGGGAGATGTGGTGGAAGGAAGATGGTGTGATACCATGCGGGAATGAGTTGTGATATACTGCTGCGGATAAGTGGGGATGTCGCGTGTCAATGTGAATGGCATCGCATGCAAAAGAGCTGAATATAAAGGTAAGCATAATGGGTGGAGGAGAGAGTAAAAGACGGGGACAAAAGGTTATGGTACGAGGCGAAGGTACCATGACATAACTATATAAAGTAAAAGGTCTATTCCGGTGTCAGTAATTTACTAATGCATTACATGTGGAGCCAAAAGCCTGCAGGTAATGCATTACACTATCCATCATCATTAATGCAATACAAGAGTCTTGTAACTACCCTACATTAATGCATTATAACTACAGGATAGCCTGCACTTACATTTATGTATATTCCATATTTCAAGACATTCTGAAGAACAATCATGTTAGCACATGTCAACATGTCTAGATGCCTCTGGCAGTTCATGACAAAATTGTGACAAACTGCCATTACAGCGAGAACGGGATGGGGGCGCACTCGTGTCACTATCGTCCGACATTCTCATTTAAACTCGTTTATGTTTATTATTCAAGAACCCATAGTATTAGTGTATAGATGCCTCTGTCGGTTGATGACGAACATGTGACATGCCGCCACTGCAGCCTAATCTCGCTCTTGAACTCGTACTTGTCAAGGAGACTGACTTGACCAGATGCAAAAAAATTCTCGCGCGCGTAGGCTGAGACGAGGTTCTGGATAGACTGACTTGACCGGATGCAAGACACTGAAAAAATTCTCGCGCGCGTACTAGGCCGAGACGAGGTTCTGGATAGGGTTATGCGGCCACTTCACAGGATCAGAGTCTTGTCCCTTTTTCCTTGCTTTGTATGAAAGCCGTATAGAGGTTTGACAGAGTGGGAAAAAAGAGGATGTCGTGCAATGCTAATTTTACTGAATGAGCACACTTGCAAGATAATGAGGAGAGCATGAATGAGGCGTGAATGGGAAGGAAGACTTGAGGACACGAACTCAGGTGGGAAAGACCAAGTGAAGTATTTCACCACGAAAGCTTCGCCTTCGTGATGTGGTGGGGAAGGTCTGGCTTTGCCAGACCGCGTCTGCACGCGCAGTCTGAAGCGAAGCATTTCGAGTCCGGCGTTTGGGGTTGAAAAAGCGAAAAGTCGGATGCAGAGGGGACAGACTCTCTGAGCGTGCTGAGGCCAGGTCTCGGGTTGCGGGATGAAGAGGACCGCAAAGGAACGAGACCAAACCAAAACACGTTGGTGAGGTTAAGGGAAGTAGTAGGTGGGTGACTAAAACTTTGACTGAGGGAACGGAAGATGGGGGAACAAGGCAAAGAGGAGAATTAATCTTTGAGGCTGCGTGTAGCCGCATATCTATGAAGAACGCAAAGATCTATGGAAGTGTGAGCTGAGTGAGATATGGACGTTAACCTTGGTAAGTACTTACAACGGTACTGGCCCATGTCAACTTTGTCTTCCCTAGAGACCATGTTGCATCTTACTACGATCATCGTTGCCGCCTCAAACAAGCACCGGCTTACAAAGCCCCTACTATCAACTCGCAAGCTCATTGGTCGCGTTGATTGACCAGCCCTGTCACTATGTGTGCCAGTATCATCGATGCCATCAAAACCCCTTGATCATCAAGGCTCTGTCATCTAGGTTGTCTATAAGTGATAGAACTCTCAGGTCGACAATAACAGGTTGAAAGCCTGGACCACCGTGACTGCCGTGACCGCTTGGGATCCTTTGACCACCCATCAGGCTGGTCCAGGTCTAGTAATCACCTGATGCCCGAGAAGCTAGTTAGTCGCATTCACCATTATCGTCTCTCTCATTCCCAGAGGGGGTGTGCATTCTGCATTCGAACCTTGATCTTCCTCCACCTGGGATGCCGCATGGTCACCCCACATGCCTAGTAGTAGTATGTTACGTGAATCGATCATCATAGGTATATGCTACATCATGTCCACACCTCAATTAGTGACTAATACCTCCTCGTTCAGAATGAAATCACTGGCCCAAAATAATTTTGAGAACACTTGTGAGCACTGCAGTCTGTGCTTGAAGCACCCCCACAATCTCTCTTCCCAAATTCGCCATATCTGAGTCCACCGTATTGTTGCCAACTGGAGGCTCCGCCGCATCACAGTCATCCGCCAAGATCCGTCGCTTCTTGGTGGATGGCCTTGCTTGGGAGTTGGTGATGTCGCATGCAAATTGTCGGTGTTGTAGCTAACAATGTATTTAATTTTTCATATTTGCAAAGTGAAAAAAGTCTAACTCACCTCGTTGTCAGCGGCAGAATCATGTGAACCATCAGTGTTCGACGGGATCCGACTACATTTCAGGCTTGACAAACCCCCGGGCCTGTGCACCTCAGATGTTTTGTCACCATCGATAACATGCGGGTTTTCAAGCCTCATAGTAGTATTGGCAGATGACTCAACGGCATTCCGCACCCCTTCTGTACTGCCTTCGACCGCAAGCGAGCAGTGTGCGACTGGTGACTTGGCAGATTGCGGGTCAAGTGTCTCCGAGTCCTCAGGCTGACTCGGAGGGTTGAGTTCTGGAGAGGGTCTTCGCTGATAATGTGGATAGATTTGACTGTAAAGGTAATTTCCGTCCTCGTCGACAGGTCCCCCTTGTCCGTGACTCAATCCTAGACCACCAGGTACTAGACTTAGGCGTCTAACTATCTCTGATGGTGAATGAGAATTATGAGAACTATGATCAGAGCTGGCTGCATCGAGGTTGTATTCAGGTTGGCTTGACATGGTATGGTGATGAACTTGAAGACTTAGAAGACCCTGACGTGACACGGAAATACAATTAATAAATTGACACTGTCCGAAAAGATATTACCGTGGTAGTTCCAAGGTATCAAAGTCTTAGTTTCAGGCAAGTTGTAGAACGAAAGTAAGAGAGCACGGATGCAAGAAAAACAAGAACAAAGCACAACAATGAATATTTAAGAGGACCAGTAGGATGTTCAGAAAGATAAATGTTCCTCTTCCTCCTCCTCCTACTCCTCCTCCTCATCTTCCATCTCCTGATCCTCATCGCCTTCCAATTCTTCACAATCCCACTCGTCTTTGTCCTTGTCTTCATCACTTTCACCCTCCTCACCTCCGCTTTGTTGAAGATCGCTCTCGCAGCCTATATTTTCACTGTCCTCTGAGTCTGGGCTGTCTGCTAACTCTGAGTCGGTGTTGGCACAATCTCTTGCCATTTCCCACAGGAGGGTAGGATGGCCGATTCCATAGTGAGTGTACCGCGTGAACATGTCTCGATCGGCGAATCTGGTGATCGTCAACTGGAGTAAAAAATGAGACAGGAGATTGAACTTACATTCCAACATAGTGGGCTTCCCAATCATCTAGTTTGTCGCCTTGACGTGCGAACGATTTGCCATGGCGAAGGGATGATGTTCTGCATCCAGAAACAAACACCGGAATTAAATGTGCACTTCGAATGACCTGGTTAGGATCCAGGAATCCAAAAGCATCATAATCAGACTCTTCAACGAAAGCAACCTTGGGAAGTTGAGCGCGGTTCGTCCCTGACTGGTGGCCCATTAAGGGTGCCAGCCATCTAACATATAGAACATTGATTTCGTGCATCTTCCTCAAACCTTCGGCATTGAACCTCATGTCCATATTGTAGATGCCTAGAACACGAGCATACCAGTATGGATGCTGGGGCTTGGTTTCTCCAGAAAGGACCATGATATCAGGATGGGTCCGAGGATTAATAATATCATGCTCCCACCGAAGGTCGTAAGTCATGTAATGTACCTGCGAAATTCGAGAATCATATCCTAGCAAAGCTGATAAAATACGCGATGTACCTGCATTGTTTGGACTGAGTATATTTTGTTGTCTGGGATGACGACTGCATTGCGCTCATCATCTGTGAATGTATGGTCACAATAGCTGACATCCAATTCTCAAAGTCGATAGAGTATGTGATCTTTGAGTTTGGGTATGAATCCCTACGAGTTGCCATGAGTAAGATGAATCTCGAGGAGAGAGGCACCTACTGCTAAAGCTGGATTGTTATCATGTTGGCGAAGAAATTTGAAAATATCTAGTGGATTATTGCGGGCAAACATCAGTATATAGTGATGACATTTGAGTCCCACAGGCACGTCGATCGGTGTGTCCTTGCTAGCATATGATCTCTGTCTTGATTCTGCCATGCGCCGAAGGACACGTCGACGACGCTCATGCGTAGCGAGTTGAGCCGGGGTGTCCAGTTTGTTCGTCAAAGGATAAAACACTTTTAGCGCTCTGTGCGCCAACTCTCCCTGAAACAAAATCAAACTGAGGTGAGAAAATATGACGGAGATTTACATACAATTTGCGTGGTGAAAGAGTCTGTTGTCCCAAAGAGACAGATTGATCACACGTAGTCCCCCATTTATAAGTACTCATATTAAACTTCTTAGCCTTTTGGCTGCCACTCCAAGAGTCTGGATTGAAGGGACCCGAGTGTTCACGCGCAGCCTTGTGCTCGCAAGCAGCCCTTTCTTTAGGTAGTTCCACTGTGGTGATGGCAGCACACGTAAAACTACGAAACTTGCGCAACTGATTGGAGAGCCTCGTAAATGTGTTGTCTAGAGCCGATAGGGTTGTTTCCGAGTGCACCCTGAGTTTCGCAAGGGCATGCCAGTGTGCAAACCTGTAAAGAAGCGACTGTACAATTACGTCGTGGTCTTCTGGGAAAAGCCCCTCGAAGACCGGTATAGCACACTGAGATAGATAGATATCAATATCATATGTCAACACGTATAGCAACAAGACAAGCCTGTAGGATATTTTCGAAGTCTCGTGCTGCGAGCTTTTTCATTTCCGATGTGTTATCCGCGAATTTGCGAATAACGCCATTGCCATATGATGGAATATGGCGAAATCTAAGTTGAATGCCATCGGTTTCATACACAGAAGACAAATGTATAACGCACCTGTAGTCAAGGCATGCAACCAGACTGTCACTGCCAGGAAGTGTGTAAAGTAAACGAATCAGATGAGTAAATAATGCTTTCCATGTGCCTAGCTCACATTCATGCATAAAATCAATGACGAGCATTGGGAAAGGGTTGAATCCTAGTGGGCCAAGCTTGTCTACAAACGCATTCTCATCGAGAATTAGGTCTGAGCAATAAAATTCATTATGAAGTCAGTCTCACCACGGTCGGCACCCATGACCCTTGGCCAAGGGTCGCCTGTACTTTCAAGCCGTCGACAGTAATTCCACATTTATATATATATTCATGGGCTTTGGTCACCTTCGCAAGAGAGTAAGTTCTAAGGCTGGTTACGCAATCTTGCATGTCTCTGAAGAGGCCCAGAAGATCAAACGAGGCCTTCAGAATGAAACAGCGTGGACATGGGCAAGAGCCCATGTCTTTGATTGTTGCTATCAAAACCCTGAAACGGTGATTTGTATTTCAAGGAAGAACGAATATGAAGCGAAAAGATGCACTTTTCTGGGTAATTGGCTGAATAAGTGAAGATTCGTGGAAAGACACGTCTCAATATTCCATCCGGACATCGGAGCACGATTCCGTGACAGTATGCATGAATAAAATCATCATCCAGCAAAATGTTCCAACAGGCCTGAAACAACTCTCGTCGACAATGCGTCTGCAGGACCGTGATGCTGGTCTTCGATATGCGAGGTAGGTTACTCAAAATATCCTTGACGCAATCCGGAAGCTGAGAGAAAATGTCAAATAGGGTCACACAACACGAGAGGTAAGTGACATACTGAAGGTAAAAATCCTATAAGATGACATGCACCAGACATAGGTGATGAGCGCTCATACTTGCTCAGATTTCCAAAGTACAAATAAAGGGGCCAAGCCTTGGCCGTTCCGAAGTTTGCGAGGTGAGTTGCATCTGAAAAAAACATGAGCCCAGCGATAACGCGTTCGAGTGAGCAACCCGGTTCTTTTGATCGCCTCTGCAGGTCATTCTGAGCTTCCAACCAGGAGTCGGATGTATAGAGCTCATCATATACACGTTCTTCGTGGCTATTCAGGGGGTCCTTCCACAGGCGCTTGAAGGGAAAAAGATGGAAGGCGTTAGCTTGAATATCAGCAAACGCGGAACGGATGGCTGCGACAATCGGCCAATAATGAAATCCCGGAACCCTAAATGACTGCGACTGATCATCCTTCGACTTTGTAGGAATGTCAATGTTAACATCTGCTTCGACCCAATCATCGGGGAAAGTAATGGTCCCCTTGCTTGCATCATTGTCCAGTGCGCGCAGACATCTCCTGACTGAAAACCCGTTCAGGTCCGTCGGATTAAAACCCTCTGCTTGAATCACATCTCGAATGAGACGCATTACTTCCGTCTGCGACTTCTGATGGCTTCCAGAGTTCATCCACGTCATGAGACGATAGATAGTCATATTCTGGAAGGGGTGTGGCGGTTCAGGGACCCCGGGAGATGGGTCAGGTTCTTGAGTATCGTGCACTTCGATAGATGTGGGGGAGGTTTTGGCTAGCAACAAAGAGGGAACAAACTTGTCAGATTCAAAAGACGGGCGCCGAGGATATTGCCGAGAGAGTCCAAAAACGTTGTATGCTGTTTGGAGCGTGTCACGTAGGGTTAAAAGGACTCTTTGTATTCTATGTTGCGATGAATTTTGCTTTTCGGCCACCAGAGACGAATCGTTCCCAGGAAAATTCGAAGGATTGATATCTTCATCATCAGGCAGAATATCGTTGAATGTCCTTGGTACTAATGTGCGCCGCAATAGATGTCGAGGTGCGTCTAGCAATCCATGAGTACTGGTATGTTAATAGATAAAATTGATGAAGATAAATACCCGGAATATGGGGGTATCCTTCAGTAATGTCCTCCATCGCAACATCTGAATCCTGTAATATAACATCTGATGCACCGACACAAGAGTTACTAATATCTGGATCAATACAGTTAGGTAGCTGGCCCTCCGAGTCAGGCTTGCCACTGAACGCATTAAGTTTGCAATGTGCTATAGGTTTCGAATTATGGTCCTTCGTGAACCGTATTGGTTCAAGCGGCAATGTCTGATGCATAAGTTTACATTGGAGTTCTCGAGCGACACATATAAATTACTTACAGTCGAAATACTAGCTTGGGGCTGCCGGTCACAGTGTGGTGTCAATTTGTGTGATCCTTTAATCGACTCTATTGCCCACACCCGCCTTTTGTCGGTAGCTAATGCACTTGCCCTCTGGTAGTGCTTGCATGTAGCCCGATGTCTGCTAAGTCCACGGGAATCCGTGTCCTTTTCCCAGGGGCAACTCGTAATGTTTGCCACATTGCCACAGCATACTAAGACCATAAAAAACAGAAACACAAGACATACTAGACCGAGGCAGGTCGGTCTAGAGATGCCGCAGCGCATTCAACGTTTTACTATTGTCAAATAGCCTGAGAAGAATCCGGAATGGTAAGAGTCTGCCAACAGACCTCAAATTGAAGGACTCCTGTCAAAAGCAAGTCAAAGCTCTATATAATATCACTTGTTCGTCACGTTCACCTCCAACTTAAAAGGAAATTTCCTCTAATGGAACCTTTGAAATACCGCATAGCTCCAATTGAATGACCAGTATACGTGTCTATTACTATTGATACAATGATAATACAATGATAATAGAGACCTGTCATACTCAATCTATGAACATGTTGGAACAAAGGACTACCCCTTTTACAGCTCCTGACATTACACCATCTGCACCCCTCTCAGAGCCTTTCATGACAATACCCAGTCAACGCCCTGACGCTGCGCATGGAGAATGCAATTTCTCAAAGGGAGAAGGTATAACGGGCCTCCGAGAGATTCAATCATATTTGGTATGTGGTCACTGATATCCTCACCTAGTAAGATGTCAAGCACGAGTGCTGACCAGTATGTGTTAGATGACATTAGACGAAATCGATATCGAGGGAGACGAAGAGCAAACCAAGATCTTCACTCGGTATACCATCGACGCAGTTTGCGCAAGTTATGCCGCAGCACAAAACCGAGTACGCCAGTATACTCAACTTGCCAAAATCTATCAACGAGAGGCAGATGATTGGGCTGTCAAACTTGAGAAGGCCGGCCATATCATGCCTGACTACAAGCCTGCATGGTGGACAGCATGCTCGAGTTAGGGGTGTCATCAATACCGAGTTTTTGCTTTCGGTTACTGCGGTTGGACTTTTTTCTCTTGACTCAGGTCTGTTCACTCAATGCGGTTGTATATTAAGCTAGGTATTACTACTTGCGACATCGTCGCTGCTTATTTTGGAGTCGTGTCACATGTAGCACTTACAATTGGCGGGAATATACGATACTGTTACCTTGATCATCCTTGATAATCAGATGGCCTTTTGAATTTGTTGCTTCAACCTGAGCAAGGTTCTCGCGCCCCTTACTCTCACTCACATTGATGACAACGCTCTCTTCTGCAATGGGAAGTGTATAACCGAGAATCAGACAGCACAAACCAGATGATGTCATGTCAATGGCAGGACAGAGCGGTCATGAAACGGTAGAGATGGACTGCGATGATAAGCAGCCCCAGAGACTATAATATTGGCACGACATTCGGTTTGGAATGATGAACGAGGAGAGCACAACAACAAACATAGTGGCATGTGCTTCACACATGTTATTGTTGATGAAAATAAGACACCCCAATTGTGTACTCTCGTTCAGGAGTTATGGCCACTGAAGGGAGCCCGCCCGCCATTCTCAATTCAAAGCAAACCTTATAACATAGTATATTGACATTAGCTCAGCCACAGCTCGTAGTCAAAGACAAACCGGGATAACACAATACACGATACCAAAAAAAAAATTATCGATGCAATAATTCACTCACCCAACACCTACCATGCAGTTCCAACACTGTCTGAACTGCATCGCATCAGTCCTGAACGACATTGAAAAGATTCTCACCATTGATTATTCTCTCGCATCCACTGACCCTCTTCCCAGAGAGAAATCAGGGCCATGCTATCGTTCTTGATGTGAGAAGAGTACGACTTGAGCATTTCTTCGCTTTCTTCAGTTCAGTGAAAATGATCGAGCCCCAGCTGCATGCCAATCTCTACCTCATCCAGGCGATCAGACTTGGGAGTTTGAAATAATGTCACTTCGCTAAGAGAAAGCTGATTTGAGGCATCTGTCATCAAGCAATGAATTCGGTTATTGTCAATAGCCTTGCTTGCGGAAATAGAAGTAGCATAATTTTCCTTGTCGCTGGTGGGTGTATCTCCAATGGGCTCACGGTCTGACATATCCTCTGGGAGCGCGATGATGTGTAGAGGTAATGCACTGGGTGTGATTTTGCTACGTGAATATGAGCGCTTCGTCTGTCTTTTCATCTTTTGAACAGCAAAAACAAGTGGATCTGCGGGTTGCAAGACATGAGGAAGCAATTTGGAAGTAACAACAGAATCAGTAGTGCTCGGAGAGACAAAAGAACTAGTCTGGAGTTTCGAAGAATTGCCAAGCCACAGGGTGTATTGTTGGACAAGTGGGCGGGCACCTGATTGGTGATGGCGGAAAATAAAACTCAAGAAGAGGTAAAAAAAATTGAGGAATGCTTGCAGGGGGAGGCAGCAATGCAAGGAATTCAGCCGGAGATATACATGACGGCCGTTGGCTGAAAAAACTGTAGGATGGTAATGGTGGGAGAGGGGGCACAGGTTTCTGAGTTGATTTTGTTGAATGACGCCTAGACAGTTGCAGAGAGTCGCGAGTCGGGTAATATAAGATAAGGGGGTGGGAATACAGACAAGAATGAGTAGAGACGGCAGTCACGTCGGAGGCCCCAACAAACCTTAGAGATGGGCCAAGGTCGATACCGGAGGTCATCCGACCACTTGGATACAAGTTACAAGCCTGGAAACTACTGTGACTGGCATCACATTTCTTGCAGAAGTCGCCAAGCTGTCCAGACATTGAGCTATCGAAGAGTAGTGAATACCTCCGACTCCGGGGAGTGCCAGTGATAGTGGCAGTTTTTCTCGACAGCGTTTTGGTAGGATATGTAAGGACTCGGGTATTAGGCAAAAGACGGGACCCGAGTTTCTTTGTCGCATCTTCTGTACTATGATAACTCCAAGTCTGTTCGCTGGAACAACTGAAGAAAGACATGGAGCACGAAAGCTGCGCTTTGGACGGAGGTGCTTGAGAAGTTGAACTCTCACTCGAACGATAAGCCACAGAATGAGATTTTGAAGAACGCTGCTTGGACTAGTACCAATGTACTAGTAGTTGATACATAAACGATGCCACAGTTCTGAGTCGGCAGTTGCTTTGTCGGGTTTGCATCGGATTCGATGTCAGTCTCCCATGAAAGATATCCTGTCCCTAATCATAGACAAGCAAATGAGCAACAATCGGATCAACCATACCTCACTACCCCAGGCCGTTGAGCTGTGGACGCTTGGATATGTGTTAGTAGTAGCAGTTTGCGAAGAAGGCATAGACATACTGTGACTAAGCAGCATGGGCACAGCCACACACATCTTAAACGTCTTGTGCCAATCTTGTGCGGCACTCACTGGCAGTACTGAGTTTGTCATCTCAAACGCCAGGATCGCCCCCGATGGTTATTTAATTGAGTATGTTGTTGACATGCGATTGGTTGAAATCTCAGATCTCATGTCTGACAAATATTTCCAGCGCTATCGTAGTTAGTAATGGTCATAGTACTAGTAGTACCTCCAAGTCTGGACCAGTCCTCCGATCTGCACAGAAGGTAGCAGTCTATTTATGTGGCTGCCCCTACCAGGAGAATTTACTTCATTAGTGACTAAGGGCGAATGCTTTCAAGTGAACGTCACAGATTTGTTGGTGGACGAGTCAATGAACAAGAGCACGAACATAGTTAGTATCTTCTCGTATTTTGGGATGGCACGGCACCGTGACTAACTTAGCTCCAGCATTGGCATGGAATCAAGCAGTATGGGTCGGCAGAGATGGATGGAGCATCTATGGTGACTCAGTGCCCCATATTCATTATCCGTAAGTGAAGCGGCGGTCACTATCGCAATTCTCCTCTGATCACTCATCAGGTTGCATCCTGCTTCACTTCATTATTTGATAATGTCAGTTGGCAAGTCATGCTTGGATCTCCCGTCAATATCAGCGCATTCTTTAGTCTCTCTGCCTCAATGCAACCTCAGCTCAATGCATGCTGGCAGTCAGGCTCATCCAACTTACCTATGATGCAACACTTATCCATCTAAGCTGGAGCTTTGAAAGCTGCCTCTGAATCAGGTGCGTGAGTATGTGAACGGTATAGTAACAGCATATGATAACTGCTCTTCAATCCAGGGCTGCACGCATTCGATGTGTCAGATCGTGACCTTGGTCCCGGGATGCCTCACAGACGTACTTTAGTTTCGAGTCGAATCGGATGCCCTGAAGTGGGTTATGGGCGATTGTCGTTGGAGCCCATTCAGTCACATTGCATGTATTATACATGCAGCAAATGTTGAAAATATGCTGTTCCACACAGGCCAGCGGACGTTGGCTGACCGAATATCTATGTCTGTGTTTAACATTCAGCCGGTGGGCTCATGGAGTGATGGTTTTAACAGCTGGGCCCATGCATTGGGATGCTCGACATTAACATATCGGCCGAGGGCCAGTAAAATCGGTGGTGTGATATTGTCAGCTGGGCCCACACTGTAGCTACTGTGTGTACCGATCGGCCGATGACAGGGGTGAAGCATATATGTTCCTGTGCGGATTGGTCTGGCAATTGTGGGTATGATGCCATCATATGGGCCAAGAGACATGAACAGGTATTCATGTTCTCGGCCGATGTGATTGCATCAGATATGCAGTTTCATCGGCCCATACGTTCGCATCAGTTTCATCGGCCGATCTGATAGCATCAGGTATTCAGTATTCTCGGCCCATGTGATAACATCAGGCAGTTACATCGGCCGACCTGATGGCATCAGGTATACCTTTTCGTCGGCCCATAAGATAACATCAGGTATTCAGTTTCATTGGCCCATACATTTTTATCAGTGCCATCGGCCGACCTGATGGCATCAGGAATCATTTCCATCAGCCCATACGATAACATCAGGCATTCAGTTTCATCAGCCCATACATTTTCATCAGTACCATCGGCCGACTTGATGGTATCAGGAATTCAGTTCCGTTGGCCCATATGATAATATCAGGCATTTAGTATATTCGGCCAACATGATAGTATCAGGTCTATCGGCCGACCTGATGGCATCAGGTATTTGTTTTGTCGGCCCATATGATAATATCAGGCATCCAGTATACTCGGCCGACATGATGGTATCAGGTCTATCGGCCGACCTGATGGCATCAGATATCTGTTTTGTTGGCCCATATGATAATATCAGGCATCCAGTATACTCGGCCGACATGAGGGCATCATGTATGTATTAATAGCTGACACCATCATGTCGGCCGATGGTACTGATGCAAATGTATGGGCTGAAGAAACTGAATACATGATGTTGTCGTATGGGCCGACGGAAAGGTATACCTGATGCCATCAGGTCGGCCGATGAAACTGCATACCTGACGTTATCATATGGGCCGAGAATACTGAATACCTGATGCTATCAGGTCGGCCGACAGAACTGATGTTATCATATGGGCCAATATGTAACTCAATACATGATGCTATAAGGTGGACCGGTCGGTTGGTCGCCGAATAAAACCATCGGTTGTTATCATACTATCACTGCGCTATGTAAGCCAAGACAGAAACATCTTAATCTACACCCATGTAAGTTGCGTACAATGGCCGAGGTGTCCCCACGAAATTCTGAAGGCTGTCACAGATGAACCAAGCCCACACAATGCAATCGCCGGTGTATGTGACACCATGCCTGACAAAGTGGCCAGAGCAGCCGACCATAGCGCCTGAGTTATATTGCAACCGAATACCGAGGTTAGATAATGTCATGAGCCCGTTACAATAATGGCCGACACTGCTCATGACATCAAACCCTTCGGGAGTAGAACTTGGATCTCGGTGAAGAGGACATTGTTTGTTGCAAATTACAGCTGCACAATTAAACACCGAGGCCCAAAATTGCAGGCAAGTGCTCATATCACTGAGGCCACATTCTACTGCCCATTGGGCAAGTTTGATATGTGTAGCGACCGACGCCCAATACAGCTTTGGATGCATCACCCTAAGAGCAGCCGAGGCCAGTAGTGCGGCGCGCTGCATAGATATTATAATCTGGGGACCACCTTTCCCTTTCAGGGCGGCCGACACCTCGGGGGTGAATCCATCGGCCGGTGGTAATCCATGTGGCTAAAATTTCTACATAAGCATTAGCATTCCGGTGGAGAAGCAGACTGACCTCCCGGCCTTGCATAAACCAACAAGGGGCTAAATTGATACATCCTGGGGTCAATTGGCGTCGGTCGCTCGCATGAAAATTACCGGGGAATGTTCTCCACTGGGTGTCCAGACCACTGGTCATGCTTTTCATCAGAAGGGACCCCATACCAATTGTAGCGTCTTCCATCTCGGCCTGTTAGGTCGGCGAATCAGTCGGCCGATGGGTCATAATAATCAGCTCACTTGAATCCACGGGCTAATGGCATCTGGAAGGTACCACAAGATAATACGACCAGCCGAGTCCAAAATGACCGAGGGCTTCTCCAACAAACATTCTTGCCCATGAGGAAATTTTTCAAGCAGGGAATCTTCATGTGTTGCAACCATCCCAGTAGAGCATTTATGGAGGGCTTCATTGTACCTAATCATATCAAGATCAAGTTGGACTGAAATGGGTCAGGCAACGACCGAGCGAATGGTAGGAATGGCCTACTTGGGTTTGAATAGGCATCGGCGAGCACCCGGGCCAGATGCTGACAAGCAAGCATGGTTGGCACATCAATTGTCAAGGGAGGCGAGATTGACTGTGCATTGCCAGCTACATTGCAATCAAACAGCTGTTTCACAAACTCGCTAGCAATGCATGTGGTATACAATGCACAGTCAGCCGGAACTGCAGTCATGACTGGGGAACAACAAAAATCAGAGACCGATGGCTCAAATACACTGACCAAATCACATTAGGTAATACTATTCATATTTCCAGTATAATACACAATATTACTGGTGCAATAACTAGTAGCTGACTCATGGCTGGCAGGAGGTTAAGAGCGCTTCCTCCAGCTCATCCATGGGCCCTTCAAGTTCGGACATGGATGATGCGGCCACCGCGGCCATCATGGTCTTCTCCTGCAACATCTTTTCCAATGAATCGCCGAGATGTTGGACGCGGGCCTTCACTGCTAGAATTTGATTGAGGAGGGGATCACCTTCCACTTGACCGGCGACTGCAGGGCTGGGCAGAAGCATTGCTCCCATATGCTACAAATGAGAATCAGTAGCAGTTGAGCATAAAAGAGAAATGACCGACCAGTTGCTCAAAGTGATCTGCCATCATATCCAAGACTTCATTGACATCTAAGGACGGCAAGGCGAATCCCAAGGTATCAAAACGATCCTTCCACCAATCATGAGCGTATTTGAGAACTACTCTGTGAGTAGATCTCAGTTCAGGGTCATGAGGGGAACAGTGCGCGAAGAATTCAGCATAGAACTGCTCGCTGGTGATGTTCCTGGTTTGGAGACGGCTGAAACTGCCAAGGATGCTGCAGAGGAGGTCGGTCATGGTCGGGTGAGTATTGAACACCATGCATATGTTGATGTATGGGAAGACAAATGACTGAAGGATGGATTGGTTATTACATGACGCCGACCGACCGACACAGCCGATGGCTGAAGAACTTACATCTACCTCCCATTGAAGGTGCCAGACGAAGCTGGCTTTGTAAGCCGGCGATCGAGGCACGTGGCTTCAGTCACAGGCAATCCAGATGGCCGCAAAACGAGAAGTGGCGTACTCTAGGATGTTGGTAGCATCCAAGATTGTAAATTCGGTCAAATCATATTTTGATGAATTGGACATGATGGTTGGAGCAAGGACAAGTTGTGTGCAATAAATGCGGAATCACAAGGTTATATATAATTGACTAATCCACTGTGGCCCACTATGGCACTTACCACCGCCCGAATGGGGTTGTGGCACTGTAGACCCCAGTCACTCTGCCACCCTCGCCATCCCCTTTGTCCTTTCAAAGCTATCTTGGGCTTGCTGCGAGAGTCAGAGATAAATTCGAGCCTGGCGGGCCACATAGCACCGATGACTGACCTTCTGGTTTGCATCGGCCTCTTGCATTCGGCCCACCCATCATTGTGATTTGTGAAGAAAAAAATCAACCGTCCATATCATTTCCCGACCGACCAGCAGCAGCTCCTCTGCCCATCTATCATGCAGTGCCAGCGTTCTAAGCCAATGGACACGGTAAACTGTAGTGCAAAAAATATTGACATCGGAGAGGTACAGGTACATAGGCAATGAGCATACATACATTCATTCATCCAGTCATTGCTGGTGGAATCTCCTTGAACATCAATGGACCAGAACCAAGCCAACGTGCTATTCCTTTGACCGCGAGCATTTGGGTCTGCCACCACCATAGTAGCCTTTAGGTTGGCCTTCTCCAATGGCCGAAGCTTCGCCAGTAAGTCATCGGCGCCAAGGTGAACGAGTTGGCTGCGACATTTGGAGTACATCTGTACATTTAAGTGAAGGATCTTGTCCATCGAGTGCACCCAGGCCCATGCACGAGTTGACCGAGCTTGTGACTTCGCCGACCACACCGTGGTGTGGAAGAGAACAGCCTTGTCGGCCAAGTTAACCCTGATGGCATGCAATGTGTCATTGGCTTGACCTTCTCTCAATAATATTTCTTGGAGCACCAGGTCAGCGACGCCCCACTTGGCGCATCTTTCAATCCCTATGTTCGATGGCAGTGGAATCACCAGGGTCTCGGGAGTGAACTTGACCGGCGTATCATATCGGTCTTCGTCGTCCGGCCGATCAGGATCGTCAGATGATGACCCAGCAGAATCCAGTTCTGCAGCATCCAACATCATGGTCATGATGTCCAACTTATCATATTCATCCAGTTGATCGCCAAGAAATGTCACTGCGACCTTGACGAATTCATCTATCTGACCTTGCAGTCTGTCGCGGCACCGAGCTATCGCCAGCTTCTGAGCATCGGTCGGCTGCCTTCCAAGTTTCTTCACATCAATGAGGAGCGCAACTTGCGCCTCCTCCAGTGTTATTCCAGATGCCAGCCATGTGGCAGCACCGCGATGGATCTCACCGGCTGGCCATCTCGTGTGTCGGGTCAACAGATGCAACTCTTGTTGTTTTCTTGTCGGTGCTTTGCAGATCAACATGAGCATATAGTAAATTGTTATTATATTGCCACAGACCTTTTGTCATTTTAACTTCATATATATCCATGGCGCTGGGATTTTCGAGTCGGTCATCCTGAGCGGCAGCAGCCTCTGCTTCCCATTTGACAAGGGTATCATCATCGGCAGTCTCACTCAATCAGTCAAATGCGTGTTGGCTGTCTTGGACTCCCTGCACGGCCTCCTTGAATTTTCGGCAAAGGAATTTGCCTATCTGTATTTAGATTTGCACTTTCAGTCAAATGATCTGGCTCACTCATCCGTATCATCTTCATAAAGTTACAGTCGTTCATTTGAAAATCCAAACACTCCTTTCGGTGGGGGGTGGACATTCCTCTCACCGACGGTGAGATGATGTTCAAGGGTGCCCACAGGCTCTCCATTATTTCGCCGTCGATCCTGGCAGCGCTGGTGATGAAGTTGGATGCATACCATACGTAGCATTTGTCTTGATGGCCGTGGACATGCCAGAGACCGATGCCAGGGATTACCTCCATGCCCCATGGAAGGTCAAGATAAGGCGACTCCTCAACCTGCCGGTGGAGATGCTTGTGGTGTTGACAATTGATGTCATAGAACATCAACGCCCGGTCAATCCCATTGGTGTTGTACCCCAGAGCTTGACACAGCGCATAATCCATGTTCATCTGCCCTTGACCGACCGATAAATCAGTTCACCTCGGGCAAATGAAGATATCGATCGGCGAACCTTTCCCCCTTTTAAAAGTCCACCATTGAATGAGGTACAAAACACCCATGTCTAGTGCATGCACAACCGCCAATCCCAGTTGCTTCAAGATTGTGACGTGAAGTGTTCGCCTGATTGACTGCTCGGTGGTTGTTGCAGTCTGACCGATGTACAATATCCTGTGCCTTGGCAAGATGCAGTTTGTATCGGCCATTGCTGACCATAAATCCAAGGCCATTGGTCAATGCCACCTCATCAGTCAGATTCGCCAGAAACATGTGCTCGGCCTTGAAGTTGCCATCCATCACCAAGGATCTCGAATATAGCCATGCAGGATCGGACACATTCATTTCTGCCAAATTGATGTTTACCCCGGGCTGCGGACATGCAGGACAGAACAGTGCAAGCTCCCCTGCCTTTGGCTTTTGCTTCTCATGGCCGAACCCATGCCACTTGAGCTGCTTCAGCTGTCTCCACTGCCTGCCCACCCTCATCAATTCTCTGTATCGGTCCTTTTGGACATTGTGAGCGATGCAATCAAGCACATCAATGCCACTTACTGGAACCAGATGCAGGAATATGCTTGAAGTGATTCGCCTTAATTTGCTATAGTAGTTCATCGCCGACGTCCCACATTCCAGGTTATCCAACAGGAAGTCATCCAACACTGCAAATGTGAACGCTGTCTTCGGCGAAGTGAAAGATGCTGGGAAGAGGCCGATTTCAAATAGTTGCATGTCAGGACCAAGTGCACTGGCGCACTGACAGAATCTGATCATTAGGGAGTGGACGCCTGATGTATCCACCACCGTAGTCGTCCGGGGGTCATTGACCAAAGGTACCCACTGGCCTTCAGCAAAATTGTCTCCTTCATCATCTGTGTCGTACCAATCATCGGTCACTTCTGGGCAAGGCTTTCCCTGGTGACCGAGGTGAATTTGCAGCCCTATCTTGGTCAAGGAAGTGTCCTCGAAGAATCCCCCAGTCCATTGACTGATCCGATGGAATGGCATGCAGCTGTGAACTGTCCTACAGCAATGAGTGCAGAAGAGCGGCTCACCCATACAGCCGTGACATCTGTAGACTCCGTCCTTTGGGCAGACAGAGCAAGTCCTGTTGGATGGTGGACCCTCTTGCCGAAGGAGCAAGTCCAAGTAGTCCTCGGTCTTGTACTGCCACTCACGTAGATAGTCATTTTGACTCTTGATACTCAGTGTCAGAAAATGAGACCAGATGAATGAATGATGAGCTTGCCATGGACTTGCGAAGTCTACAAGGCTCCAAGTTGATTTCTCCGAGATCATGGTGCTCATAGTCACCCTCGGCGTGATGTCCTCTGGTGGATCCTTGCTTGCTAGGCAATTTCCTGGGTGATGAATTAACGGAAGATGTTTTGTTGTAACGTTGAGCTTTGACAAATTGTCCTGTATCTCCTCGAGAAGTTCTTTTGTGCTCCCATCTAACCAATGAGGATGTCTTCGGTGGACTCCAGGCCTTTGGCTTTGACTTGACCATGTAACACAGATGTGCTGTTGTTGTGTGGATGAGTTGTTTCAAACAATATGCTTAGACTATTGGACAGTTTGGTGCTTACATGTGACTGTCAGATGCAATGCATCCGTTGTAATAGTCACTTTGATCTCTTTGCATCATCAGGAGTGATACCGACGGCACAATTAATAAGTATATGATCGCCAATATGTCTAGAGCACTTTATGACCTCTGATTCTACTCTGCAGACCCACACATGCATCTACACTGCTCGATAAGTCTTGTACCAATGGTGCTCTTACTATTCGGCACAATATAACCCTTACATGCACTTATGACATTGGGTATGTCATTGCCTTCTTGGTCTCGAGGGATAAATCGTCCATCTCAGGCAACATCGGCGAACCCGAACGGTCCAGCTTGAATTCATGGTATGGTTTTGGGACCCGCCGAGTGCCTCCGAGCAGTGTGGCGTCCTGGTCTTGATCATGGTCTTGGAGACATGGATTGAATACAAGTCTTTCTGAAAGGACTGGAGACTCACCAAATGCATCGCCAATGAATTCTTCCCATACTGGTAGGATGGCCTGCCAGTCCTTGCCTTTCATGAAGCTAGATCCCTTACCGAGCTGCTCATTGAAGTCAAACCTGTAACAACCAAAGTAAGCACAATGACCGACCGACCGACCGACCGACCGACCGACCGATGAGTGACTGGAAGAACTCACCCAGATGTAAGCAGCCCCCCCTTCTCATCCATCCAGGAACCCAAAACAAAGACTCTCATACCGGCCTGAGTAAACATTTCTTTGGCGAAGTTCTTGACCATTTTTTCGCTCTTCTTCCTAGCTGTCTTGGCCTGGACAGCGGCATCGGGGGCTTGATTCGTCCACTTATCGGCCTTTGCCTCAGCTTCCTGCAACTCCTTTTTGTCCAGCCGGTGCATGATTGCCGTCATGGTCGGCTGATACCTCCTCAGTACTTCCTTGTGAGCAGGCTTCTCTCCAGTCTCTTCCTCAATTTCTTCCCAAATTTGCTGAAGAATCTCGGCCTTGCGCTCTTCCTCAATGACTTGCCGTGCCGTCCATTTCTTTTTTGGCTTGGTGGGTGCTTTGGAATTGGTCTGGACCTTCTTGTGATTGTGGAACCACTGTCGGTATGTCTGTCCAGGGTGACTGAAATGCAGCATGACTCGGTGTCAAAGACTAAACACTTACATATTTCCTCTCCTTCAACAGCTCTTTGTCCATCTTTGGAGCCAAGACCTTGGCCTCCCTGGCGGCTGCTTTGAATATCAGTTGTCGTTCCTTCCCACTTGCCTTCTCCCAATCCTCAATATGGGACTGCAGAGCGGTGGTCTCTCGGTCATTCAACTGAGGCTGAACACCTCTACTCCTCTTTGTCCGAGCCATGTCACAGCAGGTATGTAGGAGAAAAGGACCTGAAAAGAGGAGACCGTTGATACGGTGGATGGAATGAACAAAAAAAATGCAGATGTGTCCTGTGAGTAATGAGTGATGATTCGGTCATTCCTTACCATTCATTACAGTAAGCCAGATGACCGATACCCATTTCATCATCTGACACCAGCTGGAACAGGAACATGTTGTGGAAAGCCCAAGGTCCCGGTGCCCTGGAGCGACATCATGAAGGGGCAGTCCAGATTTATCTCCAGCACATACCTACCTGATGATACCAAGATCTTGGAGCCATCCAAAATGCTCCGCACTGATGCCAATGCAATCTTGGACTTTTGGTGGGACCGACAGGAAACCCAGGTTGGACCAACCTTCAAATTCAAAGCCTGGATGGATAAAAAGGGCAGAATGCGTTCTCCTGTTGCCGAGGATGAATCTGATGGTGATGCCGATGATGAGAGTACCAGTGCAAGGCCGACAAGAAAGCCATCGGCGACCACAACATTGTCACTAACCTCAATTCCCAAAGGGCGGCTGAGTTCCACCAAGCGACCCTACATCAGTTCGACCGAGGAAGAATGTGAAAAGACCGAAGCAGAGGCATCTCCGCCAGCGGTCCAACAACGCCTGCACCACCACGCAAATGCTGAAGACACCCACCGGTGCCAAAGAGCTTTGGAAAGCGCGCCAGAGGTCATAAAGACCAACCATCGGTCTCCCATCACCGAATGCCTCCTACAGCGAAGACCATTATTTCTGTACCTCATGTAACTGAGGAATCAGATCAGTCCACTGAAGCCAGCCGTGTTACCCGCTCCTTCGGCCCAAGGTCAACTCGCCAGGGTATGGAAACTCGCCAAGGTCTGGAACACCTTTGTGCACCACTGATGGTACAGCCACCAGCATTGATGAGGACAAGGGCTGCCAGAGATGCATCTCCTGTGGTGCAAGAAAAGCAGCCAAAGAATGTGCCGGCCACCAGAGAGCATGAGCTGAGGAAGGCCAAGTCGGCCAGATTTGCCCCCGGTGTTTCCTCTGATGCACCAGCAAAAGAAACCAGGAGCAATGCTGGGAATACACGCATGACACGCACTCGGCAAAAGCCCAAGAGGTATACTGACTACATCTAATTCGGCGAACTTGGATTGGTCATCGGTCATCAGTCATCGGTCATCGTCGGTTATCGGTCATCGTCGGTCATCGGTCATCACTTGTAAGTACACATTTGTTATTGTTACATGTTACATACACTACACTACACTACACTATGCATATGTCATTGTCAGCCGCCTGTTTTCTTCCTACCTAGCTCCAAGACAGTCAGTGGATCATCAATCTGCCTGAACATTTGCAACATGTGTTGAATCTTGGCCATATCATTGGTGGCGGTAACATATTGGTTGCGGGCGTTTTGATAATTTGTGAGCAAGCCCTGGTTGGCACGGATGATCTCTGTGACAGCCTCATTTTCATTATCTCCTTTACAATGGTGGTCAACATTATCATTATGACAGCAACGGGCGGGGAAACCATTAACTTACTCAGGATGGTGCGAAGTCTGTCCAGCCAGTTGTCGGCTCGGCACAGCAATGCCTCCCCAGCTTCAACCTTTGCTATTGCCGAGCCTTCGCTTGGTGCTGAAGAGGGTGCCAGTGATGCCCGAATATCTTGACTCCCAGATGATTCTGAGTGGTTCACACCTGCATGTAACAGTTAGCATCATCTGTGCCATGTCAAAACACCCGACTGACCTGAGTTAACCGAGCCGGTGGTGGGCGCCGCAGTAAGATGACCTTCACGGTCACCATCTCCACCTAATTTGGCATCTCCCCAGCACATGTCAAAACCACCTGCAAATGAGTCCAAGCGACCGACACAAACCACCGACACTCACCTTGGTATCCTGCGGCTGAGGTTGCCGGTGGGTCATCCCAACACACGTCATATGGGTGACCTAAATCGGCCATTGTCGACTGAGGGTCCTCATCCCAGCAAACATCATACGTAGTGGCAGCCGGTGGTGTGGCTGCTTCTACAGTGATTGCAGGGACCGAGCCTACCTTTGATGAGCTTGGCTCATCCCAACAAAGGTCATATGGACCTGCGGCTGGAGGAGTATCAGGGTCCCAACACATATTGTAATCTAATATACCTGTGAGCAATGACTCAAGCTATGCGACTGGCACAAGACTTACCTTGGCCACCATAGTCTGTGTTGGCCGATGATGCTTCGGCCGGTGCATTGACCAGTGCATTGACTGGTGCATTGACCGGTGCATTGACTGGTGCACTGACTGGTGCACTGACGGTGAGCGCTGGATCATTTTCGACGTCCCAGCACATCTCAAACGCTAGAATGACAATGTATTAGTACATGTCCATGAGATTGACAATAGAAGATGACATGAACTTACTTTGACCGCTGTACTGGGGTTCGGCCAATGATGATGCGGTCGGTGTTTCCACCGATGTCTCTGGCTCAGCTTCAGTGCTCCAGCACATATCAAAAACTATGATTGTCAAATATTAATAAACGTCAAGTCAATATCATAAGACACTTACCTTCTTTGCCAAAATGTTTTTTGGCAAGTGCATCGTCGGTTTCCTTCCTGACTGGCATGGTTGATGGTGTGACTTTCGTCCTGTTGTTCTTGGGTACGCGAGTTGGTGGCGAACGGTTTGCCGAAATGAGTATTTGAACCCAACAGGAAGGTTTTCCTGTGGAAATGATCGAATCGGGCCTAACTTTGGTGGCACCCACTGGTCCCATGTGAGAAAGAAATTGCTGTTGCTTTTGATCCGCTCGTCCTGTAGTCTCCTAGCTTTGTCAATGAAATTTTCACAAGAATCCATGTACTTGCAATGGTTGTAGTTGGGAGTATATATACGACAATGGATGACTAGACCACCGAGGCCACAACTCGGCGAATCCCGGCAGTGTCAATTGTTGCGTCCACATTTCATTTCGGCTAATCATTTCGGCTAATCACGGCAGTGGCACAACTTCAATTTGCATTGACTGTTGCTAAGTCCACATCAAAGGCCACAGCTAGTCGTTCCCTATATAACTGTGTCGACATCCGTCCTTCTCATCTCCATACATTCACATCATCATCATCATCATCATCATCATCATCGTCACCACCTCCACCACCACCACCATCATCATCATCATCATGTCTGCCCAACAATCCAACGATGCCTTGTCGGTCGCCGACAAATCATTGTGTTCACACCTTGCCCGCATCAAACTCTTTCAATCAGATGGCCGGGTGGTGGTTGACCGGGCACATGAAGTTGCCAAGCTAGTAGTAAGTCTTTCTTTCTTTCTTTCCTTGCAAGATACTCACATCTATAAAGTCACAAGCACTCCAGCAACACGGCAGGAATGTGTCGGTCGTTCTGCCGTTGCTGCTCTCTGCAGCCGCTGAAGTTCGTGCGACAATGAACGTCGGTCAGGTCCCCCAATGGGAACATGTGCGGGAGGATGATTCCCGCATGGAATCACACCCCTTCTTCGCCAAGACACAAGGGCTTGGTGAGTGTTCCTCTTTCTCAATGCACTATTTTGCTAACATTGTGATAGCTGCACCGGCACTGGCGCCAGTGCCAACCCCACTCCCAGTCCCAGTCCCAGTCCCGCCCCCAGCTCCCAAGGTGATGTCGGTCCCACCGATCGACTCACTGCCCGTCGAGGCTGCCAAGCCGACGGCCGATAAGGGGAAGCAGCCGGTTCGGGGGACTCGGCGAGCCAGGGAGGATGAGTCGGGCGACATGTCATGCAAGAAGCGTAAGATCGTGTCCAAGGCCATCATCTCTGACACCGAAGATGATGATGGCCAGCCAGGCGGGACCATCATCGTGGTAAAGGTACACCTCTAATTCATTTTGTTCTACTCTATCACTCACAGCACCTTAGCCATCAATGGCGGCGGTGCCTCAGACTCCAGCCCCCGCCAAGAAGGTGAAACAGGTGAGATTCACCTCGTCGCCTCGGTCATCACCACTCAACGATGTCAAGGCCGACACCAAGGAGCGTATTGGCCGACCGACGCCGAAGGGTAAGGGAAAGGAGAAGGAGAAGGAGAAGGAACAGGCTGTGACGATCGCCGAGGGTGATGTGGTGAGTTTCGCCGGTTCTATACATGACTGGTTACTAATGATTAATTAGTATGATCCACCCTGTAAGAGGTGTTCTGGCCTTTTCGAATGTCTCGCTGCCCTCGGCCGCAAGGGCCAAATCACCAAGTCTTGTGCCAGGTGCTACAAGATGAAGGTGAAATGCGACCGACCGGTCCATCACAAGCTCCCAGAAATGGCCGAGCCGGTGCGGTCATCACGTCCTCGGTCAAAGGCCCCACTCGCCTCCACATCCAAACCGCAGTCCAGGGCGACAAGGGCGACCTCCCGTGCACATCAACTAACGCCTGTGGTAGAATCTGCGGATGCCATGGATGATGAGGGTGAGTCACCTTTTTTTGTAAAGGTCAACAATATTGAACTGGATTTTAGATGTCGCTGTTGAGGCTGATGAAGACGTCCCTATGTCTCATATGGCCTATACCGAGCAGCAGACTGATGTCGCTGCGGTGACGCCAAGTGAGACTGTCGATCAGCCGGCAGCCATGGCGTCAGCAAAAGACTTTCCTGCTGGCCATTGGCAGGAGGTCACCGACGAAACGCACATCCTACCACCACCACCACCACCTGCTCCTGCGGCCAAATCAACCACCTCGTCAGCCGAACCGACTATCCATGATCGTGTGGTCTCTCTGGCGGCTAGAGTCACTGCCATGGAAATGGCCGACCGCAACACCCTCGCTAGGGTGGATGCGATGGAGCAGGACTTCGACTCCCGCATCTCCTCTATGCGGGCCGAGTTTTCCGACATCCAACTGAGCTTCAATGCCATGGTGGATGTAGTAAACGGTCTTGCCAACATGGTGGAGAAAATGAGGCAGGAACGCTCTGTCCTGAACACATCCTTCCCACCACCAGCGATTGGCCCAACCGGTGCTTCCACGGCCACAGCAATGGGCCTCAAATACTTGACTGGTGTGTTCGGCCCTTCGGTTGCTCCCAATGCTGATTCTGTCGCCGTCGGTCAACCCTCAGCATCTCGCCCATTCGGTCTCCCTGATGTGCAAGGCAGCACATTCACCAGTGGGCAACCATCATCTGAGTCAGTGCAGGCCGGTCCTTCATCTGCTCCCCCCATCCAATGTGATTTGAGTGTTTCATGCCCTGCTTCTACTACTTCCTCCCTCCCTTGATCACAAATATACCCTTATGGAGCACACATCAGTTAGATACTGTTGTCTACATGAATTGAATGAAATTGATTTGGCCTGGATTGAATGTGATTGATTGTGTGATTCCAAGTAGCAATTGCCCTTCGGTAATATATTGTATTTGACCGACCATGTATTTGACCGACCGTGTCTCTTACATTGCATATGACCGAGCTATTGACCGACTATCCTGTCTATCATCACAGAGGTATATGTTGTAAGCTATTACATGATGCATCATATTTGACCCGACATGTTTTGACCGACCGATCGACCGACTGACCGACCGACTACCTCATCTATCATGCCGCCAGTATATTCTGTAAGCCATTCCATTACCACCGACCATGTCTCTCGTGCATCACATATGACTGAGCTATTGACTGATTACCCTGTCTATCTTCACAGAGGTATATGTTGTAAGCTAGTACATGATGCATCATATTTGACCCGACATGTTTTGACCAGCCAACCAACCAACCACCTCATCTATCATGCTGCCAGTATATTATGTAAGCCATTCCATTACCACCGACCATGTCTCTCATACATCACATATGACCGAGCTATTGACCGACCGCCTCATACTTGACTGACATAGTCCTGACAAGTATATTTTGCACAAGTGACTCGGGGGACAGACCCAATGTTCACATATTTGACCGACCGATTGACCGACTTCCCGAGTCTATCATGGGCAAGTATATTTGTAAGACCGATCCATTGACAGAGCAGTGTCCATGACACATCTATATGCTTTGGGCGTTGGCCCATTTGTATATATTGGTACCACTGCTCACTCGGCCGACCTGTTCATATCGGGCACATATTTCATACACTACCTACCACACAATACCTACCAAATGCAATAGGAAAGTGTACACTTATCTACTATACCACATACTATGGGCCCACTGTTGGTATCACATACATACTTGGCATGGGCCCACCTGTATGTATCACAACAATACATTGATGGGCCCACATTGGCTGGCATGTGTAGAACATGGATATTTCAACATTAGTTGTATGTATTTATCAAGGGTAAAGTGACTGCAGTATGTGGTCATTGTGGGCAGGTTTCCAGAATAAACGGTGTCTCAGTTTAGCTCTCGTAAGTGATTGTACATCGGAGCTTGCAAGTGTTGTTCTTGTGATCGCGTTCTATGTTCTGACTGACAAATTAGCTTGTCAATGTCTGGCATCTCCACCGTCAAGGAATTATCCATAAGTTATCGAACATCTCATCGACTCCCAAGGCAAACGAGCCTCGTAGTTGCAGAACCTAGGATCAACCAAAGCCTTCATGCTAGGTGTATGATCCCATAGGGACTTTTACCCCACCCTCTTGTAAGCACTCCAACCACCTTGTGCATTCGCTTGGTGTCGGTATACACATGGCGCCAGAACTTATATTGGGCACCACGTACAGTTTCTGTGTGGTATGCTGTACGAGATGCTCGCCGGGGGGTGAGTGACCTATCCTTCAATGGATAGGTTGGTACCGCCAGCGTTGACCTCTAGGTCCAGTTGACAGTAACGTCTGGTTTGACCTTTCTTTGAATTGGAAATTTCCATCCCACAGCTCGGAATCTGCTGCATAATGTATGTCTTCCTCGCGTGTCTTCAATTCAGCCTTGTCGACATTTGCATGGATGCTTCAGAAAGATGTCAAAGGTAAGGCCATTCCAAAATGTATCACCCATCCTTCGTGTCAATGTGAGGATCTATTTTGATTGCTTTATTTTCGTGCTGAAATGGCTTTAGTGATTGTAAGACAGTCGAGACATGGACCCTTCCTCCGCTTCGCATTTCATACATTGCCCGACTGTACACAATGAAGAGTTGCTCCTTCATTTTTACCCGCCATTGCCTCGCCTGATGTGACCCTTGTCGTATCTCCGGCGTATCAGTCGCCGATGAGGAGTAAAGTTGTTCAACGAATGTGACGGCATGTGAAATTTTTCACTCAAATACCCTTTGATGCAGCACTAACTTCGATCTTTTGACTATGGCCATTAAACTGACCACCACCACCCCTGTATGGCACATGCATTGTCACTAGTCGCTTCCCTGACTGTGCTGGTGCATTCTTGGAAATTGCTGCAATTACTACCTATGCTGTCTCCCACAATCAGGAGTCCTTATAGGAGGATAAATATATGGCTTTCCCAACACTCAAGCAAGTGTCTGTTACCTTGGTGCCAGCGATTCTACATTGTATCGCCGTCGGTGTTGTAGCCCATTGCAAGAGCTCACGTAACGCCTTCAAGGCAATTTTGTTAATATACCCGCAGCCATCTGTCATGTCTGGACCCCCCGGGTCTTCGGCGCAGGAGTCAGTTTTCATTATATAGTTGATAAGAATACCAATAGCTTACCTTCTTCTTTCAAATATATGATATTTTCCCGGCTGATGGTAATACATGGGACAGAGTTTGAAAGTCCGAATGCAAACCGCGAGGACTATTTTGCCACAGTCTGAAATGCATCAGTGAAGTTCCCGAACTCTCAGAACTGTTGCCAACCTGAGCTGTGTTATAATATATGGGGTTATGCCAGTCGAGATAATCCTCCAGAGACGGCGGTGAAGGGTGAGCATGAGAAGGAATTCGACCGCATCCCGTCGAAGAATTAGTTGCCACGAGAAAAACACTTCCATCTCTTGCATAAAATGCCCGATAAACCAGACCACAGAGGAGAAAGTGTTGCGAAAAAAACTCCACAAGGCCATGCTGAGACTTATTTAGAATAATCCTCGGCACCTTCACATGTAGGAAAATTTTTGAACCATACTGTCGGGTCAGTCTCGACGAGGACCCAAGCTCTGGCGGACTGAGTTGAATGCAATATTCAGGTGTTGTAGTCTTCTTGTCGATAGCCTTCAAAGTTGCACCAAAATGCACTTTCCCTCCATACCAACCATTGGCCTGGCGTTGGAACCCGTCAAAACTATCACCCATTGCAAGAGCAAGTTCGTGCTCTCAGTCAAGCTCTTTCCAAGGCGACTTGTTATGATATCAGTTATTGACCATCGCAAACCAAAGGAGCACTGTACCAGAACTGCCTTTTCCTTCATGAAGAATCCTTCTTCTTCGCCCATTGAGTTATGACATGCTGCAAACACCTGAGCCACGCGTTGGGTAGCTTCTTGGTTTGTGCCACGGAACTTATCCAAGTCGGGGATGTCAGCCACTGTACCTCAAAGGATATATTTTTACTGTCAAAATAAGCTTTTAGATTTTGATCGTGAGCCTGTGAACTTCGTCAAGAAGAGTCTCAAAACCGTGCAAGAAGCACCCACGATTGAATGGATTTTAATTTTGCATCGCCGATTCTCGCAGTCTTACATGAAGACAAGGAATTGTCAGGAGGCCGCTGCTCTGTTTTCCGTTTACCTAGGACAGAGGACCAACTACTCGAAGGTGAAGCCAAATCCGCCGAATCCGACGAGCCAACAGACATAGCTGAAAGGGGTTGGGCAGAGTTGGAGTCAACAGCGTCCAGTGCGAGCGCAATTCGCGAATGAAGAGATGTTGGACCTGCTGAGAAAAATGCGGTAGCATAAATCCATGCCCTGAAGTGTAATGTTGCAAGAATTTACTGCAAGTATTCCCTCTTTGTCCACCTCAGAATCGCACTACATATCTTCATAAATGTCCCTGTGTCGCATGCAGCCAAACTGCGCTCACGAGAGAGCAGTTGCAGATTACGGCAATGTCCGTTATGGCTGGGGTGTCTGGGACGGCAAGGAATGAGATGATGTTCAGGAAAAAACTGTGGTGCAGTGAAGGAATTGCAGGATAAGTACCCTTCAAGTTCGTGGAGGTGTGGTATTGGAAGTGGATGATCATACTAGTAATACCAGGATGTGCAATATGCCGGAAGAGGGCGAGCCAACTCATCGTCGATGTAATCTGAGAGCCTAACAGCTAGTTACAGTCTTGAATGGCACTGTGAACAACATTGCCTCGAGAGTTGACATTCCAATGGTCTCCCGTCCGTCGATTGCCAGGGGGTGTTTAGATCTAGGGCAGATAATAGAGTGGTCCCAAAGCCGCCGAGGAAGCCTATGGAGCTTGCAATATGGAGAGGTGAAGTAGATGAGGGCAATGAAACACGACGGGGCGCGGGTGATAGTGGAAGTGTTGAGACTTGGTGTGTTCGGTATTGAGAGTGTCCAGGAAGTGGGCAAGTTCTTGAAGATGCCAGGCACAGGCTTCAAGGAGCTTCATCTTGGGTTTGATTCTGCATTCATAGTAGACAATAGCGGTGATAATGACTGCGTACAAGACTATGTAGAATCCAAAAATGAAGAACAAAATCCGAATAGCAATGTGAACCCCATGAGTCAATGCGATGCACGAAGATGTAATGTAAGATAGGTGCTACTACAAAAACTGCCGAGTGCAAGGCTTTTACACCTGTTTCACTTTGCGAAGAGGAGGGGGAAGAGAGGTACTCGTGCGCTTGCGCTTGGGGTGTCCATGAGAGCGATTACCTGACGTTTTTGATGAGCCGCCGACATCTGGCTCTGCTGCCGAACTTGTCACGGTGGACGTGGGATTCAGCTTGGGGTAACCAGCAATCACAGCTTCATGCCAAGCCTTGTACCTGTTCCAGGCTGTAACATCTGCGCCGTTTTTGACCGCAACATTATAGGATTTCCACCTGGCGGGAAATATAACATCATCTTCTTCGAGTTCGGTGGTGTCGATATTAGGATCAAGCTGTTTTGAAAAGGTGACGAGGCTGTCTCGAACCTTCTCTACTCCCCGCTTCAACATCGCCTTGACAGCGCTCATGTTTATCTCAGGCAATAACGTCTAGATCGAGATCAATTGGTGGGCTATAATCAATGAATGATGTAAGAACTCACCCCATGTGCCATATGTTCGGCGTCTTCATTATCGATGTCGATAGCGAATTCATCATCTCCCCACACCCAAACGAAATATTCTACCGAGCTGATGTGGCACCAATTATGATCAGCGACCGTGATAGGTGTGCAAGGTGGGAAGCGCTCAGTGATGAAAAGATCGAGTGGAAGGGGCATTGAGTCTTTGTGGAAAGTAGCCGACGCAAGGGAACCTTTCTCAGGTCTGCAGTAGGGCTGCGCTTCGCGGATTAACGCCAGAACAGCTACCCTGATCTCAGGGTGAGCAGCGATAGTCTTTTTAATTTTGCAGACAGCATGGGGCTTATCCTCAGAGAATGCGCTCTCCCCGAGGAATGGAACCAACACGACTTTGGTAGGTCCTTCTGCCGCTGTGACCGTGATACAGATATCAGGTGTCACTGTTTTGCGTTCGACGCTCGGCGATGAGTTCATGTGAATCATCGGAAAGATTGTATCGCGATCGTAAGGTAGTGCTTCGATGGATAGTCCCAAGGTAAGCTTCAAACAATCAAAGGGTGCTTCGTGGATGGCACTCGGCATATCGACAAGGAGGGAGCACTTTTCGTAATCATAAGTCAGTCTGTCCAGGTTAGTATATTTACTAAAATGGACGGAAGTTTGATGTAACATACCTGGGCTTAGCTACCTGGCCCGTCTCTTCCAGAAACTGTTCTATTAGCTCGTATTCCCACGCATCAATACCGTGGAATTCCTGATATTTGGTAAGCACAGGAACTTATACACGACTGACTCAGATGCTAGTACACACCATGATGCGCGTCTCTAGTAAAGTCAGTTTATTTAATTCTTGCAAAACCTTTCGTCCAACTTCGAATATTGATTAGAATAAGTTAACTCATTACTTCTCATGGAACATACTTGAGGTAAGACAATGATAGTGAAGGGACTGTTGGAGGCTCTCATCATCATCATACAAAGGATTCGGATTTGCGGGGATAGCGGTCGCGGAGGCCTGTAAATTGACTGGTTTTATGTTGTCCTTGTGAGCCTCTTCGATGGGGGTTGAGGACGTCTTTTGGCCTGTTGTACACTCAGTTTTATCCAACTGTAAATCTGGTGTGAGTGATTTTAAAGTCATATTGGGATTTCGAATATGTCCAGTTGGCTTCACAGGATGTGTTGCCTGTGGAGTAGAGTTACTTCTGGTGCTATAGTGTCTGTAGAGCCCACATGCAGTGGCCAAAGTTACAGTAGACATGGTTGGTTGGTTGGTTTGGTTGTGTGATGCTGTTGTGTGGCAGAGGTTCCAGGAGTAGATGTTCTGGATAAGAAATGATTAATCATTTGGGAAATGCCAGGCTGGGGTTCCAGAAGTGGACTACTTGTCAATGGGTTACTCATTAGGGGAGTAGTGACGTAGTTGTTCTCCACAGGTACAATTCAATGTTCGACGTTGACTTGTTATATATACGCTGTATTGATACCATGTATTTTGTTCATGCTGACGAGGTTTATGTACCTTCAGGGATGAACACATGTGTACCCCGGCCAGGTTGAAGAAGGTAGGATATCATCTATCTCATCGCTGGTACTAGGCCACTGCGATTATTACTCATATGTTTCAAACATTTAAAGAGAGCTCGACTAAACTTTCGGAAGCTTGATGGTACTAGTTGTCATATACCATATATCCGGTTACAGATCCAAAGATCCGGTTACAGATCCAAAGATCCGGTTACAGATCCGAAGATCCGGATCTCAGATCCGATCCAGATCCGCTGGACACATCCGTCGTCCGGTCCACAGATCCGATCTGATCCTCATTTCATTTCCTGTTCATATAACTCTAACTATCGTTCATCTCCTTTCGGTATTCCTGTACACCAGTAATCCGGTTATCCTTTACTTCCGCTATTCTTACTGATCCGCTTTAACTTGTACTTCATTCCCGGTTCATGATTTACCCGTTCCGACTTACCAATACACTTTATGTATACTTTGCATATACTTCATACATAGCCTCATACCTTTGCTTATTGATCATTCCGTTAGTTATCCGTAGTATATAAACCCTTGTACTTGCGCTGTAGAAGATCAGTTCGAATATCATCTTAGATTGCACTCATCCTGTCTGGACTCTAAGTCCTTCCATTATCCGTCCAGACTTGAGTACGATACTCTTGTCTACTCCGAGACTTAGGATTGAATCCGATAGTCTGTATATCTGCCTCTGTCTTCGGACAGTCTTATCCGTTAGTTTCTAGTTCGGATCCAATCCGGATTAGCCGTTACTCTATACGTCCGATATCCAGAAGTCTTACCAGATCCGTTACGATACTTATCCGTCCCTCTAGACGTGATATCTTGGTGCTCTGAAATAAGGGGCAGTACTCGGGAAAGGGGCACAGCGCACAAGCTGAGGCCAAAGCCCTTCGGATCCGATACCTCTTGAGTACGGTCTTAACACTAGTACACCAGGCTGTATATGATATTGTACCAGTACACTTTACTTATTTCAAATTCGCGGAGTTCATCACAGGTGACATGTCACAAGCGCGGAAGTTCTGAACCTGACGCGGCCATGACTTGTAAGTATTACTGCCATGACTAGCACCACGGTGAGATCCAATTCATGTCTTGCGACAATCTTCTAATTCCATAATTCATTACTCTGTCACTTCCGAATACCGTGGTCATGGTGACAGTGACCGTGAACATGACTCGGGCCGACTTGCGGTCTCAAATTCTTCAAGTTGAATGACAGTCCAGCTCAGGCTGCTGCCTTCAAGTTCACGGTGACGTTGAGCACCTATGAAATCAGTACTACCGTGACAGACCTTTACAGTACTATTACTAGTAAGCGAGTACAATACCCACTGGCAGAGCTAGCCTGGACTCGGAGGATTCAATTGACAATTACTGTGACAGCATAGTACGTCACAATTCACGAGTATCTAAGCCACCGTGACGCCAATGTACTGTATAATCATCCTCATGGCTTGTCTCGCGCGGTGCGGCTGTTACCGCAGATATTTAGTCATGAGGCATCAAGTTCGACTCGAGCCAAGCCTCGACTTGAATCAAGTCTCCACTCGACTCATCAGAGTGGTGCTTGAAGCCAAGTTACAATGGGTAGTACGTATTTTCTTCATTATTTAATGATCTTAAAATACTAATCTAACATTCCTTGCCAAGTGTGACTCATAGTTGATAAACCAACTAAGTTTCAATTTCGATACTACGATGCATCACGGGCTCCACATGCACGACTCCAGTCAGCCATCAGATTGGGTCAGTTTGTTCACCACCGTTTCGACAACCCCACCGGGACCAGGTCAGTTACTGCCAGTCGCACTCACGGTGGATGTAAGTGCGATCATTTTTATTTTTAGCGAGCCAAAGCTTAGTACTGGTAGCTCCCGCAGCGACGGGTGACTGTGACCGTCCTGTAGTTTTCGATAATGAACATACTAGTAGTAACAGTCTTGAAATGGGTCGTACCACAAGCACTGTCAGCACTGTGCTATTCGAGTCGCCCAACTTGCCGTCGCACTCCACTGTCACTACCTCGTCGCACGACATGACTCAGATTCATTACACCAGTCATCACAATTCCTCTGTACATCTCCCTCACCTGCAGGAGTCCGAGGGTCCAACTGTACATGAAGCTGTATTTGACGCGGACAAGCTCACGCCACTGGATCTAAATCACGCGGCTATGAGTTGTGTGTTGCAGGAGTCTGAGGGTACAACTGTACCAGATGAAGCTGTGTTTGACACGGACAAGCTCATGTCATTGGATACAAATCACGCGGCTATTACTAGTTGTGAGGAAGATTGTGATTGGTACAATGTCTCTCATGCTGTTGCGACTGCTGCGGCTGCCAGTGCGACTTCCCAACACACAGCGGAATCTGCCAGTGACTCGGACTTTGAGTTACTAGTGACCACAATGATGGACGATTACATAGACTGGCCAGACGAAGAATCGGAGTAGTTTACAATCTTGGGTGTGATTACCTGGCCGCAGGCTTTGGACTCGGATGCATTATCTCAACTTCATCGATTTTTCACTTGTCTATACATTCTTTTAACTTTCATGGCCTTTTGCAGAGATTGCCTTATTAGGTTAGCAACGTTTGGAAGACATCACTTTGTTACTAATCACCAAAATTGCTCGACCCATACATGCTAGACTACATGCTAGACATGGTGTAAGTATCCAACAATGGCGGTCTCTATCTATCAACTCACTTGGCAAATCGTGCTCTCAACTTGACAATATTTCTTCAGCGAAGAGAGATGTTTCTGCTCCTCACTCCTCACCGCACGTGCCATCAAGAGTCTCTGCGAAGTTGCGTACCCAGAAGGCATCGAGAGCCCGAGGGTTGAGCTCAATGCGAATATCAGGGATGGCCGATTCAGGTGCTGTGTTTTACCTTTTTCACTTTGAATGTCTCATTCATTGCTTTGTGTAGATACGACTGTGACTTATGCGGTTCATGCACATTTGCAAGAAGAAGCCACCTACCCAAAGTTCCTGCTTTCAATGTCCTTGGCATCGAATTCGTTGATCAAGTTTCGTTTCCCATGGCCTGCGGTTGTTCTGGACGTCATTTGAATGCCTCTCGTGCAATGCCCATGTTTGAAGATTGCCACCTTGCAAGCTATTCCACCAATCCATGCTGTCTCATTGTCATCCGTTCCTTTGGCGTCAACAAGCCTGGTGCCAAGGTCGATTAGCTCAAAGGTGGTGTTGCCAGTGATTCTATCCTCACTTTCGCACCTAGTTGAGTGCCTTTTTCTACATACATACACAATGCTAACGAGTTTTTTCCAGGACCACTTGTCATCTTCTTCCCAGCCGTCTGTTCTCGGTCTCAGTATCTTTACTCAGTCCATGTCCAGGCTTCATGCAGGGGTCGATGGGTGCTTGGTGTTTGAGGTGTTCCCCCTCAGTGGAGTAGCTTTCTTCGCTTGCGGAGCTGGAGTTGAGGATTCCTATGACATTGCCTGCCTTGACGCCTCAACCTCAACCTGGGTATGGGGGCCTTGGTCTTAGGGTGGGGTCTGGAGAATTTTCACCGGGGTTGAGACGTCAACGGACGATGTCGATGATGTATTCATTGGGGATTGGGTCTAGGGCTTCAGTTTCAACTTCGGCGTTGGGGTCGGTCGTGCTGTTGGGGATACCTGGGATGTTGCCTGTGAAGAGTGGGGGAGGTAGGAGTAGGTTTGTTACAACCCCGCTCACTGGTGAGACCCGCCGTGACCGTGATGAAAGTGATGTCGAGTGATGGGTTTGGACACTTACTGTGCGCGCAATTTGATGTTGTGCTTGGTTAGTTTATTGCTCTGTATGATATATAAATTACTAACTTGGGACTATTTTGCATACCTCCTAGTTATGTATAGGATCATTGATTATTTGCACCGATTGTGAGCGCTTACAATGTCGGGACCGTCATCGATGGACATGACTTGATCACGTGTAGACAAAACATTTCGTGGAGCAAGTCAGTTGCTCAGCGCAATTCTTTGCATCCTTCTCCAATCCTTCTCATACAATCATGTCTGGTAACTCGTATGAAACCACTGATCAGTCTCTATGAAACATTCTTGGTGAGACTGTTCCGACTGTCAAGATGCATTGACTTGGCTTCATAGCGCGCCTTTCCATCTCTTCAAGACCAAGAAGAAGCGCAATAACATCAAACCCTACGTCCGCTGCATTTTCATCATGAACGACTGTGAGGATCTCATCCCGAGTATCTCAACTTCATCAAGGGTATCGTCGACTCCGAGGACTTGCCTCTTAACATCTCGCATGAAACCCTGCAACAGAGCAAGATTCTTAAGGTCATCTGGCAAGCTCGCTGAGTTCCTCCGCTTCTTCTTTAAATTACGTCCCAAGAAACCAACTTCGCTCAAGAGTAAGTGAATCTTGCTGTGTGCTACTCAGACAGTTCCTTACAATGCTTTCATACTAGTACATTATGCGTATGCCTGAGGACCAGAATCGCGTCTATCACTTTAAAGTCAATTTGCAATTGGAGTCAGCTCAGCACACGAACTTGCAAATGAGCGTTGGCTCATTGTGCAGACTCGGGCCCTTCCGAAAACTTGTTTGCAATTTGTTTACGCACTGACATTTTTGGGAATGACTTTTTTAGGATTTAGCCTGTGAAACCCTCGAACATAATGGTATATAAAGGCGGTCATTTTTCAAAGTCTATCATAGCTCTCGATTCCCTCTTTCTTCCATCGTCTCACTTTGCCTCATTGTTTCACTCCACCTCGCCCTTCCTTTGACCCACTCTCTCACTTCACCTCGCCCTTCCTTTACCCCCCCCCCTTTGCCCTTCCTTCGCCTCTTTGCCCTTCCTTCACCTCCCCTTTCATTCTACCCCACGATGACTCAGACATCCCTCACCTCTACTGATGACCCTTCATCTGAGGATGAATCGGGTTCCGCAGGAGTTCAACCTGTGGTACACCTGGATTCGTCTCAACCCATGCCTACGTCTTCCAAAGCAAGGGCTAAATGTCGCATTGCTGCCTTAGAAGAAGAACTCGAGACAATGCGGCAAGATAGAGGAGGCAAGCAGAGGTAAGCATATTGTTTTGTTTTCCACGCTTACACTAGTGTTGATTTTTTTGAAGAAAGATGACCTTCTATGTTGCACAAGGTAGGGCAATTCGTCGACTGGTTGCCCTTTACCACAGCTTGGAAGACTTGATCGCGGAGAACAATCACAGGTATGAGTTCCACTCATCGCCAGAAGCAACCGCAGAGTAAGTTGTCAGGGTTTTTATATGATCATTCTAGTAACTCTATGACACAGGCAAGATCGCTTGCAGCATGGCTACATTGAACTCGCGTGGGTGCTGCCATGGGTACACGAGAAACTTGGGAACCTTGACCACGAAGATTCGGAAGATATGTTAAGAAAGGCCTGCATTTTTCTTAACGAACTCGCACGCTGCATGCTAACCGTTTTATAGCTCAAGAAAGGAGCAGATGCAGCTCGCGGTGACGACACCTCCAGTCTCAAAGAGCTTGTCGCCGGCTGGGTAAATCAAGAGTTTTGTCTGTCTCCTCTAATCAAGTCAAATGATAAGTATTTACGTGGATTTGCGAGTGATATCTGTGGGAAGTTACTCTGCCCTGCTGAGTGGGACTGGAACCAAGACAGGTGAGTATCAACCCTTCTTGACTATCGAAGACACTGATGCTGGTCTAGTGTTAAAGCCGGCATTCGGGACAGAACTTCAGAATATATTGTATCAGAAAACTCTTGGCCTTTGTTCGTATATGAGAACTATTGAGTCAACAGTAATGACCTCGAGGAAGGTTTTCTCAAGTCGAAGCTTCTCGTTCTGGTTGGTGGCTTGGTCGCAATAGTTGTCATTCCATTTTTGCTCATTGCACTCCAGGCATTCAAAGCCGTCTTCACATCACCTTCCTCTGCGAGGGAAGCTGAAGGTGATGGTGATGGTGCTGATGTTCTTGAGAATAATAGACGCGCCCAGCGTAGATCCGACCAGACGAAGGTTAAAACTTGCGTTGCCTCGATCATCAATATGAAGAAAGTCACACCTCGTGCTATCGCATATGTTGTTTGTCAGGTAAGAAAATTTTATTATTTTGATTTTGATGTCCAACATTAGTAACTGTTGAGTGGCAGGTTTGTTTCGCTCTCTCAAGTGTCTCATCTTGGCGCACCGTGGACGGAGATTTCGACTATGAGGCATTTTGGTGTAATATCATGGACTTTTTCGAAGATGTTCCTGGCCCTGTCACGAAACACAAGGTTGATAAGCTTCTTGAATGGTGGACTAGGTAACAACTTTGTCATTTCTTCAGAAAATTGGATAACTGATATTGCTGTCTAGGAAGATCTTTGGAACAAATCATCGCGGGGACCTGACACCAGAACTTGTGTCTCAAATGTCCGTGAATGCACTAGCCGATCAGAGGAAGAAGCTGGAGGATGCTGTTTTTGACTCAGACTGATAAATCATTCTTTGCCCCCTCCTCCCCGCCGCTGTTCTTTGTCTGATACCCCTCATCTTTCGCCCGCCAACTAATTATAGTCTATTGCACGTACTAATTTGAGAGTTTTACATTTATGTTCATAAATATCAAGTAGTTGCGAATATTACCAATCACATCATTGAATCACTGTTTGAGATTGGAAGTCATTTGAGGGACGATTTTCAGTTGCATTTCGTACTGTTGAACACGCCAATTGCTATGGAATTTATCACAACGTCCAATGCTGCAAACTGACAAGGAAATCCTCCATTTATCCGACTGTAGCGGTGACTGCGCCAACTGAAATACGTTGTGTGACTTCACGATCGGTCATCAAAAAGTGTCTAACTCTAATGCCCTTCGTCGAGGAGGTCATTCATGGTCTCTGACTGGAGAGGGTCGATTGGCAGTCTGAATCTTGTACCATTCAATATGTTGAGTACTGCTAGATTTATTGTAATGTACAATACTACCCAAGCCACAGGAAAGTTCTCGCGCTATACAACCGTAGTATAGATTGCGCCCCAAAAGATATGTCACGTACCTGCGAATCAGACTGCCGAAAGATATCTAAATTCAATACCCTTAATCAAGGAGGTCAACGACACCCTGGAACTGAATGAGTTTGGTCGACATACCCAAAGAAGAGAGGTGCATCGGGTGGGTAAATAAATCGTGGCGGACACTGGAATATGAAAATACAGTTCAGTAGATAATGGAATCGGCGAACGGAATTCCTGATACTGGTATCACCTGTTCTCATGATGGGCATTTATAACGCATGCAAAATGTCACCTGTCTGAGCAACGATCCAGTGTAAGCGGTAAATCAGACAAAAGACATACTTTGTGGTGTCCTTTAACCTCTGTGATCCTGCTGTTCAGTGTCAAGGTCATGGGGTATTATGTGCTCGCCGATTCATCAAATTTGGCATGCCAGTGGCGCCCATTATTTGCCTTGGAAAAGTTGATCGAGATGCTCCGACTTGCTCCGCAAAAGCAATTTGAGAACCAAGTCTCATGATATTAGTTTTCAGAGGTTTTTGCCGGTAGAAGAATCTTAGTGTAGTGTGTAGAGTCTAGTACTAAGTCAAAAGTCTTAAGCACCATAGCAATATCTCAATCAATACAGCGCTCTGAACTATCAGTTGTTGAAGGTTCACCTGTGCTGCAGCTGCAAGAATCAGACATCACAAGCCAGATGTTTTAAAACTTCAAGTATCGTAGTTAAACTGCACTCGTTCACGCAAGACACAATTTTACAACCTTCAGCATTGCGCGAGGGCATCAAACCCATGCGAGCAGCGACCTCAGTACTTTATCTCGACAACTATAACCCAACATTTACATCATGGGCTTGTGTTATATAAATCTGCACTCATTCACGCAAAACACGATTTTACAGCATTCAGCACTGTGCAAGGGCATCACACACATGTGAGTGGCGACCTCAGTACTTGATCTCAACAACTATAACCCAAAATTCACTTCATGGGCTTGTGTCATATAAATCTGTACTCGTTCACGCAAGACATGATTTTACAGCGTTCAGCATTGCGCAAGGGCATCACACTCATGTGAGTGGTGACCTTAGTACTTGGTGTGGACAATTATGATCCAAATTTCACTTCATTGGCTCGTATCATATCTTTCACACATAGACCACTGCACATATAAAACATCGCATTGAGGGTAAGACAGCTCAGTTGGTACACTTAAAAATTCATCTTTCCTTCACAAAGTCAAACATTTTAATGTAACCCCCCCCACCAGATTTATTGCCACTCTATTTACGTAGCGAGGCATGAGCGGAGGAAATAGAGTTAAGTCTTTGTGCGAACAACAAGCGTGGTGTTCTCACCTCTTCTCTTTCTGCTGCGTCGACTATTCACGCCGTGCATTTCGTCGACTTAGCTTTTCTTTTCCTTTCATCGCTGCGCTCCAACCAGATAAGAACACATTCCCTGAGACACACCAGCAAACGCAAAACCTTTCCTTAATCCACTTATGGCTGACCCATCCTTAGAAATATGCCCCGACTTCGCCGGAGACTTATATGCCGGGATACAAGATGACCTAGTCGCAGCCACTGGCGCTGAACCCCAAGCGGTCATTGACCGCCTGATAGGAACATGGACAGAAGGCCACCAGGCCAGAGTCCTCGAATGGAACCAACGGCGAGAAGAAGAGGCCCGAGCTGAAGCCGAAATAGAGCAAGCACGGGCAGAACGAGTCGAAGAAGAACGACTAGCGAAAGAAGCAGAAACTGAGAAAGAACGCCTAGACTCAGAGAAGAAGAAACCAAAGATGAACGGGTTTAATGTAACCACAACCGTCGGTGATGCCATTGCCCCTCGTCCTTCCCAGTACGCTATTCAGAAACTGAACAATTTCGAATATGTAGAGCTATGGTACTTTTCACCCGACGGATGCAAGGAGGCCATGAAGACCTCTCGGTCCATTGCCGATGACACTTTCAGCCTAGCGAAACTCGACGACCAGCTAACCATCCGTCCAGCATCTGCATTCAAGGCATCCAGAGCGGCCATCCCAGACCATGACTTACCATTCTCCATCTTCCTGCGAGCTAAGAACTCATTCCTGACCCATGCAAGTACTGCAAAGTGGCCCCAAGCACACCTTGACGCCCTGGCCCTATTCTATTGGCACCTTGAGAACCACGCCATACGGGACAACAGTGAGCTAGGTGACACGGTAATCCTACATTACGCATCTCGCGTACGACTCGACTGGCACGATCGCCTCAAATGAAACGAAGGCTTTAACATTGGAATCATCAATGAGATCTTGATGCGGTCGATAAACGAAGAGATGTGGAACCGTGTACGCTCGAAAACACTGAACCCGGTACGTCCAAACCAACTTAACCCGATCAGAACAACCTCTAACTAATAAATCGATATCCTTACGATCCCAATCCCTTTTCCACCCCCTCGTCACCATACCCTGAACATCTTATCCCCGCACATCAACGTGCGGATGCCCACATCTTGCTCACGTGGATGCCCACACATAAACGTGTGGACGCCTGCACATAAACGTGTGGATGCCCACACCGATCTCACATGGATGCCCGCATCACTGCTCACGCAGTCGATTGCACAGACGTCTGCAGTTGATAACCCGTCCTCCCACCAACAAGGCAGGAGGACCAGCTACAGAGAGCCATATGAGCATCGCAACCGAACCTCCCGCTCACGCTCACCAGCACGAGCCAGCAACCTGAGAAGAGGCGACAAAACCCCATCACCGGGCAATGGAAAGAACCGGGACTACCGCAACAAGGGTTTTTCCCGCGGCGCAGGCTCTCGCGGTCGGTCTGCCTGCGCCGTTTGCCTTGGCCGCTTCTCGCACGACATCCAACGATGCAGCTCCCAGAACCTATGGGACAAGACCACACCGGCCCACACCCACAGGTCCCAAGACGGACGCATCATCAGCGCCAATGGCCTCCCCCTCTGTTACAAATGGCAAAGACCTGGGGGCTGCACAGCAGAGAACCACGATGCGGCCCACACATGCTCAGGATGTGGAGACAAGGACCACGGAGCCCAGACTTGTCCTCGAGGCGAGAAGGCTTAAGGCCCTCGCCCCATACCACCCAAATGCTTGGCATAAGGCTTTGGAAGAATTTGATCTCATCCGTAGATACCCGCACATCCCGGAATGCCTTGAGACCGGCTTTTCCGGGGGCATCCCCACTATTACCCATATGTATACTCCTCCTAATAGCACATCTGTCATTGTACATGCAGAAGCTTTCCAAACTATCATTAATTCTGAAATGGCCAAAGGCCGTTTCATCGGCCCGTTCTCAGCCCGAGTCCTCGAATCCATCATCGGCCCCTTCCAAACGGCCCCATTATCCATCATCCCTAAGCCGGGTAAGCCAGGCAAATTCCGCCTCATACAAAATCTCTCCCACCCCATCAACCCCCTTCCCCCCATTAGCTCCATCAACTCAAGAGTGGACTCGGACCTTTTCCCGTGCACATACGGCACATTCGCCACCATCTGCTGTTGCATATGAAACCTACCTCCGGGATCCCAGGCAGCCGTCCGTGATGTCGCTGAAGCGTACAGGACGGTTCCCTCGCACCACTCCCAATGGGCTGGCCTGGCGATACGCCTACCAGGCGAGGACACCTTTGCAGTGGACACAGCCTTTTGCTTCGGTTTCGGACCGTCAGCAGGCACTTACTGGTAACGTCGCTGATGCAGGGGCCGACATCTTTCGCGCCACCGGACTCGGACCATTGTCGAAATGGGTGGACGACTACATCTTTTTCCGCATTAGGCGAGAATTCCTGGAAGAATACAACACGAGACGCACCAGATGGGCATCCCAGATCGCATCCAATGGCGGAACCATCATTGAAGGGGGCCGTAAGTGGTTCAGAGGCGAGACGTTACCCGATGACTCGACAGAGGAGTTCGACGAGGACTGTGTATTCCCAATCAGGGACCTATCAGCCTCGTCCCCACGGTCAGCCGAAGACGCACAATTCTCGTGTTGCATGGCCGACATCGACCAATCATCCCGTCCCCTTGGTTTCACCTGGGAGATCTCAAAGGACAAATCTTTCCGGCCAGTCCCAACCTTTACGGGTCTCCTATGGGACATCCCCGAGCTCACAATATCCCTATCCCCGGAAAAAACGGCCAAGTACTTGGCAGCCATCGACACGTGGCAGTCTAAGCGGACACACGCGCTATCCGAGGTCCAAAAGCTGTATGGGAAGCTCCTGCACGCAGCCCTTATCATACCATCAGGGCGAGCTTACCTCACCAACCTCGAGACCATGCTGGGAGTCTTCAACGACCGCCCTTTCCTTCCTCGCACCCCGCACCGAGACAGCCAGAGAGACCTCGAGTGGTGGAAGAAAACCCTCAGGTCCCAACACCTGTCACGCCCCATCCCTGGTTTCTGCATCGTGCATGACTTCCATGCTTATTCGGACGCTAGCTCTGGTCACGGGATCGGCATCATCATCGACGGGAGATGGAGGGCCTGGGAGCTCATTCCAGGGTGGAAGGGAGATGGGAGGGACATCAGATGGGCCGAAAGCATTGGTTTTGAGCTCCTTGCCCGCTCAATCATTAACGCCTGCCCCCCCGGCATTCATTTTAAGGTTTACGGAGACAATCGCGGGATCGTCGAGGGTTGGTGGACTGGGCGCAGCAGAAGTAGAGCCTGCAATGAAGTCTTCAAGCGCATCCACCTCGCCGCCAATGAAGCCAAGTGTACCATCCTCACCAGATACGTACCTAGCAAAACCAACCCCGCAGACGGCCCTTCCCGTGGCATATATCCCCCCTCACATCTCATGCTTCCACCAGTTCCTATCCCCGGAGAGCTCCGTCCCTTCATCACAGACGTCTCCAGCAGTAAAGCCGACTCGAAGCCTCGCCTACCCAGACCAGCAGGCGAACAAGTTCACCCAATGGGCAGAGAGCAGCACCCAGTCGAACTCCAACGATGCGCCCTCCTCAATTGTGAGCTCGAGCGCCGTGGAGAAGAGCTCTTCGAAATGTCGAAAGACTAGTACGTACACAGCCCCAACTACCTAACCCAGACCTTCACACCCCAAACTAGCCTATAGCCCTGGTCTAACGCCACGCCCCTCCTCCCTAAGACCCCAATGCCCCGCCAAAGAGAGACTATACCGGTGGATACCCATTACCTCGCGGTCCTCAATAGACGCGCAAGGCAACCGGCTTCCATTATCCCAACCCGAAATCGAGAAGATACAGGGATATCATGGTGCACGCTTTCGCCGAAAGCACCCGCGAGACATACGGGTCAGGACTACTCGTGTTTCACGTATTCTGTGACAGCAAGTTAATTCCAGAGAACCAACGCACCCCGGCAAGCTGCATACTCATCTCTTCCTTCATCACAGAAATGGCCGGACACTACTCTGGAAAGACAGTTGCCAATTACGTGCATGGCGTTCGCGCATGGCACATTCTTCACGGCGTCCACTGGAGCCTCAGGGGAGACATAGAGATCGAAACCTTGTTCAAAGCCGCTATTTCACTAACCCCACCTTCCTCGAAGAAAACCAAACGCGATCCTTACTCCATCCCATTAATTACATCAATCCGCGAAAACCTCGACCTCAATAACCCCCTCGACGCGGCCGTCTTCGCCTGCCTGACGACCATATTCTTCACATGCGCCCGCGTCGGTGAATTCACAGTCCCGCGCCTAGACACTTTCGAACCAACACGTCACGTCAAACCGGCAGACATAAGCAAAACCCAGGATCGCCAAGGTCTCGAAATGACGAACTTCCATCTTCCCCGCACCAAAACATCCATGGAAGGGGAAGACGTCTTCTGGGCGAGCCAAACCAGACCTTCAGACCCAGAAGAGGCCATGCGCAACCACTGGCGCGTCAATGAGCCCCCGCTGAACGGCGCACTGTTCGCATACCGACACAAAAACACCCTCCGCCCACTTACTGAAAACATGTTTTCTTAAGAGACTTGCAGTTGCAACGAAGAGTGCAGGTCACAAACCTCTACAAGGCCATGGGATTCGCGTTGGTGGAACGCTCGAGTACCTCCTCCGGAATGTACCATTCGACGTCGTTAAAGTCAAGGGAAGATGGGCGAGTGACGCCTTCTTAGCGTACCTAAGGTGCCACGCCCAAATTATGGCACCCTACATGCAAGCCACACCCGAACTGCATGAGGAATTCCTCCGGTATACCTTACCACCTGTCCGATAGCCTCATACCATCACATACACTCCAAGTGAGTCATCCTCCTCCTAAAAACGGGGTTTCTGCGACGTTCGCTGCAGTGCGTCGTCGAACTCCTAAAACTCGGGATAAGCAGCTCACCTTTTTCTCCTAGGCTAAAGCCCTTCGCGGCCGGTAGGCGCTACGCGCCTTCGCCCGAAAACCTTCCCGTCCTTTCTCCCCTAATTACGACCTTGTACAAACGTAGCACAGTCATTCAGTTTGAACCAAGTCGTCATTGCCCTCATCACGAAACGACACGCCAGTGTGAACCTCAAAGACGGAAATTGTTGCGGTTGTTAGCTATATATAGTTATTTACGACATTCTAGTACGTCCACCAGTTCACTGATGGCTGGTCGTGATGTGAAGGGAGCCGTGAGAATGGTATATTCCGGATTTCATTATGACGTCTGTTTTCTCACTGTGTCAGGTTGCCTTTGATACCATAACGAGTCAGATTTCTTTGGTGTTGTTCTGAATCTGCGCGTCACGCAACATTGTAGTTGACCGTGCTCCGCACGGTAACTACTTGCGCCAAATCCGTAGGCGAGCGCTAAAACATGGAGTTTGTATCGAGACATCTGAACCACCAGTGATAGTCAAATTTGAATGAAATGAAATGAATATGCAAATGCAAATGCAGTTGCACGCCCAGTCGACGCCTCTGCGAAGTGTGACCAATGTAGAGAGGAATACGTGGTATGTATACATACATACAATGGTAGCGTCACATTCAACGCCCGAGTCGAGTCATCCATAGATGGATAACCACGATCAATGTCCTCAAGGGCGTCAACACACTCCCCAAGCAGATCTAGCGTCGAGCTCTGCACTCTTTTGTCACGGCACCATAACCCAGGCCACCCACCACCTCCCAGATTGTCTTCCCATCGAACATCAAGTTCCCCGTGAAGAAGACCTTGCGCACCACAAGAGAGGGGTTCTAGAAGTAGAGCCAACTTCTCTTCAACGCATGAATGTGAAAAAACCGGTAGAGGGGAAGGGAGGTGCATGAGAAGAAAGGGGATGCTGGATCCAAGTGCACGAGTGAGGGTTGCGGTGGTAAATTTTGATTCTGAAAGGAGGAGCGCTACTGTACCTAGTTCAGAAACGTGTATGGAAGATTTAGAATGGGAGCAGGTTTGAGCGCTTGAGCGTGCATATGCCAATGCCATACGCCTTCCATCTTGTGAATATAGTTTCGCGAGAATTTCTTCTTTTCTGCTTCACATTACACAAGGACACGTATGTGTCTATGGGGAGGTGTGATTGGCCAGGGTAAACTAGGAATCTGAGCAAAGGGGGAGCCGCCACCACCAAGTCGACGCCGCCATCAGATTTGCCACCGACGCATTCGAGTAACATCGAGAAACATTCTTAAAGAAGCTGGAGTGAGGTCCATTGCTCGGATGCTGTTCCATGCGTGACTGTAGATAGCATGCCCTGCATATAGTAGCTTCAAGTTAATTAGTATGAACGACGTTTGTCAAATCGTATTCCTTTGCCTTAGAGAGAATTTCATAGCTCAATCTGGTCCGGAAAACCCCGGGTTACTTCACTTCTGCTTCCTCCATTTCCTGCGTCTCTCTTTGTCACTACATATCCCACTACTAGCTACTGACCCACTGGATTGGTACCGTCATCTTTGGCCACGCCATTAAAACCGAATACCTCACGTTAAGAACACTCTTCACGACCCTTGGCGGAAAGGAGTTCGCACCTCCAGGCGAAAGTGGCCATGCCTATACATGCTGGGCCCAGATGTGTTGATTCTTACTAACACTCATCTGCAGACACAGACTGGTCGTGCGGTGTTTGCTTCTAGAATATATAGTGAAGAATAAGAATTATACGTGTTCTATCAGCACCAATTGACTTGTGGACTGAACAGGATGCCCAGTATCAGGAACTTTATAGCAGAGGCGGAGAAGCAGGATGGGGCAGTGTATCGGCATACTGGCACAATGACCTGAATCCCTCGCATGTGTGATCATTGGGAGTGCCGATGAGTGTAGGGAGATTTGCCCCGACGCCGCTCCCCGGGAAGTATGTTCCAGTTTTTACCTACTTACATGTCTTGACACCTCTTAAGTTGGTACCAATAGAATCCAAGCTCGTGCTCATCGACCTCATACACGTGATTGACTCTGTTGAGAGTATACAGCTCGAGCTGACACCTGGCTGTTGTTGAAGGATTCACACCCATTATCCAGCTTCCCCGAGAACCAAAAACGCACCTATCCAGCACCACCTCCTTACGTGGTTCCCCACCCAGCATTGCTTCTTTACTTATGCTATCATCAAACACGAACCCACGATGACACACTCGACGTATTTGCAATACTGCTCGTGCACAAGAAGTTGGCTGGAAGATGATGACGAGGAGTAGTATGTCATACGCCGGGAGGGACATAATGAACTCTTTGCGCCAGCATATTTTAGTTCTGAGCCTTGGGCCTGCGGGTGTCTTGCATCCCGTTTCTTATGTTACTTGGCAATTCAAGTTCCTCTTTGCCAAGTTCCCTCGCGTTAACAACACTCCATCCTCCATGTGTTGAAGCCTACCTTTGAGTGAAATCGGACGTCTAAAGCCGTACTGTGCGTTGTTAGACATTCGCAATATGTTGTATTGGGATTTATGTTGTGGACAGAGTTCCATGGAAGTTGAAGCAGACCAGATAAATCAGCGTTTTGGCATATATAATCTGAACGAGCCCCCTCAATAGAGTAGCCAGCGATGCAACAGGCATACAATGATCTACTAGTACATAAACATACGATACATACGATACATACCATGCAGGCATGTATATAGGATGGCTCGAGCTAAGTGGATGAGCATAGATGTACACGAAACGGAAAAGGCAAAATTATCGAATAACAGAGTTCGAATAGATGTCCTCACGACCGATGCGAAGTGGGACGACGACCAATGTAAAATCCACAGCAGCTAACTTCATAGGAAACTTCTCCAGTCCCATCACTTGATCCTTGTGTTTGCGTTGGTCGTCCTCGAGATCCTTGTACGCCTGCTGCAGGTTGAGCTTGTTGTGCCGAGCTGTTAGTCTCATTGCTATCTGTACGTTGCATGGCTGCGGCGGCTTCAGCGTCAGATTCAGGGGTAATACCGTATCTCTGCATCGTGTTTCAATGGAATGAAATAGGAGCAACGGCGAGCTACTCACGTCTTCATCACGAGCAGGAGCCACAAAAACGGTCTGTCTGGAAATCCCTACAGGAAATGAGTTGAAATTCCAGTGTCGGGGCTTGCGTGGCATTGATCGAAGTGAATTTGGAGGTCGCGTGCCGATACGTACGGAACCGAACAAACTACGAAGGAGAGACAACGGGCTTGTAGGTGGAGCTGGTGCACTGTTTGTATCGTTCCCAAAGAAATCATTGCCCTGTATCAAAGGAACATTGGCCAAAGCTGAGGGTTGAAATATTATACCAACATATCTCCCAACGCCTCGATTATTCGCAAGCTGTTTGGCGATGATCGGACGGGAGGCAAAGTCCTAACAACACAAATCAGCGAAGGATAAAGTTATTCACAATTGATTAGCGTACATCTCTCGGTTGGATTGGACATCTCTAGTAAAAGGTGACATCAAGTAGGAAAGAGACGCAGGACTGACTTGCCTTGGACTTTGCATCGGGCTTTGCATTAGCATGATCCATACCCTAAACAACAATCAAACAATTAGAAAATAGAAAGACGTCGAAACACAATGTAGATACGCACACCTTGCTGTTTGAGCACTGCTTCCATGCTCCATACACAAATTTTTGCATCTTTTCCAGCGCTGGCAATGTATTTCCCATCGGGGGACATGGCAACAGCGAAGAGTTCGTCATCATGTAAGAGTGGATCTCCGACTTGCTGATTCGTCTTGAGGTCCCAGATGCGAACAGAGTAGTCACTTGATGCGCTAACGATATGACTTTCATCGGGAGACAGACAGAGGGATCTGACGGTGTTTGTGTGACCCCGAAGAACAATGAGCTCCTCCCCATCAATCGACCACCATTTTCGGATGGTGTCATCGAATGATGTGGAGAATATATATGCGCCATCCTTGGACCAACACAACGACATCACCATGTCTTCATGTCCCTTGATCTTTATGAGCAGCTGCCCGTGCTTTGACCACACACGGATCATCTTGTCCATTCCGCCGCTTATAAATTTGTCGCATTGCGAAGAGTATTTGACAGCGTTCACCCAGCCATGCCTGGTCTCTATCGGTGGTGCTATTCGTTGACCAGTATCCGGGTTCCAGCGTTGAATGGTGCCGTCGGTCGATCCACTTGCTATCTCCAGGGCATTGGGAGACCAATCGAGGCACCTCACTGCACCGTTGTGCCCCTTCCACGGATAGCCAACCATATTGCCCTTCTTTATGTTCCATAGTCGTAGTCTGCTGTCTGTACTTCCACTCACGACCATTGTTTCATCCGGAGATACAGCTATCGAGCATGTCGGTGCCCCATAACTATCCAAAGGCTTTCCTACTGGCTCTCCATCTCTTTTCCACTGGCGAATCGAACAGTCCTGCGACGCGCTCAGTATGCTGCAATTGGTGCCCACGCAGGCAAGACTCCATATGCATTTGGAGTGACTTTCGATGATGCACTCCGGCATCAAGCTCGCTGCCGGACGTTCTGGTGCTGGCTTTTTCCATGATGTGGTCCGAGTGTTGTGGTTGACGAAGTAGGACCGGCCAAGCGGTGACATGTGCCACTCGCATCCAGGAACAGCCAGATATCCAGGTTCATCTATGCTTCCCGATGAGTCCCTCGTTTCTAGTGACATTTTCTCTGCTCACCTAGTCGCACCCCTGGTAGAGGTCGATTCCATGAAGGCATGAACAGTTTGTCGTCTTGATAAAGTGTCCTACCGTCCCACGCTTTAAACTCTTGCCACAGCGGAGGGAGCATCTCACTCCCGCCTGCTTCTCGATGAGCAAGCCAGTAGGCATCAGTGCGGTTTGCACACCTTCCCAAAGAGTATCCTGGCGGTACTGTGCACCATATGGTGGTGGATCCTTCTCTCCTGCTAGAGGTCTCATACGTGCCGATGAGTTCAACAGTACTTTTCTCCCTCTGGCTGATGTGCTTGACTCAGTCTGTTCGTGGGGCATGACCTTGACAGAGAAAGGACGACGTGCTTTACAAACAAATAGACAATGAGCCTTGAGATGATGCGCAAGATAAGAGCTGAGGAGAGGAGATGGTAGAGGTGATGAACGGACCTGCTAAACGTTCAGATTTGCATGCTGTGGTTGCCGTTGCAGGCACCTTGCTGATTTAGTGGCAGTGAGGTGACTTCTATTCGAATTTCAATGCACCCCGGTTTATTCCGCCTCACATATCACCAACACCAAAATTTCAAATCCGTCGGCGAGCACTAAGATATAGAGTTCGCTTGAGCCTGGACCTCAACATATATCCAGACACCTTGACCAACTGTGAGAGTCAATTTTGATTGTAAGAGATGGACATATGAATGAGTTTACATGCCCGGTCGGCGCCTCTGAGAAGTGTAATCAAAGTAGATATGAATACGTGGCATGTGTACATGCAATGGTAGCCACCTATTACTCCCACCTTTCCAATTTAGTAAAGCGGTACATAAGACGTCTGCTCACCCTTATATTAAGTCAAAGAGCCTTATTTGTGAGGACCAGCGGTCCAGACCAGCAAATCAAGGTCACTTAGAACATTTAATACTGTTAGCCTTAGGTAGCACGCGGGAAAGCTGACACAAGCACTATATTCGGTATTAGCGTGCCACCACTGTTGCCTTCAACCTTGCGCTCATCATCACCCACGACGAGCTCAACAACGAGCTCAATGTTCCTACTTTTTGGCCATTTTCTCTCCAGCATACCGCTTATTCTTACTATGATGGCATCAACAGCTTGATGTACAAGCAACGTGGCGTATCATCGGCTTCCCAACATGCTTTAACCGTGTGTCAGTCACATGTCACCACCATCAAGGTACCTTGCCTTCAACCACCACCATCGTCCATCCTGTGTTTCTGATGACGAAAGGCGACTTCAGCACACCTGGTATCTCACAAGCATCGCGAATATCTGTCGGAGGGAGGAGGAATAGGGTGGTCCGCAACCAGGACTGTGTCAAACGAGCGGCGGTGGCATCTGCTGAACGAGCAGCCCAGCTTCGAAGTAAGTTTTCTCTTTTGATTTCTATTGCTATGAGCTACTACTATCTACAGGCATGAATCTGCACCAGAGAGAACGGTTTCTTCAGGCCGAAACATAGTGTCACCGCACCCTCATCTGACTTCGACTATGACGGAATCAACAATGAGATAGATCTTCCAAGTATCATCCCCCCCATTGGCGAGGAAGGTTTTGCAGTTAGTCATGATGGCGGGGAGATGGAGCTTTATGAGGAACTGGGCCATGCCTTATCATGCCAGCGGTGTGTAATTAGCTATTTTTTCTACTACCTTTCTCTGATGGGACTATCTAGAATTCGTATCAATGATCGCGACCGTCATGACCGTACAGCCAGACTTGTATATGCATGGGCAGACCAATACGAAGCCCTTGTCGATGCATATCTCCAGTTTCGTCACCAAAATCCTTCGTTAGCATCCCTCGACACAAGTATCCCAGCTTCCGAAGACACCTTTTCAATATGCGTTGTTGACATCTTCGGTGAGTGACTGTTATCTTCACTGTGTGTATCTATCTCACGTTTTCTTAGAACGACAGCAAGGTGTCTTTAGTCATTGCTCGCCACACATTAACGTGTCTCTCATGACACACGGGTGTATAGGCTCATCGCCATTGCAGCCAACTGTGGCCATCACCATACGAACACTTGAGGCTTATCGTCAAACGCATCGTGTATGCCCGAGGCTCAGTATTCATGCAGAGGCGAAGAAGTTATGTCACTTGCACGGCGTGAGTACATACATTCATTTAGTACATTAAAAACTGATGGAACGAGTCTTCTGATTCTAGGTTCGTTATGGTTGGTATTTAGCCAAACAATTTCGCGTTGCCTATGACGTATATCTGGAACTTCTGCGGCGGGTGTCTCTTCGTGTCTCACAAGCCCTTGGACACACTGGTCCTAACTGGCGTGCACGCAATTCGTGTCCCTGTTGCCACTACAAAGTCCAGGATGAACCCAAGCTGAGGTTTCCCTTCGAGATCGCACTGGACGGTAATAACTCGGCGAAGTTTGTAGACCCTGCATTACGTGGAGGAAGAGAGCGCCAAGACCCTCGCAACGGACGATCAGACATATGGATTGATGAGGAATACGTCGATCGATTCAAGGATGAAGTCAAGAACGCTCGACGCTCTCACCGTCCAAACACCTCGGCCCCTGCTGATATTGTGGATCCCGATGATCCCTGGATATATTGCGAGAATGAAGACCAGGATTCGAATGAACCAGTCAACGTTTGTGTTGATCGATGGCAGTAATGCCGCACCCGAGGCCCGCAAGCGCATGTTCTCTGTTTTTCGGAAGTCTGGTATTTTTGTTGCAGTGTGCCGTCATGGATTCCTTTTGTCCATATGCGACATGGTCCGCAGTGGCGAGCTGTAAGTTTGAGTCTAGCTTCAACAATACCAATCTACTGACAGTTTCTCAGGATGAAATATCCGCTGGCGACAATCAACAAATTGATGGACATTTTTGCCGAGCGGTTCCTTTACGGCTACGATATCAAATGCGCATTCCATTCCATCCTTCAACGCTCATCCTTAGGACCTGCTGTACAAGACCTTGGTATTGAGGGTGTTGTGCCTGGATTCCATGGACACGCCCATAACCGTCTCTGTCAAGTCCAACATCACTCTAAGTTCATGCTTGGCGCTGGCAAAGAGGACTTCGAGACTTGTGAACGAACGTTCTCAGAGTCGAACGCCCTGGCACCTGAAATTCGAAACTCAACGGAGTTTCACAGGCATCAAGCCCTTGACGAGCATTTTTGTTTCGCTGATCAAGACAAGTATGCTGCTCTCGGTACGTTCATTGCCACTGATCCTGTTGCCTGATACATACTGATGATAATTATTAGGCACTTTCATTTTTCGCAACTACGTGCAGGCGTTAGAATGTATCCAAGTGCATGATGAGTTCCTCCGCCTATTTGATCTCGCACCCGAAGATTTTGAGTCCGATTTGAATGATGAACGAGACTATCTTCAGAAGGCTGGTCGATGGCGACTTGGAGATAGTGTGGAGGTTGAGTACGTGAAGGCACTGAACGAGTTTGATGCGGCGCGGTAAGATTAAATTTTAATGTAAACTTAATAATTGATGTTTGTTTAGGTCTCAGTGGGAGACCGCTCAACACGAATTTAATCAACTCGACCTGCGTGTCATACCAGATGGATTCACAAACAAGGATATTGCCAACATCCGCCGCCGCCTGCACCACAGCCCAGAACAAGATGGAGCTAAAAGGTCAAGTAGTTGATGATTTCGAAATTCGCATGGGGATCGAGGAGAGATGGATGACGACTCACCCTGAACGTGTGAGAGCGCAATCACGTATTGCTAACGTGCAGTACCATAAAGCCCTCAATGACGTGGAGCGTCTCGTAGTAATGCGGTTGCTTGAACTTACGAAGCTTCAAATGAGCGGTTTGGGTAAGCTCTCAATATTACTGGATCACGCTCTAACATATGTTTTTCAGGTTATAAACTACGAACACAGATTGCAAAAGCTCTGAAGACTCGCGCGACTGCAATCCGGAATGCACTGAACCGCTACAACAAGTACGCCGCTCAACTCGAGTCCCCCCGGCCACCAATCACTTGGGAACAGGTAGTTGAATTCTCACAGCTCGCCGAATTCGATCTCCTTCGAGATACGGATAATCAGCTGCAAGATAAACGTTGGGCGATTCCTCGTAATCGCCAAGCCTCTGCAAAATACTTTGACCTGCAACGATGCAAGGAGGAGATTGTGCGCTGCAATGTTGAGATCATACGACTTCGCACGAAGATTCAAGACGATACCCTTAATTTCCCAGTGGTAATTGCGCAACTTCGTTTATCTGATCCCCCTCTTGCAGGGGAAGTTCAGCGCCGCTGGGATCATATCTGCTCTGTGAATTATTTTCACTTGTCCCGCATTGCGCAGATAGAGGCACTTCCAGGATATTCGGGCGGCAGAGCTGCAGGAACACGAGTTGGTCGCATGGACAGCACTCCGCTACAAGACCAACCCGAGGCTGATATCAATGAGCGAAATGTAGATGATGATGCATATGATGATCCTGACGGCGAGCAGCAGACTTTGATGGAAGACTTTTTTGAGCAGCTTCATGATGGACCGGTAGACACAGATGAGGTATAGCTTAGCTTACAATTACATTGCATGTCGAGGTAGAATGTTGTGTATACAAGATGCGCTTTTATCATGGTGAATTAAATGGTGTTAACGAGAATGGTGTATACGACTCGGAGACATGTTTCCGATACAACAAGGTAGATCAAATGTGCGTGTAACATATATGGCCAGACTTCTGACACAACGTGCAAGGCGAGAGACGGGAACTGAGACTCAGAGTACTGATTCTGATGAGTGGTGGGTAAAATTACTTTGAAGTTTGAATACTCATGTAAATTGCCGTATGTAGATGTACTGCATGCTCAGAGTTAACGTTCAGCCACTGCGTTGTTTTACATCCTGCCATGAACTGGTCGACAAGTGCCTTCAATCAGCCACCCACTATGGATGGCATAAGTACTCTACTCGAAACACTCTCTCGTCCTATAGAACTTGCTAACATTACAGACATGTCAGATCGCTGGCTCTCAGCTATAATTGCCATGTCAGCGCATGGAGCTCACAGCGACAATGATCATCTTCGATCAGACCAAGGCTTCCATCCTTTAACAGCAAAACACTTCCTGAGCAACACATTCGAGGGCATGACGAATGACGATAAACAAGCAGCCTCACGAGAGAGAGCTAATCATCTGTTTCGAGTGCGAAAATTAATATACGACCTGGTATGTTGTGTCTTCATTTACCTGTTCATCATTCAATGATTTTGTTTCAGTGCACCGTTCTTGACCGCCTGTCTGGTGGTGTTACTCTCTGCCTACACCACCCAGGTGCAACAGCACCATTAACAGATCTGCAACCTCAAGATCTTTCTGTGTCGCTTTATCTCAATCCGAGGCTGCTCACCGATCCCTTACAATGTCATCAGCCGATTGCAGAAATCACGCAGATGTTTGTTGAGGGGTGTGCTCTACCGGTGGCACAATCCTTCCGGGATGCTCGTCTCGCTCATGGATGGAAGCAGGAGCTGAGACGCAGCTCATCAGACATCCCAGACTATGATTCCCTTCCCCTTGTTCCATTACCTTCCAGCGGTACTGGCTCCTCTGATTTCAATATTCTAGGAAGGCCTTTTGGTTGCCTGGAGCATGTCATTTCCACTCAACGAACAACTGACTCAATGCTACCTTTCTTGTCTACCTCTACCTCTTCTGCAACTCCAACAATTCGGTGGACAAATCAGCAGATAACATTATCTAGGCACGCTCCATCAAGAGATCGCGCTCTTGATCTTGATCTTGTAAGTGCAATCATTTTAAAGTTTATGTGTGATTAATGTCAGTTTTTAGGATGACCGGCTCCAACGCCTCACGCTCGGGGACAGTTCGCATCCCTATCCGATTCCTCCATTGGCTTATGAGGCTATGCGTGTGAGGGTTGACCCTGATTCCCCTTCTGAACCTCCTACTCCTACTGTTACTCCGGCTCGTTCAACGTCCACTGTTACTCCAGCTCGTCCAACGTACACTACTACACCTACTGTTACTCCAGCTCGTTCAACATCCAGGACAGTTCATGTGGCTCGGACACCATCGAAGCCGCCGCAGTCACATGTGTCTTCAGGCATTTCACCACTGCCGTTACGCATGTCTTCAGGTGTTTCACCGCTGCCGTCACGCATGTCTTCAGGCGCTCCACCACTGCCGTCACGCACGCCTTTGGGTGCTTCATCAGCAAGCTCGCCAACTCGTTCGACAAACCGTTCAGTGCCACTTGTCTCTTCATCATCACAGTCGGGGTCTATGTATTCAATTCCAAAGGAACTTCTTCTGCCATTCGGTCCAAACACTCACGCCACACTGGAGGAATTGGGTTACAGTGACACCCTTCATAATACCTGCCGTGAGGTTTTCAATTCATGTGTTCCTGATAGGTGGGCTTCCGAGCTAGCCAAGAGGGGCAATATTAGCTCTAAGCCTGAAGCTCTTCAAATATCGGCTGCAATGTGGGAGGACTGGAACGTGTTGGGTGGCACTGTCGGGAAGTGATCGCTTCGCTTTGTTTTTTTTTCGCAATGTAATACTTCGCTAACATGAATGAATGTTCCTTTCTGAGATTCCCCTCCTCTTCCACTATGGTTCGAGCAGTATTCCTGAGTAGCAAGCGGCGCATCATAGGCCGCAACCATGCACGCAGGAAGGGTCCAAAATTGTCTCGAGAAGCAAGACAAGCTTTGACGACCCGACAGCGTGAAAAACGGGCAGATGAGGATGCTGCAGTGGACGACATACTTACATATATTGATGAACAGGCCACAGATTTGGCTCGTCGTTTTGGCAGAAGCCGTCGACGTTACCTGGAAAAGCTTTACATTGGCTCGGCCTTACGGAGAAAGCGGCGCAACAAGACAAGTGCATGGTCCGCCTTTCTCCATTTCAAAAGTGAAAAATTCAACGCCGGTACGTTCTCTGATGCTACAGAATAGACTCAACTGATTCATTGCCAATAGACAAAGACATAGGCCAACGAGCCAACCTTCGTGCCATCGCTAAGGAGACAAGCGAATATCACCAACTTACACTCGAGCAGCGCGCCGAAATGGTGGAGGAATTCGAAAAAATCAAAACGTCAGGACTGAGCAAACCAGTGAACATAACATCTCGTTGAAGGTACAACTATTCAGATGGTGAGTCTGAACAATGTTGGGTCTTGCAGAACCTAGCTGCTATTCGACCCTAAAGGGTTTCTGGACTAGGCTCAAGGCTCAGAGGAGAGGAAATATCATGAAAAACTACTGAAGACTCAGACTCATACTGATAACTGGTGAAAAGATAACTTCCTTATGTAAGCTACAAAAGTGCCAACATAAGGTAAGGTAAAAACAGTCTCTACAAGCCCAGCCAGAAATGAATCCCTACATCGTACTCGTCTTGCGGAGGTAAATGCTAGCTTTGCAGCCATGGTCAGCGAGGTCAGTCCTAAATGTTCTTAGCTCACAGTTCAAAATCTGACTTGTCTCGGCACAGGCTGAAGCGCTGAAGGAACGTGTGGGCACAGAAACATTAATTGTCACTGTGCGAAGTTCATCTAACCTCAACATGCTACCGAAAGTACACCTTACGAGCGACGTAGTATCTCACTTTGTTCGTACACTTCTGCGGGAGGATCCAATGAAACTTGGCATTAAGATGGAGTCCACTGTGCTCGCTGGACTTGCGCCACGAAATGGTAAAATTTCAGTTTTCTGGATACTTTCTTGTTATTAATGCCAATTTCTCTCTCCCTCTTTAGTTCTGTCTATGAATTATTCAGACCGCAAGTTGGCTGCCAAGCAAGGCATACGAAGCGGTCTAAATGAAAGTCTAGGTATAAAATTTGGTAGTCCTTGTCTATAGTCCGCTAATCTATTTAAATAGTCGAGGTTACCGAGAACGCAAACGCCACGCTAGAGTTTGTCCGCTATGAACGCATGGTTCAGGAGCATCTAGTCAAGCTGATCGGGTGGTGCCACAACGAATGGGGTAACCCCAGCAATCTGAAAGGCGGAGTTGGCCCACTAGAGGCTCTTGCACTGGCAGTTTCCGATAAGAAGTGCAAGTTTATTCGAATTACAAGACAGGAAGCTGATGAGCATATGAAACGCATCGAGGCGGGTGAGGTTTTGACCCCAAACAAGGTAGATCAAGAACCGGAGGAGAGCCCCATCGATGACGACGACACATACGAGGGCAACGACATTGGTGGTTCTGCTGACCAGACAGATCATCTTCCCCTCCCCACGCCATCGTCTCCTACAACACCCCCTCGCAACAATGACTTAGGTCCTGCTGACCAGACAGATCATCTTCCCCTCCCCACGCCATCTTCTCCTACAACACCCACTCACAACAATGACTTAGGTCCAGCCCCTCGTACTAGCGAGATCACTGAAGATCTTATTGATCCTGCCCTTCTAGGTAGTTATTTTAACTGTGTACATTATTACTACTGACTTTCCGCTATTTTTCAGCCCCTCCCATTCCGAACGTCTCCACGCCATCTCCTCCACTCGCCACAACACCTAGCAGGTCACACACGGAACCGCGTCTACCCAACACTCAGCCGCCAATTGCACAATGTGCCACAAATAGAGCGCCGTCGAAGCGGAAGAGGAAGCCCACTGAAAAAGCAGCGCTCTATGCAGCATCGAGGAAGTCTCGTAAGTTGAAAAGAGGGGTAAAGAGCGCTGCGGTGGTAGATTCGGATGAGGAGAACGAGTGGGAGGACATGGATAATGTCTAATACACTGCATTTCATAAGTTGAAAAGAGGGGTAAAGAGCGCTGCGGTGGTAGATTCGGATGAGGAGAACGAGTGGGAGGACATGGATAATATCTAATACACTGCATTACAATTTATTCGCCCGTTGTATAGGTCCTATATACTGTTTGAATGCATTATATTGAAAATAAAATTGTTATATAAAAAAACGCGCCCAAAATGGAGCAGAACTGAGCTCGTTGTTGAGCTCGTTGTGCACAACGATGAGCGGAGCATTGAAGGCAACAGTGGTGGCACGCTATTACCGAATATAGTGCTTGTGTCAGCTTTCCCGCGTGCTACCTAAGGCTAACAGTATTAAATGTTCTAAGTGACCTTGATTTGCTGGTCTGGACCGCTGGTCCTCACAAATAAGGCTCTTTGACTTAATATAAGGGTGAGCAGACGTCTTATGTACCGCTTTACTAAATTGGAAAGGTGGGAGTAATAGGTGCAAGCTGGGGGATATTATAGAGCGATGATGATGAGCCGGGGAGCGTCGTATCCATGTTTGTCGGGGCAGGGCTCATAACCTCTCAAGGTTATGAGGTGAGGTAGCAGGTGAGTTATTAGACGAGATAATATTTCCAGTCTCCTGTTCGCTAACTACTTCTGCTCTCGCAGACTCATCTATATACTGTGTACCGCTAATACTAAATAGCCGAGTCCGTACGTACCGATGTACGCTTATTAATGAGTCCATGTACCGTATTACTAATGTTTGGCTCGTGTTTGATTACTAACTACAGTGACTGCGCTCGGACTTGTTCATGTCCGGCACATCACAACAGATGCGCACACCCTGCTGTTTGAATGCTGCATCCACGCTCCATACATAGATCTTTGCGTTTAATCCTGCACTGGCAATGTATTTTCCATCGGAGGACATGACAACAGCCAATAATTCGTCGTCGTGCAAGAGTGGATTTCCGACTTGCTGATTGGTTTTGAGATCCCAGATGCGAACAGAGTGGTCACTTGATGCGCTAACGAGATGGCTTTCATTAGGTGACAGACAAATGGATCTGACAGCGTTGGTATGACCTCGAAGAACGACAAGTTCCTCTCCATCAATCAACCGCCATTGTCGGATAGTGCCATCATATGACGCGGAGAAGATATGCGCGCCGTCCTTGAACCAACACAACGATGTCACCTTGGTTTCATGTCCCTTGATCTTGATGAGCAGCCGCCCATCCTTTGACCACACACAAATCATCTTGTCCTCCCCGCCACTCGTGAATTTGTCGCCTTGCGGAGAGTATTTGACAGCATTCACCCAACCGTGACCGGTTTCTATTGGCGGTGCTATTTGTCGGCCAGTATCCGGGTTCCAACGTCGTATGGTGCCGTCTTCTGATCCACTTGCTACCTCCAGGGAGTTGGGGGACCAATCGAGGTACTTCACTGCATCATTGTGCCCCTCCCACGGTTCGCCAACCATACTGTCCTTCTTTATGTTCCACAGCCGTAGTCTCCCGTCTAAACTTCCGCTCACGACCATTGTTTCATCCGGCGATAGTGCTATTGAGCCTATCGGTGCCCCACGACTATCCAAAGGCTTTCCTACTGGCTCTCCATCTATTTTCCACTGGCGGATCGAACAATCGTCTGACGCGCTCAGTATATTGCGACTGGTACCCACGTAGACAAGGCTCCATATGGATTTGGAGTGACCTTCAATGATGCACTCCGGCGTCAAGCTCCCTGCTGGATGTCCTGGCGTTGGTTTCTTCCATGATGTAGACCGAGTGTTGTGGTTGACGAAGTAGGACCGACCGAGTGGTGAGATGTGCCATTCGCATCCAGGAACAAGTTGAAGATAATCTGTGCTCAGCCATGAGTTCCTCGCTCCTAGCGATATATTCTTCGCTCACCTAGTCTCACTCCTGGTAAAGGTCGAATCCGTGTAGATATGGTAAGTATGCCGTCTTGATATTGTGTTCCACCATCCAGCACCTTATACTGATGCCATTGAGGAGGGAGTGCTTCATTCCCGCCTGCTTCTTGTTGAGTAAGCCAGTGGGTATCCCAATACGATCCACTCACCTTCCCAAAGAGCATCCTGGCGGTGCTGTGCACCATATGGTGGTGGATCCTTTTCGCCCGCTAGAGGCCTCATACGTGCCGATGAGTCAAACAGCGCTTCTCTCCCTCTGGCTGACATGCTTGACTGAGCCTCTTCACGAGGCATGACTCTGATTGAGAAAGGAGGACGTGCTTTACAGACAGGTAGACAATGAGCCTTGAGATAATGCGCAAAATAAGAGTCGAGGGTAAGAGATGGTGGGGGTGATGAACGGACCTGCTAGGCGCTTAGATTTGATTGATGCTGTAGTGGCGGGCACCTTCTGCAAACGTATGTTAGTGGCAGTGAAGTGACTTCTGTTCAAATTTCCATGCACCTCGGTTTGTTCCGTCTTACATATCTCCACTTGCACCAAATCCATCGGCGGCGAGCGCTAAGATATGGAGTTCGCTTGAGCTCGGGACCCGACATATATCCAGACACCTGGACCGAGAATGAGAGTCAATTTGATTGTAAGAAATGAACATGCAAATGAAGTTACACACGTAGTGGCGCCTATGAGTCTCAAGTGTGACCAAAGCAAAGAGGAATACGTAGTATACGTAGTATACGTACATACTTAGTAATGGTACCGTGACATTCAACGCCTGAATCGAGTCATCCATAGATAGATCACCATCCTATCAATCAATGTCCTGAAGGGCGTTGACATACTCTCCATGCGTATCCAACGTCCAGTTCTGCACTCTTTTGTCACGGCGCCACAACCCAGGCCGTCCACCATCTCCCGGATCACGTTCCCATCGAACATCAAGTTCCCCGCGAAGATCTTGCGCATCGCCAAGAGTGGGGTTCCAGAAAGCAGAGCCAACACCTCCGAGGGTGGTTTCAACACGTGAATCGGAAGAAATGGGCGTCGGTGGAAGGAGGTGCATGAGGAGAAAGGGGACGCTTGATCCGAGTGCGTTGACTCTGAAAGGAGGAGCGCTAGTGACTGTACCCAGTTCAGACACGGGCAAGGAGGATTCGGAAGGGGAGCGGTCTTGAGCGTCCATATGCCATACGTCTTCCATCTCGCGAACGTAGTTTGGCGAGAATTTCTTCTTCTCTGCTTTACGTTGCGCGTGTGCGTCTACGGGGAAGTGTGATTGGCGTGAACTGGGAATCTGAGCTAAGGGGAAGCCACCACCATCCTAGCAAGTCGACATCACCATCACATTTGCCAACGAAGGAGCGCGCCATATCTATATGCACATTTACAACAGACACTTCAACCAGGAAGCGAGAAGAGGTATTGCAAAGGGGAGGGCGTTCCTATGATCGGAGTAGTGGAATATAATCTGAGCGTGTCGGAACATTGTGCATTGTGTGATGTGCAAGTGGAAGTACACCTGGAAAGAATCAGAGACATGTACTCAAGTGCCACTGAACTACTGTGCCCCATTAGCACATTGGTTAGTGGGATTTAAATCAATGGCATCTCTCTGGTAGTCACAGTAATTCTAAACATCAGTCATGAGTACAGTTGTAATCCAAGAAATGAGACGATAGCATGGGTGTGATAGCTAGCTGGGTACGGAATATTCCATAGATATTAGAAGCACCCGAGAGGGAGGAGAGAAAATCTTCGATTGACAGGGAGTGTCTCAGTAAACGACAGGCTTATGACTGACGCGGAGTGGGACGACGACAACTAAATAAGAGTCCACAGCAGTTAACTTCGTAGGAAACATCTCCCGTTCCGCCAGTCAAGCCTTGAGTTTGAGTTTGAGTATGAATTTGTGTTGGTCGTTCTTGAGACCCTTGCGTCCCCGGCGCAGGTTGGCCTGGTCGTATTGAACCGTCAGTCCCGTTGCCATTCGCACGTTGCATAGCTGCATCCAATTCTGCCTTAGTGGGAGGGGCAATGGCAATTCTCTGCAAATGTATCGATTTCAATGTATGAAAAGGAGTGATGGGAGCCGCTCACATCTTTCTTGCGACCAGGAGCTACATTGACGATGCGGCTGGAGCTTCCTCTAGGAAATAAGGTAAAATTCCATTGTCGGGGCTGGCGTGGTATTGGTTGAAGTGCATTTGCAGGTCGAGTACCGAAATGAATGGGACCGAGCAAATGACGCCAACGAATGAGAGACGATGGGCTCCCAGATGGAGCATAATGAGGTGCACGATTTGCATCGTTGCCAAAGAAATCATTGCCCTATATCAAAATCAAGTTAGTACGACCCAAGGATCGAAAAAAATGACACGAACATATCTCGCCGAACCTCTGGTATTGGTTTGTTGTTTCGGTCGGACTGTAAATCCCTAGTAAAAAGGTAAGATCAAGTAGGAAAGAGACGCAGGATTGACTTGCCTTAAACTTTGCGTCAGGCTTTGCATTAGCATCTTCCGTACCCTAAAAAAAGAACCAAAACCTTTAGAAAATAGAAAAGACGTCAAAACACAATGCAGATGCGCACATCCTGCTGTTTGAGCGCTGCATCCACGCTCCATACATAGATCTTTGCATCTAATCCAGCACTGGCAATGTATTTTCCATCGGAGGACATGATAACAACACATAGTTGGTCATCATGCAAGAGTGGATCTCCGACTTGCTGATTGGTTTTGAGATCCCAGATACGAACAGAGCAGTCACTTGATGCGCTAACGAGATAGCTTTCATTAGGGGACAGACATATGGATCTGATATCGTGGGTATGGCCTCGAAGAACGACGAGCTCCTCCCCATCAATCGACCGCCATTGTCGGATAGTGCTATCATATGACGCAGAGAAGATGTGCACGCCGTCCTTGGACCAACACAATGACGTCACCGTGCCTTCATGTCCCTTGATCTTGATGAGCAGCTGCCCGTCCTTTGACCACACGCAAATCATCTTGTCCTCCCCGCCGCTCATGAACTTGTCACCTTGCGGAGAGTATTTGATAACATTCACCCAGTCGTGACCACTCTCTATTGGCGGTGCTATTTGTCGACCAGTATCCGGGTTCCAGCGTCGTATGGTGCCATCGGTCGATCCACTTGCTATATCCAGGGCATTGGAAGACCAATCGAGGCACATCACTGCATCATTGTGCCCCTCCCACGGATCACCAACCATACTGTCCTTCTTTATGTTCCACAGCCGTAGTCTCCCGTCTAAACTTCCGCTCACAACCATTGTTTCATCCGGCGATAGTGCTATGGAGCCTACCGGTGCCCCATGACCACCCAAAGGCTTTCCTACTGGCTCTCCGTCTCTTTTCCATTGGCGAATCGAACAATCGTCCGACGCGCTCAGTATATTGCAACTCGTGCCTACGTAGACAAGATTCCATATGCATTTGGAGTGACCTTCAATGATGCACACCAGCATCAAGTTCCCTGGTGGACGTTCTGGTGCTGGTTTCTTCCATGATGTGGACCGAGTGTTGTGGTTGACGAAGTAGGACCGACCGCGTGGTGAGATGTGCCACTCGCATCCGGTAACAACGAGTTGTCCTGGATAATCTATCGTCCGTCATCAGTCCCTCGCTCCTCGTGACACTTTCTCCACTCACCTAGTCGCACCCCTGGTAAAGGTCGATTCCATGAACCTATGGTCAGCGTGTCGTCTTGATAAAATGTTCTATCATCGAACATCTTAAACGGATGCCACAGCGGAGGGAGCGCATCATTCCCGCCTGCTTGTTGAGTAAGCCAGTGGGTATCCCAATACGATCCACTCACCTTCCCAAAGAGCATCCTGGCGGTGCTGCGCACCATATGGTGGTGGATCCTTCTCTCCCGCTAGAGGCTTCATACGTGCCGATGAGTCCAACAGCGATTTTCTCCCTCCGGCTGACGTACTTGACTCAGTCTCTTCGCGGGGCATGACCTTAATTGAGAAAGGACGACGTGCTTTATAAACAGATAGACAATGAACCTTGAGATGGCGTACAAGATAAGAGTTGTGGAGAAGTGATGGTGGAGGTGATGAACGGACCTGCGAGGCGCTTAGACTTGATTGATGCCGTGGTTGCAGACACGTTGCTGAAAACGCATGTTAGCGACGGTGAGATCGAATTTCGATACATCTCGGTTTGTTCCGTCTATCACAACTTGCACAAATCTGTCAGCAGCGAGCGCTAAGATATGAAATTCGCTTGAGCCCGAGACCCGACATATGTCCAGATACCTGGACCAACAGTGAGAGTCAATTTTAATTGTAAGAAATGAACATGCAAATGAAGTTACACGCCCAGTCGGCGCCTCTGAGAAGTGTAATCAAAGCAGAGAGGAATATGTGGTAGGTATACATACAATGGTAGCGTGGCATTCAACCCCGAGTTGAGTCATCCAAAGACGAATCGCCTATCAAGCAATGTCATCAAGGGCATCAACACACTCCCCAAGCGTATCCGGTGTCCAGTTCTGCACTCTTTTGTCACGGCACCACAACCCAGGCCGCCCACCACCTCCCGAATCACGTTCCCATCGAACATCAAGTTCCCCGCGGAGAATACCTTGCGCACCACCGAAAGCGGGGTTCCAGAAAGTAGAACCGACTTCTCCGAGCGTGTTTTCAACGCCTGAATCTGAAGAAATTGGCGGAGGGGGAGGGATGTGCATGAGGAGAAAGGGGACGCTGGATCCGAGTGCGCGGGTGAGGGTTGCGGTGGTGAATTTCGACTCTGAAAGGAGGGGCGCCACTGTACCCAGTTCAGACACGCATATGGAGGATTCGGAGGGGAGATCTTGAGTGTGCATATGCCATACAGCTTCCACCTCATGAACGTAGTTTGGCGACAACCTGCTTTATAGTATGCATCTACGGGGAGAGGTGATTTGAATGGACTGGGAAACTGAGGTAAGGAGTTTGAACCACCACCAGCCCAGCAAGTCGACGCCGCCATCAGATCTAGATTTGCCGCCCACGTGTTTAAGCGACATCAAGAAACATTCTTGACGTCATTGGAGTGACCGTTTCTCGAGAACTGTTTTAGTGTGAATGACGTTTGTCAAATCGTATTCCTTCGTCTTAGAGCTAGTTCAATCCGGGAGAACCCGAGCTACTTCTCTTCCTCCACTTCCCAAAATCGACATGTCTTTATTAGTGCGTCTCTCTTTGTGCATATCCCACTGCTAGCTACTGACCCACTGGACTGATAGCGCCATTTTTGTCCATGCCATTAGTAAAACCGGGCACCTCACGTTGAATACGCTCTTCACGACCCTTGGTGGAAAGAAGGATTTTGCACGTCCAGGCAAATCTCTGCAGAATATGTAAAGGTGGCCGTGCTCATGCATACTGGGCCTAGATGTGGTTCTCTTACTCTCACTCATCTTCAGACACAGACTGACTGTGTGATGCTTGCTTCTATAGTGAAGAATCAGCATCGTACGTGTTCTACCAGCATCAATTGACTTGTGGACTGACAAGGATGAACAGAATCAGGAAATTTACAGCGGAGGTGGAGAAGTAGGATAGGGCAGTGTATTGACATCACAGCACAATGTCCTCAATCCCTCGCACATTTGAGCAATGGGAGTGCTAATGAGTGTAGGGAGATTTGCGCCAGTGACCCTTCCTGAATCCTGGGAAGTATGTCCTAGATTTTGCCTACTTACATGCCTTGGACACCTCTTGGTACTAATAGAGTCCAATCTCGTGCTCACCGACCTTGTACACACAATTGCCTCCGCTGAGAGTATACAACTTGAGCTGACGCCTGGCTGCTGTTGAAGGTGAGTTGGATGTTTAGTTTTTTATTCGTTCTTTCCGTCTACTTCCCGTTGCCTTTGTTCAGCGTATATATCCACGATACCTAAATTTCTAACTCGAGTGATTTGACTCCATCTCTCTCCCACACGTACACAAACTTACCACCTCTGTCATAGACAAACTCAGAGGCGGCGTAACTGCAGGTCTGACTACCTCACTTACTGTATGCCATGATCGACAACGCCCAAGCTACACCTCTATCAATATCAATATCTACTGGGAGGCCCTCCAGCTGTTTGGTGGCAGCTGTCTGGGACGAGAACGATTCTTTTCATCTAGCATCGGCGCTGAAAATAGTAAGCCAATTTGCACCAATCACGCCTGACACAGTGAAGTAGCATTAAGGCCATTGCATGCAAGTTTTCCATCTGAGAGGCCACCCGATGTCTCATCTTCTCGGGCATGCTACTTTGTACAATTGTACGAGCACCGACTCGACTTCTCAGGGTACATCGAATATGGGGCTATTTTAATGGTGAGCGTATCGACTCCAGAAATCGATGCAGACAATGCACGGTCCCCAGGAACAAACGATCATCCCGCGCAACATAGTTACATCCTTCATCTACGCCTGGCATCGGATCCTCGCCGGGTGGATTGTGAGCTTTATCATGACCATGGATTACCCATCATCCAGCATCCCCAAGGACCAAAAACGCACGCATCCAACACCACCTTCTTACGCGGCTCCTCGCCCAGCACCGCTTCCGCTTCTTTACTTATGCCATCATCAAACAAGAACCCACCAATGACGCGCTTGATGTAAATGTATCTGCATACTGCTCGCGCACAAGAAGTTGGGTGGAAGATGATAACGAGGAGCATATAGTGTACGCTGGGAGGCGCGCAATGAACTCTTTACGCCAGCTGCATATCTTGGTTCTGAGCTTTGGGCTTGCGGGTGTCTTGTATCCCGTTTCTTTATGTTTCCTTGCAATTCAGGTCTCTCTTTTCCGAGTTCCTTCGCGTCAAAAACACCCCATCCTCCGTGTGTTGCAGCCCGCCCTTGAGTCAAATTGGACGTCTAGAGCCGTATGTGTGTTGTTATAGACATTCACGATATGTTGTATTGGGATTTGTCTTGCCGACAGGGTTCGATGAAAGTTGAAGCGGACAAGTGTTTTGGCATATAGAATCTGAACGAGCCCCCTCAATGGAGTAGAGTAGCCAGCGATGCAACAGGCATACAATTGATACCATGGCGTGATCTAAAGATATTATACATACCATGGAGGTGTACATATGTAGAACCGCACGAGCTAAGTGAATGAGCATAAACGTACACGAAAGGAAGAGGGAAAATTGTTGAATGACAGAGTTTGAATAAATGACCTCACGACTGATGCGAGGCAGGACGACGACGACCAAAGAAATATCCACAACAATTAACCTCATAGTAAACTTCTCCAGCCCCATCACTTGAGCCTTGTGTTTGCGTTGGTCGTCCTTGAGATCCTTGTACGCCTGCTGCAGGTTGAACAGGTTGTGCTGAACTGTTAGTCTCATTGCCATCTGTACGTTTCATGGCTGCGGCGGCTTCAGCGTCAGATTCAGGGGTAATGCCGTATCTCTACATTGTGTTTCAATGGAATGAAATAGGAGCGACGGCAAGTCACTCACGTCTTCATCGTGAGCGGGGGCCACAAAAACGGTCCGTCTGGAAATCCCTACAGGAAATAAGTTGAAATTCCAGTGTCGGGGCTCGCGCGGCACTGATGGAGGTGAATTTGGAGGTCGCGTGCCGATATGTAGGGAACCGAACAAACTACGAAGGAGGGACGACGAGCTTGCAGGCGGAGCTGGCCCACCATTTATATCGCTCCCAAAGAAATCATTGCCCTGTATCAGGAAGGTTAGCTAAAGCTAAGGATAGAAAAATTATACTAACATAGCTCCCTACGCTTCTATTGTTCGCATACTGTTTGGAGACGATTGGACGAGAGGCAAAGCCCTAACAACACCGATCAGTGAAAGATAAGATTATTCACAACTGATTGGCACACATCTCTCGGTCGGATTGGACGTCTCTAATTAAATGGTGAGATCAAGTAGGAAAGAGACACAGGACTGACTTGCCTTGGACTTCGCGTCGGACTTTGCGTTAGTATCATCCGTACCCTACACAACAATCAAAACCTTTAGAAAATAGAAAGGATGTCAAAGCACAATGCAGGTACGTACACCTTGCTGTTTGAGCACTGTCTCCACATTCCATATATAAACCTTTGCGTCTAATCCAGCACTGGTAATGTATTTTCCATCGGGGGACATGACAACAGCCAAGAGTTCGTCGTCGTGCAAGAGTGGCCCTCCGACTGGCTGATTCGTCTTGAGGTCCCAGATGCGAACTGAGCAGTTTTCTGATGCGCTAACAAGATGGCTTTCATCTGGGAACAGACAGAGTGAGTTTACGCTACGGGCATGACCTCGAAGAACGACGAGCTCCTTCCCATCAATCGACCGCCATTTGCGAATGGTGTCATCGAACGAAGCGGAGAATATGTATGCGCCATCCTTGGACCAACACAATGACATCACCGCGTTTTCATGTCCCTTAACCTTGATAAGCAGTTTCCCATCCTTTGACCACATGCAAATCATCTTGTCCTCCCCGCCACTCGCAAACTTGTCGCCTTGTGGAGAATACTTGACAGCATTCACCCAACCATGACCAGTCTCTATCAGCGGTGCCATTTGTCGGCCAGTATCCGGGTTCCAGCGTCGTATGGTGCCATCGATCGATCCACTTGCTATCTCCAGGGCATTAGGAGACCAATCGAGGCACCTCAAATGACCATTGTGCCCTTCCCACGGATCGCCAACCATGTTGCCCTTCTTTATGTTCCACAGCCGTAGTCTGCCGTCTAGACTTCCGCTGACAACCATTGTTTCATCCGGAGATAGAGCCATTGAGCATATATGTGCCCCATGGCTATCCAAAGGTTTTCCTACTGACTCTCCGTCTTTTTCCCACTGGCGGATAGAACAATCGATCGACGCGCTCAGTATATTACAACTGGTGCCCACGCAGACAAGGCTATTTATGCATCTGGAGTGACCCTTGATGATGCACTCCGGCATCAAGCTCCCTGCTGGACGTTCTGGTATTGGTTTCTTCCACGATGTGGACCGACTGTTGTGGTTGACGAAGTAGGACCGACCGAGTGGTGAGATGTGCCACTCACATCCAGGAACAGCAAGATCTCCAGTATAATCTATGCTTTGTCATAAGTCCCTCGCTCCTGGTGACACTTTCTCCGCTCACCTAGTCGCACTCCTGGTAAAGGTCGTTGCCATGAACCCATGAACAGCGTGTCGTCTTGATATCGTGTTCTACCATCCGGCACCTTATACTGTTGCCATTGAGGAGGGAGCGCTTCATTTCCGCCTGTTTCTTGTTGAGTGAGTCAGTGGTATCCCAATACGGTTTGCTCACCTTCCCAAAGAGCATTCAGGTGTGCACCATATGGTGGTGGATACTTCTCTCCCGCTACAGGTCCCATACGTGCCAATGAATCCAACAGCGCTTCTCTCCCTCTGGCTGACATGCTTGACTCAGCCTTTTCGCGGGGCATGACCTGATTGAGAAAGGACGACGTGCTTTACAGACGGGTAGACGATGAGCCTCGAGGTAATGCGCAAAATAAGAGTCGAGGAGCAGAGGTGGTGGAGGTGATGAAGGAACCTGCTAGGCGCTTGGATTCGATTGATGCTGTGGTTGCAGGCACCTTGCTGAGAATACCCGTTAGTGGCAGTGAGGTGACTTCTGTTCAAATTTCGATGCACCTCGGTTTGTTCCGTCTTACATATCAACCAAGTACTTGCACCAAATCCATCGGCGGCGAGCGCTAAGACATGGAGTTCGCTTGAGCCCGGAACCCGACATATATCCAGACACCTACAATGAGACTCAATTGTGATTATAAGCAATGGACATGCCCAGTCGGCGCCTCTGAGAAGTGCGACCAAAGTAGAGAGGAATACGTGGTATGTATGCATACAATGGCATCCATAGATGAATAACCATCCGAGTTAACGATCAATGTCCTCAAGGACGTCGACACACTTCCCAAGCGCAACGACATTGGATGAGGATGTCGCTTGAAGGTCTGACCTGGTCATAAATGACTCTGGCTCTCTCGTGAACACGGGCGCATGAAGAGGATGTTGTGAGCGGGTTGCCAATGATGACATGGCCGTTGATGTAGACGAAGATGAAAATGGCAGAGCTGGAAAGGATGATACTTGAATACATCGAACCTATACGACCAGTTGCCAAAGAGATGGAATGTTGGCTCAAGCCCTGCGAGCGGGAGCTGAGGCTATCTACGGAGCCGTGTCTTGAGGCTGGATGACTATAAAAATAGTCTCATACAGGTGTGCCCGTGCTTGTAGTGTTATGGCTGTCCTGCGAACCTCTTTGTGGGAGCCCGTAACTGCTCAGGGTCGAGTTACTCCGAACACTATCCTGCGAGCTCCGACGATTGTTGAAGGCCTTCCTCGAGGTAACATTGTCTGCTCCATTCGTCAGCAACAGACTCGGAGAGTTCCATGTCCACGGAGTTTGTGGCACAGCATCCCCTTGTACATCTCTGGTAGATTCTAAATCTCGATCTGTTCGACAGTGTCCTTCAAGCTAGATCATTTCTGAAGGCCAAGCCACGCACGTACCTCGCAGGGACCATGTTCTCCAAACCAAGATCATTTTCAGAGAGCCGTGTCTGCTAGTAGCTCAGGCTTGGCGGACGCGGGACGCACTTGTAAGGGTTAAAGTTAGCAGGGACGTTCTGAGCCCAACCCATTCCGGGTGCCCAGGAAACACCGGAGCCTGCGTTCACGTTATAGGCAGGGTTATACTGCAGGAAGCCAGCCTTACAATGCGGATGGGCGTTGGCGCCAGACGGCATAGGTGGTGGACCAGGGAAGATTGGAGGAAGAGCAACGCCAACTGGTGGCGGTCAGGTGCCTTGCCTACCCTGTGGAATAGAATGTTGCTGCATGAGCTGTGGATTGGGATGCCAGTGTCCTCCTGATTGAGTCATGACGGACCTTTGATAGATATAATAGTCAGTCATGATTTTAGTTACGAGGTCGAGGGAGTGCACAAGATCTATACACACACTTGTGACGGACACTTCAACCAGAAGGGGTGTCGCAAAAGGGGTTTCGCAAAGGGGAGGGCATTCCGGAGTAGCGGAGTATCTGAGCATGTCGGAAAATTGTATGGTGTGCACCTGAAAAACCCAGAGACATGCACTCAGTGTGAACTACTGTCTTATTAGCACGTCGGGTAGTGGGATTTAAATCAATAGCATCTCTCTAGTAGACACAGAAATTCTAAACATCAGTCATCAGTACAGTTGTGATCCAAGAAATGAGACGATAACAATAGTGTGATAGCTGGGTGCGTAGACGCACCCGAGAGGGAGGAGAGAAAATCTTCAATTGACAGCGAGTATTTCAGTAAACGACAGGCTCATGACTGACGCGGAGTGGGACGACGACAACTAAATAACAGTCCACAGCAGTTAACTTCGTAGGAAACATCTCCCGTTCCGCCAGTCGAGCCTTGAGTTTGAGTTTGAATTTGTGTTGGTCGTTCTTGAGACCCTTGCGTCCCTGGCGCAGGTTCGCCTGGTCGCATTGAACCATCGGCCTCATTGCCATTCGCACGTCGCATAGCTGCATCCAATTCTGCCTTGGTAGGAGGGGCAATGGCAATTCTCTGCAAATGTATCAATTTCAATGTTTCAAAAAGGAGTGATGGGAGCCACTCACATTTTTCTTGCGACCAGGAGCTACATCGACGATGCGGCTGGAGCTTCCTCTAGGAAATAAGGTAAAATTCCATTGTCGGCGCTGGCGCGGTATTGGTTGAAGTGCATTTGCAGGTCGAGTACCGAAATGAATGGAACCGAGCAAATGACGCCAATTAATAAGAGATGATGGGCTCCCAGATGTAGCGTAGTGAGGTGCACGGTTTGCACCGTTGCCGAAGAAATCATTGCCCTGTATCAAAATCAAGTTAATAAGACCCAAGGATTAAAAAATTACACCAACATATCTCGTCGAACCTCTGGTATTGGCTTGTTGTTTCGGTCGGGCTGGATGTCCCTAGTGAAAGGTGAGGTCAAGTAGGAAAGAGACGTAGGAATGACTTGCCTTGAACTTCGCGTCAGACTTTGCCTTAGCATCATCCGTACCCTAAATGACAACCAAAACCTTTAGAAAATAGAAAGACGTCAATACACAATGCATATGCGCACACCCTGATGTTTGAGCGCTGCATCCACGCTCCATATATAGATCTTTGCATCTAATCCAGCGCTAGCAATATATTTTCCATCGGGGGACATGACCACAGTGACGAGTGCATCGTTATGCAAGAGCGGGTCTTCGATTGGCTGATTCGTCTCAAGGTCCCAGATGCGAACGGAGCAGTCATTTGATGTGCTAACAAGATGACTCTCATTAGGAAACAAACATAGGGATCTGACGATATTGGTATGACCCCGAAGAACGACGACCTCCTCTCCAATGATCGACCGCCATTTTCGGATGGTGTGATCGGCTGACCCGGAGAATATGTGTCTGCCGTCCTTGGACCAACACAACGACGTCACCGGGGACTCATGCCCCTCGATTTTGATGAGTAGCTTCCCATCCTTTGACCACACGCGAATCATCTTGTCATCCCCACCGCTCGTAAATTTGTCACCTTGCAGAGAGTATTTGATAGCATTCACCCAACCGTGTCTGGTCTCTATCGGTGGTGCTATTTGTCGGCCAGTATCCGGGTTCCAGCGTTGAATGGTGCCGTCTTCTGATCCACTTGCTATCTCCAGGGAATTGGGAGACCAATCGAGGCAATACACTTGACCACTGTGACCCTCCCACGGATCACCAACCATACTGCCCTTCTTTATGTTCCACAGCCGTAGTCTGCCGTCTGTACTTCCGCTCACAACCATTGTTTCATCCGGCGATGGTGCTATGGAGCATATCGGTACCCCATGGTTATCCAAAGGCTTTCCTACTGACTCTCCATTCCATTTCCACTGGCGAATCGAATAGTCACCCGACGCGCTCAGTATATCGCAACTGGTGCCAAAGCAGGCAAGACTCCATATGCAGCGAGAGTGACCCTCGATGATGCACTCCGGCATCAAGCTCCCTGCTGGATGCTCTGGCGTTGGTTTCTTCCATGATGTGGTCCGAGTGTTGTGGTTGACGAAGTAGGACCGACCGAGTGGTGAGATGTGCCACTCGCATCCGGCAACGAGTTGTTCATGATAATCTATGCTTCGTCATGAGTTCCTCATTCCTAGTGACATTTTCGCCGCTCACCTAGTCGAACTCCTGGTAAAGGTCGATTCCATGAAACAAGCATCAGCGTGTCGTCTTGATATCGTGGTGTACTATTCAACAACTGAAACAGGTGCCACCGAGGAGGAAGCGCATTATTCCCCCCTGCTCCTTAATGGGTAAGTCGGCGTGTATCACGATACGTCCTCTCACCTTTCCAAAGTGCGTCCTGGCAGTGCTGTACACCATATGGTGGTGGATCCTTCTCTCGCGCTAGAGGTCTAATACTTTCCAATGACTCGGAGCTTGACATCGCTGCGGCTTCCTCGTCAGTCTCGGGTGAGATTGCGTAGCGATCCTCGTCTTTACACATGGGGAGACAATAAGCCTTGAGATAATGCGCAAAATAAGAGTGGAGGATAAGAGATGATGGAAGTGATGAATGAACCTGATAAATGCTCAGGTTTGCATGCTGTAGTTGCAGGCACCTTGCTGAGAACGCATGTTAGTGGCAGTGAGGTGACTTCTGTTCGAATTTCGATGCACCTCGGTTTGTTCCGTCTTACATGTCACCGCTTGCACCAAATCTGTCGGCGGCAAGCGCTAAGATATGGAGTTCGCTTGAACCCGGGACCCGGCATATATCCAAACACCTGAACCAACAATGAGAGTCAATATAATTATAAGAAATGAACATGCAAATGAAGTTACACGCCCAGTCGGCGCGTCTGAGAAGTGTAATCAAAGTAGAGAGGAATACGTGGTAGATATACATACAATGGTAGCGTGGCGAGTTGAGTCATCCAAAGACGAATAACCTATCAAGCAATGTCCTCAAGGGCATTAACACACTCCCCAAGCGTATCCGGTGTCCAGTTCTGCACTCTTTTGTCACGGCACCACAACCCAGGCCGCCCACCACCTCCCGGATCACGTTCCCATCGAACATCAAGTTCCCCGCGAAGAAGACCTTGCGCACCGCCAAGAGCGGGGTTCCAGAATGCAGAGCCGACTTCTCCGAGGATGGTTTCAACGCGTGAATCTGAAGAAATTGACGGAGGTGGGAGGTGCATGAGGAGAAAGGGGACGCTGGATCCGAGTGCACGGGTGAGGGTTGCGGTAGTGAATTTTGATTCTGAAAGAAGGAGCGCTACTGTACCGAGTTCAGATACGGGTATGGAGGATTCGCCAGGGGAGCGGGCTTGAGTATGCATATGCCATACGCCTTCCATCTCACGAACGTAGTTTGGTGAGAATTTCTTCTTCTCTGCTTTACATTGCGCAAGGACGCGGATGCGTCTACGGGGAGGTGTGATTGGGGTAGATTGAGAGTCTGAGGTAAAGGGAAGCCACCACCAGCCCAGTAAGTCGACGCCACCATCAGATTTACCACCGACGCGTTTTAGTGACATCGAGAAATAGTCTTGAAGCAATTGGAGCGACCATTCTTCGAAAGCTGTTCCACGCGCGACTGTTGATAGCGTCCTGTGCATTACGGTTTAACTTCAGTAGGACCTTCGTCTAAGATCTGCCTTCGTTTATTTTTAAGCACTGGTGGCAGGAAATGCGATATTTGGGAGTTCGCAGACTGGATACAGCTGGCTCAGTGACAATATCTGGGGGATGTGTCTGCCAGAGTTGATTAATCGTATCCGTTCGTCTAAGTGGAGACTTGAAATTGAAAGGTTGAAGCTTGAACATTCTGAACCGGCTTGGACGGCAAAACCAATCCGGGAAAACCCGGGCTACTTCACTTCTGCTTGAACCTCTTCCTCCACTTCCGAAAATCGACATGTCTTAGTGTGTCTCTCTTCGTACATATTCCACTAACTAGCTACTGACCCACTCACTGGATTGCCAGCGTCATCTTTGGTCGCGCCATTAAAACCGAGTACCTCACGTTGGGTACACTCTTCGCGACCGGTGGTGCCGTGTATGCATCCCTTGGTGGAAAGAAGGATTCCGCATCTTCAAGCAAACCTCTTGCAGAGCGCGTGAAAGAGGCTGTACCCATAAATGCCGGGTCCAGGTGCGTTTATTCTCTCTCACTTACCTGCAGACACAGACTGACGGTGCGGTCTACAGTGAAGAGGAACAATTGTATGTGTTCTATAAGGACCCAACGACTCGTGCTGCAGCACGGACTGACCAGGATGAACAGCATCAAGAACTTTATTGCAGAAGCCGAGAAGGAGGGCGGGGTAGCGCATCATTGATTCGGGTTCTCGTATTAATATACAGTGCGGAGCGGCCAGGATGTAGTTACCTTGAATCTGATGCATGTCAGAGACATACCAGTTGCGCAGTGACCTCTGGACAGTGGAAATAGAGATTTTTCTCGCTCTCATCGTTACTCCCTTCGGCGTCAAAGCCTATGTCGGACTTGCTTCCTTTTCGGTTCATAATTAGTCCAAAGTGACTGTTACAGTTAAATTTCGCGCTCGTTGCATTGCAACTGCCAGATCATCACTACAGTAGTTGTAACGTTGTGTGACTTTACCAACAACGTTCTCTCACTCATTCCCTCACCAACGTCCATGTCTTCTGCCATTTAACGACACCTGCACGATAAAATCAACTATATATACCACGACCACGAACATGGACCATAATGGCACCACACGCAAACACCTGACTCTCTTGAACACTTCCAGCTCGCCAACAGCAGCGAGCTCTCTCCCTTCCCCGCCCTACTCACCCCCTCCAAGTCGCAGCACACCACCCACCAGTGCCCCCGCACGAGGCGCGTTTCCCAAGGACGCGATTAAAGACCTCAAAGCTACCCGCCGGCAATCTTCCATCTCCTACATATCCTCCCGCGTCGATGTGTTCTCGCGACACGGGACAACCGTGGCTGATGCCTCGATAGGAACAGATACGGCACATGGAACGGGAGGTCTATTCAAAGGACACAAAAAGACTTCACGCTCGATGAAGAGGCGCACCATAGTAGGCCTCGAAGAATTACGCGGCTTAAACACACTTGGGGAACCCCGCACACGTGTGAGCGTTGAGAGTGCCAGTGCCAGTATCAATGGGGGCGTAGAGAGAGCTGCACTGACATTGGCTGAGAAGTACGTCCGGATTTCTGCGTGCTTGTATTGATGCCAACGAAATTCAAATTCCAGGCACGCCGACCTTCTACACGCAATTGCTGCCGCTGAAAGTAGACGCCTCGAGCTGACTGGTCAACTGGCTGTTGTTGAAGGGGATCTGGCAGATCGTGGGTCCTTTCTTGATGTTTCATTTCGTGCTTTTGTATCTTCTTCATGCCGTCGTTCCGCATTATATCCACCACCACACATGCATAAATTCCTGATCAAAGCGAACTGATACACTCTCGTTTCTTAGTAAAACGCAAATGGGGGCGTATCGTCAACCGCGAACCATACCACCCCATTCTTCCCTCGTCAACACCCACTGCTTCTCTCGTAGATGGCCTCAAAGGAGGTGTAAGATTACTCGCGGCGGGTCTGAGCGACCTAAGCGACCTCTCTTCTCCGATCCCCTTACCGGCTCCCCCAATAAACACAGAAGAAATATCGGATGTTGCGAGACGTCACGCACAACGTGTGAGCGATTCGTCCACATCAACGTCAACACGACTTTCGAGGAGTTCCGCGTCATCTGTCTGGGACGAAGACATTTCCCTTTCTTCTGGCATCGGCGCGGAAAACAGCGAACGACATGTCACGAAACTAGCACGAGACAACGAAGTGTCAAAAGCAAGACAGGAGAAAGTCTTCCGTCGGAGATCGCGCGATCTTTCGCATCCTCCGACGGCATTTACGAGGCATGCCACTTCCTATAATAGCACGAGCACTAGTGTGGACCTGGGGCGAGGCAGCGTGGAACTGGACTCGACTACAGAGGTCGTTCAGGGTACATTCAATCCGGGAATAGACGCCTCCGTTACAGCAGTGGCTTCAGAATTCGATGTAGACGGTGCAAGGTCTTCGGAGACACCAAGCAAAAACACGCTCCGTAGCAAACACTCCTCCCTAGCACCGCCTTCATCAGTGCCTGGCGCCGGATCGCTCGCTGTAGCCAGCGGTGGATGGGGGAACGTCGGCCGTAAGCTTGGGGGTGATGTGTGAGTGATGTTCTCCTCCCGCCTTTCAGTTTGTTTGGCGCATTCATCATCGCTTTTCCATCACATTCAAACTAACACCCATCACAGATTTTCCAAAAGCCAAAAACGAGCCTCCAGCCTCCTCTCAGACGTCTCCCAATCCATCGTATCAGCATTAACCCCAGGCCCAGTAGCCACCTCCCCGGCACCAGTTCCAACATCAATACACACATCAACACCTTCCCTTTTCCCATTCCCCTCATCCCTTCGCACGCCTTCAAGCAGCAATACCTCCTTACGCGCCCCATCATCAAGCGCGAGCTCTCCACTGACGCGCCCCACATACCTGCACACTCGCACCCATACTCATGTCCCAGCCCCGCGTACAAACAGTTGGCTGGAAGATGAAGATGATACGGTGAATGCTGGGAGAGTTATGATGACATCTGTGCTTACGCCCACCTCTCCCTCCGCGTCTGCATCTGCGCCAGCACACAGAACGCCCAATTCACTCGCACCCGCCAAAAAAGAAACAGCGACAAAGACAAGTTTTGATGATGACGACTGGAATTGGTAGCAGTTACCGTTGTCCGCTTTTGACGTTCTCTGGCCGTTTTTGGAAGATGAAAATTAGGCTCAACCTCGAGTGTGTACGAGGCGTATACGGTACTGTATGTTTATCTTATAGTTATTTGCGCCTCCTTCGTTCGTGCAGGCTGGGACGGCAACTAGCTTTGATGACGATGACAGCGGTGAAGGATGAAAAAATCGAGGCGTAAACGAGAGACGTATCGTAAGTATGTTTGTAGATATTCGTTGTATTATTTTTTTGTTCTGTGCGGTATGACTTGTGCTTGATGTGTTGTTCATCAAAATTGCATGTACAGTCAACGAGTTTGCTGGGTTAGAAACTGAGTAGTCACAGATTTCCGATAAGACGTTCCTTGATATGGCGTTCGTGTAGATACAATTGTTTGCCGTGCAGGGCAGGGGGCGAGATAATTCATAAGAACATAAGAGACATGAGAAAAGCTCTCAAGCGGTGAAGGAGGCAGTTTCAGGTGACCTCGACCTCCGAGGGGGTAGCAAACAGAGAGGCGAGCGTGAGAGACTCACAGGGGTAAGAGGTAAAGATTCTGATGGCAAGCAGGCGAGATAGATGTTGGCGGGTACGCCGGTTGGCGCAGAGATGATATAAGCGACATTAGACTTTGTCACGAGCTACTTTTTGTCGAGGGAGGATATACGTTATATTGAACTGAATTAAAATGTACATGGAGGAGTGAGCAGCGGCCACATGGTGTTGGGAGGCAAGGCAACTGGTGGAACAAAGATGCGGTCTTGCAACTTTGCAAGGGGCATCTAATCTCGTAAATTAAATACGTACGCGGACTAGGCCTTATTACATAATAATCGACAAATTATGTAAAGATGGGCTCCTCGTGGAGCTCGTACCCTGAAGTGACGCAACTAGAATTCTGTCCGCTCCCGCGTCGCAGCGTCGGTCGTATGGGAGAAGCAAGTGCGACCGCTGACATAGCCAGACCCTAAACAAAATCGACGACGAAGCTGGGCCGAGTTGCCAATCAAACCAAACTTGCGAGTAGCCCAGCATCAATTGCATGTACAGTCGACGAGTTGTTGCGTTAGAAATTTTGTTCCGAGTGGTCGGATGATAGTGACAGCATCAGACTTTGTCATGGTGTTACATCCAGGTCTGGACCGGCCAAATAGTTTCTGATTCGAATCAGCAAGTTGCCCTGCCGGTTCGGGACCTGTTGCCGGACTTTTGTCCCAATCTATTAATTTCTTGAGGGGACAATCGCATTGGACACCAGTTGGCCGTCGTACGACATTGATGTTGAAACATAACTTGAAGGAGGCACCGCTGTCCCTTAGCAAGCGCTAGTGTCTGGCTCGGAGATTAAGTTCATCATCCAAACCAGTGCCTATCATAAAAACAAGGTAAGTACTATACTTATGCGAAAGTATACGAGAGATCCGTGAAGTGAGCGATAGTATCGAACGGGCCGGACGACGGAGCCTGCGGTGATACCGCACAGTGAGATGATGAGTCAGCAGATATCACATAGTCGTCAAAAGGCAAAGTATGAGTTTATATAAGCTAGACTCGTGTTGAATTTCGAAATCACACCTGGCCCACCGCAAGAAGTCAACTAGTCATCCAATACTTAGTACTGCTCGTCGAATCGTAGAACTTCTTCATATGCACTTTCATGGACCAAATGAAGCTCGGCCAAGTTGCCAATCAAACCAAACTTGCTTACGGCGCGAGTAGGATGTCCCTGCAGTTATGTTAAGGAGTAAGTCGAACCCTGGATGTGATTAAACTTATGTCGTGTAGGCTGAGTCTGAAGTCAGAGTAAGTTTGAATTGGCGTCCTAAATTCCCTCCCAAGTTCCAGTTGTCTTACGGCGTTTGAGGCACTTCAATATGACCATGATGTCGTATACACTTGCGAATTGACCGGACAGCCATGTACCTCGTCTGACAGGTGTGTCATTTTGAAATAGCGACCCTCACTTACGAAAGCCTTCTCAGGCTGTCGGAGTGTATATCTAGGGGAGCCTCGTCGAGATGCGAAACGTTGAATGCATAATTGATAGTCGCGTAAGTGTGTACATAAAGCCCGCGTCTAAGCGCCCCACTAGTACTTAAATAGAGCCATTTGAAAAGTGTATGGTCAGTACTAGTTTGCAAATTCTTATTCAGACGTAAATCATAATGGTCGCATTTGCTGACCTTTCACTCTCCTTTATTACCAGCCTCTCTGGCCTCACAGCACGCGATACTTCTTCAGGATCTCTCGATGCAGCCTGTACTACAGGAACTGTCCAAGTTCGAAGCACAGTTTGCGAGCAGATCGCAGCGGCAGTCTCGTCGAGCTCCAAAGTGTATTACGCCGGTGCGTACTTAAGTTCCAGTCAAGTCCTTAGTGGCACTGAACCCAAATTGCTACAGGCTCGAGTCAATATACCGAGGACAATTATCACTGGTCTGCGTCTAGTAATCAGCCCTCTGAATGTTCCTTTGAGCCTGCAACAACTGAAGACGTTGGAATCGCGGTATGTCCAAGGCGAACAAATTCAGTACTCATCTCCTGATGTGTCTTTCATATCAGCTTCAAATTTTGGGACAGACGCAGACACCATTTGGAGTGAGTAACAATGGCTCCGGCTTCCATTATATCTTAATAACTGTGACTATCACAAAGGTTAAAAGTGGCGGACACGCCACGAATGCAGGCTTCTCATCAACACCAGGCATCGAAATTGCATTGTATTCCTTTTCAGAGATCGTGTACAATTCGACTACACAAACAGCAACTTTGGGCATGGGTTTAATATGGGATGATGTTTATGTTGCACTTGAACCGTATGGCATGACTGTCGTAGGGCCTAAAATCACTGGCATTGGAATCGGTGGCATTACTCTGGGAGGAGGTATGGTTTTACCAAGGCCCACGACCGAAATGCAGCTCATTTTGTTTGTTCACTAGGATATTCGTATCTGACTAATCAGTATGGTTTGGGCATTGACAGCGTCGTAGCCTATGAACTTGTTATGCCCAATGGGACAGTGGCTGTGATCACAGATTCCACAGATTCAGATCTGTTCTTTGCGTTGCGGGTGAGTTTCCAGCAGTCTGATCACGTTAACTCTCTTAACCTTCTGCGATATTTCAAGGGGGGATTCAATAACTTTGTGAGTAGCGCCAACTGATCTGTCGACGAACGTACTGACAATAGCAGGGCATCGTGACGACAGTTACTGTCAACACATATCCTCAGTCTCAAGTCTGGGTAAGGACTCAAAGTCTGGGTAACTGTACGCTGACAACCATCTCATATGCAGGGTGGACTTGTCTCGTATTCGATGAACGAATGGGCAGCAGTAAGCTCAGCTATTGCCAACTATGCGGCGACCGTCACCGATCCAAAGGCATCCATGTACAACGCCTATAACTACATCGCTGGAGTGGTGCGTCGGCTATCGCTATTCTCCGCTTACTGCTCAGCGAGTGACATATGTGTTGCGTTTGCAGCCAATAATGGCGAATATCCTCTTTTACGATGCTCCAACACCCCCTGAGGGCATATTCGACGAGTTCTTGGCAATTCCTGCTATCGTATCACTCGTTTCTACCAGAAGCTACGTAGAACTCGTTCAGTCTCTTCCCTTAAATGCCACTGCTGGGCTTAGGTAAGTTAGTGTGGAACATAAGACCGTCTGCTCTACTCACTTGAAGACAGAACCGTGTTTAGTTCAGTGGCGATGGAGGATGTTACAGTGCCTGTGATGGACATGATTGTGAATGAGACAACGGTAACTACTCTTTCCCTTTGATTTGGATGCACCGTTAACGCACATAATATTTGTCAGTTCTGGAGTGAAAAATTGGCAAGCTCCAGTGCTGGGATTGTCACATATGGCGTAGACGTCTTCTTGCCTACGATCTACGACCATGGAACTTCGCCTACCGCATACCCACCCTCACGGAGTCAAGGCTACTCGTTCATCGAATTGTTCTACGGTTGGACAGAATCAAAATATGATAGCACAATATTCGACGCTGTCAGCGCAAGCGGCCAGTATATGATAGACTCGCTCACGGCTGCCGGCCAGAACATCGCGGATGTTGCCGTGTACCCGAACCATGCACCTCCTAACACGAGTTTGGAGAGCATGTATGGTGCTAATGTACCTCGTTTGCAATCTATCAAGAGCTCTGTCGATCCGGATAATGTGATGGGATTGGCGGGCGGTTGGAAATTCTAGGACTAATTCGAACACAGATACACATTCGTTTTTACCTATACTAACTTAACTTATCTATGCTGGCCCGGGAATCTTTTACATGTAGTACTCACTAAGATAGGCTTAGAGCAGTTTTGGGTGCTATGCATGACAAAAGCAATGAATGTATATAGGATGTTCGTAGCCACAAGATATAAAAAAACAGACACGGAAGAGTTGTAGTGTATGTAATTCTCGACGTGTTGTCCATTCCAGAATTACCATTTGAAGGAGATGGCAACATAAGCAAGATGCAAGGTATGCATTCCTGGTGCCAAATGAGTAAAGTCCATCTCCTTCAATTTTGCACAAATGGTAATTCTGGAACAGACAACTTGTCGAGAAATACATACACTACAACTCTTCTGTTTCTTTTATATATATATCTTGTTGCTACAAACATCCTATATACATTCATTGCTTTTGTCACACATAGCATGTAACATTTACTGAAACTGCTCGAAGCCTATCTCATGTACATGTGCCACCAACAGTCATTACATTTTTCATTGTGCCAGTATCAATCATTACAAACCAATTATCGTAGGTTGACACTGTCAATATATGTAAGTCACAAAAAGTGCTGGCTGTGCCTCTTAATAAGTAATTAGACGCACCAGGTGTGGTGCAAAACTACTAAACATACATGAGAGGGAATAGCTAATATGATTGAATTTCCTCATGACTGATACAAGGTGGGATGACGATGATGGAAGAAAAATCTGTAACACCTAAATTCGTAAGAAATTTCTCCTGACCCAGTAGTATGAGTTTTGGTATTGGTGTTTGTTGCTCTCCAAAGCTCTCTCTAAATGGAATACTTGCCAAATGCGATTGTCAGACACAACTGCCACACTCAATCAGATTTCCTTGTAGCTCCCAGGTTTTGGTGTTCCACAGCTTCATTGTGTCGAACACATGCCAGCACTTTTCCATTGAGAGAAAAGTCTAGTGAGAAGATGTGTCTGGAGTGGATTTGATGGGTTGGGCAAGTGATTCCTCAGTTTCTCTGTGCCAGATGATGACCTCTCCATTCAGATCAGCATGCTTGCTATCAATTGCCCATCTTGTGATACTCCCAATCTAAATACCCAGTTGCTATCTTCTTCAACACAACACCTGTCTTCAAGTCCCACAGATAAAATGTCTTCTCCTTCAAGGCTGTAATCATCTGTCATGTGTTGGGGAAGACTGCGATTGCCCATATACCTTCATGACCTTTGAACTCTCACAAGGGCGCGATCACTGGTGCTTGGAGTCAGTTTTTATTGCAGCTTGATGGCATTGAGCATGGTCGAGGTGGACTTTGGACAGATTGTAAGTGTCTTTCCCTAAGCTGCAGGGACGTGTGTATTGTGCATTTTTTGTTGCTTCGCTGCATTAACCCGCCTTGTTTCCATTGATGCCCAGGACATGAGGCTGTTCACCTCCACACCCCCATCATCGTTGCAGCAAGAATCTGACAAAACCAGATGAGTTCACTCTGTGCCTTCATTGTGTACATGCGCACTTCATCACGCTTCATGCTTCTCAATGTGCTCCATTGCGCTTCAATGTGCTTCAATGCGCTTCAGAGGCACTCGCATGGACATGTAATAGCAGAGAGGTTAGGGATTCCTTAAGTGAGCCTCATGGTATCTTAGCAAGCTCATTCCTATCATATAATGGACCCTTGTCATGTATTTTTCCCTCAGTTGTTCTCTCATCCTTCCTTTGGATAACAGCTGAGCTATGCACTTACTGTCATTAATGTTTACTTTATATCTAACTATGTAGTAGTGTGGTATATACCACTTTTACTTAGGTGAATAAAGTCGTTCTCTCATCCTTCCTTTGGATAGTGGCTAAGTGCGGTATACACCACTTTTACTTAGTTTTGTCAGAATCTACCCTACTGTCATACCCACTGTCCTCAACAGTATGCCCCTCCAGTGCCTCTGTAGTGCATACATGCACCAAACTCTTGTCTCTACAGCTTCCAGAATGTATCTCATCACATCCAATTGAGTGTTGGTACTTCCTGGTCCTCGAATCTGATCATCTATCTGCATGAGTGTATGAATATTATTGTTTTTTGTATTGATCATCTACTCCAGCACATCACCATGTTGTTAAGACCGTACTCAAGGGGTATCGGATCCAAAGGGCTTTGGCCTCAGCTCGTGCGCTGTGCCCCTTTCCCGAGTAATGCCCCTTATTTCAGAGTACTAAGATAATGCGTTTAACAGGACATATAAGTATCGTAACGGATCCGGTAAGGCTCCCAGATGTCGGACGTATAAGGTAATGGCTAATCCGGGATGGATCCGAACTAGAAACTAACGGATAAAGGCTGTCCGAAGACAGAGGTGGATATGTAGACTATCGGATTCAATCCTAAGTCTCAGAGTAGACAAGAGTAGTGTACTCAAGTCCGGATGGATAACGGAGGGACTTAGAGTCCAGACAGAATGAGTGCAATCTAAGATGATATTCGAACTGATCTGCTACAGCGTATGTACAAGGGTTTATATACTACGAATAACTAACGGAATGAATCCATAAGCAAAGGTGAACAAAGTGTATTGGTAAGTCAAATGGATCACGAATCATACCGGGAATGAAGTATAAGTTAAAGCGGATCAGTAAGCATAGCGGAAGTAAAGGATAACCGGAGTACCGGTGTACAGGAATACCAAAAGGAGATGAACGATAGTTAGTGTTATATAAACAGGAAATGAAACAAGGGTCGGATCGGATCTGTGGACCGGACGACAGATATGTCCAACGGATCTGGATCGGATCTGAGATCTGGATCTTCAGATCTGTACCCGGATATATGGTATATGACACATGTCCTTTGAATGCATGCATATAGCTTAGTGTAATACCACCCCTTCATCCCATCGACTCCCAAGTTCTGTGTGTTTCTGCATGCAGCCAAATCTCTCTATCCTCGAGTCTCAAACCACTACTGACTCTGCAGTGGGGGCATTCCACTTCAAAGGTGCATTTATTATTATCTTTTCACAGCCTTGGCTTCCAGCACTCCACTCATCTCATCCTCAACTTCCTGGACTCTCGGCCCAACTGGTTTTGGTTTTCTCATTTAACAATCGCATACCAAATCCATCTTCATTGGAATCATGCAACATAAGCATCATTGAACATGGTTGTTAACCTCAGCTGCACAGGGGCATTTTGCACCAGAAAGCCACCAGTAGCTGTAGAATTGATGTATCAGTCCTTGTAGCACAGCAAAAAATAGGATACAACAATGCTCTCATTCATAGTGTGATAAAGCTTAGGCATCTGATGTATTAGGGCACTGCCACATACACTGACATTTCTGGTCTTGTATTATCAGGCTTCCCAAAGCTAGTACTACCGCCTGAAATATTACCAAATTTGGATATTCCAATATTCTCACTATTCCCACATACCCTCTTGGCTCTACCTGCTTCACTACAGCTTATCCCCTTCATAACTTCCATTGTGTCATGTTATCGCACTGATGCTATAGGATTGCAGGGCCTTCAATGCATCCCATCTTACACCTGTAGAATTGGCTTCAGGTGAGGTTTCAATACTCGAATTTACTTTGCTGCCCACTCAATGTCACAATCACAGTGCCTGTCATCAATTACAGATTTTTTGATTGATCAGAGTATGAAGGGCTGGAAGGAACTTGAATATGAAGTTGTTCATGATGGCGCTGATGTAGGTTCATTTCTGCTTTGTTGTGTGTTCTGAAGTTGAGTGCATATGCTCTTAGAATATGATCATTTGCTGCAATATGGAGAACTTTGATCCTCTCAGTACCTCTCAGTATACACAGTGGCAATTCGATTGTTGTTGCACTGTCTCAAACTTTTCCGGACAATGAATACCACATGCTTCGCAGTGCTACTATCAAAGTCATTAGGCATCTCAGTGTTGTCGGCAAGTGTAACATTCAGTATGCACTTAACCCTAATTCCAAGGAATACTGTGTCATGGAGGTTAATGCTTGGTATGTTTATGGTTCTGTTCATATTTTTCTATACCTAACACAACTTCTTTCAGTTTAAGTTGCTCAAGTGCCCTGGTGTTTAAAGCTACTGGTTATCCGCTTGTTCAGAGTTCCAATGGGACCTCTACTGTCAGTCCTGGCCTCCATAATGCCCAACCTTGATCAACCTGGCATAGCAGGTGAGTGAAACTCTTTTATATCTCCCACTCTACTTAACTCACCCCTCCACCTGGAAATGCTCTTCCTAACCATCCAAGCTGCAGCAGTTGACACCCGAGCAGAACTGTACAAACACATCGTCCTCTCAGGTGGCTCAAGCATGTACCCAGGCCTCCCAAGCTGACTTGAGAAAGAAATAAAACAACTGCATCTTACATGTGTGATGAATGGCGATCTCCTTTGTCTTTTCTATTTCATGCTTCTTGGTTCCCCTTTCACTGTCACTCACATGTTTCATGCCTCCTGCAAAAATTCAAAATTCAGATTGAAGACCCCCCTCATCGAAAACACATGGTGTTCCTGGGCAGTGCTTCACCCTTACAAGGTAAGTTAACTCCTTGATCAATTTTATGAGCAAAGGCTTATAATGCCACAGCACTCCTGAGGAAGATTATATTTCTGTGCACATCCATATCATCAGTGACTTCACCGCTGCGCTTACCAAGGCTGTTGGTTGCAACTTTGACTCTAAGGATTCCAAGGATGTTGATGCCAGTGGTGAAAAGGTTATTGGCACGAGCACAAATCCACCACTCAACCAGGCTTACCTGTCCTTTTCCAGTTCTTCTGTGCCCCCAGTTCTCTCCAGGCAGCTCCACCAGATGTCCAACATGTACTCCAATTCCAGAGGCACATGTTTCTTCTTTGGCAAGGGTGCATTTCTGTCTTTCCCTCTATTGCCAGGCCCAGCTAACTTTTGTGCAGTGGTAAGCCAAACACTAGTGAGGGTGGTGAGGATGCAGAGCACTCTCAGATGCTCTCAAATGGTAACACTATGTGTTCTGCTATCAAGCAAGTGATATCTGGTCGTTTCAGTGTTACTGTCAATTACCTGGTGGATGTTGATGAGCCCCAAATCAAGATAGCTCAAGATGCTAAGTTGGGCAAAGGCAGTAAACTTCTATGGTGGATGCTGAGACCTCAGGCCTAGTGCTGATTGACACATTCTCTACTTTCCTTAGACCCTTGAAGGCATTCAACTCTGTTACCAATTGACTGCTCTGCATTATGCTACAGTTCTTTGTTCCCCTACTCTGGTCTTCCATTTGATCTGCCAGGACATGATGATATTGTGCTGTTGCTCGAAGAAGCAATGCATGCATCTACCATATGTTTATCGGCTACTCATGTCACCTTTTCACACCTTGTGTGCTGGTCGCTCATGCTCTCCACTCTCCACCATACATGTTATCAGAATGACCACAGGTGTTTAATGATTACACATATGTGAGATCTCATCCTTTTGGCAGTATTAACCTAGATATGTTCATGCCTGGAATATACCATGATTCATTGCAGCAGTCAATGCAAGAAAACCAAGGATATGATAGTTCTTCTGTGCCAGAGCCTATGCCTCCCTCTCATGAATCTTCTACAGGCTTGCCTCACACATGGGATGTCACAAGTGGAGGTTACTCGCATTAGATTGATGTTTCAGATAATGGCAAGGAGAAACATGGGCAATTATATGGTGTGTGCTGCACTGCACTTACTGGAATGTTCCTCATATTTGACAGTTGGTATTGGACATAACAAGTCAGAAGAGTGAGTTCCTTAATTTCAAGCCTCCACAGGGCTAATATTGGGCTACACATGTTCAGCATTGGGTAAGCCCTTAGAAGGGCACACTGGAGAGGTTTACTTAGTCTCATTCTTACTGGATGGTACTTGCATCGTGTCTGGTTTCTTAGTCAGATAAGACTGTGTGGCTCAGCCTACCAACATAGTATACTGCTACTTCTCTTTGATATTCTCATTCTACTCCTCCTTCATGCTCTTCTCCTTCATGCTCTCCTCCTTCACGCTCTCCTCCTTCACGCTCTCCTCCTTTATGCTGTCCTCCTTCACACTCTTCTCCTTCACACTCTCCTCATAATTGCTCTCCTCCTTCATGCTCTCCTCCTTCATGCTCTCCTCTTCACTGCTCTCCTCCTTCATGCTCTTCTCTTCACTGCTCTCCTCCTTCATGCTCTTCTCTTCACTGCTCTCTTTATTCTTGCTCAAAATCTCGGCAACAGCACATTCCTCAGCTGCTTCCTACATCAATTCCATAACCTGCACTGTCTGCTCATAGTTAGTAAGGTGGCCGTAAACAGTCTTGACAATGTCTCCCTGAAATCTAAGCTTGTTTGCTAGGGTTCTGACTAATACATCTTTGGCAAAATGGGCAATGTCAGCCTCATGTAGTATACTAGTATGACTGGCCAATGACTCCAAGGTAGAACAGCTACTGCTGCATGCTTGATGACTGTCTTCAGATGGCTGTAGCAGGGCTTCAGTGAGATGCTCTTCAAATGACTGTGACTATATGGGTTTAGTGAGCTTTTGAGGAATTGACTGGCAAAACTCACTGTGCTCATTATTACAAATATTGCGGTCATGCAGGAGACTCAGCAAAAGATTCATAGGAAAGGATGGAGGATGAAGATACAGGATGATGTATGAAGGACTCAGCAGCCCCTTATATGTTTGATACTAACTCCCATAATTGACATCCATTGTGACACACCCCACTTGCTTGTCTCATCAACACCTCCTTCTCTGACTGGTTAATCTTATTTAACTTATTCCAATCAGACAGACACTCCATTAGTATATTAAAACATGGTGTGGGGAACAACAAAGAAGATTGCAGCAGCTGCAAATAAGCCAGGATAGAAGGCACCCACTGCCTCAGCCTCAGCTCTTCAGAAACAGCGTGAAGAAGCATGACAAACACTGCTGAAGGCAAAAGGAACTTGATCACAGTATGAAGGCCATCTTGAACAAGGCCAACAATTTCTTGTAGACATTGTTCAACAGAAGAAAACTACTCAAGTAGAAGACACTCGCTCTCATGCTGATGGCAAGTCCAATATTGATACATATAGCCATGTCTTTGATGTCATCCCTAACAGATACTCAGTGTCAGCACTCGAGCTGTTCCTTGTTCAGAAGGGGTTAATGGAGGGACAGAGTTTAAGCACAACTTAGGTCATCTTTTCAGCATTCAAGGATATGTGGAAAAATGTGTATGTCCCATCTATTTCTGGTTGTGGTATCCTCCTTCAATGCTTCAGGACTCAATACCATCGTGTATAGCAAGGGGGAGACTTACCATGGTCCCTATCACTGTGACGAAGACACAGGAGTAGTCACAGGAAATCCAGCATTATCAGCAGCCATACAGGATATGATAGAAGTCCTTAAGAACAATAAGGGTGCTGAAGAGGGAAGCAGAAATTATGTGTCAGCTATGACCATCAAGGATATGCAGAAACTCATGGCCTGGTCCTATAGCTAGTGTCCAGACAAAGTCGTCAGCCACATTTACCAGCCTAGAAGGCAGGTCAACCCTCAACATGGCTGATGTGATTCTGACCCAGCGGTACCTCATGATTCATGCATTTTCAGCAACAGGTATCACAATATGGACATGGTACACTACTAGCCTTTGAATCCAGGCCACTTTTCCATCACCTCAGAGACTCAGACTTGATGAGGCTGTACACTAATTCCACACAGGAATTTTGAACTAATGAAAATCAAACAGAAGGACATCATTTGGAACTGTCAGGGATGCTCACCCTACAGCATCCCTTTGACCTTGTGAGCTCATAAACAGTAAAGGCTGGCATCAGAAGGGGAAAATTGATGGTGCCCTCAAAGGTATTTATTTCTGGGGTGTTGCTGGACAAGGCACATCGTTGAACACATACTGACTTTGACTACTACTAGGCTACAAGTACAAAGTCTATGCTCAGCCAAAGACTCCCAAAATTTGTATATTCATGCATCTACAAGCTTGGGTCAACTTCTTGGAGGACATACTTTTTTAATGGTCCTTGGAACCTGAGGAATACATATTTCTGTATGTTGGTGCAAATGGTGTTATCTACCCTTCTGATGAGCTGTCCTATGATGCCATCTTGAAGACACTGACTTGGATTTGCACTAAGGCTGGGCTGAGTGCCAGGTACACTAGCCATTGCTTCCACCAAGGTGGTACAAGGTATCGGTTTATGTTTACACCTCTCGGAGAGTGCTGGTTGCTTGCTACAATACATTGGTGGGGTGCATGGGCCGAAGGTGAAAGTGTAAGTGGCCTGTTATCATGTGAACTGTTGAACCAACTCATCCTTAACTTGGACAGGTTGACATGCTGATAAGGTACATTCTGGACAAGCTTACTCGATATAAGAAAAATCACCAGGATGCACTGTGTCCCATTCCTCAAGAAGGTGACAAAAGCTTCAATAGTGACTACATTTTGACTGTACCCATCACTGCTGCAGAAACATGGGAACTCAAGATATCATTTGACTATGAGTTTAACCATCTCTCTGGCAAGGTCGAGGAAGTCCTAGATAAACTAACACTTGCTCCAGCCTCATCCTCATATTCCTCACTGTTGCCACCACCATCACAATCTCCAATCTTGATTTCGACCTTGGCCTCTTCCTCCCAGTATCTACAGTTAACCCTGTGCCATCAGGCTACAGCTCCTTTTACAACACCTGCCCCAGTTCCCATGGACTCAACCTCTTGTCCCTTACCTCACACCATTCCTACATCACAGGTGCCACCCTCCAACAGCCACCAGCACAGCGCTGCAGCAAAAAAGGCAGCTTCCATCCCTGGCATTGGCATCCCATACCTCCTACACGGACCAGAGGCATGGTGCACTGCTGTGAAGCAGTGGGAAGACCCTGTTGCATCCATCAGTGGCAAGGCACTGAAGGATTGGCCTGAAGAGTGGTACACTGGCCCCATGCGCATGATCACTGGTGTGAAGTGGAACATCCATAAGGTGATCACTGTTGAGTTCTACTGGTGAGTAGCCTTTACACCGATTGTGGGTTCAAGAGCAGTGCTTGGTTGCTTGCAACTCATCATGCATTTTGACAGGCTGCAGCAGGACAAGGGAGTATTTCTGGAAGCATACCCTGAGGCGATCCATGGTGTCAAGCCACTTTTCAATGTGATTCAGTGCCAGCACAGGGGACATAGAGAAATCACTGGATGAGCAAGTAAGAACGGCCACCCAGAAGTTTGAGTGTCCTCCTCCCACTGAGACTATAACACCATGGCCTAACATCATCATATTTCTGGGTCCACATACCCACCAACACTTGTCCATGTATCACCCACATCCACATTTGTAGCACACACTCACTGTTGCTGGGCCAGCATGAATCAAACACACAACTGGATCTGTATCTTTCTTTTTGAACTTTGCATTCTTTGATGTTGTGTAGTGTTTACTTTTGTGTCATACATTCATACCAAAGGTTTCATTTTTGGGCCTCTGCAAATTCAATTTGTTTTAAGAGACATGCAATGCGTCATTGAGAAAACAAGAACAGGCCAAGGGAATCACTCAAAGGGAATCCAGTGGAACCCAAAGGTCATGTGATCATAAAATGCTTGACATAAGTATCATCTTTTTTTTTTTTTTGGACAAGCAAATCTATTATATAGCTACTGACACTGTCTAGTCTTATATAAATGCTTATAGTGGTATTGGGGATACCAGTCTGAGAAAAAATGCACTTACACACTCCCTAGATACTAGGGGTGTGTGGGACTCTGTGAACTACCTAGGTTGCCTCGGTCTGTGGGGGCCTGGGGAGTGTAATAACCACTAAAACCTTGAGGGATGTTATCCAGTTTTTTGGTTTTTTTTGATGTGATGACATTTGACCATGTGGAGTGAACTAGGTTGTATGTCTTTTTGTTTCTTTTTATTTTGCTTGCTATTGCTCTATCTAGTTGTAGATGTTTATCTATTACGCTCATCCATCTTTTTTTATTTTTCATCGTCTTGGAGTACTCCTTGTATCACACATTTGCATCTTAATACCCATATTAGGTAAGCAGATTCTGAGATGATTATTCTGAGTAATCTTGATGTGCCTCATTTTGTCTCCACCTTTTTTTTTCATCTGATTCATTGGGGTTGTGTGGTATTTTAAGTGATTCACATCCTAGTATGAGGCCGATCGATATGTTAGGCCAAGGGGCTATTTCTGAGGGCCATAGGGAGTTTTCTAGTTGCCATATAGTTTTTACGGTGATGTTGTTGCATTCTGTTAAAATGTGTTCTATTGATTCAATGTCTTCTTTACATATAGGGCATAGGGCTCTGTATTCTAGTGTGGTGATTTGTGACCAGAAGTCTCCTACTTCGTAAGTGTTGTTTAGCACTTTATATGTGAAGATTTGGAATTTTTTGGATAGATCCTTATGTTTTCTTTTCAGCCATATTGTTTGGTTGGTCTCAAGTTCTTTAGAGACTTTGTGGACTGCATGGCATGTCATGTCTAGGAGGCCTAATGTGCACCTCTTGTATACTGGGTTTGGGGAGGCTAATATTCCTTTGTATGCTAAGGCTTGTGATATTTTAGAGAGTTTCGCTCCTTGGAGGTCAAATTTCTGTGGTATTGTGGTATCAATTTGATCATATGTGTCTTTCATTGCTCCTAATCCTGCTAGTCTGTCCGCTTCTTTGTTCCCTTTATTTCTGTTATGACCTTTCACCCATCTGAAGGTTGTTGATGCTAATCTGTTTCTTAGGTGGTATGCTGTCACTTTGAATAGCTCTTTGTTCGCTATGTTTATCCATCCACATTCTTCCCAGTTTTTTAGGTGCTTTGTTAGTCTGTCTATGACATAATGTGAGTCAGTGACGATTATTGCTGATGACATTAGGTTTATTGATTGTATTCCTACTAGGACCACCATTATCTCTCTTACTTGGTTTGATTGATTTGGACCCAGCACTTTTATCAATTTGTTTGGAGGGTGTTATCATCTATCCATACACCACTTCCACATTGTGTGTTTTCCTCACCATTGTTCAAGCAGGAACTGTCTGTGTATATTTCAATTGTTGGGTCTGATGTCCCTCATCCTATCCCAGGTCTTGGGTGTCTATGTACTGGGTTTTGTAGGTATGTGTCATTTTCAGTGAATATTCTGAAGCAGTCTGTTAGGTTCAATTTTTCTGTCACCAATGGATTGAACATTATGTCGCTGTTCTGTTGGTTTACAGCTCTTTTGTTTTTCTCTTTTCTCTGGTGTGTTAGTGTTAGATTGTTGTCTGGCAGGATATATGTGGGATTGAGTTTTGGGGTCAATTTGGTCAGTATGTTTGCAGCCATGTTTGCACATTTTTGCAGCCATCTCTTCTATCTATTTTATATTGATTGCATGTGCAGTTACTTCTTGTGTGGTGTGTAGAGTTGTTTGTGAGTCTTTTGCTTATTGTTTGGAGGTTTTGATCGATTTGGCTGTATGGCTGTTTTGTAGGCAGGTGTCTTGCAGTTTGTTGTATGTACATGGAGGTACTCCCATGTGAAACCATGCTGGGAGTTGTTGTTTAAGGTGGGTGGACAGTTTTCTTGGAGCTGTCATATACCATATATCCAGGTACAGACCCGAAGATCCGGATCTCAGATCCAATCCAGATCCGTTGGACACATCTGTCGTCTGGTCCACAGATCTGATCTGACCCTCATTTCATTTCCTGTTCATATAACTCTAATTATCGTTCATCCTCTTTCAGTATTCCTGTACACCGGTAATCCGGTTATCCTTACTTCCGCTATTCTTACTGATCCGCTATGCTTACTGATCTGCTTTAACTTATGCTTCATTCCCAGTATGATTCGCGATCTGTTTGACTTACCAATACACTTTGTTCATACTTTGCTTATACTTCATACATAGCCTCACACCTTTGCTTATGGATCATTCTGTTAGTTATCCGTAGTATATAAACCCTTGTACATGCGCTGTAGAAGATTAGTTTGAATATCATCTTAGATTGCATTCATTCTGTCTGAACTCTAAGTCCCTCTGTTATCTGTCTGGACTTGAGTACGATACTCTTGTCTACTCCAAGACTTAGGATTGAATCCAATAGTCTATATATCCACCTCTGTCTTCAGACAGTCCTCATACATTAGTTTCTAGTTCAGATCCATTCCAGATTAGCTGTTATCCTATACGACCAATATCCAGAAACCTTACCGGATCCATTACGATATTTACCCGTTCTGCTAGACGCGATATCTTAGTATTCTGAAATAAGGGGCATTACTTGGGAAAGGGGTGCAGCGCATGAGCTGAGGCCAAAGCCCTTCGGATCCGATACCCATTGAGTATGGTCTTAACAGGAGCAAAGCTCATTTTATATTTTTTTGTGGCTTTCAGCATTATTATCACTTCTTTAGGGAGTCTATTGGCTCAGGGGCCTTGGCAAGGTGGTGTCCATGATGTTAGTAGTGTTTTGATGTCTGTAGGGGTTCTTACTCCCTCCAGTTTCATGGAGTTTATGAGGGTGTCTATTGTGAAGGCCCATGTGGGGCAGTTAGGTGTGGTGTCAATATATGAGCTTAACCATGTTATGTTTATAGCTTGGTTTTGTGCTTGAATATCTAGGAGTCCTATTCCTCCTTCTTCTCTGGGCCTTTGTAGTCTTTTTAGGCTTATCAGAGGGGAACATGTATCATTCCAGATGAACCTCCTAATAGTTTTGTTTATGGCTGATTCTATTCGTTTTGGCATGACTTGGGCTTTTGCTAGGAACTGAGTCATTCCTCCAACTAGCATTTGTATTATTAGTTGTTTTCTGTTGAGGGTAGGGTGGCTCTTGTTCCAGGTGAGTAGTTTCTGCTCAATTTTATCTAATACCAGTTCCCAGGGTGTGGTGTTATCTATTTCGTTACCTATCCATGCTCCTAAGGATCTGATAGGAATGCCATCTTTGGCAATCCTGATATTGTCATTCCATGGGGAATCCTCTGCATTTAACTTTCTTGCAGTTATTACTTCCTCTCTGTGTTCCTTTGTGCCAATTGATAAGATTTCTGTCTTTTCAAGGTTGAATTTTGTGCCTGATGCTAGACACCATTTTTGTAATATGTTTTGTAGATCATTGTAGCTGTCTCCTTTTTTAAGGAAAATCATCGTGTCATCTGCGTATAAGTTCACAATTGTACATTGGGTGAGTCCAGGTGTTTTATATCTGGTTAGTTTATCTGAGTTTCTTAGCTTGCATGCTAGGGGTTCAATCACTAATCGAAAAGAAGGCAGGATAATGGGTTGCCTTGGCATACTCCTCTCGTTACTTTGAAGGGATCACTTAAAAAACCATTAATGGCTACTTTGGTGTTTGTGTTGTTGTATAGGGATTGTATTCAAATTTCTGAAGGGTTTTTATGATATAGTCGTGTTTTATCTTATTGTATGCCTTTTCTTGGTCTAGGGCAACAATTATGCCATCTGTTTCCATAATGTCTGCATATGCTATCATCACTTGTGTAAGTCTTATTGGATCAAAGATTGACCTTTTCGGTATGAATCCGCTTTGGTCTAGGTGTATCAAGGTATGTATTTCTTTTGCTAGTAACATGGCTAGGCATTTTGTTAATGTTTTATAGTCTGTATTCAGAAGTGTTATTGGCCAATAGTTTTTGATCTCAGCACAGTCTTTCTTTTTGAATAACAGGCACATCCAGCCAAGTGCGAAGTCCAAGTCTTTTGTTATACCATGAGTTTGTATGTTGTTGAATACCATTTTTAGGGTTGTTATGATGTCAAAGTTTGGTTTTTCATTTGATTGATCTTTTTTATGTCTTTCATGTAGTTTTTTCCAGGCTTTGTACAGAATACCATTGATACCTGTGGCGCTTCCAGCTTTTGATGTGTATAGTGCTTCCTTTATTGTTTGTTCATCTAGTAGGTTGTTCAGTGGAGAGTTCAGTGAGTTCATTTTCTATTCAGTTGGTATTTCATTAATGCATTCATGTATTGCTTCCTGTCTTCTTTCTTCCAGGGTTTGATGTTCTTCTTGTATTTGTAGGTCTCAATGATATTCTTTGGTGATTTCTGCCATTTTTGCAGAGTTCATTGTGAATCTGTTAGTATTGGGGATCCTCATTCAATGTATTAAGTCTCTTGGTTTTCTAGGGTTTTTATACTTGACCAGTACTTGCTTATGATTTTGCCTTTTATTGACCATTGTGCTTGTGATTTTAGGTTTGCATTCTTATGGTGTTTTCTTTCAAGGTGCTCTATTTCTTTTTCTAGTAGGATTTTATTGATGTGTTTGTCTTCAGAGGTGTCTATCTCTTGCACATTTGAAGAGGATCATACATCTTTTTTGAGTTTATTTATTCGTTGATTTATCTTAGTGAGGTGGGTCTTTGCCATTTCTTTCGCTTCTGAGTTCATTTGGATTTTAAAGGACTCTCATAGTGTTTGTGGGTTCTCAGTCTCTGTTCTATTTTGGCCAGTGTGTCTTTCTATTTTTTCTTGTGTTTTGATGCCTAGCTTTATGATTTTGTCTAACAAGGATTTGTCAAATAGGATTCCAAGGGGCCAGGACCTTCTGCCTTTACCTATGTGTGGGACTCCCAGTGGAGCGAATCTTACTAGCACAATGTTATGGTCCATTGGAATGAGGCAGAGGTGTGATTTCCATTCTGACATGCTTTGGTGATGTGTTGTTGATGTGTATATTCTGTCCAGGTGTGACATAGTATTGACATTATTGTTGAAAGTGAACAGTCTGGTTGTTGGGAAGGTGTGTCGCCATGTGTCTTGTATGTTTAGTTCTAGTCTGAAGTCCCTTAGTGCTTCAGTAGCTTGTTTGTTGTCGGATTTTGCGGGGGCTCTATCAAGTGGGTCTTCTGTTATATTAAAATCTCCCAATATGAAGTCCATTGTGCCTAGGTTGTTTAGTCTCTATTTGTCTTTAATAGCGTTCTAGAAGGGTGGGTGTTCTCTTGGATCATTCAGTGCATATACATTTAGTATTTAATAGGTTTTTAGCTGTGCCATTTGATTGTTAGTGCTATCACTCTTCCAGGTATGAGGGTGGTCATTTTTGCATCTGATGTGTTTATTTTTTCTTTGTTTAGCACAAAGGCTACTCCTGCTGAGTTCCCAGTTCTTGTTTGATTGCTTGAGTTTAGTACTAACATTCATCTTGCAAATAGGGACTTGATTTGTGATTTGTGATCATTTGACAGGTGTCTCTTGTAGGCATAGTATGTCTATTTTATCATCTCTTACCAATTTTTTTACTAGTGGCCATTTTGTTATTTGGCCTAGGCTGAGCACGTTGGATGCTCTGCCCTTTATATTCAGCATGGAAAGGATTATATTCATACATGAGTGTTTGTTTGGATTGGAATATGCAGTGTTTGCATCAGCCTGTTGAGGTCTGGGATATACTATGCCTCTGATCTCCCGAGGTGCTTCATTGAAGGGAGCTCTGGCGATGGAAAGCAGCCCCTCTCTGCTCCTTGGGAGGCTGAAACCATGGCCAAAAAAAGAACTGGGGGGGGGGTTGTATTTAGGTTTGTTTCTGTAGTCAATCTTACTTAACTTATCTCACGACTCTTGATAGGCCAGGGATAGCATTACCCAGCTACCCAGGGGACCATGTTAGCCCTTTTGAAAGGCACAATAGCCCAGGCCAAATACATTTTCTACTTGGTAAGAACTTCAGCCTCTTGGCACAGCTCGTCCTAAACCTGAATAGGTTTCTGTGTTCTGGCATGCATCATGCTTGTTTGAGATATCTCCCACTTTCCTGTCCTGCTTTCGCGGCCAGTATATTTGGGCAGGGAGACTTTACTTGCTGGGTCAGATCTCAGATGAACCAGGCAAGCATTTTAACATCTCTCTTTTTCTCATTGGGTTTGGGACCCAAGTTGGAGGTGTTATGGCGAGTTCTGTTAGTGTTTTTGTGGGAAAGGGAAAGGACTGTATATTGGCATGGTAGTGTGGACATTGCGAGACTGATTGAGGCTAAGGATTTCATCTAAGGTAGCATGGCTGGTATGTACATACATAAGTAAGCATTGATACAGCAACTGCCCAGATTGTAGGGAGCTGTTCCTATTTCCTGCCTTAGGGCCATTCCACAGGGGGATGTTCAGGAATGGTGTCATATACCATATATCCGGGTACAGATCCGAAGATCCGGATCTCAGATCGATCCAGATCCATTGGACATATCCGTTGTCCGGTCCACAGATCTGATCCGACCCTCGTTTCATTTCCTGTTCATATAACTCTAACTATCGTTCATCTCCTTTCGGTATTCCTGTACACCAGTAATCTGGTTATCCTTTACTTCTGCTATGCTTACTGATCCGCTTTAACTTATACTTCATTCCCGGTATGATTCATGATCCATTTGACTTACCAATACACTTTGTTCACCTTTGCTTATGGGTCATTCCATTAGTTATCTGTAGTATATAAACCCTTGTACATACACTGTAGCAGATCAGTTTGAATATCATCTTAGATTACACTCATTCTGTCTGGACTCTAAGTCCCTCCATTATCTGTCTGGACTTGAGTACGCTACTCTTGTCTACTCCGAGACTTAGGATTGAATCCGATAGTCTATATATCCGCCTCTGTCTTCGGACAGTCTTTATCCATTAGTTTCTAGTTCGGATCCATTCCAGATTAGCCGTTACCCTATACGTCCAATATCTGGAAGCCTTATTGGATCCGTTACGATACTTACTTGTCCTGTTAAACGTGATATCTTAGTACTCTGAAATAAGGGGCAGTACTCAGGAAAGGGGCACAGTGTACGAGCTGAGGCCAAAGCCCTTTGGATTCGATACCCCTTGAGTACGGTCTTAACAAATGGGCATAAGCTGCACAGGTGAGCAGGTGAGTGGCAGATTGTGCACGGGGATGGTGCTACTGCAGTCCTGCAGCCATCTAGATCTGTTGGGTAGTCTAGGGAGTGGAGGTAGCTTCTGAGCGTGGTCCAAATCTTTGCATCTTTCGTTGGACTGGTTGCAAAGATATTGAAGCAGGGGGCTGAGAGACCTCCTGCAACCTTAAAGTCAAGATGTTTGACTTGTATGGATCTGATTAGGTCTCCTGTAGCTTTGTAGATGAGCTCTTCCTTCTTAAAGCCGCATGTGGCAAAGAGGTTGTTTATATGGGGCCAAATTTCATGGTACAACCAAGTGGCACCTATGGTCTCATGGATGGTTTTGGTGTTCAAGGTAGTAAAGCCAGATAGGCAGAAGAGGAGGTCTGGGGGTTGGCTGCAGTTGAAGGGGAGTGCTTCAAACGTGAGGTCCAATGAAGACCAAATGTGCTGGTTTAAGATAATGTTACTAGTCCACTTGCATACATTGTGGACGAGGAATCTGGTTGGGAAGTCCTTGAAGTCTCTACTACCCAGTGGTTGTGGGGGGGAGACTCTAATGGGGAGAGCACCTTGATGTATGAAGTTCGTGATTATAGTGATGTTAGTGTGGATGCATTCAGCAATGACTGCTGATCTTTCATAAACATCTTTCCTGGTATGTTCAAATACTCGGACTATAAATTTTGGGTGTTTGACTTGGAACCACACAAGTAGTACTCTATTATCAAGGTGGTTAAAGACTTGTGCAGAGTGTGACATGTGGATTTTAGAGAAGCCTCCACTAGGCATTGGGGTGAACTGAGGGAGGGTGGTGAGGTGATTGGGTGTGTCATGTCTCATAATGGACCTGTTCTGTTCTGTGAGGGCAATATGAGCTAGGATATTCTCTTCTTCCGCCATTGGTGCACATGGGAGGTTAGGGTAGGGTGGAGCGCTCATTTCCTGGTCTGTTGTCGTATTCTGGGGGGCATGGATGGAGTTCACAAGGTCACTTTGTGCTGGTTGTTGGGTCTTCATGACAAGGAGGGTGTCAGTTTCCTTAGGGGTGATGTTATGAACTGGGATAGTTCTGATGTATAGCAACTTGATAAGAGTTATCAGCTAAGGTCAGTTCAAAGTAAGACTGGCAAAGAAAAGTGCTCTCTGTTAGAATCGAGTTCAGATGACTTAATATTAGAGGTCTTAAGTGAAGGAAGTTCCAGGTAAAACCCAGTAAGATTAAAGTAAAGAACTACAGTATACAATGTAAGTTTATATATGGAATGATAAGCACTTCAGGGCAGACATAAGAACAAGGGATGAGTCAGAGATAAGAAATGAGTCAGCAATATCAAGAATAGATCACCTAGTGATGACAGGATAGTGATCATGATGTAATACAATGAGTAAAGTTAAGAAAAGAATAGGGGCATACAGTAACTTTACCCCATGTTTAGCAATGAAGTCACCAACTTCAACATTCCAAGTTATAGTAAGTGTCATAATTATCGTTGTCTCCAGTACATTGGGAAAACAAATGTTCATCATCCTCCTGGGATATCTCATTCTCCGCTGTGTCTTTATCAGCTTCCCATCAGAAGAGAGCCTTGTAAAAACCTTTGTCAGTCCAAACCAAAGGGGTTACCACTTCTCCATGAAGATCTTTACAAAAGACTGATAGATGTCCTGGTGAATAGTTGTGACATACACAATAGTAGTAGGTGGGACAGTTCTTGTGGTGATGTCTGACAAGGCTGCAATTAAAACAAACAAAGTTGTCACAAGATTCAGTTTTCACTATGGTGACGGTGGAGGATTGTGGTGGCAGGGATGGAGTTTTGGAGTGGAGTGCTCCTGTTTTGCCTTAGACTGTCGGCAGCGGGTAGGGTACCTCTGAACAGGGGGTGACTCAGGGGTAGGTGTAGTAGAAGCTGGTACAAAAGGTACAGCAGAAGGATTGAGAATGCTAGGTGTATGCTCAATGGGAGTTGATATCTCAACCAGAGATGGAATTGGAGTTGTGACATGGGAAGATGGGAGTCTGGCAACAGGGTTTGTTGTGATTTGTTCAGTGACGATGTGGATAGCCTCTCTAATAATCTCTTTAGTAGAAGTAGGCATAAGGCACAATGCAGTATTGCAAATGCATATGTGGAGGTGGCAAAAGATGGTCTGATAGTGGGCATTGTTGATGAGGCAGGCTGTTCATTCAATGAGATTGGCAGAATGGATAATGTTAGCGATAAGTCCACTGGAAATGGCCCCCTTTTCTGCAAGGAGACGGTCTATTTTAATAGCATACTGTGGAGAAAGAAGAGCGGATTTGAAGAGGCAGTTGGTTTCAATATCGTCGAGGATATTAAAGTAATCTGTGGCAATGGATTCATTGGACAGGGTGGTGGTGGAAAGTGAAGGGGAGGCAATAGCTTCAGAGATGGTGTTCATAGCAGTGGAGAGTTCTTGGATTTGAAGGAGGCAAGAGTGAAGGTTTTGAATTGCGGAAGGCATGTTTCTTGGTTTATAACTGATGAGTTTTCTTATACGTAGAGAGAACATCTGAAGCATTATCAAGATTCCCTTCAGGGATCCATTTGTTACTAGCAGAGGAATATCCTTTCCAGGACACGAGATAGTGTCTTCATTTACCCGTTCCTTTGTGTGATAGAATCACATTGACTTTGTATTCTTCTTTGTTGTCTATGATGTCAGGGGGAGGATCATGGAAGTTCAGGTCATGGATCTCTGTTTCATGATAGGATGATAGCTTGGAAGCATGGAATGTGGGATGAACTTTCCATTGCAGTGGTAACTGGAGTGTGAATGTGATCGGAGATAGTACTGCAGTGATGGTAAATGGGCTGTATCATTTTGGTGTGAGCTTTCGCAATGGTAACTGGGTGATGAGATTCTTTCCTGATAACCAAACCTTATCGCCAATTTTCCAAGGTTGATACTTCTTTCCATGTGATTATTTGGCCATTCATTGCATTGCTATATTATGACAAGAGATAGCTTCTTCATGTATCTTTTGGAGGAGTCGAAGTTGTTCTTCTGCTGCAGGGATGGTAGAGTCAGGCAGTACATGAGGGAGAGCTCTTGGTTTGTATCCCATCATAAGGAAGAATGGTGATGCATTGCAAGAGTGATGTTTTTGATGGTTGTGGACAAATTCAGACATAGGGAGGTATTCAACCCAGTCTTCTGGGTTGTTGCGGCAATAGATGCAAAGATAGGTTTCTAATTCTTGATTTAGGTGTTCTGTTTGTCCATCAGTTTGCAGGTGATAGGCAGTTGAAGTGGTGATGTTATATTTCAAGATTTTAGCAAGGGCCTTAGAGAATTTGGATACAAACTGCAGTCCTTGATCTGAGATGACTTTTCATGAAGTCCAAAGCGGTGATAGACGTATTTGAAGAACTTCTTTGCTATGCCTTCTGAGGTAATCATTTTCATACTAGGGATAAGAATAACCCCCTTCATAAGCCCATGGTCTACCATGACCATGATAGAATTGAAGCCATTGCAAGGAGGGAGATCAGTGATGAGGTCAACAGATACCTGTGCAAAGGAGGTCAAGACTGAAGAAGGGATAGGAATGAGCAGAGGGGTCATGGATGAGTATGGGATTTCATCTGTTGGCAAAGAGCGCAGCCTTCAACATATTTGAGGATATAAGTGTCCATAGAAGGCCACCAGAAGTCATGTTTGACCAATTCCTCAGTCTTAAAATGACCTGGGTGACCTGCTGTGATAATCATACCAGTGCTAGGCACATATGAGTGTCATAGGCATATTTTGCCTTGTCTAGAGGAAAAGAGTAAAGTGCTAGTCACCAGTGCTATCAAACTTCCAAGCTATCTGCTTTGGAACTACTTTTCTCCCATAGCGCGCTACCCAGTCTGACTTCTAGGTATTTTGTCCTCCCATGTCCTGCCTATGTCCACCTACCTCTGCTGGTGCGTTAAATGTCACTACTGATCAGTCGCAGGTCTTATCACATGTATCCTCATGTTCCACAGCACTGCATGTTTTATTACCTGTTGCTACATCATGCCCTCGCCAGTATCACTACTATTCTCACCTATGTATTCCTGAACCTTTACGCAGTATGATAAAATGACCCATTGCACATATAGTACTTTACTTCCCTTCCCCAGACCTTTGCTGGTGTGTCAAAGTCACCTTAGTCGCTATATCTCAGTCTTGGTGCAATTGATTCCGCTCTTGCCAATCTCTCTGATCATGTGTTGCTTGACTTGCTTTAAGTGCGCATCGCTAAGGATCCCTCATAATTTTGACTTTCGTAATGTCGGGATCACTATTGGTAGTCACACTATAATCTAGTCGCTATCAGGCATTTCACTTGCACTGTCTTATCTTACTTCCGCTTTCACTCTCTTTGATTTCTTCTCACTGTCACTAGTCGGACATTCGCATAGCGCTATCACATAAAACACTTTGCATAGCGCTTCTCACCTATATGCACATTTCTCTGTCAGAACTCACTTGTTGCTGATCGCTATAGCACTATTCATTGGTTTTCAGTCTTAGGTCGCTATAGGTTACAAGCCCTTTGCACTATCACTCCCCTTGCATATTAGTAGGGAGTTGCTTCATTAGCAGTCCTCTTGGGTCGAATATTACACTCACACCTATTTGGATAAGTAGTGCTAGTTGCTAACAGCCTAGCTACTATTTCTCTTTCACACCACTGTTTCATGATCATGGGTTCATTCAAGGATAATGTGCTGTCCAGCTGGTCAAACATAAGCACGGTCTTTGTAGAATAATATGTCATCCTTAATCATCCAATCAGAAAGAGCTGATTTCATGGGAGGAAGGCTAAGACTGTTCAACACATCCGATGCAGCTTGAAAGATGGGGTCAGTATTGTCAGGGTCAGGGTTTGTGAGGGTGGTCATGAGTTCTTGATTGAGAAGGCAGACAAACATGGAGTCAGGAAGTAAAATTACGTCTTCATTATCCATTTCTGTAGGGATATGATCAGCCTAATGGGATAGCACATCAGGTGCCACAAGTTTGGTTCCTGCTACATGATGGAGCTCAATATCATAACATGATAAGATGAGTTGCCATCTAGCTTGGCGACAGGTTAACTTTTGTGCAGTGTGGAAATAAAGGAGGTTCTTATGATCAGTGAAGATAATAACTCAATGCAGGTTTCCTCCCAAGTAATGGTGCCATTCTTGAAGGGCACGGATAACAGCAAGGAGTTCTTGATCAAAGATCTGATAGTTTCATTCTGCAGGGTTCAAGGATTGAGAAAGATAACCACATGGATGGTAAACACTGTTTTCATCAGTCTGTAATAACACTATGCCAGTGGCAACTAGTGAAGCATCAGTAGCAATGGCAAACTGTCAGGTTGGGTCAGGAATGTGGAGGACAGGTTGTTTTAGGAAACATTCTTTCAGAGTGGAGAATGTGTCTTGGCAGGGTTTGGACCAGGAGAATACAGTATCTTTCTTTGTAAGATCAATGAGGGGTTGTGTGATATCAGAATAATGAGGAATGAGTTTTGGTAGAAGTTGCAAAAGCCTAGGAATGATCTGGTTTCCTTAACAGTTGTTGGAATAGGCCAGTCACAAATTCCATCAGTTTTGGCGATATCCATAGCGACACATCTGGGGTGAATAATCATACCAAGGTATTCTACTTCCTGTGCATTGAATGTATATTTCTCCAGTTTCAGGAAGAGTTGTTTTGCACATATCTTGGTCAGAATATGGCACATGCATTCGTGGTATTCATCAAAGTTATTTGAGAAGATAAGGATGTCGTCCATGTAAATTACTAGCCATTCTTCATGAATTTCTTGTTGAAATGTCTGGTTCATGTAGGCTTGGAACGTGGCTTGTGAATTACAAAGCCTGAAGAACATGACATTCGGCTCATAGAGTCCGAATTCCATTGTGAATGTGGCTTTCCATCTATCATCAGGATGGATACAGATGTTGTTATAACTAGAGTGGACATCCATCTTGGTGAAATACTTTGCTCTGTGCAACCATGCTATGAGTGATAGTGGGAGTGGCAAAGGGTAAGTATTCTTAATCGTCCAATCATTGATGTACCAGTAGTCTTGGCAAGGTCACAAATGTCCGCTTTTCTTTCCAACAAAGAAGAAGCTGTTGGCTTGCAGAGATTTTGATTCGGAGATGAAGCCTTTCTTTACATTTTCATCAATGAACACTTTAACAGCAGCTCATTCGGCAACAGAGAGGGGATAGATGTTCGATGTTTTCAGGATGAATCCAGGTTTTGTTTCAATATGATGGTCAATGCTGGGTTGTTCCAGGAGTAGTTGGTTTAGTCCATCTTTAGTGAAGATATCAGCAAAGTTGTGGAGATAAGAAGGAACAAGTTCTTCAAAAGTTTTCTTCTTCTGTTTCAAACCTGCAGCTAGGGCAAACTGCTGAGCTTTGTTGCTGACTTTTGTGTATTCTGTAGGCCATGACAGGGGTTTGACCATGGGTTTCTGTTCTGAATGGCTGGTTCCATCAGGGGTTAGGGGGGTGTCCATGGAAACATTTGTGATCACCCAGAGTTCAAATGTGCCAGAGGAATATTCTACCAGGAATTCTTTGTCATCAAGGTTATACATAGAGACTTCTCACACAGGTGTGGCAAAGTTCTCTTGCATCCAGACGTCTTCCTTGGTGTCAAAGGTTTCATCATCGTCATTGGGAAAGGGAAGAAGATTGGGGATGGAGAACAAGGAAGATGCTTCTTCATCAACAACTTCTTCAATGGTTGCTCGAGGGTAAATGATGGGAGTTTTGGCAACTGGGTCTTCTTTTTGTAATTTGTAATTTCTCCAAGTTCAATCAATAGGTTCTTGTCGAAATAGAAGTGGAAGACCATTCTTCTTCCTTTCTTTATCAACTTCTTCTTCTACTTGTTCACTTTTCATTGTTCATGAGAGAATAAGAGTTTCGAGTGCCCAGTTAATGACTGGGTTCATGGCATGTAGCCAAAGGATTCCGAGGAGGATCTGGTCTTGTCTTCCAAGGCAGGTGATGTTGAACTTTCCAATCATAGTGCATTCATCTATTTTGACTGTGAGGACACAATAGTGGCATATAGCTCCACTTTTGGAATAGCTTCCAACAGCAGTAGTAACCCTGAAGGATTTACTGAGAGTGTGGGTTTGGATCTTGTGCTTCTTGATGAAGTCTTTAAAGATAAAGGTTCCAGCTGCTCTGGAGTTGACAACTGTGGTTATTTCAACGGTTTTCAGATGTGTTTTCAAGATGAGGGAAAGTGGAACTCAAAGCTCCTTACATTCACCAATTGCTCATACAAGTCTAATAGGCACATCGGAAGATACTGACATTGATCCAGTCTTTCACATCAAAAATCCTCATTGAGACAACAGACTTCTGCTTCTTCTTCATTATCACTACTTTCTACTTCTTTGCGATGGATAGGGGTCTTTCTGTTCTTCTTCTTCTTTGGACACACTTTTGAGAGATGTCCAACCTGATGGCAGGTGAAACACTTTCCTGTTCAGAAGTGCTTGGTGTGTTCTTCTTCTGTGAGACAATCTACCTCCATAGCATTTGGGTCATGGTTACGGTTAAAGGTCAGTTTGGGTATGTAACGTTGCCCAGTGGGTTTGGTAATGGTGCAGCAATTGTTACGTTGAGCTTGGCCCCTCTGCCAATTACCATCTAATCAGATAACAGTGGAGACGTATTTGTCAAACGTATCTGGGATGGTTTCCATCTGGAACACCATGTTTATGATTCCTAGTTTTAATCCATCATTAAAGAGCAAGATCAATACTTGGGATTCCTTCACACTGGCTTGCACAGCAAGGTTCTTGAATTCAGCGATATAGGACATGAGATCACTTCCTTGCTTCAAGGTTCTTAACTTGTTCATAGCCACCGCCTTTCCATCAGCTGGGGCAAATGCTTCTTTAAACTTCATTTGGAATTTGGCAAAGGTTCCATAGGATTTCATAGTGGTTTCATCCACTTCAGTGTAGAAGGTTTTTGCCCATCCAATAGTGCTTCCTTCATTCATATAGGCGAGTGCCATGACAACCTTCTTTTCTTCAGTGTTATAGACTGAGGAGTTAACAGCAAAGTATGCCTTTACTGTTACAAACTGGGATAGTTCTGATGTATGGCTACTCAATAAGAGTAATCGGCCAAGATCGGTTCAAGGCTCTTGCATATACAAGAGTTCGGTAAAGGTAAGACTATTAAAGAGGAGTGCTCTCTAATAGAATCAAGTTCAGACAACTTAAGATTGGAGGTCTTAAGCAAAGGAAGTTCAAGGTAAAACCCAGTAAGATTAAAGTAAGGAACTACAATGTACAGAGTGGGTTTATATAGGGAATGACAACTGCTTTAGGGCAGGTATAGAATGAGTCATGAACAAGTCAGAGATAAGAGGTGAGTCAGAGATAACAAGAATAGGTCACCTAGCGATGGCTTGATAGCAATTGTGATGTAATACAATGAGTCAAAGATAAGATGAGAAAAGATAAGTCTAGTGGCAGCATCATGCAGCTTGTGATGTAATACAAGTAAGAGAAGAAAAATGAATAGGGGCATACTCAGACTGTAACATTTACCAAGTACAACCATTGAAGGGCTTGGTCAGGACTTCCATTATAGTTTGTCAGTGTACCAGCCAGCTTTAAGTTCAGCAGTAGAGGTGGTGGATATTCTAAGACTGGGGTGGGCTGTTAGGTTTCAGGGTGGTTGTTCTTCTTGGAATTTGTCAGATGATGACGTCGATATCTGATCTGGTTCAGTGGCTACAAAAGACGGTTCTCATTCCTCTTTGTTTTCTATATCCAGACCTGGGGCCTCATAATATTCTTCTTCTTCTGGATTAGGTTCGTTAGGATCACATTCCCACCAATACTTTCTAACCCAGGGGGTTATCTTTGCTAATTAGCAATGTGGCCTCTCATAGTAGAGAGGTTTGGTGAATAGACTTTAATCTTTTGTTACGAACTGGGATAGTTCTGACATATAGCAACTTGATAAGAGTTATCAGCTAAGGTCAGTTCAAAGTAAGACTAGCAAAGAGAAGTGCTCTCTGTTAGAATCAAGTTCAGATGACTTAAGATTGGAGGTCTTAAGCGAAGGAAGTTCTAGGTAAAACCCAGTAAGATTAAAGTAAAGAACTACAGTGTACAATGTGAGTTTATATATGAAATGATAAGCACTTTAGGGCAGACATGAGAACAAGGGATGAGTCAGTGATATCAAGAATAGATCACCTAGCGATGGTAGGATAGTGATTGTGATGTAATACAATGAGTAAAGTTAAGAAAAGAATAGGGGCGTACACTGGCAGTGACTGTAACAGGTGAAGGTTTCAGAGGATGATGTATGATCATGGATGGTTCGTGGGGTAGGGGTTGGTATATCAGGTGGGGATAAGGAGGTTGGTGGGGAGGGTGGTGGGGAGGGTGGGTTGGCAGGGTTGGGAGAGGGTTCCATGTTGTCATTGTCATTGAGGATGTTGGGGGGGAAGAATATTGGTCCGGTACATGGTATCTAGGATATGTGATGGGGGGTAGACAGGCCATACAGCTAGAATGATACATCCAAACTGGACTATAGCCCTAAAACTGGGATACATCATTCAGTCTAACTATCCATGATCCACATGGATATATCCCTTGGTGGATCCCAAATGCTAGCATACACAGCCACATTTAGCCTCACTGTGCCTACATCAGTTAAAAATACATTGCTTTTCATATTAGGGCCTTCCCATTATCCCCACACTGCATTTTTGGCCACCTACTGTGGGAATTTCCCCACTACACCAAAAACATCACCTATTTTGGGAATCTCCACAATATCAATTATTCCCACACCCTTTCCACTTCACTGCAACTTCACCACCACACCACAATAGGTCCCTGTGCATATATAAGTAGTAGTTTAGTATATATGTGTATAATATAATGTAATAGACCGCTTTTTTTGTCTATTTGTGTGCCTGCTCCTCCTCTAGAGTCCTTTCAACGTAGGATAGGATACAAAACAATTTCGCATTTTTGCCCCTTTGATATGGAAGTGTTCTGGGATGTTCAGAACATGTTGATGAGGATATATGAGTAGTTTCCCATCTTTATTTGACCCCCTGAAGTGTCCTACATCAATAGATATAGCACATATGCAAGAAAACACAGAATATCTTTCCATTTCATTATCTCTAGGTGAACATATCCGGAAAAATGATTCCTAGGATCTATTCAACAAAAGGAAAAATGTATCAGGAGCCCAGGACCACAGGATAATCCTCTATTACATAGTGTGCCCTCCCTCTCCTGGTGGTTTACCTTGTGTGAAATTTTTTTCCTGTAGAAGCGGACCTAAATTGAGGTGAGAGGTCTATTTCTGTGTATATTTAGAGTAGATCTATCATATAGCTAGCCCAGGACACCCATAGGATCTCTCTACAGGAACAAAAAGATAGAAAATCGCATTTTTGACATTTTTGATGTTTTTCAGTATCTTACCCTTGCATCTATGATCCAACCTGTTATATCATTAGAATAGTGTATATACTTACTTGATGATGAAGATCAGTTCAAAATAGGTTGTAGGTTTGAGATGCTGCATATGCTTGCTATCTCTACTGATAAGGGGTCAATACCTTCAAAACATCGAAATTTAATAATCAGAAACTTGGAGTACATTTCAAATATATTCAGTATCATATGTGTAAATTTACAGAACAATCCAACAAGAATTGAGTGCTGAGGAAGTGAAATAGATAAGAAATTGAGTGTGGGAAACTTCAAAGACTCAAAACATCGAAAATGGACAGTTGAGTAGTACTCAGACTTTAATCCTAGGTCAACACACATTTACACTACATCCCTTCCACCCATCCTCTACCCTCAGGGAAATATGTAGTATAGCTTCCTTAGGTAGTTTACTATCCATCCTACATAATTTTAATGAAATCTTCAACTTGTATCAGCTATAAATGTAACTTTGTGTCAAAAAATGACAATTGTCACTTTTCACACATATGTCATGTTCCTTGTCTTTCATCTTTCAGTGGATGGGGGGAGATGATTATGTCCTGTAGGTTATATACTTTAGATTCAGTCACAGCTTACTGGGGAGTTTAGTTTTCTGACTTTTGGGGAGTCTTCATGGCCAAGGTGTGCGCCTTTAATGTGATGATCTGTATGATTTAGTATGACCATGAGTGGGCGTGAAGTTCTCAAGGTTTTGTTTATCAAGGGGTGTAGTTAAGCGGTATTATCTGGGGGGGTACAGTTTTACATTTGGCTAGTTCGATGTTTGTATTCTATACAAGTTCAAGGCATGAGAACGTGGATAGAATTAGGTCTATGTGGCGACACAGCTTTTCATGTTTCCCACCTTCCTGCTTCGTACTACCACGTTAGTACTTGCAAATCCTCCACTTCTCAACTACACTCTCATTTCGTCGCATCATTTTTGTATTCGTAGTTTAGAAATTAGAAATTCTATTCCAACATGCCAAGAATTTGAAATGACCCAAACCTCAATGTTTGCCCAGACTATGCTGCGGATGTGTTCGTCAACATTCGTGCGCAACTTGTCAATGATGACACAACTGAAGCTCAAGCAATGTAATTGCTTCAGAACATCTGGGAGGCCAACAACAATGCAGTCAAGATCTTATGGCAGCAACAGGTAGATGAGACAGGGAATGGCAGGAAGACCGAGATAGACTAGAAGAAGATGAGCAAGAACATCTTAACCAAGAAAGGATTGAGGAGGAGAATACAGCACGCAAGGAGGAGAAAAAGAAGAATAAGCACAAGTTCCTTCCAATCCACCTGTCCCTGTAGACTTGATGTATCACTTCCTACAATTATAGATAAAATGGAATACAATAATTGCTGAAGCTCATAGGTGTCCTACACTTGTAGGGCTGATACATCAGTGGAGGATCCTATCAGGACACTCCCATAATAAGCTTACACCCCTAATAATCGCTTTTTTGAACACCTACTGTGGGAATTTTCTCACAACACTCAAAAATAGATTGTTCCTCATATCAGAGCCTTCTCACATTATTCCCACACCCCATACATTCGTATTTTTGGCCACCTACTGTGGGAATTACCCCACAACACCCAAAATATTGTCCATTTTTGGAATCCCCACAATATCAATTATTCCCACACCCTTCCCACCTCACTGCAGCTTTACCACTACACCACCATAGGTCTCTCCCTTGTATCTAAGCAGTATTTTTGTATATACATGTGTAATATAATATAATAAACCGCTTTTTTGGGTATTTGTGTGACAGCTCTTTCTCCAGGGCTACTTTAGAATGCCCTAGGGTACAAAACATTTTCGCACTTTTGCCCCTTTGATAGGGAGGTGTTCTATGGTATTCAGGACATATTTATGAGTGTATATGAAGAGATTCCCATGCTTTGTATGCCAAGAATTAGCTCAAAATAGGCTGAGTTTGAGATAGTGTACATACTTTCCATTTCTACTGATTAGGGTGCTATATCTTCAGCTCATCAATATTTAATAATAAGACATCTGTGGCACATATCAAATATATTCAGTATCATAGATCTAAAGTTTCAGAAAGATCCATCAAGTATTGAATGAAAGGGAAGCAAAGGAATGTATATGTAAAGAGTGAGAATTGACACATAACACACAAAAGTGGGATTTAGATGTGATATAGGTCGAAGATTTCATCAAATTCTAATAGGATATATGTTAGACTATACAAGGAACCTATACTACACTTTGCCCTGAAGGTGGAAGGGATGTAGTGGTAAAGTAAGTTGATGCAGTATTAAAGTCCTACCATTACTCAACTGACCATTTTCGATGTTTTGAGCATTTGAGGTTTCCCACACTCAATTTCTTATCTATTTCACTTTTTTGGTCAACTGAGGATGCCAAATTCTCCTGCAACTTGTCAGACATTGACAACACGTCAGATGAGCTTGACGTGCTCTGGGAACCACTCAAAGACAAGGACTTTGCATATGCCAATCCTTACATTGGCTTCATGTGGAACCTGGCGCAGGACAAAGTCTATCTGGATGAGGAGAAGAAGAAGAAGTACTTATCAGCAATCAAGGTTTGGCAAAGTCGCAGCACACACGTGCTCAATGACGTACAGCAGCTATACGGTAAGTTACTGCATACCACCCTTGTTGCTCCGAAAGGACACACATATCTTATGTCGCTTGAAGCTATGCTGTGCCTTGCCTTTGATAAGCCTTTTGTCCCACGGAGGCCCATCAAAAGCCTCGAGTCTGATCTTCTCTGGTGGATATCTCTACTGCAGTGCTCATTCGTCGGTCGCCCGATACCCAGACCTCTCACTCTATTCAATCCTGAGATGTATTCAGATGCCAGCTCTGGGGTTGGAATCGCTATCACCATCGGAATCAAGTGGCGTGCCTGGCGTCTTCGCAAAGGCTGGCAGACTCTCAATGGAAAAAGGGATATTGGGTGGGCAGAAGCAGTCAGCTTCGAGCTACTCATGCTCTACCTTGTCAGCATGGGAGGAACGCAAAGGCACTTCAAGGTCTTCAGGGACAACCAAGGGGTCATCGAGGGATGGAGGAACGGACGCAGCAGGAATACAGCCGTCAACGAAGTCTTTCGGCAGATCTTTACCCTTATTGACAATTCCACAGCATCATATTCATTCCATCCCACATATGTCACTAGTAAAGTGAACCCAGCAGACAACCCATCTAGAGGAGTCTACAGCAGCACAGAGCACCTGCTACCGCTCCTCCCAATCCCCAGAGAGCTCAAAGCATACATTGTCGACCCGTTCATTGTCTCTACAGTCCCAAGTGAGTACAGCTTGGACAGAATCCAGCCAGATGCCCCCAAGAAATCTTCTCACGATGGTATCGATAACATTGCCGAGAAAGGCACAAGCATCATCAATGACACGCTCTTCCACATTCACCAGAGACAACATCACGCCCACGAGCAACTCGCGCTTTAGTGCATTTCTACCACCAGATCCCACATCCAAACTGCTTCCATACAAGACAGGTCTGAAACCAATTCCCTTGCAGCTCTGTCCGCACTGCTTAGCCTGGGACAGACTAAAACTCTGGTTTCCAGTGGAAACCAGAGTAGCCACAGCAGCAGATGGACGCTTTTTGGCCATCTCGGAAGAGGATCTGCAGAGGGTCTTGGTGGTGATGAATAAATCCTGGGCGCCAGGGATGAGAGAGTGTTACGGAGCAGGGCTCCTGGTGTTTTATGTGTTTTGCGATGAAAGGAACATACCAGAAAAGCAGTGATGTCTGATTGATACTCAGACCATGCTGAACTTTGTGGCAAGCTGTGCAGGATCATATTCAGGGAAAACGGTAGCGAACTATGCCTATGCAATCAAGGCCTGGCATACATTGCATGGCCAGCCCTGGAGGGTTCAACATGACGAGCTTAAAGCATTGCTAGACAGAGCGTTACAATTAACCCCAGACACTTCCAAACGACCCAAACGAGAGCCCTTTACCGTAAAATTCATCCTCGATATACGGAACCATCTAGACCTAACAGCTCCTCTTGATGCGGCGGTAGGGAAGATGGTCAAGCGAAGCGTTCACCATTTATTTGCGCAAACATGCGCTAATACTAGCGCCTTACCTCCAAGAGTCGCCAGCCTTGGAACCATTCACCCGCTATACCATGCCATTAATACACTAACAAGGTAAGCTTGCATCATCTCGCCCTTCTCCTTCGAATTGGGAGTCCATGCCGCGCCTGACGCATCACAGGGCTCCTTATAGTTGGGAATCACGGCTCATCCTGGACCTTCCCCACAGGTTCGAAACGGTGTTTCAGGTTGCAAAACCCTGCGGGTTTTGAGCCCAAATAGCTGCACAAATGTCTTTACCACTATTTGTATAATCAGATAGCATTAACCAGTTAATATATCTGATTACCTTCTTGTTGTCACGAAAACCGACAGCTACACATAGACTTGAATTAGGTTAGTTCACGGTCTGTTCAGAAGGGTCTCCCATGTTGAGTGTCATCTGTTTCTTATTGGCTTTGATCATGACATGTTTTTTGGTTATTTTTTGAGCAACGTAGGGTTGCATGTGGGGCTTTGTGTGTTCATGAGGTGAGGAGTGGTTTCAGGTAGCAATTTCTTAATTTGTTGCTGGCATTTGTGAGGGTGTTGTCCAGAGGTTTTCTTTTAGGTATTCTTGTGAGAGGGTTTGTGTATTATGGAGGTTTTGTTATTATATTAGGGCTAGAGTTTGACTATGAGCTGGCGTAGCTCGACCTTGCCCCCGCATTTTTGCATGGGAACTAGTGCTGCCGCAGTCCGGTTCCGAACCTCGGTTCGAACCCAAACCTTTCCGAACCGGACTCAAGGTCCAGTCCCAGGTCCGGCATGGCCCCTGGACCGAACCTTAAGTCCGGTTCAGGGTTCAGAGCTACCCAGAACCGGTTCGGACGCGTTCGAACCCCACCAGGACTGTCATCTGTCAGCGCCCTACACTACCTCAATTTTGCTGCTGTTTTCTACATACCAGCCACCCCCCGAGTCCAGAGAGTTAGTGAGCACTCATCACCAAAATTACCGAATCCAGACATCAATTACGACACACGAGTCACTGTTGTGTGGTTGTCGATGGGCATCTCACAATTCTTTGTTCGAACTGCCTTTGGTTCGCAGCAGTCCTGACTGATAGTGACAGCTCCCCTTATAATGACTTGGATATGTATGACTCCGGGGCTGAGTCCATTGGTAATGAATCACATGTGGTGCCACCCAGCACCCTCCCAAGCTTGCACTGCCGGCGCTGCAGCCTGCGAAAGAGATTCCAAAGGCTGGTAATGATTCACGTTAGTACATGCCTTCAACGTTCTAAGTTGAAAACCAATGTTTCATTACTATTCCAATTGCAGGCTTCTATCTGCCACCATACTAATTCCACCTGGTGAGCTTTTAATCGATAAAAATTCAAAAACTGGGAGCCCATATTCATAGGTCGACTAGATACCTGATTGTTTTGAGACTGCGGCGCATTCGCTGTACACCTGATACGGGATTTACAAGCGAAATCTCTCAATGAAGGTATATGTGACCATCGCGAATAAGCTATGGATTATCGTGCTGATTGTAGGCTTAGGCAAACGGTTGTCAGGGTCAAATCATATCCCCGGACCAGAGTTCGACCTGGTTCAACGAATAACTGACATCCTTTGATACATTCAGGGTAATCTACATAACCGAACCGAACCGTGTCAATGCAATGTCTTTTATTCACTCATCGGCACCCTCAAGTCGATCGCCACAGCATCGAAGGCTTGCTGGCGCCTCAAGAACAGGTTTGATAAGGCCCAACAAAACATGTACATTTGACATGTCACCCTGGCACGCTGACGTCAAGCGCATTATCTGTCAGATATAGTTCATGTTATAGTGTCTCGTATCCCATCTGCTGGCCGTACTTTACTTATCGCACGACAGTGCATTATGATCACTGGCGACAACTCACTGACAGCTGTTCATATCTCACAGGATGTTGAGATCGTCGATCGCGATGCGCTCATTCTGGACTTGTGCGAGAACCCTGCACATGAATCAGGTGAGTTCGATTATCATTACAGTTAGTACGCGCCTTAATTTTTGTCGTAGATTTGGCCTGGCGAACCATGGATGAATCAAAGATTATTCTAGTAGATCTGTCTCAGCCTTTGACCAGTGCCTCTTCGACGACTATAATTGGGAACAGCGTGGTGGAGCTCTCATGGTCCCAAGAGACCTCTATGACAAAACAGGCAGCCCATCGTCTGCAAGCTTAGTCGAACCGGGTTCGAACGCAAACTGGACCTCCCGAACGCGTTCGGTGACGTTCGGTCCAGGGTTCGACCAAATGGTTGAACCGAACCTATGGTTCGGTTTGGCGTTCGGAAAATTTGCCCCAAGAACCGGACTGAACCGGACTTCAGCAGCACTAATGGGAACAAATCGACCATGGTGATGGTTCAAGTTCAAGGGCCCCCCAAGTATCATCTCTACATCTCACCTCCCTCTGAAGACGTCTTGCTAAACTCAGGTATCCGCAGGTATCCGCGGGTAGTTAGTACACCAAATAGCAAATAATTTCGGCCGAGCCAAACTCACTACTTGTTAACCGAACTCCCAACCGGCGTCAAAATATGTTGGAATCAAGCTCGCGGAGGTTAGAATAGGTACGGATATCACCCAGCAGTGCTGTATCATGATGCTCATCCCATAAACTATGTTTCAGATCAATATTTGTTGTTATAACTTATCAGAGCATATCAAAAGTTTATATGACTTCTAAGTTCTCGATGTTGAAAACTTGATGCGCAGTAACCACACCAGTAGCTGTAGAATTGATGTATCAGTCCTTGTAGCACAATGAAAAATCAGATACATCAATGGGGTAATTCATAGTGAGGTAACTTATGGAATCAGATGTATCAGAGTGGCACTGCCAATACATCCCATATTTAGTGGAGGATGTATTGATATATTATGACCGCAATTTTGACTTCCAAAAGCGGAAACTCACAAAACACATGATATGAGGCCTCCCCACATTATTCCCACACTCCGCATTTTCGCACTTTTGAACCCCCCACCGTGGGAATTACCCCACAACACCAAAAACATCGCCCATTTTGGGAACCTCCACAATATCAATAATTCCCACACCCTCCCTACCTCACTGCAGCTTCACCATTACACCAAAATAGGTCCTCTCTTGTATCTAAATAGTAGTTTGGTATATACATGTATAATATAATATAATAGACCGCTTTTTCTGTGTATTTGTGAGCTTACTCCTCCTCTAGGGGCCATTTAAAATAGGTTAGGATACAGAACACTTTCGCACTTTTCCCCCATTGATAGGGAGGTGTTCTATGATATCCATAACATGTTTAAGAACATATATGAAGAGATTCCCAGCTTTATTTGACCCCCTGAAGTGTCCTACATCAATAAATATAGCACATATACAGAAAAACACAAAATATGTTTCCTTTTATTTACTTCGAGGTGGATTGACTTGAATAAATCATTCCTGACATCTATTCAATAGTAAGAACAATGTATCAGGAGCTCAGAACCATATGACATGACCTTGTTGTGTAGTGTACACCACTTCTCCTAGTGGTTTACCCCCTGTGAAAATTTTTCCTGTAGGACCAGACCTAAAGAAGTGTAGGGTTTCTATTCTTATTCATATTTAGAGTGTATATATCACCTAGCTACTTCAGAATATCCACAGGGTCCTTCAACAGGAACATAAATATAAAATATCGCATTTTTGACATTCTTGATGTGTTTCACTCCCTTAATCTTATACAAATGATCAAACTTGCTCATATATCATCAGTGGTACACATATAAATGAGTTTTATGCCCAAGATCAGCTCAAAATAGGCCGGAGGTTTCAGATAGTGTGTATACTTGCTATTTCTGCTGATAAGGTGCCCATACCTTTGAATTATCGAAATCTAATGATCAGACACCTGGAGCTCATTCTAAATATATTCAGTATCATAGATCTAAAATTTCAGAAAGATCCATTAAGTATTGAGTGAAAGGGAAGTGAAGGAACATATGTGTGAAAAGTGATGATTGACACATCATACAAAAGTCACATTTACATATGATATAGGTCGAAGATTTTATTAAATTTTAATGGGATACATATTATACTACACAAGGAACTTATACCACACTTTGCCCTGAGGTTGGGAGATATGTAGAATGGATGTGGCAGTAAAGTAAGTTGATGCCACATTAAAGTCTGACTACTACCCAACTGACCATTTTCGATGTTTTGGGTCTTTCAATTTCCCACACTCTATTTCTTATCTATTTCACTTCCTCAGCTCTCAACTCTTGTTAGATCTTTCTGAAAATTGGGGGCTGTGATACTGAGTATAGTTTAAATATATTCTAGGTGTCTGATCATCAAATTTCAATGTGATGAAGGTGTGGGCTCCTTATCAGTAGGAATAAGAATTACCTACAGTAGCTCAAAATTCCGGCCTATTTTGAGCTGATCCTTGACATAAGAGGTGTTTATATATGTATCACTGATGATATATGAGCAAGGTGGACTATGTATGCAAGGGCAAGATACTAAAATACATCAAAAATGTCAAAAATGCGATTTTGTGTGTTTTTGTTCCTGTAGAAGGACCATGTCAATATTCTGGGACAACTAAGTGATAGATATACTCTAAATATGCATAGAAATAGACTCCCAAATATCCTGAAGGTCCGATCCTCCAGGGAAAAAATTCACAGGGGGTAAACCACCAGGAGAGGGCAGGTATACTACACCACAGGGTCTTGTTCTATCATCCAGGGCTTCTTATACATTATTCATATTGCTGAATAAATGCTGGGGATGATTTTCCCAAGTCTATTTACCTAGAAATAAACACACAGGAACATATTTTGTGTTTTTCTGTATATGTGCTATATTTATTGATGTAGGACACTTCAGGGGGTCAAATAAAGCTGGGAATCTCTTCATATATGTTCTTAAACATGTTGTGGATATCATAGAACACCTCCCTATCAATGGAGGAAAAGTGCGAAAGTGTTCTGTATCCTAACCTATTTTAAATGGCCCCTAGAGGAGGAGTAAGCTCATAAATGCACAGAAAAAGCGGTCTATTATATTATATTATACATGTATATACCAAACTACTATTTAGATACAAGAGAGGACCTATTTTGGTGTAATGGTGAAGCTGCAGTGAGGTAGGGAGGGTGTGGGAATTATTGATATTGTGGAGGTTCCCAAAATGGGCGATGTTTTTGGTGTTGTGGGGTAATTCCCACGGTAGGTGGCTCAAAAGTGCGAAAAGGGAATATTGTGGGAAGGTATGAGGTGACTATAATAGGGTGTGTTGTGCCTGTTAGTGGAGGATCCCAATGGATACATCTCCAACTGTAGCTCAAGACCACTGGTGAATCACCCCATTGATGTATCCTATTTTTTTCTGTAGTTACAATATATTAGATGTATCAATATGACACTATGGACTGGTAACCAGTCCGATTCGATGTACAAAATCTATCTTCGGCGTTCGCACCTATCTTTCCATACTTCGTCCTGAATCAGATTCGTCTCAATGGTGAGGAAGCGTTTTATTTCGCCATCGGGTACATCCTCGGCACCTGGGTCACCAGCTGCACATCGTAAACGACCAGCGTCTCCTATATCGATTCCTGTTATACAGTCTCCAAAAAAGAAGCGACGAGCCAAAGCGGAAAAATGTGACCTTGATATTTGGGACGGAGCCAGCTGTCGTTCGAATAGCTGCAAAAGTTGCCCTCCAAATTGTCGGCAAATACTATGCCCTGACGGATGACAATGAGGTCTACAGGATCGCCATTGGTGAGTAAATGTGATACGAGCTCCGTGGTACTGTATTGATTATTACTATATAGTGATGTGTCCTGACAGAAAAACAAAGTGGTTCGACCGGAACCTTGACTGGCACGATGATGACCGCACGGAGGTTAAACGAATTGTTCGCCAGCGATGGACCGAGTCTTATGCAACACTCACATCACCTGTCCCAACCGTGACCCATGCAACCTCAAAGCTGCGGCGCACAGCATCAACTAGTAAATGGGCTGCTGCAGGCAGTGACGACGAGGACACTTTCATCTCTCCTGACTCAATTGAGGCATACCTCGATGCTCCATGTGTCTCAAGAACCGAGATCCAGGCTGCGGGCGGAGTTCTTCAATATTGGGAGAATGCTCGTGCTACTCGGCCTCGACTGGCTCAAATGGCCCTTGATTTTTTGTCCGCACCTGGTATGTAGGCTTACAAGTGGTATTGGCAGCAATCTAATACTCCGTAGCTTCCTCAGTTGATGCTGAACGAGCTTTCTCTGGTGGCCGTCTGCAAGTCAACCATCTTCAACACGGTATCAGCTCCCAGACCTTCAAAGCGCAGGTTGCTGTTGGATCGTGGTTTAACACACCTCTTATGCCTGATCTCGGTGTCGCCACAAGTATCATGCGGCAGAAGATGGTAAAGGGCAAGGGGAAAGAGACAGGACGGGCTGATGCCATCGAAATCGACTCTGATTGATAGTGGTTGTGGATATTGTGTACTACCTATGTCCCTGCAAGTCGTATCTACAGTTCCCAACAATGTACATTTTGTCACCCGCGGGTGACCCGTACCATCTGCGGATCCACCCGTGGGTCCACCCGCACCCGTGGTAATCTCACCCGCACGGGTGCGGGTAGGCCTTCGAAGTTCTATCTACCCGCGGATTGGGTACGGGTGCCACCCGGGTGCATCCATGTCACACCCTACCCAGGCCCAGTAGCCACCTCCCCCGCACCAGTTCCGACATCAATACAAACATCAACACCTTCCCTTTTCCCATTCCCCTCATCCCTTCGCACGCCTTCAAGCAGCAGTACCTCCTTACGCGCCCCATCATCAAGCGGGAGCTCTCCACTGACGCGCCCCACGTACCTGCATACTCGCACCCATACTTGTGCCCCTGCCCCACGCACAAACAGTTGGCTGGAAGATGAGGAAGATGATACGGTGAATGCTGGGAGAGTTATGATGACATCTGTGCTTACACCCACCTCTCCCTCCGCGTCTGCATTTGCGCCAGTACACAGAACGCCCACCCGCCAAAAAAGAAATAGCAACAAGTTTCGATGACGACGACTGGAATTGGTAGCAGCTACCGTTGTCCGCTTTTGACGTTCTCTGGCCATTTTTGGAAGATGAAAATTAGGCTCTGCCTCGGGTGTGTGCGAGGCGTATACGGCACTTTATACTATAGTTGTTTGTGCCTCTTTCGTTCGTGCAGGCTGGGACGGCAACTAGCTTTGATGACGATGACAGCGGTAGAGGATGAAAAATCGGAGGCATAAACGGGAGGCGTATCGTAAGTATGTTTGTAGATATTCGTTGTATTATTTTTTTGTTCTGTGCGGTATTACTTGTGCTCGATGTGTTGTTGCATCATAACAGTCAAAATTGCATGTGCAGTCAACGAGTTTGCTGGGTTAGAAATTGAATGATCGGTATCGATGAGTAGTGCTAGATTTTCAACGAGACTTATATGGCGTTCGTGTAGACATAATTGTCACAAGGCGCATGGCCATTGGCGGGGGGTGAGATAATTCACAAGAGCATGAGAGACATGAGAAAAGTGATGAAGGAGGCAGTCTCAGATGACCTCGCCGTCGGAGGGAGTAGTAAACAGACAGGTAAGCGTGAGAGACTGACAGGGATAAGTAAAAATTCTGATGGCAAGCAGGCAACTACTAGTAGATAGTGAATGTCAGAGTTCTGGCCGGTCTGGGTACAAGTCTAAGCAGACGTCTCGGTACAAAGTCTAGGTACCCCTCGGCGAGCTCGGCGACTTCAAGCGGAGTTGAATCACCGCAGCTCACCTAAGGGAGGATATTAATAGTACCCTTCATCCCGCCTCTGTGCTGCCCGCTGCCCGCCAGCTGTCAGGAATGCTATTCTGTGCCCGCCCGTCACTGGAGGTGATGCCTATGGCATCCTCGATTTAGACGCTGCTCAAATACCCCGCCCGCCCATCATTACATCCATTCCTCATCTTCCCCGCACATATCTTCTTTCCTGGCTTACCTTGTTCACATCGCCCCCCATCATCCCGCCCCCACCATGTCTGCCCCATTGTCTCATGCTGATAGTGAGATCAAGAATGGCATGGCAGCAAAGAGGGACGTGATGTCCATGGCCCGTGCGTTGAGAATCAGATGCAGCGCCTGGCGGCGGCAGCGGGTGGAGGCGTGATGTGACTGGCGGGAAAGGCGGGTGTGTAATGGTCAGCCATGCTCGGGGGACGCCGGCGTCTTCAATCTCCGTCAGAGCATCGCCACCTGTACCAAGACCCAAGACTTGAAGTCTCTTTAGACTTGTACCAAGACCGGCCATTTCAGAGACGCCCTCAGTAGATAGATGTTGTGGCGGACGGTTGGCGCAGGGATGATATAAGCGATATCAGACTTTCTCACGGGCTACTTTTTGTCGAGGGAGGGTATACGTTATATTGAACTGAATCAGAATATACATAGAGGAGTGAGCAGCAGGCGCAGTATTGGGAGGCAAGGCAACTGGTGGGTCAAAGATGTGGTCTTGCAACTCATCTAATCTCGTAAATGAAATACGTAAGCAGACCCCTTCGACAAATTATGTAAAGATGGGCTCCCCGGGGAGTTCGAATTCGTACCTTGAAATGACGCAAGCTTAGAATTCCGTCCGCCACCGCGTCGGTCCCATGGGAGAAGCACTTTTAGAACTTAGAAGTGCGACCGCCGACATGGCCAGACTCTAATCTCTAATTAATTCCAAACAAAATGATACTCGGCGTCGACGATGAAGCTCGGCCGAGTTGCCAATCAAACCAAAATTGCGAGTGGCCCAGCATCATAACAGTCAAAATGAATTGCATGTATGTACAGTCGACGAGTTGTTGGATTATGGTGCATTTCATTCAGAGGCCGCTTACTTTGTGCAAAATTTCTACGTCCGTCAAAAAAAAAGACCTGACTTATTCCTTCAGTAAAAACACTCCTTTTGACCGTACAAACATTTCCTCTGAAGCGAATTTCATTTACTTGAAAACTGAGGGAGTTGTAAATTTTTGAGAGGTCCAAATTGGCGGGTATGTACCAGAAGACGGTTATACTGCATCGAGAGCATGTGCTACAGTGTCTGGAATACGTATGTGGGACTTGTACTCGCGAGAACTGAATGTCTTGTGGATCTGAGCTTCTGTTGTGCCCGAACCTGACCGGTATGCCTCCATCCACCGGTACATACGATGTTCCCATAAACGGACTGTACTGCGCTGAACAGATGCAATTGCGCCTTGGGCATATTCTCCTTCAGCGTCGCAAACGTGTAATCGCAATTATCACGAAGGTATTTCTTCACTGCACCCCAAAAGAATTCAATAAAATTCAACTCGCAATGAAATTTAGGCAAAAAAATGCATAATTGTCCTGCGGCTTCAATGATTTCTTGAATGAGTGAAAGTCTTCTGCTCGCAGAAGTCAGGCTGACGTTCGAGAATGCGTTTATTGCAACAGTTTTCGCCATTTATTTCGATTTTTTTCTTGGCTAATAGTTTTTTTCGAGGGTCAATTTGGCGGTTAGGCGCCCGTTGCACAAAGTAAGCGGCCTCTAAGTGAAATGCACCATAGAAATTTTGCTCCGAGTGATCGGATGATAGTGACACATCGATGGGCATCAGACTTTGTCACGGAGGTCTCAAATCCCGCACTAGTTTCTGATTCGAATCAGCAAGTTGCACTGCCGGTTCGGAGCCTGCCACCGGACTTATCTATTAATTTTTCGAGGGGACAATCGCATTGGACACCAGTTGGCCGTCGTACGTGGTGATGATGTTGAAACATAACTTGAAGGAAGCACCGCTGTCCCTTGGCGAGCGCTAGTGTCAGGCTCAGAGATTAAATTCATCACAGAGTCCAAACCAGTGTCTATAGAAACAATATATGCGAAAGTATACGAGGCCCATCCGTGCTCGTGAAGTAAAAGAGCGGTAGTATAAGTAGTATTGAATGGCGCTAGACGACGGAGCCTGCGCAGGTACCGCACGGTAAGATGATCATATCACCGATGATGCATCTGATGGTCGTAAGAAAGGCAAAGTATGAGTTTATATAAGGCTAGACTGTTGTTGGATTTCAAACGGTAACGAAATCACACCTGGCCCATTGCAAGAAGTCAACTAGTCATCCAGTAGTACTGTCCGTAGAATCGTAAAATTTCGTTTCATAGAGTCAAATGAAGTTCGGCCGAGTTGCCAATCAAACCAAATTTGCTTACGGCGCGAGTAGGATCATGATATCTCCCTGCAGTTAAGTTAAGGAGTAAGTCGAGCACTGGATGTGATCAAACTTACTTTTATACGTATGTCATATATCATAGGCTGAGTCTGAAGTCAGTGCGTTCTGCATGGTATCACTTCTCAATCAAGGAATCATTTCCGCTTCAAGCGTCAATATCGAAGTCAGCTTCAATTGTCATCCCACGTTCCCTCTCAAGTTCTAGTTGTTTTTCGGCTTTTGAGGCACTTCGATATGTCGTATACACTTGCTCATATCTTAAAATTGACCAAACAGCCATGTAGTACGGTACCGCGTATGAGAGGTGTGCCATCTTGAAATAGCAACTGTCACTTACGAAAGCCTTCTCAGGCTGTCGGAGTGTATATGTAGGGGCGGGGCCTTGTCCCGCCGGAGATGCGAAACGTTGAACGTATAATTGATAGTCGCGTAAGTATGTACATAAGGCCTGGCCACGTTCCGGCATCTAATATAGCGTCCCACTAGTACTTAAATAGAGCCATTTGAAAGTTTCCATGGTCAGTTTTCAAATTCTTATTCCGGGACGTAAATCATAATGGTCGCTTTTGCTGACCTTTCACTCTCCTTTCTTACCGGCCTCTCTGGCCTCACCACACGCGATACTTCTTCAGGATCTCCCGATGCAGCCTGTACTACAGGAACTGTCCAAGTTCGAAGCACAGTTTGCGAGCAGATCGCAACGGCAGTCTCGTCGAGCTCCGTAGTGTATTATGCCGGTGCGTACTACTTCAGTCTTTCAGTCAAGTCCTCGGTGGCACTGAGCCCAGATTGTGACAGGCGAGAGTCAATATATCAAGGACAATTATCACTGGTCTGCATCTAGTAATCAGCCCTCTGAATGTTCCTTTGAGCCTGCAACAGCTCAAGACGTTGGAATCGCGGTATGTCCAAGGCGAACAAATTCAGTACTCATCTCCTGATGTGTCTTTCATATTAGCTCCGAATTTTGGGACAGACGCAGACACCATTTGGAGTGAGTAACAATGACTTTGGTTTCTATTATATTTTAATGACTGACTGTCACGAAGGTTAAAAGTGGAGGACACGCCACGAATGCAGGCTTCTCATCAACACCAGGCGTCGAAATTGCGTTGTATTCCTTTTCAGATGTCGTATACAATTCGACTACACAAACAGCAACTTTGGGCATGGGTTTAATATGGGATGATGTTTATGTTGCACTTGAACCGTATAACATGACTGTCGTAGGGCCGAAAATCACTGGCATTGGAATCGGTGGCATTACCCTGGGAGGAGGTATGGTTTTACTAAGACCCGCGACAGAAATGAAGCTCATTTTGTTGGTTCACTAGGATATTCGTATTTGACTAATCAGTATGGTTTGGGCATTGACAGTGTCGTAGCCTACGAACTTGTTATGCCCAATGGGACAGTGGCTGAGATCACAGATGTCACAAATCCAGATCTGTTCTTTGCGTTGCGGGTGAGTTTCCAGCAGTCTGATCACGTCAACTCTCTTAACTTTCTGCGATATTTCAAGGGGGGATTCAATAACTTTGTGGGTAGCGCCAACTGATCTGTCGACGAACGTACTGACAATAGCAGGGCATCGTGACGACGGTTACTGTGAACACTCATCCTCAGTCGAAAGTCTGGGTAAGGACTGAAAGTCTGGGTAACTGCACGCTGACAATCATCTCATGTGCAGGGTGGACTTGTCTCGTATTCGATGAACGAATGGGCAGCAGCAAGCTCAGCTATTGCCAACTATTCGGCGACAGTTACCGATCCAAAGGCATCCATGTATAACGCCTTTAACTACATAGCTGGAGTGGTGCGTCAACTATCGCTATTCTCCGCTTACTGCTCAGCGAGTGACTTACGTATTGCGTTTGCAGCCAATAATGGCGAATATCCTCTTTTACGATGGTCCAACACCCCCTGCGGGCATGTTCGATGAGTTCTTGGCAATTCCTGCTATCGTAGCACTCGTTTCTACCAGACGCTACGTAGATCTCGTTCAGTCTCTTCCCTTAAATGCCACTGCTGGGCTTAGGTAAGTTAGTGTGAAACATAAGACCGTTTGCTCTACTCACTTGAAGACAGAACCGTGTTTAGTTCGGTGGCAATGGTGGATGCTACAGTGCCTGTGATGGACATGATTGTGAATGAGACAACGGTAACTACTCTTTCCCTTTGATTTGGATGCACCGTTAACGCACATAATATTTGTCAGTTCTGGAGCAAAAAATTGGCAAACTCCAGTGCTGGAATTGTCACATATGGCGTAGACGTCTTCTTGCCTACGATCTACGACCATGTAGCTTCGCCTACCGCATACCCACCCTCACGGAGTCAAGGCTACTCGTTCATCGAATTGTTCTATGGTTGGACAGAATCGAAATACGATAGCACAATATTCGACGCTGTCAACGCAAGCGGCCAGAATATAATAGATTCACTCGTGGCTGACGGTCAGGACGTCGCGAATGTTGCCGTGTACCCGAACCATGCACCTCCTAACACGACTTTGGAGAGAATGTATGGTGATAACGTACCTCGTTTGCAATCCATCAAGAGCGCTGTCGATCCGGATAATGTGATGGGATTGACGGGCGGTTGGAAATTCTAGTCCTAATTCGAACACAGATATACATTCGTTTTTACCTACACTCATCTATCCTGACCCGGGAATCTTTTACATACAGTAGTACTCACCATGTACAACTAACAGTCATTACGTTTTTCATTGTGCCAGTATCGGTCAGTGGAAACCATTTATCGTAGGTTGACACTGTCAATACAAGTCACAAAAAGCGATTGCTTTGCCTCTTCATAAATTAGACGCATCGTGTGTGGTGCGGAACAATATCACGATACATGCATGAGAGGGAAGAGCGAACTTTGAATATGAGTTTCAGCAAGATACCCTCATGACTGATGCGAGGTGGGACGACAACAACTAAAAAACAATCCGCAACACCTAACTTCACAGGAAACCTCTCCCATCCCACCACTCGAGCCTTGCGTGTCCGTCAGTCGTCCTTGAGATACTTGTGTCCCCGGTACAGCCTCAGGCTGACCTGGTTGCGTTGAACGGCCGGCCTCGTTGCTGTTTGTACGATGCATAGCTGCTGCCGCTTCTGCGTCAGTCTCAGGGGTGATACCATATCTCTGTAAATTTGTTAAAGAGAGTCGGATATTGGCATTGTCAAACACTCACATCTTCCTCGCGACAGGGAGCTATTTCAATGCTGCGTATAGAGCTTCCTATAGGAAATGGCCTAAAATTCCAACGCCGGTGAGGCAGCCGTATTAACTGTGGCGCGTTTGGAGGCCGAGTGTTAAAGCGCAGCGAACTGAACAGACTGCGCCAACGAAGGGTAGACCATGGGCTCGCAGGAGGAGCTCCGGGACGAGCCGTGGGGTTGGTATCAGCATCCCAGAAGCTCTTGCCCTGTACCAGTATCAGACTTGCAAGAGCCAAAAAACGACAGATTATACTGACATATTTCGCCGAGCCTCCGAGTCTGTTGTCGGGCTGCTGCCCGGAGACCTGGCTAGCTTGCAAGATCTAACGAGACGAATAAGTAAAGAATCAGAGTGTTCACAAATGATTGGCGCACAGCGTCTCTCGGTCGAGCTGGACGTCCCTGGTAAAGCAGTGAGAGACAACGCGAAAAGGAAGCACAGACGACTTGCCTTGAGCTTTGCATCTGGTTTTGCATTGCCCTCATCCGCACTCTGAACGACAATTAAACCCCACTCAGAAAAGACGCTGATATCACAGACACACTCACATGATCATTGCCTGTATGTTTGAGTGCTGCCTCCAGGTTCCATATATATATCTTCGCATCCAATCCACCACTGACGATATATCTTCCATCAGGGGAAATGACAACAACCCAGACTTCATCGTCGTGCAAGAGCGGGTTTCCGACTGGCTGATTAGTCTTGAGGTCCCAGATGCGAACTGAGTAGTCCCCTGCTGCACTAATAAGATGGCTTTCATCAGGGGAAAAACACAGGCACTGGACGACATCGGTATGACCATGAAAAATAACGAGCTCTCTCCCATCAATCGACCGCCATTTTCGGATGGTGCCATCATACGACGCGGAGAAAATGTGTACGCCGTCCTTGGACCAACACAACGACGTCACCCAACCTTCATGACCTTCGATCATCATGAGCAGTTCGCCGTCCTTTGACCACACGCGGATCAACTTGTCCTCTCCGCTGCTCGCGAATTTGTCCCCTTGTGGAGAGTATTTGAGAGTGTAAAGCATCCCATGGCCGGTCTCTACAGGTGATGCTATTTGTCGGCCAGTATCCGGGTCCCAGCGCCGTATGATGCCGTCGAGCGATCCACTAGCTATGTCCTGGGCATTGGGAGACCAATCAATGCATGTCACCGGATCGCTATGCCCTTCCCACGGGTCACCGACCACGCTGCCTTTCCTGATGTTCCACAGCCGTAGCATGCCATCTAAGCTTCCAGATACGACCATTGATTCATCTGGAGACATTGCTATTAATTCCGCAGCACCTCCGTCACTAGTCCAAGGCCTCCCCACTGGTTCTCCGTCTATTGTCCACTGACGAATTGAACCATCGCCTGACGCACTCAGTATATTGCAACTAGTGCTCAAACAGGTCAGGCTCCGAATGAGTTTGGAATGACCCTCGATCATGCACTCCGGCACTAAGCTCCCTGGTGGGCGTTCTGGCGTCGGTTTCTTCCACAATGTGGTCCCGGTATTATGATTAACAAAGTAGGACCGACCGAATTGTGAGATGTGCCATTCACATCCGGGAATGAGTTGTCCGGGGTGGTCTATGTTTCATCATAAGTATCTCGTTGCCAGTGGCATATTCTTCGCTAACCTAGTCGCACCCCTGGTAAAGGTCGGTTCAATGAAGCTATTCCGAGTGTGTCATCTCGATATGTTATTCTATCATCCAACAACATATACTGATGCCATTGAGGAGGAAGCGTTTCATTCCCGCCTGCTTCTCGTTGAGTAAGGCACGGCAATAGGTATCAAAATGCGGTTACTCACCTTCCCAAAGTGCATCCTGGCGATATTGTGCACCATAGCGTGGCGGATCCTTCTCCTTCGTCCGATGAGGTGCGCTAACAATCGGTGAGTTCAACATCACTCCCCGTTCTCCACCTCTCCGTTGTGTTGATGTGCTTGACTCGGCCATGACGCTGGCGAAGAAGGTTTTTAAATACCGCTATCTTTACAGACGCGTTGACAGAGCTCGATGATCCGGACAGTGAATTATCGAAGGCGAGGAGAGATGGTAGACGTGGTGATCAAATAAAGAGACCTGCTAAATAGTCAGCTGGGCATGCTGTGTTTCATGCTGTGTTTTCAACCGCGGGTCGATGGCAATTCTATCGATTGCCGTACATTCTTTGACCATTGAATATATTGAGATATCATCCCCGACACTCACTTTAGTGTTTGGTGGATGAATTGGTCAAGGCACCTGTACGCTGAACCGCGGGAAAAATGTCTCAACCGGAGGAAACATTTATGTTAGCTCACACACGCCACACCTAAAAGACACCACCCTGCTCGAAGCGAGTTGAAAAGCTGTTCCAAACAACTCGAATATAGTATAGGTCAGGGAAATGCGGTGGTCCGGGTATCGTGACTGACAAAGATGATGCCGACGCCTGAGTAACTTGCTTATTTACTTGCAGACAAAGCGACAGTTGCGCACCTCCGATTGCAGTCTAGCGAAGAGAAACGTTGGAGATGGTAGAGGTGATCAAGAAGCCTGATATGTGATCATCGTCACATACTATAGTACGCGATAAGCGCCTTGCTTACACAAAAAGCGTTCAAGGTCAACGACTGGATCATGCGCCGAATGGGTGATTGTAACGAGCTTACGGCGTGATCCTTTTTATCAACTAAATCGCACCATATCACTCAAACCAGTCAAATAGATGCAACTCTGTTCGATTGGTACAAGCGATATGATTAACATGAATAGACGGTGGTAGTGTTGGAGAACAATCGTAACGTCATCGCCTTGCCCTTGAGGGTCGATATCGCCAAGGCGAGGACGGATTGGACGCTATCATATATATGAAGTAAGTGATTTTGTGACAGCACAATGTGAACTCACTGCGTTATGGCAGACACGGTAACGAAGTTGATTGTTATGCTCGCCGGTGATGTATGGAGGGACTAGAAGATGGCGTGGTTGTGATTTGGTTGGCGACTCCTCAATGATGGGATCCACAAAATCGCAACGACGTCACTGAATCCTGTTGTGAGCTTGTTGATACTGGAAACAAAAAGGAGAATACAGCCGAGTCGGTTCAACTAGGATCAGCGGATAGCAGAAAAATGTCGGACTCAACATACCCCAGATTTATTTCCTTCATAATCCAGATCGCCAAGGCAAGGGGCAAATTCAACCTGCAACACTCCTTAACGCATGGATCAAAGTTTCCATGAGAACTAGAGGGGGAATCTCGGTTTGACGTGAGATTAAAGTGAACATGTAAATGACGATGGGACGATAAGATGTGATGAAGGCTGACGCGCTGACGTGCAAAGAAGTGTAACGAGTTATAGGATGATAGAGTAGAAGGTGATTTAATGTAGGTTTGACTCACACCAGCCTAGTTCCCTAACTCGATTCCGAGATGGTATTGATCAATGCAAGTCTGCCGGTCTCCTCGTCTCCGGAACAGCTAGTTAATGCTTGGTCCGTTATAGAGAACTCAACTGCCAGGCCTGGGAGTCGGAATAGTGAAGAATCCTTGTCAACTAACTGGTGCGTTCGACAAACCCATCCTAGATAGCGTGGGAGTCTGAGACAAACAGCTTTGGTGAAACCAAACACTGACTTCGGTCCAAAGCTCTTTCCTCTGACTACAGGAGATTAGTATGTCAATGCATATGAAGTCTGCTCGTAAAACTACCTTTCGTTCTCGTGTTCTCAATGACACTCGAACTTCGAATTCATTTGTGGAATCCGGGGTATGGGATATACTGCCACCCCCACTCATTTGAAAACGGTAATGGTATTGTAAACTTGAGAAGCTGTATGGCTTTCTTCCCCATGGACAAGCGCTTACAGGGTAGGTGATGTGTTAGTGATGTTCCCTTCCTGCTTTTCAGTCTGTTTGGCGCATTGCTTTTCTCCGATATTTTATCACATTCAAACCAACTAGCAACACCCCATCACAGATTCTCCAAAGGTCAAAAACGAGCCTCCAGTCTCCTCTCGGCCGTCTCCTAATCCGTCGTATCAGCATTAACCCCAGACCCAGTAGCAACCTACCCCGCACCAGTTCCAACATCGACACCTTCCCTCCCTCCGCATACCCTCAAGCAGCACCGCCGCCCTACACAAATCCATACCCGGCGCTTCCGTTTCCTCTTCCTTACGCACACCATCATCAAACGCGAACTCTCCACGCATGCGCCCCACGTACTTGCACACTCGCACCCATACTCACGCCCCTGCTCCACGCACAAACGATTCCATGGAAGATGAGGAAGACGGTGAATGCTGCGAGGGTTATGATGTCATCTGTACTCACGTCTACCCCCTCCGCGTCTCCGTCTGCGTCAGAACGCAAAACGCCCGATTCACTCGCACCCACCAAGAAAGAAACAGCGACAACGACGACTGGAATTGGTAGCAGTTACCATTGTCCGCTTTTGACGTTCTCTGGCCGTTTTTGAAAGATGAAAATTAAGCTCTGCCTCGGTGTGTGCGAAGCGTATACGGTATTGTATGTTTATACTACAGATATTTACAACTCCTTCGTTCGTTCAGGCTGGCCAGACAGCAACGAGTTTTGATAACGATGACCGCGGTGAAGGATAAACATTGGGTGCGGATATACCGTAGACGGGAGAGATATCTCAAATATATTTATAGATATTCGTTATTCTCTGCGCGCTCGATGTGTTGATGATATTAACAGTCGAAATTACATGTACGAGCTTGCTGGGTTAGAAATTTTGCTCTGATCGGTACCGGTATACTACCAAATTGCCAATGAGTGGTGCTTCTAGATTTCCAACCAGACGTTGCCATATGACATTCATATAGATACAATTGTTTGCCGGCACGAGGTGCACGGCGGAGGAGAAAAAGCTCGCGAGCGATGAAAGAGACAGTTTCAGATGACCGCCTGTCTGCCGCAATATCGGAGGGAGTAATAGACAGGCAGGCAAGCGTCAGAGACTCAGGCTCGCAGGGATAAGGAGAGATGAGGATGAAGATTCTGACGACAGGCAGGTTCAACGGACTCGGACGGTAGGTGCCGGGATGATATCAGTGACTCATCAGACTTTGTCACGGAATTCATGAAGGGAGATAATTTCTGTCGAAGAGTGATGCATGTAGCTGGTGAGATAGATCGGATCTCTATGCTTCAGATCTTCAGAAGCCATATGCAGTGTTTCAACTGACAACTGTCGTTTGGGATCCAAATTCAATATTCAAATCCAACCCCCAAGGCTAAATCTGACGTAAACCTGTCCTAAACAGGACTCGTAGTACCTAACCCTTACGGCGCGCAGTGTCAACACTTGCAGTCTTACACCGCCGCCCATTGTGTTCCTAACGCTCAGCAGACCTAATCCTTAACATTCCTACACCTTTTCCAATACTATGTATAATGGAACTATGCTAGCTTCTACATAATAAAGTTTAGATGAGCCTGCTGAGGACTTCGAACACGACCTGTAAGACGCAACTTCTGGGAACAGAGAATTTGCGGCGCAAGTAGTGAGTGATTAGTACCCTGTTATTGTTTCGAAATACTAATCGCTCTCAAAAGCTCAAGGTACTGATCAACAACTTTACCCGCTCATCGAGCGAGTGATCTGAGTGTTCCTCAATACATCAACGGTTCAACCCCCAAAGAACCCGAAAACAGGGCAAGTACTAATCTACGACTTTACCCGCTCATTTAACTGCTCATCGAGCGCTTGGTTTGGGATTGATTACGGACTCGAAGTCCCAAATGACAACGGCAATGCCATATTTTAGAATGGGGCCCTTATGATGCTATGGTGGCATACATGGCCCGCGATCCGACTAACACGCGTTCCACTTAAATAGAGCAACTTGAAAAATTTCGATGCCCAGCTTCCAACAGTTTATTTGCACGAAGATAGATCATAATGGTCGCATTTGCTGACCTTTCACTCTCCTTTCTTTTCGGCCTCTCTGGCCTCACAGAACCCGATGCCTCTTCAGGATCTCTCGATACCAGAAATGTCCTTCGAAGCACAGTTTGCGAGCAGATCGCAGCAAATGTCTCATCGAGCTCCGTATTGTATTACAACGGTGCGTACTTCCAGAGACTTCTAGCCAAGTCCTTAGTAGTGGCAGCGAACTCAAATTTATATAGGCTCGAGTCAATATACCAAGGACAATTATCACTGGTCCTCGTCTAGTAGTCAGACCTCTAAGTGTTCCTTTGAGCCCGCAACAACTGAAGACATTGGAATCGCGGTATGTGCGAAGCCAACAAATTCAGCACTCACCTCCTGATGTGTCTCATATCAGCTTCGAATCTTGGGAGAGACGCAGACACAATTTGGAGTGAGTAGCAATGGCTCCTGCTTCCATTATATCTTGATGACATTGACTGTCACGAAGATCAAAAGTGGAGGACACGCCACGAATGCAGGCTTCTCTTCCACCTCAGGCGTCGAAATTGCGATGTATTCCTTTTCAGATATTGTGTACGATTCGTCCACACAAACAGCAACTTTGGGCACGGGTGCAATATGGGATGATGTTTATGTTGCACTCGAAGAGTATAACATGACTGTCGTAGGACCGAAAATCACTGGTATTGGAATCGGAGGCATTGTTTTGGGAGGAGGTATGATTTTACCAAGGCCTACGACGGAAATGAAGCTCATTTTGTTTGTTCACTAGGATATTCGTATTTGACTAATCAGTATGGTTTGGGCATTGACAATGTCGTAGCCTACGAACTTGTTATGCCAAATGGGACAGTGGTTAATATCACAGATTCCACAAATCCTGATCTGTTCTTTGCGTTGCGGGTGAGTTTCCAGCGGTCTAATCACGCCACTATATTGACTTTCTATCATTTCAAGGGGGGATTCAATAACTTTGTGAGTAGCGCCAACTGATCTGTCGACGAACGTACTGACAATAGCAGGGCATCGTGACGACGGTTACTGTGAACACACATCCTCAGTCTCACGTCTGGGTAAGGACTCGAAGTCTGGGTAACTGTACGCTGACAATTAACTCATGTACAGGGCGGACTTATCACGTATGCGGAAGACCAATGGGACGCAGCAAGCGCAGCTATTGCCAACTATTCGGCAAATGTCACCGATCCAAAGGCATCCATATACAACGCATATAACTATGTCTCTGGAGTGGTGCGTCGGCTATCGCCATTCTACGCTTACTGCTCAGCGAGTGACTGACGTGTTGCCTTGCAGGCAGTGATGGCGAACATGCTCTTTTATGATGCTCCAACACGCCCTGAGGGCATATTCGATGAATTCCTGTCTATTGATGCCATCTACGAAGACATTTCTACCAGAACCTACGTAGATCTCATTCAGTCTTTTCCCTTGAATGGTACTTCTGGGCTTAGGTGAGTTGGTGTGGAACACAAGACCGTCTACTCTGCTCACATGAAGACAGATCCGTGTTTAGTTCGATGGCAATGGAGAACGTTACAGTGCCTGTGTTGAACATGATTGTGAATGAGACACTGGTAACCACTCTTTCCTTTTGATCTGGACGCACCGTTAACGCATATAATATTGTTCAAGACCCGGGGCCCAGAATTGGCAGATAACGCCAGTGCTGTATTTGTCACGTATAGCGTGGACGTCTTCTTGCCTACGCTCTACGACCATGTGGATTCGCCGACCGCATACCCACCGTCACGCAGTCAAGGTTACTCATATATCGAAATCTACTGCGGTTGGGAAGATGCGAGCTATGATGACACAGTATTCGACACTGTCGACGCAAGCTCCGAGTATATGACAGAGGTACTCACGGATTATGGCCAGGACATCGCAGATGTTGCTGTCTACCCGAACCACGCACCTCCTGGCACGAGTTTGGAGAAAATGTATGGTAGTAATGTACCTCGTTTGCAAGCCATTAAGAACGATGTCGATCCGGACAATGTGATGGCACTGACGGGCGGTTGGAAATTCTAGTCCTAATTCGTACACAAAAATGTAGATACACGTTCGTTTTTACATATACCCGCTGTCTACAGTAGAATCTTGTACATACTGTACTTACTATGTAAGTACATGCAACAGTTGTTGCGTTTCTTATCGGACGATAACAAGCCAGCATTGGTCAATATAAACCAATTATCGTAAGTTGACACTGTCATTAATATAAGCCACAAAAAGAGATGGCTGCACTTCATAAAATAAAATAATCTGTTGCCATAGACAAGCAAATTACTATGTTCTCAATTTGTCAAACAGTCCATAAAAGTATATGAGAGGAGAAAAAATATTGGGTGATTTCAGAGGACCTCACCATTCATGTCTGCCACAACATAAGATGGGCACAACTAAACTGCAGCACCTCAGAAGCACTTCATAGGAAGATTATCCCGTCCCATCAATTGGACCTTGGGTTTGCTGTCCTTTTTTTTTAAACAAAAATCAGGGTTTATTGTCCGTTGGGGTGAAGCCCTATGAAGTAACTGTTAGTAAGTTCTAGTGATGTTCTGGCCCAGTTTTGGCTCAAAGCCCTGGCTTAGGCTCGGCCTGGAGGGGCTTAGGCTCGCCAGAATTCGAGCCTGAGCCGTGAGCCCAAGCTGGCTGAAAGCTGGGGCTTGGGCCTAAGCAAGCCGCAGCCCACACACTGAATTTCTGCGATGGCGGAACAAGTGAGTGTGCAGATACAAGTAAGTATATACATAATACATACATATATATAGTCTTTGCCGGTCCCAAGTTGCATGTCCTGTGTGACGGAAAGTGCAGGCATGCACAAACATTAGCAGAGAAGTAAGGAGCATATGATCAGTTAGTTATAAATATCATCAATCGAAAAATTGAACCTATTGCGCAACTTGAGGCTCTTGCTGCGAGTTCGAAGGGGCATACAGACCGCTAGTGTGATGCTGATATGCTGTAGAACTAGATTAGCATTTAGCAAATGTTATGCGATAATGATCAAGACGAGTCTGAGATGAATAAATGATTGATATAGCAATGCAGTTTAGATAATAAGTGCAAGACTGAGACCAGGAGACTGGTATGATTGCCTGCAGTAGTGAGTGTACATGGACTACTTTTATACTGTGAAGTGCTAAGGGTCCCCAGGTATGGATAGGCCAAATGATTCGGTGGAAATGCATGCTGAAGGGAGTGGTGTTGCTCCTGACAGGGTAGAGTAGACAGAAAAGAAAGAGAGCACAAAAGGATTGAGTGGTATTGACGGAATGACGAGAGTTGCATAGCGGTTTTGACAGATTCAGGAGCGGCAAACTGATAATGAGGTGACAGAGACAAGATAGGGAGCTGAGGGTTGGCAATGACGAGGCGCTGAAATGGAGGCGAGGTCCATGCTGATTGACTTTGGCAGTGTGCTGATGGTGGTAGAGGTAAGCGTCAAAATGGTGTTAAACAGTTTGTAATCACTACAAAGGGAATGGATAGTAAAATCATTGTCCATGCCCTCGTTGTTAGCCTGACTCTGACATCCTCAGCAAGCTGCTGGCTTTGGCTTTGCAAAATTGAAGCCCAGGCCCAAGCCTTGGGCATGCCGTGACCTGGGCCTGGGCCTGGCTCGGCTCATTTAGGCCTGGCTTGGGCTGGCCCAGGGTTTGAAGCTGGGCCAGAACATCACTAACCATAGCTAACTAGAGACATGGTTATACCAGCCCATAGTGTCATTTTAATGCATGAAGTAATTACAGCTGTAAGACACTTGTAATGCATCAACAGTTACTGCCACTTATCCTCCCTTTTTAGAAATCTTCAAGGGTCCCTAATGCATCAGTAATGCATTAGCACTCAAGGTAATGCATTAGTCCCCAGTTGCCTAATTCAGCTGCCCCGGCCATTAAAAAGTGGGTGGGTACCTTATGGGCCTCCTGTAGTACCTTCCCCTTGCGCTCGGACCCTTTGGATGTAGGGTAGTGGGCCTTCCTGTACCTGACTACCTTCAGTGTTCCTTTCCCTTCCTGTTGCGTGGCTGTGTTGGCTGGTGATGAGCATGTGTACCCCATAGCAGCATTTCCTGAGCATCCAAAATTTTGTGAAGTCCATAGAGTTCAATAGCAGCATTTCCTGAATGTCCAAAATTTCATTAAGTCCAAGCTTGTAGTGGCAAATCTATAATCATTGTAGCTTAGCAAGATCCAGCAGCATTCTTGTTCGCATGTAGTATAGCACAACCAATATATTAGAATGGAATTGATGGATTCGGGGACAGGTTTGAGTGTTAAGCAATATATATGACTAACAGTAAGACAGATGGCATGGTGCAGTACTTCCAATTGAAGTATGCATCCTATCAATAAACAAGATGTTAGGTGCTATGTACAATCAACAGTAAGACAGCTGACACTTGCAATTATGTGACCTTCAATTTTCTGAATGAGAACTCAATGATGGCAAATGACAAAAATTCAAAGACACTAACTTTTTAGGTGAATTACCAGTGTTCTCAGCATTGCGCTTGCTGCCACATTTTGATGTAGCATTTGCGCCTCCACTCACTTGACCAGACCGCTGAGGAGTATCACCAATGACATTGTCCAATTCACAGCAATTGAAAGGGACTGATCAGCATGCCCTACCAGTATGCTGAGCACTAGGCTGCTCATCTTCAACATGGTGAGCACAAGGTTCAGAGGCAGCTGCCTTCTGAGATGCAGGGGGAGCAGGAGGTGTAGGCATTTGAGTATGAGTAAGAGCTTTGATTGCCACAGGAGGCTGAGACCCATGGAGCATTGTGTCTGGCTAAAAAACAAGGGGAGTAGGAGGTGTGGGCTAGACAAATGGAGGAACTGGAACCTCACGCTCTACAGGAGGTAGAAAAGGCAAATGTGAACTAGCGCCCTCTGAATCCATGCTAGGCATCTCCAGAAGAGAGAGCATCACAGCCTTATAATCCGCAAGTTGGAGACCATTGTAGTCGATGTTGTAATCCAATGGCTTGAATGCCTACATATGTAAGTCATGTGTATGTAAGCTTAAGTCCTGCATAGTAATGCATTAACTTCTCGTAAATGTGATGCATTAGCCTTAAGCTTACCTGACTAAACTCATCCATGGAAGAGAATAAGTTCAACTCTATGTGTAATGCATTATACTTGTCTTGGGATGCATTACACTTGTTTGGAGTCAACTGATAAAGTATGTTCTACTCCTCTATTCCAGCAGTGGTACTTTTGCCAGTGCAATCCTCATCTGCCTTAGTATCCAAACCCTCACTTGCCTCAACATCTCTGTTGTGGTTGCAGTTGGTAGCTGGGAGAGAGTCCTCATGTTCTAAACATTAAGTTTAGCATTAGTGAGTGTTATGAACTCAGATAGAGCCATTTCAAATAAAGGAATAAAATGATCTGAGTTGACTAAGGACAAGCCTTATCAAGTTCTATGCCTCCCTCAGGAGCGATCATCTAGACTCCCGCAGGATCTAGAGTTCTAGGGATACAGACTAGCCTCCTTCCCAAGGACCTAGAGTTCAAGTTATTGAAGAGAACCGAGTAGATTCAAGTTAGGGAAAATACAGTTGATAACTAGGGTTTATATATATAATGGGAATGTGCACAGACCAGTCTGGACAAAGGGTAAAAGGTAGTACAAGCAACCAAGAAAGGAAGATTCATGAGAAAAGTAATGAGTCAAAGATAAGGGCAGTGAAACATGAGAAAGCATCAAGGCGAAAAAGAAGCAGAAGAAGCATAACCATGAGATGTCCTTAGTAAGTGTGGGAAAGAATAGGGTGGCTGTAACAGTGAGCAAACAATTTCCCATGCCAGTCACTTACTGATGGTGCTGTCCACAAAACTCACAAACACCTTAAGAACCTCACTGTACATCACATATGAGTCTGCAAACTGGCCACCAGCAGCACATCCACCAAGGTGTATATAAGTGTCAGAATTATCTCATTACTGATTGATTATAGATAGATAATTGGTACATACTTGAAGAATTGCATATTACCCCCAGCTTCTGGATTATGGCCACCCATGAGGACAGAGAACTTCCATCCACCAGTCATATGACTCAGGTGTTGAAAGATATGATCTAACATCACCAGAAGCTCATGGGTTGCCCTGTGCAACAGTGAATTTTGCTGAACAAAATGTAAGGATGTACTTAATCTTTGTATCATTGTCCACCCCTTCGCTTGCCTCAGTGGCCTTTTGGGCTTTTTTGAACTTCTTTTGCAACTTTCGGTGCTCCTTCTTAAGGCTCTGTACAGACAGTGAAAGAAAAAGAAAAAGAAAAAGAAAAAGAAAAAGAAAAAGAAAAAGAAAAAGAAAAAGAAAAAGAAAAAGAAAAAGAAAAAGAAAAAAGAAAAAGAAAAAGAAAAAGAAAAAGAAAAAGAAAAAGAAAAAGAAAAAGAAAAAGAAAAAGAAAAAGAAAAAGAAAAAGAAAAAGAAAAAGAAAAAGAAAAAAGAAAAAGAAAAAGAAAAAGAAAAAGAAAAAGAAAAAGAAAAAAGAAAAAGAAAAAGAAAAAGAAAAAGAAAAAGAAAAAGAAAAAGAAAAAGAAAAAGAAAAAGAAAAAGAAAAAGAAAAAGAAAAAGAAAAAGAAAAAGAAAAAGAAAAAGAAAATCGGCGGTCATGTGACACTATCACATGACCACCTGGGAAATCCCAGGTACATATTAGATATCAAAGCGCACATAGTGCTTATCGATGGACACGATGGAATCCAATGCAGGATCTGCAGGATCTGGACGGTCCCTCCGCTCCCAAGGCTCTGTAGACACCCCAGAGATCACACAAACTTCCAATGCCAATCCCTCTAACCGTTGGCAAGAATTTGAAGAGATTGCTTTACTTGAACATCTTACTGCTGAGCTTTCTACCTCCGGTGACGGTTTGAACTTCCCCAAGCATGTGTGGAAAAGCGCATCCGAGTTTGTAAATTCAGTCCCTGCTCCCTCTGGGTCCAAGTTGCGCTCCAACAAACTACCTGGGTCCTGCAAGAGCAAATGGGTGCACATCAAGGGCGCATATACCCAAGTTCAGTTCATCAAGAGCACTTCTGGTCTTACATGGAGTGACGCAGATGGAGTAGGGGTGTCACCTGAGAACCAGAGTGTATGGAATGAACTTGTGAGGGTGAGTATACTGTGCTCTACTTGTGATCAGTCTTAATTTTTTTTTTTCAAAGAGCTGCCCTGGAGCAAGGCCCTTTGCCAACAAAGGCTTCATTCACTTTGCCGCCGTCGATGAAATGATGCGCAACAAAAAGGGGAAGAACAAAGCCAAAGGGGCGTTCGTTCTTCACAGAAAGAAGGCGCCCACCTCCAGCTCTTCTATGCTTCCTCCACCCGTTCCTTCATCCAGTCGTGCCATGCTTCCTGAGACCAGGAACGCACTTGATCTTTCCTCACTATCTACCTCTGCGGATAATATACTATTAACTGCCGGTTCCCCTTCCAACAGCTCGCCGGTTCCTAGTCCCACCTCTCCCTACTCATTCATAACCTCCACCAACCCCTCTGCATTGACCAGTGCCAGCCGTAGCGGCAATAAGCGCAAATATAGCGCTCTTGGCGCTGGTGCCAGTGACACTTCTCAGAAGAAGCCACGCACTCCATCTGCTAGTGTGCAGGCCCAACAGGAGGGGAGTGCCGCGATGTCAAAGCTCGTTGACGTCGTAGGAGACTTGAGCAAGACATTCGCTGAAAGCTCACACATGCCCTCATTTCCACACCGCTCACCAAACTCCAACCCCGCCTCTCATTTGGCGCAAGCCATTGACATCGTTCATCATGACCCAGGGTTGTCAGCGGAGGACATTCTTGACATGGTAGATCACTTCTCGCTTGCTGAAAACGAGGCCAATGCGGTCGCGTATGTTGCTTTGAGTGATGCTCAACTTAGGTCCATGTGGATATTGAGGAGGCTCAAGGAGCTTTGTGCCAAATCCAAGTAGCGTCTATACTCCCTCAAATAATTAGATAGTTTGTAGTACATTTGCATGTCCTCCCTTGTTGTGCTCCCAAATGTTAATTCATTTGATTGATTCATTGAGTACAAAGTAAACTACTGTTGACCAGGTACAGGTAGACCACGACGTATGTGTTCTGCGCAATAATCCTCCCACATTTCTGCAGCAATTGCCTCCCGACGTTGCTCTGCTCTTTGCCGTTCTGCTCTATCAGCAGGGCCTTCAGCCAACTCTCCAACATCACCTCCATCACCTCCAAAGACCTCCAAATCATCATCAATATCGAATACAGCTGGGTCATATCTACGAATAAAGTTATGTAATGCGCAAAGCGCTGCAGGTATATGTGCTTGGATTTCCATTCCATACTCTGGGGGCAATTGTAGAATGCGCCACTGGCGCTTCATGACCCCAAAAATATGTTCGACAATGTTGTGTAGACAAGCATGGCGATGGTTGAAGAGTTCTTTGGGAGTTTGGGGGCTACATAGGTACCTAATTAGAAAGAAATCACAGAGAGAGAGAATGAAAACTCACGAGATGTTTGCTTGCTGCCATTCCTTCAGGTGATAGTGTACACCCCGGTATGGGACCAACAGAGCATCACAGGACCCAAAGCCTGCATCTGCAAGCAGATACAGCCCTTCTGGGATCCATAGGTCACTTTGGCGTGCGTCATGCCAAAGTGATGCATCCACAACCGATCCATCCCACCCGCAAAGTGAATATATGAATAAGAAGTTGAAGTTGCAGATGAAGAGACAGTTTTGTGACAGGTAGCCTTTCCGGTTACGCATGGTATCGTGATCTTCGTCTGCTGAGAATACCCGAATATGGGTACCATCAACAGCGCCAATACAGTCGTGAAAGAAGCGGTAGCGCGGGTCGTTGTGTATTGTCGAAGAGATGGGTGTTTCATCAGTCAGGAACCGGACTTGCGTGTCGTAGAATTCGTTTTCAGAAGAAAAAACAAGCAAGCGCCTGAAGTATCTGACACAATGTCAGATATCACAACAAGATAAATCATAGGAGAATTACCTTGAAATTGTATCGGGTGAACGCTGGAATCGCTCGCCGAGATGGCGAGTTGAAAGTCCTGTAATGCAGGTGTACAGGAATATAGCGAGCTGTTCCTCCACAGATACACCATTGCGAGAGTATGTAAAACCGTTGGTCTTCAGAACTTGCACCAATGCTTCAAAGACCTCTAGGTTGACACCAAGATTATTTTTGATGCGGTCTGGGTGGCCTGTCAGGAGTTCACAGACCCATGCATAACCCGACAATGCTGATGTGTGATATGGGATGCGGGGGGAAGGAGATAAGAATAAAAGTTGATACATGTACACTAATTGAGACACTACGCATGTTACAATAAAAACCAGGTGGCGTCTGCATGTCTCCTCGCGCTGCCAGAGGTCGAATAAAACATGCTGGTAAGGATACATCATTGTTATCAGTGCTGCACTGCCAGCGCTGGTGAGAATCTAGGGTTCCTGGTGGTCATGTGATAGTGTCACATGACCGCCGATTTTCTTTTTTCTTTTTCTTTTTGTTTCGCTGTCTGTACAGAGCCTAACCTTCTCTTTGACATCAATTGACTCTGCCTCATATTTCTCTACAGTGATCTCATGACACATGTGGAGCTTAGAACCACGAGAGGTAATTCCACTATCTGCAATTGTGTTGTCAGCTGACTGCTTGACATGGTTGGCATAGTACATCTGTGAGTAAGCCTTGACCTCCTTCAGTGCATGGGGACCTTTCATGGATGCACCTCCTGCGAGAGTTTGTTTTATGTCAAGGACTCCTCTGGAACTGCCCAAACATGTAAGATGTGAGGGGTTTGTCTGCCACCAATACCAAGATGTGATTTGCTATAATTGATAGTAAGCAAATATTTTAACAATGCAAGTGAGTATGTACTTTTTCAGGTTTGTAATGGTGTCTTATACACCTCCTTCTGCTTCTCAGTCAGCTCATCCTCATCATCAACATCAGGATAGTATGCTTTATGGACTGGTCATTGGGTGAAGAATTTCCAGTTGATTTTGGGCCAGAACTGTGTGTAATTTTTCAATGGCATGTAAGTGTGATATTCAGCCAACATTGACATCAGGGTGACTTCTTGCTCAGCTGTAGCCCACATCGGTGGAGCCACTGTGTTGAGGACTGCTGGAATACGTAGTGAGGAGCTCGACTATGAAAACACACCAGACATGTACTTAGATGCAGAACATATAATGCATTACTTGGTATCCATGTACATACTTTGCTGTCAAATAGCTGTCAAATGGAGAATCTCATTGTCAATGTGAACATCTATCTATACAACTCATGAGTATATTCAGCTGCAAGCAGATTCTTTAAGTCCGGAACTTTGTTGTTAGAGTAGTCGTTGTCAGAGTATGTGCAGAACACTTACTAGATGGTATGCATGTCCAAGTAAGCTCTAAGACGTCTGGCAGTGTCAAAGCCATTGCACAAGCGAGCTGCCCTTCTCCTAAAAAACACTTCTGGATCGACTGTGAACCAAGAATGAGCAAATGTTGAAGTAGAATAGAAGCAGGAACTTTACCTCTCAGTGTGTATCCCCACCTAGGTAGACATTGTGCTCAGGCCATCAAGCAAACCATACCTCATAAACAGACTGCAAGAATTTGCTATGGTCATTAATGGGGATCTTGTTGAACCCGTCATATAGCTTAGCAAGAAATGTGCATTGAGCAGGAGACATGTACTGTGCCTCGAGTTTTTGAGACATTGAGCAGGAAAGGTGGAAGAGGACACAAATGCTTCTTGCTTAATTATATAACTAGGTTGATAAAGTTAATGCATTACAGTTACAAGGACCTGGCAGATACATGTGCTTACAAAGTCTCATACAGTAAGTCCCCCTGCCTGCACCTGTCAGCAAGGTTGGGTATCCCTGACATCCCTGATGTTCTGTAGTTCCACAGTTCCTCAATGGCAGCTGTAGTCTTTTTGCACTGAGTAGAAATTGCACAGACCTCCTTGTAAAATCTTGTCATGCCCATCTCTTCGAGCACACTCCCTTCCAGTCCCTGCAGACCAACCTGAACCTCTTCAAGACACGCCAGGACCTCAAGAAGCTTACAGATGGCAGTCTCCTGTGTCTTGATACTATATGTGAGCTGATCACACAGGTCTTCACAGAATTGTCACACTGGTATACCAGTGCAATCCAGTAGTGCAGCTTGAGCGCAATTGAGCTGGCTTTGCAGCGTGAAATGACCAAGGGCAAGAAATTAGTAAAACTTAGTTCATAGTTGTAAGAATACCTTATGCATGCGACAGTTGAATTTTCGAGTGAGCTGTGCTACACATTCTGGTGGTTTGCTTTGATTCTGGTGCAATAACAATCTGAGAGTCGCTTGTCTTAGAGGTGGGGCAGACCTTTGTTGTTGCAGTTTTGGTAGTGCACTCAGGCTGGACACTGCCTGCCATCCGATTTGCACGATATCTGTTATTCTTTTCGCAGATGGCCCTCTTGTTCCTATAGATGTGTCAGACTATTGGTACTGAATCCTCCCATGTCCTGCCCATGTCCGCCTATCTCCATTGGTGCGTTTTAAGCTTATCTTACCATTACTGAATGAACAGCAGGCATTATTACATGTATTCCCATGGCCGCAGCACTTGCAAGCCTTATTACATATTGACCCGAATACCCTGTGTTTCGCTACTACTCTCGCCTGTGTGATTCTGGACATTCATGCAGTTAGATAAATAGGACTCAAGTTTCATATTATCTCTTACTTCCCTTCTCCAGACATACCTGCTACCATTGTAGGAGTCACCTTAGATAGTCTTGATTGTGCAATTGATCCCCTTTTTGCTTTTCATCTTGGACGTGCCTTAACTGCTCAAAGTGTGCATTTCCTAAGGTTTCTATACCTAGGCCTTGTATAGACTCGGTCCGCTACTGCAAGTCTAGACTTGGCAACATATACCTAGTTTTACCTTGCTATACCTAGTTATACCTAGACTCTCCTTACCTCAGCCTAGCCTTACCTGTTGCCCCATTGGCATCGGACTCCTCTACTCGTATTGGGTATCTTGCATCAGTGTTCATCATCGGTTCCTTGTGTCAGTGTTCATCATCAGTTCCTTGCATTGGTGTTCCTCATTGGTGTCTCACATTGGGTGTGCTGCTGGTATCCTGCATCACATCGGACATCCATGGACTCGGACCTTCGGTTGGTTGGAACATCTCAGGTCTTAGATCTTGACTCCTTCCCTTCTCTTCCCTTGTACTATTAGAAGGAAGTGCTTCAATAGCAGTCCCCTTGGGTTGACACACTGCACTCGCACCCATTAGGATTTAGTAGGTTTGTTGGTATAACTAGCTGACTACTATTTCTTTCACCACACCGGGACATCAGAAGTTACTGCCATGGAAACTGTGCCTTGTGAGAAAATCGATGTTTGAAGTGCTCAAGTTGAAATACTGGATGGGCAAGAGATTGGTTCTGATTTTGTGGGCTTGAAATCTGAAACCCAGCTGATGACCTGGCCACCTAATGCAAATTTTTGGTGGTCACATTGAGACTGGAAGTAAGATTCATGAAATACAACATTGATTCAGTGAGGAGTAACATTGGGGATAGTGAGAAAAGAAAGCCTTACTGTGCTAGTGTATCTTTCCCATCAGATACATGTGCCATGCCATTGGCATTATTACCTTCCCCTTTTGATGATGGTTCACTGATCTTCTTTTGCATCATGATGTTACTGATAGCGTCTTTTATCAGTGACCTCCCACCTTTCTTTGTTGTCTTCTTCACCTTCTTTGCTCCTGTGATTTCATCCTCCCTGTTCTTGTCAGCCTCCTGGAGGTCATCTACCTCATCAACTTCCATCATGCTGTCAGTATGAATATCACCACCACCTAATACAGGCTTAGTTGCTTTATGAGCCCTTGGCTTGGGCCGATTGGGAGTCACCTTTTGGTGAGTAATTCCTCTTGTACCTTTTCTATCTTATTTTGCAGGCAAGCCAAGTGTTCCAGTCCCATTTGAACTTGTGCTTCCTTTGCTTCCTTTGATTCTTTGAGGGCAAGGTCATCGGCCTTCTTTTGCATCTTGCCATGCCTCTTGATTTGTGCATCGAGCACTATTTGGCCAGGCTAAGCAGTTGCAGTGGATGGATGGGTGCAATGAGGAGTCACTGTGGTAGACATGGCTGAAGAGATGAGGTTATGAGTCAGGAAGCGAGACAAAGGATGATACTTTTTCTGGAGCAAGAAAAGGTGGGTATGGAAGTTGAAAAACTTGTAAGTCCCCAAAAAGTATGAATTCACACACACTAATTGGACTTTGTTAGTACATAGTACCTCAAACTTACACATTTTTGGCACACATAGATGCAATCATATCATTTTCTTGTATTTTCTAGGATGCCCCAGGGTGCTTGCAGGGACCATAGTGTCCTTCAGATTCCATGCGGTTACCTGCACTATGAATACTACTTCAAGAGTCAGACAGGACACAAAAAGCACTGGAATGCTTCGCACCCAACATTCAAATCAGCTCCAGTTGAAGACGAGCCCAAGGAACCGTACAATAACTTCCCTGCAGATTATGATGACTTCCCCACAGACTCATTTGATGCAGGTCAGGCTCTTGATAAGCCTGACAATCTGGAGACAAAGTTTTGGGGGCCAGGTGATACATTATACCACAACTATCACCCAAAATTAAATGATACATTCCTTGAAGTTCTTCTGGCTAGTTGCAACTAATGCAAGTATTGAATCTAGGTCATCCTTGTGATGCAAAAGGTCAATTTCTTGAAGATGGAGCACCCCCAATGCCACCACCAAGCAAATCACTTGATGACTGGACTCCATACTGGGATTGTGTTGAATTTGAGACTGCAGAATTCCTGTACACATGTAACCAGATGTCTGCTGGGGACATCAATGTCTTATTGGATCTTTGGGCTGCAACCCTCTTGAAACACAATGACAAGCCACCATTTGCAGACTACCATAATTTATACAAAACCATTGACAGTGCATCTGTAGGCAATGTCAAATGGCAATCTTTCCAGGTCAAGTACATGGAGGAGAAACCAGCTTACAATGTACCGCCCTGGATGAATGAATCTCATGATATCTGGTATAGAGACCCCCATGAGGTCATTAGGAACATGTTGGGGAACCTGGACTACACAGCAGAGATGAATTACCAGCCCTACCATGAGTTCTTGATTAACAATGACAAACACCAATGGCAGGACTTCATGTCCAGTGACTGGGCTTGGAACCAAGCGGTATGCTCTCTTTCCTTATTTTATGTAGCTATACAAACTGACAATCTTCTGTAGGATAAGCTTTCTAATGATCCAGATACAATTGGCTCAACCTTTATGCCAGTTATACTCAGAAGTGATAAGACAACAGTTTCAGTGGCAACTGGCGCCAATGATTATTATCCATTGTATGTATCAATTGGGAACATTTGTAACAACATCTAATGTGTGCATTGTGACACTGTTGCCATCATTGGCCTCCTAGCTATGCCAAAAAGTAATTTTTATTCTACTCCTATTGTTCTGCGCTAACTACAGTCAAGCAGCTATGAGGGAGCATGCCTCCTGCCCAAAATATTGGAAATATTGCCAGCAACTCTTTTATTCATCCATCTCAAAGATTCTCAACAATTTAAGGCCTGGCATAACTAAACCAGAGGTTGTGTGCTTTGGTGACAGGCACTATTGGCACATTATCTATGGGCTTGGACCATATATTGCAGATTATGAAGAGCAGGTGTTATTAGTGTGTATAGTGTGCTCTTGGTGTCCCAGGTATGTTTCTAGAAGTAATTTCAATGTACCTTCCATCTTACCACTATGAATGCACAGGTGTATGTCACATTGCAAAGATTTGGATTGTGACTCATTGCATTGCAGTTGTGACCACACAGAAGCACTCATTGAAGAACTATCATCTACTGATCTGTGGGATGAGTATGGGATCATCAGTGACCTTGTCATAAGTCATATATTTTCTTATAGAACTGTAGTTGAGATTTAATCCTTCCTAGCCATTTACAAATGATTTCGCTTGAGCTGATATCCATAAACTTATTGCACTGGACCTCCTACATCAATTAATTAAAGGAACCTTCAAGGATCATTTAGTTGAGTAGGTCAGAAAGTATCTGCACCTTGTGCATGGAAAGAAAGGAGCAGGGAAAATCCAAGACAATATAGATCAAAGGTGCGTCCTTTTCTCTGAATTCAATGTTGTAAAGCTCAGGTAAATTAAGAATTGCCTCAGTGGCCTCATTCTCAGGTCTTCAATGTTTTCTGCAAGGTCAAGGATTCAAACAATGGACCAGCGATTATTCTAAAGCCCTGATAAAGGTCAGTTCAATATTATTTCTAGGACATTGCAACTGCCAGACTAACAGCAGTACAGGTTTATCTACCCACCATTGAAGGCTATGTACCAACAGATGTGGTACGCACATTTCATGCGTTCCTTGAATTCTGCTATCTCATATGGCATAATATCATCATGGAATCCATGCTGGTTCAAATTCAGCATGCTCTCGATTGATTCCATCATTACAGGAAGATCTTTGAGTCCACAGGTGTCATACTCACATTCTCCCTCCCTTGACAACACTCTTGTTCACACTACACCCTCCTTATCCAACTGTTTGGTGCACTGAATGGCCTTTGTTCCTCAATCACAGAGACAAAGCACATCAAAGCCGCCAAGGAACCATGAAGGTGTTTGAGTTGTTACAAAGCCCTTGGCCAAATGCTGGTGACAAACCAGTGCCTTTATGAACTTGCAGCATTGTGCATTGATTTCAAGAGCCATGGGATGTTGAATGGTACTGGTCTATCAGAAACACTTAGGGCCTTAAGTGAGTTTGATAGTGCTATCATGCTGATTGTTTACTCAAAATCTATACTAGAACATATACAGTCAAATAGGGAGCCTGACACCATCCAGCTTGGCCAAGCTAACAAGAATAGCATTGTGCTACTCCCTAACCTTGACATCACTATACAGGGTGACAATGAAGAGGGCAAAGTTATCAACAGCCCAATGCTAGTGCAGGCCCATGTTTGGTTGGCAAAGACACACTGTAAGCCAGCTCATATTTGACCATGAATATTTTATTTAACTTTCAACATTGTGCAGAACACAAATGTGCATGAACTGTACCCGACTTATGTACAGAACTTGCTATCCCTCATCTTTACAGCCTCCTCCACTAATTCCTATTTGAACAAGTAAACCCAGATGATGAACGCTCTCCCTCTGATGTCCCACTTGCAAGGTGTCCTCGATTCAATGGAAAAGTACAAGTCTTCAACTCCACATCTTCGACATTCTATGCACCCAGTGACTGCAGTGGGATTGGTGGCATGTGCCGGGAGCACATTCGTTCTTGTCCTCTTTGGAGAAATGAGGCACCATGCTATGATTAGTGGGCCTCAAAGTTAAAATATCAAAGCAACAAAAAAAAATACATCTAAAACATGATGGCTTCAAGCCGTATTGAAGCTCCGCCATAATTGATAAGATAACGAATACAAAGTACAATCGTGGGGTGATCGATAATGATGAACAATGCCTCATACCTCAGCTCACGAACACATCCTACAAGCACTACATACCAACCAAATAGACTTACAATTTGCTCGCTACCTGGAACTAGCCAAGACCGCAATCAAAGGACTTGATGAGTGGGATAGTAGTAGTAGTTCAAGTTCATCATCCGAGTCTCCAGACTCGGATGATACTAGTAGCATGATGGACGTGTCGTCCATATTGTCCACCTCCTCCATCACCGAGTCACTTTTTTCGATGTTGGCATCCTCTGCAACCGAGATACTAATGATGTCGCATAGTTTCACTGAATTCAGTGACACGATCGAAGCCTTGCATGATGAAGTCAAGAAGAGTCGCGTCCTCTTTGCATGTCCAAAATTGAGCCGTGCACCACAGCTCCATCTGCTGGAGGAGTGGGCGCTGGATCATCCAGAGAAATTTCGCCGTAAACTTTGCGTAGATCCCCCCATCTTCGAGCACCTTGTTAATGCAATCATTGCCCACACAGTGTTCCACAACAACTCCAATAACCCACAGTTACCTATCCCGGTGCAGCTGGCAGTGTTCCTAAATAGCGTGGTGTGAAAGAGAAATAGCGACTAGGCTGCTAGAAACTAGCGCTACTTATCCAAATAGGCACGAGTGTAGTATTTGACCCAAGAGGACTGCTAATGAAGCAACTCCCTACTAATATGCAAGGGGAGCGATAGCGCGAAGGACTTGCTACCTATAGTGACCTAAGACCAAAAACTGATGAGTAGCGCTATAGCAATTAGCGACAAGTGAGTTCCGGCAGAGAAATGTGCGTATAAGTGAGAAGCACTATGCAAGTTGTTTTGTGTGATAGCGCTATGCGAACGTCTGACTAGCGACAGCGAGAAGAAATCAAGAGAGTGAGAGTGGAAGTAAGATTTGATAGTGCAAGTGAAATGCCTGATAGCGACTAGATTATAGTGCGACTACCGATAGTGATCCCGACATTGCAACAGTCAAACTTATAAGGGATCCTTAGCGACATGCACTTAAAGCAAGTCAAGCGACACACGATCAAAGAGAATGGCAAGAGCGGAATCGATTGCACAAAGACTGAGATATAGCGACTAAGGAGACTCCGACACACCAGCAAAGGTCCAGGGAAGGGAAGTATAGTACTGTATGTGCGACGGCTCATTTTGTCATACTGCATAAAAGGTCAGGAATGCGTAGGCAAGAATAGTAGCGACACTGGCGAGGGCACGATGTAGCGACAGGTAATAAGACATGTAGCGCTGCGGAACACGAGCATACATGTAATAAGACCTGTGACTGATGAGTAGCGACATTTAAGGAAAAATAATGCACCAGCGGAGGTAGGTGGACATTGGCAGGACATGGGAGGACGGAATACCTAGGCATCGGACCGGGCAGCGTGCTATGGGAGAAAAGTGGTTCCAAAGCGGATAGCTTGGGAATTGAATAGCACTGGTGACTAGCGCCTTACTCTTTTCCTTTGGGCAAGGCAAAATATGCCTATGACACTCATACGCGCCTAGCGCTGGTATGATTGTCACAGCAGGTCATTACGGAAATGCAGCGACAACAGAAGACATAGCAGAATGGGCAGGCATCTCGACAGGGACAGTTTATAACTGTCACTGATGTGTAATGATTGCGCTTCTTCAGCATCATGACACTGTAATACATTTCGACCCACTTTATGAGGATGATCAGATCGAGAGGGAGAGGGCAAAGACGTGGGTCGAAGAACAAACATGTCCAGAGTGGAGGGGTGGATTTCTCTGTGTCGACAGCACACCATTTAACTTATTTCAAAAGCCCGGATGGCACGGAGAGGGCTTTTATGATTGCAAATCGAACTACTCACTATCAGCTCAGGTATGCCATGAACTATAATGGAAAAAAAAACTAACATGTTCAAAAGGTCGTAATCATGCCGCACAACCTGCGCATCGTCGATTATGTCATCGGAGTTCCTGGGAGTGTGCACGACTCTAACACATTTTCGAAGGCCCAGGTTGCATGCAATCCTCAAAATTTTTTAAGCAGGAACGAGTGGATTTGGGCAGACATGGTGTATGGCTCTTGTCCATGGTGTGTCGTGCCCTTTAAGCAGCCAGCAGCTGGTGGGTTGACCTGTAATCAAAAAACATTTAACTATCATTTGTCCAAGGTAAGACAAACTGTTGTCACACACCAATCAACTCACAACATTTCCAGGTCCGTGTTCATTCTGAACATGGTTACGGTTCACTGAAGGGACACTTCCAGTCCCTTTGTGAACTGCGGATCCAAATACAGACGCAGCGAGATCTCAATGAGGCAAACATGTGGACACGGTGCTGTTTGATCCTTCATAACATGATCATTGAAATTGAAGAAAAACTTACCACTGATGATTCATTTGGGCACTTTGCACGTGAAGCAAGACAGTGGGGTAGACGCGAAGATAGCAGGGAGGAAGAAGGTGGTGAAGATGGTGAAGACAGCAAAGACGGTGCCGGAGATGAGAGCTTCATCGGTTCAGAAGGGCAGATTTTTCAGGACACACTGATGGGTCAGTTATTGCGCAGATCTGAATGAGTGACACGAGGAAAGTGAGGGGGGCTCAATTCAAACACTTGGATACATGATTAGCTACAATGAAAAAATGGGCCTAGAATGCAGTATGAATTTGTGAGAACGAATACAAAACACCAAATGATTTGATGTGGGATGCACGACTGTTAGTTACCCTGACAAGACATCTCCTTCTCCAAAGCCAAGCACTCTAACTTCACTTGCTCTAGCTTTATCTCAAATTTGAGTTGCTTTGTCTGTTCATCTGCCATAGCACGCTCATGATTTTGAATTGCGGTAGTACTGTGGAATATGTGTTCATGCTCCTCTTGATGTTGACCACCCTTGAGCTTCATACTGGCCATCTTGGACTCTAACTTGAGGCACTTGTGTTCAGCCTTGGCGATAGACGACTCCTGGATGTGCTTAGCAAGGGACCCTGATGCCTCGTTTAGCTTTGCACTAATTTTGGATACCGCATCACATGGCCGCTTGCAAGAGACAGATCTGCTAGATATAGTCGAGGAAAGATCAGAGTCCTGATCAGATGATGTGTGGCCAAGATGACGAGTGCCACCAGTTTTGCGTGAATACATTGTCAGGGATTTCATCATCCGGCTTGTGGTTGCATCAGAGTCATCAGACAAGGGATCTATCTGCATGTCTTGAGAGACGGCGACCTTGGTCTTGCCTGAGGAAATGGTGGATGGCAAGGGAAATTTTCGCCAGCCGTCATCAGGTTCTGGAGAATTGAGAGAAATAGTAGGGCCTCGCTGCACTGTACAATTCGTGTTGATGGAGGATATGAATGGGCGTTGGTAGGCAGACATTGGTGGTTGAAGACCTGGGGGAGGCTGCATAACGAGTGAGGAGTTGGATGATGATGCCTGAGGCTCAGGCTGAGTGAGCCGTAGTGATGATGGATCGGTTGGATCATCCCAGTCAGGCCAGTCCTGATCTTCGCCGTTGTGAGATGTGGAGGGGACGTCATTATCGTCCATATGAACATCATCATCCTTGCCCTGATTCATCCCTTCATCGACATCAGCACAGTCTTCATCGACACCCACACAGTCCTCATCAACATCTGCACAGTCTTCATCAACATCTGCATGGTCTTCATCCACATCCACATGGTCTTCGTCATCCATCGGCAGAGCGATCTCTTTGCCCTTGCCTGTCCCAAAGAGACTTGTGGCCTCGGCTGCAAAATCCTGGCCTGGATCAGCTGTCGAAAATGAGGTGTTGTACACGGGATTGGTTCTCCACCACCCATGGAGATCGACCCACCATGGGAATGCCACCAAGAGCTGGTCTAGAACACCTTTAGAGTGTATGCTGGCATCAAAACAGAAGGTACGAACAAAGTATGCTCTTCATCTTCTCATCTCCGTTGATAGCCTCAAAAGATAGACCAGCACCAGTCTGGCCAAGTTGCATGTTGATTTCGTTGTACTTTTTGCGTAGCCTAGTAAAGTAGCTAGTTAGTGGCCAGATTGGTACTGATATTTGTTGTGGTCATAACCAGGACTCACGATGTAAACCGACTTTGAATGGGCTTTGTAAAGGCAAGGGGATGCGCTCTAAAGTACTCCCTAACCTTCAGATCTTCGTCATGTTGGAAAATGGTTGCCGCAAGTTGCTGCAGGTATACATTCTTCTGTGTCGTCATTTGTTGGCATGTGTGCCCTTCCTCTCTTGCATCCTTTGTAGAATCTGAGAAGATTTTGAGTTGAGCCTCCTGGTTGACTTTGTACCATTCAATAAGGCGAGTGGTGCGTGGACTATTTTTCTTGTCCCAGTGTATGGTAGGTGGTTTGGATCGCTCTCCTGCTCCTGCGCTGATTGGTGGGCTAGCACTTGGAGGAGTGATAATTCAGTGACCAATCCATGACTACCACGCTTCACCGGACGACCTCAAGATCCACATCCACGACCACTAACAACCCCAGCCATGATGATTATGATGATGACAATGGCGACGATTATGTTCCCAAGTATGCACTGGCACTGGTTCTGTTGAAGTCTGAAGGTGCCGAAATTTTCAGGTGATGCCGAAGTTTTTTTTGTTTGTGAGTTTTGTATTTCACTTTGAGACCCATTATTGTGTATTTGTGAACACAGATGCAGGTGTTGAAGGGATGGGAGGCATGGACATAGCCCATGTCATTTGTTTTTTCTCTTTCACATTCAAGGCAGTTTTGTACCCATGCACTGTGGTGCATTGGTTTAACAAAGTCAATGATGGACCTGACGAGGACACTGGGATGTGGATTGTTCAACCTTCGTATGACATTGCCCATTCACCATCAATTGGAATAATTCATGTTGATTCTATTTACCGCACTGAGCATCTCATCCCAATCTATGGAACACATGCCATCCCATACAACCTCAAGTACTATGACTCATATGATGCTTTCCAAGCATTCTATGTCAACAAGTTTGCAGATCATCATGCATTTGAGATCACATCTTAAGTAGGTCTATTTGACTTGGACTCGCATCATACTACTCACTCAAAAATCAACTAGGCACTCTTGGAATCATGTCCAAGAACCAGGCCCCTCAAATAATTTCTGCCCCTGACCCGAACCTCAAACCCTCTTTCCCCTGCCCGCTTTGACAATGTTCAAGATTCACCACCCTCACTCTGCAGCTTAAAGAGTTGCAAGCTCGGCACTAATATCCATCATCACCAACATCGATTCAATGTGTTCCTCCTGCTCTTCATCTTCTTCAACCTTTACATTAGCAATGTCATTGCCATGAGACTTGGTTTGTTTCAGGAGTTGTGCATCCCTGTCTTGCTGAGATGGAGGAGGAACGAGAGGCTCTGCTGTTGAAGGCAGAGTGCCATCTTGGCAGACTTGCAGCAATGTCATTGCCATGGGACTCAGTTTGTTTTGGGAGTTGTGCATCCCTGTCTTGCTGAGATGGAGGAGGAATGGAAGGCTCTGCTGTTGAAGGCTGTTAAGACCGTACTCAAGGGGTATTGGATCCGAAGGGCCTTGGCCTCAGCTCGTGCGCTGTGCCCCTTACCCGAGTATGTGCCCTTAATTTCAGAATGAAGTCCGGATAGAATCCAATGAAGTCTGAAGGACTTCCGGAGGCTGGCTACTCTGGTTGAGTGCTGGAGGACTTCTGGATGAGCGTGGGAAACTTCCGGAGGAGTACAGGAAACTCCGGAGGAGTTTCATCCGCTGCATTGGGTCTGAAGGTGAGACTTCCCAAGGTAAGTTCCCTAGATAGAAACACATAGAGGATATGCTGCAAAGGACAGAATCCAAAGCAGGATAGGATAGGAGGAGTGGTCCGAAGGACAGGACGTCCGGAGGTCCGAAGGTCCGAAGGTTATGACGTCCGAAGGTTATGACATCCGAAGGTTACGACGTCCGAAGGTCAGGAGGACCGGAGGAGTGGACAGGATTCTAGGACAAGAGAAGGATGGCTACAACGGACAAGGTCCGGAGTAGAAACAGACAGAGGTAGACTACACTTAAGTAGAGATGGAGTAGACAGGAAGTAGACAGAAGTCTCGGAAAGACAGGAAGTGCCGGAAAGGCAAAAGTCCGGCTTAGGGAATCAATCCCTAAGCATGGATGGGGACGGAAGACAAATCCGGAGGACCGGAAAGTCGGCCTAGGGAAGGATTCCCTAGGCCTAAGGAAAGTCAATACTAAGATGGACCGAAGTCCGAGAACAGATGTGAGAGAGAGCAGAATCTAAGATGAGTGGAATCTAAGATGATATTCGAACTGAGGACTTTACAGGAGTTGTACAGAGGTTTATATACTGGAAGGGATCCGAGAGGATCAGTAAGCTGAAGACTAATGCTATGTACGAGCATGTGGAAACAGATTGGTAAGTATGAACGGAACATAAGTAAATGAACTCGGAGATGAACAAAGTACAAGGATCAATAAGCAAGACGGAAACACAGATAACCGAAGTCCGGAGTCAAGGGGATTACCATAAGGAGATAGATGCTGATTTAAGGTTTGAGCTTCGGATATGAGTATAGGTCAGATCCGGAGGTCTGGAGATATTGAATGAGGCATCTGGATATCGGATGAGCGGATCCAGAGATCTAGGTGAAGACGGGACTAGGATATGAATCATGGATATAGTCCAATAGTCTAGGGAAGGTAAAGTCCCAGGTGGAATGAGCTCGGATCTGAGTGGACCAAGGGTGGATGAAGCAGGCTAAGCTGCGGAGGTCCGGAGGTATGGACATATGGATGTACGAAGGTGTACGGATCCAAACCGATAGTGGACTGGAGGTCTAGAGTCATGGATAAGGGTATGGAGGCATGGATAAGGGTCTGGAGGTCCGGATGTGCATCCGGAAGGCGTCCGGAAAGCGTGGGAACATCATCGGACGTAGGTCCGGAATACGGGATATGACAAAGGCAGAGCACCATCTTGGTAGACTTGCTAATGTGGAGATGGATGGCATATGGTATCTTAAGGCTGATGCAGACATGCTCTTTGTGGGTCTGGTCAACAGGTGTTCTGCAAGATCAACAAGGCATGCACAAAGAGCGGCTAATCCTAGTCCAGCCAAAACTTCTGTGTCTGCATCTGCAATTCAATGCGTGCCTAAATGGAGACGACAAGGAGATGACAGGGATACAACAAGGATACAACAGGGAGACTCCTCCAACACTTTGCAGCAACTCAACAATTATGCTGCACCATGGATATGCTCAAGTGATGCTCAGTGTGACAATCATACCAGCGCTAGGCGCATATGAGTGTCATAGGCATATTTTGCCTTGCCTAGAAGAAAAAGAGTAAGATGCTAGTCACCAGCACTATCATTCCCAAGCTATCCACTTTGGATCCACTTTTCTCCCATAGCACGCTGCCCAGTCTGACACCTAGGTATCCCATCCTCCCATGTCCTGCCAATGTCCACCTACCTCCGCCGGTGCATTATTAGTCCTTAATTGTCGCTACTGATCAGTCGCAGGTCTTATTACATGTATCCTCGTGTTCTGCAGCGCTACATGTCTTATTACCTGTACATGCATCGTGCCCTCACCTGCATTGCTACTATTCTCGCCTGCACATTCCAAACACTTACGCAGTATGATAAAATGGCTCATCGTACATACAGTACTTTACTTCCCTTCCCCAGACCTTTGCTGGTGTGTTGGAGTCTCCTTAGTCGCTATATCTCAGCCTTGGTGCAATCAATTCTGCTCTTGCCAATATCTCTGATCATGTGTTGCTTGACTTGCTTTAAGTGTGTGTCACTAAGGATCCCTTATAAGTTTGACTGTCACAACATCGGGATCGCTATCGGTAGTCACACTATAATCTAGTCACTATCAGGCATTTCGCTTGCACTGCCATATCTTACTTCCGCTCTCACTCTCTTTGATTTCTTCTCGCTGTTGCTAGTCGGACGTTTGCATAGCGCTATCGCATAAAACACCTTGCATAGTGCTACTCACTTATATGCACGTTTCTCTGTTGGGACTCACTAGTTGCTAATCGCTATAGCACTACTCATTGGTTTTCGGTATTAGGTCGCTATAGGTAGCAAGTCCTTCGCGCATCACTCCCCTTGCATATTAGTAGGGAGTTGCTTCTGTAGCAGTCCTCTTGGGTCAAATATTACACTCGCGCCTATTTGGATAAGTAGCACTAGTTTCTAGCAGCCTAGTCGCTATTTCTCTTTCACATTGGTTCCAACAACTCAAAAAGTGCCTCAACCTCCTCCAGAACCCCACCCTCTCCCCTCCAGCTGCATCCTGCCCAACTGCCACATCCACATCTACTGCCAGTGGTACTTCTGGCTGATCTGCCACAATCTGCCGCCTTTGCCTTTGCACTTGTCCCTGGTAGGTACTATGTGGTACCATTGTTGGTCGATATGTGTAGTGGACTAATCGCTGTCAATTGTGTCAGCGACTCGGATCTGTGATCTCCACAGTGCACAGTAGGTCACTTATGGGATTGGTAGGGCCCATCTTCAAAATTTTTGTGTTGTTGAGATTATATGTGAGTCGATGGTGTTTCAGTCTTGAGTTCAAGATACTCAGTAATCAGCATCTACTGACAATTTCTTTTTTCGGACAATATAGTATGCGACTCTTGCTAGTAGTACTACTATTTATTACTTAGTGTGCTTAATCTGCTTTTTGGTTACCTGGACTTGTGAATTTAAGCATGCCCTGAATTCACTTTTGCAAAAGCCCATTAAGTTGGAAAAGCTGCGTTTTTTACCTTCACTAAACATAAGTGGGAAAAAGAAACCAGTGATTTTCCTGATGCTGGTGGTACCTTTGAGGTAACATGCTTCTGCAAAGGGGCACACTATTCTGGTCAGTGCACTTGACAGCGAAGACAGTGAGGGTACCATGTGAACTGGCCTTTGAATGCCAGAGAAGGACTGGGTGGGGGGAACTGTCTTAGGGGAGCTGTCTTACAACTGTAATGTATCATACATTACAAGTATCTTACAATTGTAAGGTTTAATGCATTATCACCCCAGGGTGTTGTAATCATTTGAATTTCATTATGACAACTGACTTAACATGTACTTGTCAGCCTGAACATTCACCATCTGTTGCATGATTCAGCCTGATTGTAAATATGAAAATGATATTTGGTGATCTGTACTTGCCATATGTGAGCTAGACAACCACAGGACCAGAATCTTAATCAGGTGGTGTCAGGTTTTTGGACTTTTGGTGATGGACATAACTCAGCCTTCTCTCCCCTTTTTCAATTTTCATTCCCTCTCTCAAATTCAACTTCCCCCCACTTTCCACCCCAACTGACTCTTCTAAGTTAGAAGTCTCACAGCCCACAATTGACCCATTTGGAAATTGGCATGGAATCTTCAGCCAATACAACTGTGACTGTTAATCATAATGTCCCTTAGCAGCCATTATTATGCATAATTATGACACTATCGCCTGAGGCCTGGTCTCATAATTCAGGTCTCTGATTTCTCCATTCACTCATCTGGACATTCACAACATGAGTCTGACAACCTCCATGGCTTCTACCACAACCTGCACTGTCACTTGTTCTGACTCCAAGCCCTCAGAGTTCATTATACCAGACTTCTTCAGCAATTGCCGCTACCCAGTGCGACTAAGTCCTCACTATTATCCGGTATCTGGCACTTCTGGACAATGGCTTTGTAGTAAAGCCCATCTAGTAGAGCCCAAGACTACCAAATATACTATGAGCTTGTGTGCAGGTTACTTCACTATCCTGATGTGGATGCCTTCCATCTCAAAGTCTGATATAGGCTGAGTGCTCATGATAGATGACTGGCTTGAGATCGATAGGTTCAATGTTAATGATGCGTGGGGAATAAGTGACTGCTGCATGCCTGCATTCCACGATCCCATCAACTTCCAGACAGAAAGATATAGTGGAATGATGTGCAAATTGTATGCCTATTTTCCCCATCATACACACATTCTAACTATCTTATGGTTTTCAGATTCTTCAGTCACTTTAAACAGACTGGTGGACCTGGCTGCACAACGCGCTTCATCCACAGCATGGATTTGTGGTTTATCTCTGTGGCAAAGGAGCGTGCCAAGGGACATGTCAATAATGTTGAATCTTACATCAAATTAAGGCATGACTTGAGCGGGATTAAGCCATGCTTTGCCCTTATCGAATTCGCCAGTCAGATAGATCTTCCTGATGAAGTAATATCACATCTGGTCATCATGACCCTAGAGAAGGCTACCAATGACTTTGTTGCTTGGTCAAATGTAATACCTCATTCTATCATTGAGGTTAGGGCACTACTGACATCACTGCTGACAGGAAATTTTGTCCTATAACATGGAGCAATCTCACCATAGCACACACAATTTAGTTGCTGTGCTCATGATCAATCAAGGTCTCGACCTGCAAGGTGCTGTTGACCACTGTGACCGGCTATGCAATATCTCCCTTCAGTGCTTTGAAGAAAACCATGCCATCCTCCCCTCATGAGGAGAAGGAGTCGACAAAGAGGTGGCTATCTATGTCCAAGGACTGCAGAACTGGATTCCCAGTTCACTGCAATGGTCTTTCGAGTCCACCTACTATTTCAGGAAGGATGCACACATTGTCAAGCAAGACAGAACTGTCAAGCTACTTCCCAAGCGGCCCTTGTAAAATCCACAGCTATTGCTTTATGTGAGACTGTTTTTACTTCTTTCCTGCATTGCACGATTCTCATGCTCACAGATGACAGCCAGGACATCGTGAATGTATCAAGATATGACTTTCGATGTCGCTCTCGTATGTACTCATCCTTTTCGTTTACATATGCAATCACTCCTCATTACACACCTCATGCCCATTCACCTGTGATTCTCTGTCTCGATCAGCATATTGATACTTCTCCCCATTGAATATTCTCCCTCAGTCTTTTGATCCAAGACTGAGGTGAGCTCTCTCATTTATATTTCCATGTACATTTTCCTGACTATTACTCTACCTAGTCCCTTTCCCATTCCTAGGTATGATCCACAGCCAATTTAGTCTTTTGATCTGAGACTGAGTCCCTTTCCCATTCCCACTCCAAACCTCTTCATTTGTGAGATAATATTGCCCCTTCATCCCATCGACTCCCAATTTCTGTGTATTCCACATGCAGCCGTATTTATCTATCCTCGAGTCTCAAACCACTACTAATTCTGCAGTGGGGGCATTTCCCCTTTGAAGGCACATTTCTTATTATATTTCTCAAAGGTACTCACAGCCTTGCTTCCAGCACTCTGCACATCTCATCCTCAACTTCACAGACTCCTGGCCCAACTAGTTTTGGTTTTCCCATTCAACAATCCTCTATCAAATTCATCATGATCAGAATTGTGCAACACAAGTACCAGTGAACATGGTCATTAACCTCAGCTGCGGAGGGGCACTTCACACTGCAGAGCCAGAACTCATTAAAATCACACTTTTGTTAGAATTGTTAGTACTGCTCATGCTACCAATCTCATGAAAGTGTACAATGAATTTGTGGATAAGCGCTCTCCTGGAGCAGGTGAGCATTGTTGTAGACCATCTGACCTTTACAGAAAGGTGAGCCTTTGATGTATATGCATGCAATGTTGCTGATATTTTTGCTTTACTATCAACTGTTCTATCACCACCAAAAAAAAACATGAGAGCAAATTGTTAAAATCTCTCGTAAACAACTTTGGAACTGAGCTATCTTATACTGGTTCTCATGCACACATTACTAATCCTGCTCTATACATCAAGGTATGAACAAAAATTGCTTATAGATCTTTAGAAGACTCTAAACAGCTATGGTACGTCTGTTGGAGTCCAACGATGATAAGGACACTTAACAGCGGACTAGGTACAAGCGGACCCAAGCTCCATTTGGCTGAGAAGCCTTCCCACTATGTTTCAAACTGATATGTTTATTTTATTCCTATTCTACCCATAGTTAAAAAGAATGTACCTGTTGTACAAGCATCTCAGTCCTTTTACTGAGACTGAGATGTGAGCCTTAGTTTTATTCCCCTTGATAACGAGCTAAAACATCCATTAGAATACATTCTCTTATAGGTACCTACTCATGTACACAGAGTCCTGTTACCAAGACTGAGATAATACATTCTATTATAGCTCATCTTCCACAATATCACTTGCCTCCACTCACTAGAGGTTATGAGCCCTGACACAGCTATGGATACCGCCCTCCCCAGCTCCAATTTGAGCCTGTTCAATGTTCCCAAGTTAGCTGAAGATGGCAGAAACTGGATTACCTACAAGGAACAAATGTTCACAGCCATTGACACATGAGGGCTGATGCACTATGTAAATGGCCATGCAGTAAAACCCATCCTGTTTAAGGTAGACGAGGCAACAAAGGCATTAACAAAACCTGATGGTATGGGGCAAAGGCGTCCTGCAAACTGTTTCTGGCGAAGACAGAGAACCGATGTGAAAGAGAAATAGCGACTAGGCTGCTAGAAATTAGCACTACTTATCCAAATAGGCACGAGTGTAGTATTCGACCCAAGAGGACTGCTAATGAAGCAACTCCCTACTAATATGCAAGGGGAGCGATAGAGCGAAGGACTTGCTACCTATAGCAACCTAAGACCAAAAACTGATGAGTAGCGCTATAGCGATTAGCGACAAGTGAGTTCCAGCAGAGAAATGTGCGTATAAGTGAGAAGCACTATGCAAGTTGTTTTATGCAATAGCGCTATGCGAACGTCCGACTAGTAACAGCGAGAAGAAATTGAGAGAGTGAGAGCGGAAGTAAGATTTGATAGTGCAAGTGAAATGCCAGATAGCGACTAGATTATAGTGCGACTACCGATAGCGATTCCGACGTTGCGACAGTCAAACTTATAAGGGAATCCTTAGCGACGTGCACTTAAAGCAAGTCAAGCGACACGCGATCAGAGAGAATGGCAAGAGCGGAATTGATTGCACCAAGACTGTGATATAGCGACTAAGGAGACTCCGACACACCAGCAAAGGTCCGGGGAAGGGAAGTATAGTACTGTATGTGCGACGGGTCATTTTATCATACTGCATAAAAGGTCGGGAATGCGTAGGCGAGAATAGTAGCGACACTGGCGAGGACACGATGTAGCAACAGGTAATAAGACATGCAGTGCTGCGGAACACGAGGATACATGTAATAAGACCTGCAACTGATGAGTAGCGACATTTAAGGAAAAATAATACACCAGCAGAGGTAGGTGGACAGGTGGGACATGGGAGGACGGAATACCTAGGCATCGGACTGGGCAGCATGCTATGGGAGAAAAGTGGTTCCAAAGCGGATAGCTTGGGAACTGAATAGCGCTGGTGACTAGCGGCTTACTCTTTTCCTCTGGGTAGGGCAAATTATGCCTATGACACTCATACGTGCCTAGCGCTGGTATGATTGTCACACCGAGCATCGAGATACACTGAACTCATCCACACGGACCTCTGGGGACCTGCCCACACCACCAGCTTGGGAGGCTGTGACTATTATATCAGCTTCACGAACAATTTCACCCATGAGACGAAAATCGAGTTTCTCAAGCAAAAGAGCAAGGCACTTATGGCTTTCAAGCAGTATGAAAGTTGGCTGGGTCAACAGAATCCAGGAGTGCGCTTGGCAAAAGTCCGTTCTGATCAGGGAGGCAAATACCTGAGTTGTGAGTTTGACAAATACCTGAAAGACTGGAAGATTGAATGTCAGCTTACCATCCATGACTCGCCCCAGCAAAACAGGGTCACTGAACGACTGAACTGCACTTTGGTAGAGCATGCCCAGGCTATGCTTCTGAGGAGAGACCTTCCAAAGATGCTCTGGGAAGAGGCCATCAGCTATGCTGCATGGCTTAAGAACCATCTCCTGTCCAGAGCCATACCAGGACACACACCTTATGACTTGGTGCATGGAGTAAAGGTCAGTCTCTCCCAGGCATGTGAGTTTGGCATGCCTGTCTATGTCCATGTCCTGGAAGGAGGCAAGCTTGAGTCTAGAGCTGAGGAAGCCGTGTTTGTGGGTGTGGATGCAGAGAGTAAGGGTTACAGAGTATTCTGGCCACTGAAACAGTGTGTATCTGTCGAGAGGAACATGATGTTTGGGCCAATGGAGGTGGTTGTGGGAGAGGATGCCCAGGACAAGGGGGAGTCAATGCCTGTTAATACTAATAACATGCAGATCAAACAGAACACACCTGTAAGTGTCCTGGTCACCTCCCCTCCCCCTTCTACTCCGCCTAGAATGCCACTTCAACTCAAAACACCCCCAGCTCCAAAATGTCCTAGACATGCACCTGGCTACTATGCAGCCCTGAATGAAGGGCAAGTCGCAACCCTGGCAGCTACTGTCAATGAGTACCTAGAGTCAGACCTCACCAATGACCAAAACGAACAAGAGCTTACCACTTGGGAGGAGACTGCCATGGCTGCTGCAGTAGCAGAACCAACCCTCACCCAAGCTCTAAGAGATCCTGACACAGTAGAATGGCAAGAGGCACTGGACTATGAGATTAGCCAATTGGAGAAGTTGGGTATGTGGGAACTCACAGACTTACCTCCTGGCGCTAACTTGATACCATGTCACTTTGTCTTGGCAACAAAACACGGCCCAGACGGTCAGAAACTGAAGCTGCATGCTCGACTAGTCGCTAACAGACAGCATCAGCAGTATGGACTTGATTATTTTGAAACCTTCGCCCCTACCTCCAATATGGCCAGCATCCGAACTGTCCTTGCCATGGCCGCTCAGCACAACTGGGAAATCCACCAAGTGGACATAAAGAGTGCCTACCTCTATGTGGAGATCAAGGAGGAGATATATATGAGAGCACCACCTGGGTATCTGAAGAAGGGTGAAGAGAGGAAGGTCTTATGGCTGAAGAGGAGCTTACCCAGCTTGAAGCAGGCTGGCTATGAGTGGGCAGAGGAGCTTGCAGGAGTATTCCGCATTCTCGGTGTCATGCATGGTATGGAGTTCATACCATGACATATACGAATAGCAGTGTAAAAGGAGATGAGTAGAGGAGCGTACAAAGGATATACTTCCTACTTACATAAGCTTTGTTTCTATTTATTTAGTTGTATTTGTAGTTTCTGTCTCTTTCCATTATTTGTTTATGTTTATTCAGCCACTTGATTACATCAGTGAGCCACTCAGATATGTTTGTAAGCATGTCATGTGACTGGTAATATTCTGATTTGTAAGGACTTTCCATGACTCATCATGTTTTGTCATGATTCGTCATGCTTTGTAATATTTTACTCATGTACTTTAGTAAGCAGCTGATTCAGCACACCAAAAGGCTTGGTTTGTAAGCATAATTTCACCAATCCAGTGATGACTCATTGCTTAGTAAGGATGGTTTCTAAAATGTATATAAAGACTCCATTCTCACATAATATATAAGTTTTTCCCCTTCCATTCTTTTCCCAAACCATGTGGGAACGTAGGAATTTGAAGTCAGGAGTTTTCCCACTTTCTGTCTCAACACTGTGAGATCACGAAGAAAGTGAAGGCCTACAAGTTGCCTTTGAAAACAATTGTATTCTTTTAGTCTAGATTGATTGTATACTATCTTACAGGGATCGCCTATACAATAATCTATCGTTTTACGTATCTGAGACACATTCAGTTCAGAAGAGGTTCATATTACCTACTAGGGTTAAGTTAACCTGACAAAATATACATACTCCTTTACTATCAAGAAGTGATCTAGCAAAGAAGTAATTTATTACCCTTTGGCCACCCACGAACACCACGTTATCAACCGAGAAGTAGAAAATCCATTGACTGTGAACTTGAGGAGCTGGCACCTTAGTCTTAAAGAGTACAATTGTGATAGTTATTGTATTCTGTTCAACATATAAGACCCTCAAGTAAGAAGACATTGGTTTCACCCGTTGTAAAGGCTTGTGCCCCTACAGCCACATATGGCCTATATCACAGCTCAGGACAACTGGGCATCACTGCCAGGCTCGCACCATCATCATATCTACCCATTCCCTATAGAGCGCCCCACTTTCCCGCGAAGCGCGCCACTTTCCCACACTAGCTGCAGCGTTCCCGCGCGCGTGCCTTGAAGCTTTCTCGCACTTAAGCGCCCTGCATCACTCATCCACTGTCCATCCAGCCCACAGGTATGCATTAGTTCGCTATTTTTACTATTTCATGTACCTTTCATTATTACCTACACTGTATGGCACCATTTCTCATGGCCCAGTAGCTATTACATAGTGCTTTACCTCACTCTGGTTCATCTTGTGTTGAGCTGAGGAGGCATTACACACTACTTCTCTTCCACTACTTCTTAGACACCTACTACCACCCATGTACTACCACTGAGCACCAGTATAGAGCCGCACTTTAGAGCAACAATCATTATCCCACTTCCTATAGCCATTGTCTTGCATTGAGAGCTGCTTCCCTAGCACTTTGCACACTCTGGCGCTTTCCCGTGCTTAGGCACTCCCTTAGGCGCTCATTCGGCATGCTTTGGATCATTTCTCTGCTGCCATCTGCTTCCCCGGGTCAAACGATTTGCATCACACCTCAACCAACACTTAGAGAGAGTATTGCCCTATCTCCCACCAGAGTTAGAGGTTATATTTCTTTCATTGCTCTGCATTGCACCTTAGCAGAGTTGTTGTACCCTCACCATTGTCATGCATGGTATGGAACTCATACCATGACATTGATAGACAGGAAGTAACCACATAGAGTACACTAAGGTGTACCTCATTGTATTATTATGATTAGTTCCATTTTGACAGATTTACTTGTATTTATATTTCCAGTATGATAGTTTTCATCTTTCCCCTTTTTCTTTCATTTCTTTTCTGTGGTTTATTCAGCCACCAGTGAGCCACCAAGATGTGGTTAGTAAGCATGTCATGTGATAGGCAATATTTTGCTTTGTAAGGATCCTGCATGATTTGTCATGTGGCTTCCATTTGTTTCCATTTGTTTCTATTTGTTTCAGGCTCATTCAGCCACAGAATCCTTCAGTGAGCCACCAGATGTGTTTGTAAGCATGTCATGTGATAGGCAATAATCTGATTTGTAAGGATTTGTCATGATTGGTCATGCTTCGTCTTGCTTCGTCTTGCTTCATCATGATTTATCATGCTTTGTAATATTATGGACTTTATTTGTAAACTACTTTGTAAGCAGCTGATTCAGCACTGCCAAATGGCATGGTTAGTAAGCCAGTGACTCACTAATGCTGTGATGAGTCATGCTTAGTAAAATGGCCTCCCAAAAAGGTATAAAAGGAGCCCATTCTACACTGAGTAATTATAACTTCCCACTTATACTCTACTCTCATGGGGTAGTTAGTAGAGTTTAAGTGTAGGCCTTTGTCTAGCCTTTGAAGTAAACAGAGACACATGTGCAGATCCTTGCCCAGAGATAAATTATCTGTTATTAACTGGCCACAAATAGTAAGTCCAGGGCAGATAACAAGGATATCAGAGAAAGATTTCCCTCACTCAGTGAGAAGTTGGATTACATATGAGCATGAGAATCAGTCATTACTGTCTGTTAGTATCTGGCGTTGAAAAGCCCAGGGAAAACAGCAACTATGCTACAAGTATACATTATTACAAATAAGTTACTACTATCAGTGAATTATTTAGTATACAAGAGTACTAAATAATAACTTCCCACTTTCACTCTTCTCTCAAACCATGAGAGTCCATAAGATTTAAAGTGCAGGCCATGAAGTGCCTTGAAGTAAGATAAACAATTGTATCAGAGATTAGTTGTATACTACCTTACAGGGGTTGCTTATATAACAATCTATTTATATACTACTTGTTGTGTGCTACCTTTCAGGGGCTGAGTATACAACACCAGAACAGCTTTCATACTAGGCTTTACATATTTAAGACAGACTTCATTACTTGTTGTGTACTACTTTACAGGGGTTGAGTATATAACACCAGAACAGCTTTCTAACTAGGCTTCACATATTTTAAGACAGACTCTCTCTTTTTCAGGAAGGGAGACACGAGAACATGACAAAGTTGAGACAGACTTTCATAGGTTGAGACACAACCTACAAGATTGAAACAGATCTTAGTAACAGAACATCAGGGAATCTACCGAGTATTCCACCAGGGAACAACAAGAAGAGGACACATCAGTAAACCCTCCCAAGAAGTCACATGTTATCTACCACAAAAACTAGAAAAGTGATAGACCATGTACTTAAGGACTGGCAAGAAGTCTTATCCTGTATAGTTGTGTTGTCACTATACACGCATTGTACATAAGACCCTTAAGTAGTAAGACACCATTCACAAGTTGACCAAGCTATCTACTTCAAGCATCTAGATGATGAGCACACCATTATAATGGTTTCAGTCGACAATATGGCCGTTACCTCGAAACACCTGTGCCACATTGACGTGTTCAAATGGGAGCTTCAGAAGCACTTCGAAATCATGGATCTCGACGAGCTAAATTGGCTCCTAGGGTTAAAGGTAGAGCGTGACCGAGCAGGATGCACCATCACCCTTTCCCAAAGAGCCTATGTCGACACCATCCTCCAACACTTCAACCTCTCAGATGCTAAGACAGCTTGGATGCCAATAGAGCCAGAAGCAGTCTTATCAGACACCCAGTCTCCCACCACTCACGCCCAGCATGAAGCCATGATGCATGTGCCCTACCAGTGTGCTATAGGCTTGTTAATGTACGCAGCCACCAGCACCAGGCCTGACATCGCTTTTTCCATAGTTACCTTGTCCCAGTTCATGTGCAATCCAGGTGCAGCCCATTGGGAAGCGAGCAAGTGTGTGTTTCGCTACCTGAAGTCTACAGCTAACTATGGCATTACCCTAGGAGGAACGGAGGTGGGACTGGAGGCCTATGTAGATGCTGATTGGGCATCGCAAGCCCACCATCACTCAATCTCAGGCTATGTTGTATTGCTCAATGGAGGCCCTATCACATGGAGTGCTCATAAGCAACTACTCATTGCATTGTGTACAGCTGAAGCCGAGTACATTGCACTAACTACCATTGGCCAGGAGATACTCTACTTACAGCTACTCATCAAAGAACTGTATGAGCCTCCTACTCTCCCTACCCCCATCTACTGCGACAATCAGGCAGCCATAGCCCTCGCCTCCAATAACAAATTTCACTCCAGAACGAAGCATATCGACCTGTGTTACCATTTTGTCCACACCCATGTCAAAAATGGCACATTCAGCCTTACCTAGGGCTCTGCAGGGGTATGGGTAACCCCTGGGGGTCAGGGGTAAGGGTACTTGAAGGTATGGGTTTGGGTTTGGATCTGGAGAGCCCTGTATCCCTGGACAATTGATAGTACCCCTGGGCCTAGGGATAATATATCCCCAAATTTATTACTATAGGAGTGATGGATAGGTATAAAATTTTGAAGTTGTCAACAGTACAATGGTTATTAGGCTGATTGTGATCTTATATTGTGAGCTGGTTACTATTTGAGTAAGACATCAGCAAAATATAATCAAAGGAAACATTCAAGTTAGTTTAGGTGGTTCATAATGCACAAGAGTTACCTGCCCATGGTTTGAGTCTTATCTCTTGTCTCCTATGGCCTGTGTCATATACCATATATCCGGTTACAGATCCGAAGATCCGGATCTCAGATCCGATCCAGATCCGTTGGACACATCCGTTGTCCGGTCCACAGATCCGATCCGATTCTCATTTCATTTCCTGTTCATATAACTCTAACTACCTTTCATCTCCTTTCGGTATTCCTGTACACCGGTAATCCGGTTATCCTTACTTCCGCTGTTCTTACTGATCCGTTTTAACTTGTACTTCATTTCCGGTTCATGATTAACCCGTTCCGACTTACCAATACACTTTATGTATACTTTGCTTATACTTCGTACATAGCCTCATACCTTTGCTTATTGATCATTCCGTTAGTTATCCGTAGTATATAAACCCTTGTACTTGCGCTGTAGAAGATTAGTTGGAATATCATCTTAGATTGCACTCATCCTGTCTGGACTCTAAGTCCTTCCGTTATCCGTCCGGACTTGAGTACGATACTCTTGTCTACTCCGAGACTTAGGATTGAATCCGATAGTCTATACATCCGCCTCTGTCTTCAGACAGTCTTACTCGTTAGTTTCTAGTTCGGATCCAATCCGGATTAGCCGTTACCCTATCCGTCTGATATCCGGAAGTCTTACCGGATCCGTTACGATACTTATCCGTCCCTCCAGACGCGATATCTTGGTGCTCTGAAATAAGGGGCAATACTCGGGAAAGGGGCACAGCGCACGAGCTGAGGCCAAAGCCCTTCGGATCCGATACCCCTTGAGTACGGTCTTAACAGCCTGCCATACTTGGCTAAGACTCAAGAGGCACAAATTAAATATGTCTCTTCTAGCCTAGATGGTGACAATACCCCTGTACCCATGTGATACCCTTGTACCCTTATAATACCCCTGGGTTACCCCTGACCAAGGGTCAGGGGTAAGACCCCTCTAGGGGTATGGGTGTGGGTTGGGCTCAGGATACCCAGGGGTTACCCCTGCAGAGCCCTAGCCTTACCTATTGCCCCACAGACGACAATGTCACCGATGACAAAACCAGATGAGTTCGCCCTTGAAAGCGCACTCTGTGCCTTCATTGTGTAATACGCACTTCATCACGCTTCGCACTTTTTAACACGCTCCATTGCACTTCAATGCGCTTCAACGCGCTTGAGCGCACTTTCACATTGCTGCACGCACACTTGGCATGCACACGCTTGAGTGCGCTTCGGAGGCACTCGGGTGTACACGTAATAGCAGAGAGGTTAGGGCTTTCTTAAGCGAGCCTCATGGTATCTTAGCGAGCTCATTCCTATCATATAATGGACCCTTGTCGTGTATTTTTCCCTCAGTCATTCTCTCATCCTTCCTTTGGATAGCGGCTGAGGTATGCACTTACTGTCATTGATGTTTACTTTATATCTGACTATGTAGTAGTGCGGTATACACCGCTTTTACTTAGGTGAATAAAGTCGTTCTCTCATCCTTCCTTTGGATAGCAGCTGAGTGCGGTATACACCGCTTTTACTTAGTTTTGTCAACCGATGCCTTTACCAAAGCCCTTCCTTGACCTCACCTTCAGAAACTGTGTGGCCTCATGAGCCTGGACTGCACTTGAGGGGGAGTGTTGGAGTCCAATGATGATAAGGACGCTTAACAGCGGACTAGGTATGAGTGGACCCAAGCTCCGTTCGGCTGAGAAGCCTTCCCACTATGTTTCAAACTGATGTGTTTATTTTATTCCCATTCTACCTGTAGTTAAAAAGAATGTACCCATCATACGAGCATCTCAGTCCTTTTACCGAGACTGAGATGTGAGCCTTAGTTTTATTCCCCTCGATAACGAGCTAACATATCCATTAGAATACATTCTCTTATAGCTCATCTTCCACGTCGTCGCTCGCCTCTACTCGCTAGAACATCTAGTGTCCTGATGAGTCTATCATGTTGCCAACAGATGTTTATGTCTTTAACCTGTGCAATGATATTATGATCCAACGCGATTCCCTTAAATTCGCCATCACACCGCCGCGCTAGCAAAAATGCACCAAAAGACTGTCCAAAGCGAACCATCAAACGCAATACTCATGAGTGAGAATCCGTGTCGAGCCTGACTCTGGTTCTCACTCGTCACGAACATTTGAAGGGTGTAATTATGTGTGTTAAAGCTTCTACATGTCCTGTGGTGACGAAGGGGCAACAAAGAGAGTTTAGTGGACAACCTCATGACTGATGCAAGGTAGGACGACAACAGCTAAAAAACAATCCGCAACACCTAACTTCACAGGAAACCTCTCCCATCCCACCACTCGAGCCTTGCGTGTCCGTCGGTCGTCCTTGAGATACGTGTATCCGCGGCGCAGCCTGAGGCTGACATGATTGCGTTGAACGGGCAGCCTCGTTGCTGTTTGTACGTTGCATGGCTGCGGCCGCTTCAGCGTCACTCTCAGGGGTAATACCATATCTCTGTAAATTTGTTAAAGAGAGTCGGATATTGGCATTGTTAAACACTCACATCTTCCTCACGACAGGGAGCTACTTCAATGCTGCGTATAGAGCTTCCTACAGGAAATGACCTAAAATTCCAACGCCGGTGCGGCAGCTGTATTGATTGTGGTGCATTTGGAGGTCGAGTGTTGAAACGCAGCGAACTGAGCAGACTGCGCCAACGAAGGGTAGACCATGGGCTCGCAGGAGGAGCTCCGGGACGAGCTGTGGGGTTGGTATCAGTGTCCCAGAAGTCCTCGCCCTATACCAGTATTAGACTTGAAAGAACCAAAAAAACGAAAGATTATGCTGACGTATTTCGCCAAGCCTCCTAGTCTGTTGTTGGGCTGCTGCCCGGAGACTTGGCTAGCGTGCAAGATCTAACGAGATAAATAAGCAAAGAATCAGAGTGTTCACAAATTATTGGCGTACAGCATCTCTCGGTCGAGCTGGACGTCCCTGGTAAAGCAGTGAGAGACGGCGCGAAAAGGAAGCACAGAAGACTTGCCTTGAGCTTTGCATCCGATTTTGCATTGCCCTCATCCGCACCCTGAACGACAATTAAACCCCACTCAGAAAAGACGCTGATATCACATAGACACACTCACATGATCATTGCCTGTATGTTTAAGTGCTGCCTCCAGGCTCCATACATATATCTTCGCATCCAATCCACCACTGACGATATATTTTCCATCAGGGGAAATGACAACAACCCAGACTTCATCGTCGTGCAAGAGCGGGTTTCCGACCGGCTGATTGGTCTGGAGGTCCCAGATGCGAACTGAGTAGTCCCTTGCTGCACTAACAAGATGGCTTTCATCAGGGGAAAAACACAAGGAGTGGACGGCATCGGTATGACCATGAAAAATAACAAGCTCTCTCCCATCAATCGACCGCCATTTTCGGATGGTGCCATCATACGATGCGGAGAAAATGTGTGCGCCGTCCTTGAACCAACACAACGACGTCACTGCGTTTTCATGGCCCTCGATCTCCATAAGCAGCTCACCGTCCTTTGACCACACGCGGATCAACTTGTCCTCTCCGCCGCTCGCGAATTTGTCCCCTTGTGGAGAGTATTTGAGAGTGCAAACCATCCCATGGCCGGTCTCTATAGGTGATGCTATTTGTCGGCCAGTATCCGGGTCCCAGCGTCGTATGGTGCCGTACTGCGATCCACTTGCTATCTCCTGGGCATTAGGAGACCAATCAATGCACATCACCAGACCGCCATGCCCCTCCCACGGGTCACCGACCATCCTGCTCTTCCGAATGTTCCACAGCAGTAGCATGCCATCTAAGCTTCCAGATACAACCATTGATTCATCTGGAGACATTGCTATTAATCCCACTGCTCCTCCGTCACCAGTCCAAGGCCTCCCCACTGGTTCTCCGTCTATTGTCCACTGACGAATTGAACCATCGCCTGACGCACTCAGTATATTGCAACTAGTGCTCAAACAGGTCAGGCTCCGAATGAGTTTGGAATGACCCTCGATGATACACTCCGGCACTAAGCTCCCTGGTGGACGTTCTGGCGTCGGTTTCTTCCACAATGTGGTCCCGGTATTATGATTAACGAAGTAGGACCGACCGAATGGTGAGATATGCCATTCACATCCGGGAATGAGTCGTCCGGGATAGTCTATGTTTCATCATAAGTATCTCGTTGCTAGCGGTATATTCTTCGCTAACCTAGTCGCACCCCTGGTAAAGGTCGGTTCAATGATATTCCGAGTGTGTCATGTTGATATGCTACTCTATCATCCAACAACTTATACTGATGCCATTGAGGAGGAAGCGCTTCATTCCCGCCTGCTTCTCGTTGAGTAAGGCAAGGCAACAGGTATCAAAATGCGGTTACTCACCTTCCCAAAGTGCATCCTGGCGATATTGTGCACCATAGCGTGGTGGATTCTTCTCCTTCGTCCGATGAAGTGCGCTAACAATCGGTGAGTTCAACATCACTCCCCGTTCTCCACCTCTCCGTTGTACTGATGTGCTTGACTCGGCCATGACGCTGGCGAAGGTGTTTAAATACCGCTATCTTTACAGACGCGTTGACAGAGCTCGATGATACGGACAGTGAATTGTCGAAGGCGAGGAGAGATGGCAGACGTGATGATCAAATGAAGAGACATGCTAAATAGTCAGTTGGGCATGCTGTGTTTTCAACCGCGGGTCAATGGCAATTCTATCGATTGCCGTACATTCTTTGACCAATGAATATATTGAAATATCATCCCCGACACCCACTTTAGTGTTTGGTGAATGAATTGGTCAAGGCACCTGTACGCTGAACCGCGGGAAAAATGTCTCAACCGGAGGAAACATTTATGTCAGCTCACACGCGTCCCATTTAAAAGACACCACCCTGCTCGAAGCGAGTTGAAAAGCTGTTCCAAACAACTCGAATATAGTATAGGTCAGGGAAATGCGGTGGTCCGGGTATCGTGACTGAAAAGAATGATACCGACGCCTGAGTAACTTGCTTATTTACTTGCAGACAAAGCGACAGTTGCGCACCTCCAATTGCAGTCTAGCGAAGAGAAACGTTGGAGATGGTAGAGGTGATCAAGAAGCCTGCTATGTGATCATCGTCACATACTATAGTACGCGATAGGCGCCTTGCTTTCACAAAAAGCGTTCAAGGTCAACGACTGGATCATGCGCCGAATGGGTGATTATAACGAGCTTACGGCGTGATCCTTTTCATCAACTCAATCGCACCATATCGCTCAAACCAGTCAAATAGATGCAACGCTATTTGAATGGTTCGAGGGATATGATTAACATGAACAGATGGTGGTAGTGTTGGAGAACAATCGCAACGTCATGGCCTTGCCCTTGAGGGTCGATATCGCCAAGGCGAGGTACGGAGTGGACTCTATTGTATATATAAACTAAGTGATTTTGTGACGGCACGATGCGAACTCACTGCGTTATGGCAGACACGGTAACGAAGTTGATTTTTGTGCTCGCTGATGATGTATGGAGGGCCTAGAAGATGACGTGATGGGGGCTTGTTAATACTGGAAACAAAAAGGAGAATATAGCCGAGTCGGTTCAATTAGAATCAGCGGATAGTAGAAAAATGTCGAATTCTACATACCCCAAATTTATTTCCCTTCATGATCCAGATCGCCAAGGCAGGTGCAAATTCATGGCACTCCTTAACGCATGGATCAATGTTTCCATGAGAACCAGAGGGGGAATCTCGGTTTGACGTGAGATTATTGTGAACATGTGAATGACGATGGGACGATAAGATGTGACGAAGGCTGGCGTGCAAAGAAGTGTACCGAGTTATAGGATGATAGAGTAGAAGGTAAATTGATGTAGGTTTGACTCACCAGCATAGTTCCCTAGCTCGATTCCAAGACTGTATTGATCGATGCAAGTCTGCCGGTCTCCTCGTCTCCGGAATAGCTAGTTAATGCTTGCAAACATAGTCCGTTGTAGAGAACTCAACTGCCAGGCGTGGGAGTCGGAATAGTGAGAAATCCTTGTAAGTCAACTAACTGGTGCGTTCGACAAACCCATCCTAGATAGCGTGGGAGTCTGAGACAAACAGCTTTGGTGAAACCAAACACTGACTTCCGTCCAAAGCTCTTTCCTCTGACTACAGGAGATTAGTATGTTAATGCATATGAAGTCTGCTGGTAGAACTACCTTTCGACCTCGTGTTCTCAATGACACTCGAATTTCGAATTCATTTGTGGAGTCCGGGGTATGGGATATACTGCTAGGCCCCCTTCATTTTGATGTTGTAAACTTGAGAAGCTGTATGGCTTTCTTCCTCATGGACAGGCTCTTACGGGGTAGGTGATGTGTGAGTGATGTTCCCTTGCTGCTTTTCAGTCGGTTTGGCGCATTGTTTTTCTCCGATACAAGTGCTTGCCGCTGCGCGGCTCGTTGGATGGATCTGGTTCAAATATAATAACAATTCTTTATACACGACGTTGGACGTATTGAAATCGTCATTTGGTTTGTCTTCTGAAAATAGGATGCGTGAATCGTCTCGTTGACGGATCCGTGAAAGGGCTGTGTACAGTTGACCGTGTGCGAAGACTTCGCAGCGAAGGTCGAGAACGGTCTTGTCAAGGGTTAGACCTTGGCAACCATTGAAAGTCGTTGCATATGCAAGACGGAGGGGAAATTGTAGACGATGAACAGTCCAACTTGCGCGTGGGGGTGTGAATTCGAAGCGGATGCGGGGGATGCATTGAGTATCTCCAAGTTGACATGTCCTGTTGTTGATGACTCGAACCTCGACATAACGGCGGTGCAATTGTTGTATGATGAGGCATGCATTCTTCACCAGTCCCTTCTGAACAGACATATTGCGCCTAAGTGAGCAAATACAGCCCTGCGTGAGATGAAGTTCGTGCTTGGAGATTCCATTTTGTGAGAGAATTGCGAGAAAATCAGGTGTCGCTTCAGGGTGATCTGCTATGAGCTGATCATCTTCTTTTACAGTGTCAGCACTGTAGTATACGACTGTGAAATATCATCAAGACGGATTCAATTTTTAGACAAAACGCGAGAAATTGACCTTCTTCACCAGGTAAGATATCAAGTATCTTTGTGTTGAATTCATCAACGTAGGAGTTTTGGGGGCTAAGAAGCGCCCGTTGTAGGCAGGTAGGTGGGTCTGCAAGTACATGACGCGGGAAAAGGAAAGAAATCGCTTCATCGAGTGTGTGTATGTGAGATAGGATGTCAAGAGAGACGCGAGAATGGGCGTGGTCTTCACCTATACGGTCAACAAAGCTCGTGTATTCAACGTCTCTGGCTCCGCGGATTGGACTATGTAAGGACCTGATATGGAAATCTGACCATAGCGGAGAGGACTTGATTGAGGCGAGTAATGCAGGTGTTACACCAGAACCTTTTACAATGGGTGCAACTTGACGGAAGTCACCTAAACCAACGAACGGAATGCCACCGAAAGATGGATATCGAGACCACTGAATAAATCAGAACTGACCACTCCAGCTATGGTGACGACAGGTCGTATTGGTGGAGTATCAGATGGCATTTCGTGTAGCTGTAAGGACTATTGAGCCGGAAATATATATATGACTGGATGAAGAATTGACAAACATACTATCATCGCATCGATTTCAATGTCGTAATCTTCCGTGGAGTTGCCTTCACCGACGCAGGTGTTTTCTCGTACAGACGCAACTTTGCCTACAACCAAATAGAGTCTGTTGTCAAGTGGATCCATATTTGCTTGAGCTAGTACGAAATGATGTACAACGGCTTGAGCCGAGCAAGGAGAACCATCTTCGGAGAGGCCAAGGTAGACCTCTCCGTCATGTGACAGTTTTGGGCTTCTGAGCAAAGATGTGGCGCGAGTTGGTCAAAGGAAGAATTCCAGTTAGAATGGATGAACCGGGCATAATAGATCAAGTCATAAAGCACAAATGATGTGTGGGCAAACTGATGAAGAACGACTCAGAATTTATATTTTTTGTTGTGCGTAAATGACGTCGACATGTTTTGGAGCTGCGGTGTTAAAACAGCAAGATGACGCAGATGAAAGGGTCAGTAAGGAATTGATGATGTGCTCGCAACCAAATGAAGTAAAGTGGAGTTTTATTTCGTGAGCACGAGGACTCGGCAATGTTGTAAGTGATGGAGCGAAGCTAATGATGGCGCAAAATACTAACGTTAGTAGGTTTCTGAATGGTAGTAGTGGTAGTAGAAGTTGGTCAAGTAAGCGCACGTGAGACGCACGCGGGTGGACGCCGCGCTCCAAGTCATCATAAGATTATATATTGTGGATTTCATCACATTCAAACCAACTGGCAACACCCCATCACAGATTCTCCAAAGGTCAAAAACGAGCCTCCAGTCTCCTCTCGGCCGTCTCCTAATCCATCGTATCAGCATTAACCCCAGGCCCAGTAGCAACCTCCCCCGCACCAGTTCCAACATCAACACCTTCCCTCCCTCTGCATACCCTCAAGCAGCACCACCTCCCTACACAGATCCATACCCGGCGCTTCCGTTTCCTCTTCCTTACGCACACCATCATCAAACGCGAACTCTCCACGCATGCGCCCCACGTACTTGCACACTCGCACCCATACTCACGCCCCTGCCCCACGCACAAACTGTTGGCTGGAAGATGAGGAAGACGGTGAATGCTGGGAGGGTCATGATGTCATCTTTACTCACGCCTACCCCCTCCGTCTCCGTCTGCAAAACGCCCGATTCACTCGCACCCACCAAGAAAGAAACGACGACGACGACGACGACTGGAATTGGTAGCAGTTACCATTGTCCACTTTTGACGTTCTCTGGCCGTTTTTGAACGATGAAAATTAAGCTCTGCCTCAGTGTGTGCGAAGCGTATATGGTATTGTATGTTTACACTACAGATATTTACAACTCCTTCGTTCGTTCAGGCTGGCCAGACGGCAACGAGTTTTGATGACGATGACCGCGGTGGAGGATAAAAATTGGGTGCGTATATACGGTAGACGGGAGGGATATATTTATAGATATTCGTTGTTCTGTGCGCTATTACACCTGAGACACAGCCGAATAAGAGTCCACGGCAAATGCTGTTCAGAACTTCAAATTGGGTGAGATATTCGAAATCGATACATTCATAAATATGTCCCGGGATATGTATTGCATCCACCCATAGAACTTTTCTGACCGTGTCCCAGGTGTTACTTGCACTCGATGTGCTGTTGCATCCTACTATAACAGTCGAAATTACATGTACGAGCTTGCTGGGTTAGAAAATTTGCTATGAGTGATCGGTATCAATGAGTAATGCTTCTAGATTTCCAACGAGACGTTGCCATAATATTAGCGCGTTCATGTAGATACAATACAATTGTTTGCCGGCACGAGGTGCACGGCGCGGGAGAAGAAGCTCTCTAGCCATGAAAGAGACAGTTTCAGATACTAGTAGGCTGACCGCATGTCTGCCGCGACGTGACGTCGGAAGGAGCAATAGACAGATATGCAAGCGCTGGCCAGAGACTCAGGCTCGCAGGGATAAGGAGAGATAGAGGCGAAGATTCTGATGTGACAGGCAGGATGGATTATCATCCTCGGATGTTGATGGTAGTCGCCAGGATGATTGATAGTGACTCCATCAGATCTTGTCGCAGAATTCACGAAGGGAGATGAATTTTTGTCGAACGAGGGAGTTAAATCGGAACGTACGTTCATTGATATCGATCGATGAGAGGAATGAGCAGCGGGCGTAAGTGTTGGGAGGCAAGACATTGACAGACAGCCCATGAGTGCATGAGTCAGCCATGTGTTTTCTGAATGGACTCGCTCTGAGTCTATGATACTAATCATTTCCTAATTTGTCCACTTCCGCGTCCTTCACATGAGGCGCAACGTGTCGTGGTGTATCGTCATCCACTATGTACAATCCAGGTTAGCTACCTGAATCGTTCCATATACTATTGCGCACTGAACCTTTCCATAATCAGAGTCTTTTGAAGATCTCAAACATGTCTCATGATTACTGAAGTAACATGCAAAATACTTACATAAATCACTCAAATCTTGCCCGAGAAACAGGCATGCAACAGGCTACATAGTGGGTTTTAGAGTCCGCGCACGTATTAAATTATGATGATGATGAACACAACTTATATAAGACGCAACTAGTAGAATCTGCCAGTGGGAACCGAGAACTAGACTCGCTTGCGACGCGAGTAGTAATGAGTGCCCTGTTATTGTTCCGAAATACTAATCGGCTCGCCCGCAAACAACTTTAAATTCACTTCACCCACTCATCGAGCGAGTGATGAGTGGTCCGAAATACATCGACTGGGAAAGTTTCCGAAATAAGCTAAGTACTACATAATAGTGGCGCTCAAGGCGTTTTCCTGAAAACTCGGTAAGCTCGGTAAGCTCCATAAAACGTCGGCTAAAGTATCTTGAGTTTCGCTGCAATTCAGGGTTAGTCAAATACGGCGAACACCGGCATGTCGTCGGAGTGTGAAATATAATGCCTGCCCTACGACCACGACTTCGTCGGTCTGCACGCCTGCAGACCATCTCTCAGAACATCGATCCATCGTCTCGCAAGGATAGCAAGAAACGAATGGAACCATCTGGTCCTGTTACTCGTGGAAGGGGGAGAAGGGGAAGGGGAAGGGGAGGGGGAGGGGGAGGGGGAGGGGGAGGGACCAATACCCAAGATTTGTCGCCAGCCACCATTTCGTGGCATAACGTCCCTATGCGCACCAACAAGCTTGTTGATTACCTCGTCGACCATCCGCCAGATTGTGCCATTTTGTTTGCAACCGAGACTAGCAAGAAGTCTAGCAACTATCAAGCTGACTTGGGCCGCGCATCAGGCAAGGACAAGGGGGAGATCCACAGTGTTATCGCGAACTATATATTTCACAACGATGCTACATACGGGAGCTGGTATGCCACCAACCCTGTCAAGTTCCGTGACTCTGTGGCCAATCGCATCACATTGTAAGTGTCTCTCTATCTATCTTGCTATGTGAAGTCGTGCTGACTGAATGATGTGAAGTCTACGGAACAAATTCCGTGATATTCGTGCTGAATTTGAGTCTACAGGCGCAGGCATTGTGCCGATTGACTCAGAGACGTCTGATAACTTACATCGTGAGTGTCCCGCTCATGTTTCATTGATATCGCTAATAAAATTCATAGGTAAAATTGAGAAAGAATTTCCGTGGTACAACGACCTCTACAGGATATGGGGATCCAACCCCTCGTTTTCTGCCAAAACGAGCTCATCGAAACCAGGCGCCGACCACGCTGGTGACCTATTCACGCTAACTCGTCCTGCGGGAGGTTCGCAGAACCCTCCTTCAGGCGCCCATCCACGACTCAACATATCCATCCCTAACTCTGCCGCAGGCAGTTCTGATTCCCCACAGTTCATAAACTATCCCCGCCCTCCTCCAAGTATTGGAGGCAGCTCAACCGACTCCCCTGTGCAAACGGCCTATGCATCTCTTCCCCGGAGTGCTCCACCTACTGGTCCTGCTGGCCCCCCCCCAACTCAACCACCTTCTCCCTCAATACGCTCAGGGAGCCAGCGGCACCAGTGCCGCTGGCTCCTCCCCACAATGGAGCTTTTCTCAAGCTCCTGCAAGCAACCATCCAGGCAGCACCGCTAGCTCCCCCCTCCACTTCGCCCATATGCCCCCTCCTCCCACATTCAGCCGTGAAGATTATTCTCCGGCCCCTCCGGAATTCAACGACTACGAGCCATCTTTTGATGATGGCCGGCTTGCTGATGGTATGGAGGACCTTCATATGGACGACATGGACGACATCCGTCGTGATGAACATGTATATAATTTGGACAGCCCACCCAAATCGAAAAAGGCGCGCGGAAAGAAGTGACAATTACCTTCGTCTCCCACTCCGTCGCCTCCCCAGTCTGTTGCACCTCCTTCTCGCACCTCCAACCACGACAGTCGCAGCTCGTTCAAATTGCACGCCAATCAAGTCATCGCGCGTGAGGGCACCTCTTCATCGAAGGTTTCGTCCAATCCGTCCTCCCCTCAGCAGGCGTCTCCGACTTCCCAAACCTCGTTCTCCGAGAGAGCGAGCAGCAGGGAGTCGGTGAAGAAGCGTCTTCGAACGGAGGTCCAGGAACAGGTCGAGATGCTAAATGACGACTTGGAGAGCATGCACTCCGAGAAGCTTGCCTTGTACCAACTCAAGAATGAGCGGCTGATGGTCAAGCTCAACGCAAATCGGCAGGACAAGGAGCACGTTTTCCTACGTGAGGAGCGCGCCCACGAGCGCTCAGACGCTGCACTCATCCATCAACGGTCGCAGGAGAGCAAGGCGCAGGAGATTCGTTTGCGGGAAGCGGATGCAAAGGCTCTCGAGTTAGAGAGGGAGGTGATGCTCTTGCGTATTGAATATGCCAAGCTCAACAAGCAATGATCTATGTTTTCTCTTTGTTTTTTGCACCTCGTCATATGTTTTTTTTCTTGCCGCTGCATGTTGTCATTTGTTTGATAATCCTACAACTACTTACTAGCATGTATGTAGTACATTTGTATGTCAAAGCTTATACTTGTTTCAACTTATCCTTGCCTGTGCTGAGCATTTGAGTGAGGACTGTCAAATTGCACTCGTTCGGAGTCGCCTTCATTTATCTGGACCATTTTCGCTCACCTGGACTCGTTTGCACTCGTTTAGGCTTGTCTGCACTCGTTCGGAGTCGCCTTCATTTATCTGGACCGTTTTCGCTCGCCTGGACTCGTTTGTACTAACTGGGGATGTTTGTTGGGCGTCTTCGTCATCCATGTCCATCCGTCTCTCCTCGCTGTCTTTGTCACACAGGTGCAACTTTTCCTGCAGCTTCGTCCTTATCACATCAAATAGCTTTTGTGTATGCTGCTGAGATTCGTAAACATCGTTGTAGTTGTATTATCTACATATACATGTATCTGACTGGCTATTTGATCATGATGTTAACCGCATTTTTTATCACTAAGTCTCGTTCTGAAGTCCGACTGTGATGCCGACCTGAGCCGCCCTTATGTCAGGATTTTCAGGCTATTTCTTTGAACTCTTAACCGAACTTTGCCGACGTTTTATGGAGCTTACCGAGCTTACCGAGTTTTCAGGAAAACGCCTTGAGCGCCACTAATTTACAACTTTACTTGCTACTCATCGGGCGCTCGGTTTGGGATAGTGCAGGATTGATTACGGACTCGAGGTTCCAAATGTCAACGGCAATGCCATATGTAAGAATGGAGTCTACGTTCCACTTAAATAGAGCAACTTGAAAAGTTTCAAAGCCCAGCTTGCAGAATTTTATTTGTATGAAGATAGATCATAATGGTCGCATTTGCTGACCTTTCACTCTCCTTTCTTTTTGGCCTCTCTGGCTTCACAAAACCTGATACCTCTTCAGGATCTCTCGATACCAGAAATGTCCTTCGAAGCACAGTTTGCGAGCAGATCGCAGCAAATGTTTCATCGAGCTCCGTAGTGTATTACAGCGGTGCGTCTAGTACTTCCAGAGGCTTCTAGCCAAGTCCTTAGTGGCAGCGAACTCAAATTTATATAGGCTCGAGTCAATATACCAAGGACAATTATCACTGGTCCTCGTCTAGTAGTCAGACCTCTAAATGTTCCTTTGAGCCCGCAACAACTGAAGACATTGGAATCGCGGTATGTGCGAAGCCAACAAACTCAGCACTCACCTCCTGACGTTTCTCATCAGCTTCGAATTTTGGGAGAGACGCAGACACCATTTGGAGTGAGTAGCAATGGCTCCTGCTTCCATTATATCTTGATGACATTAACTGTCACTGTTAAGACCGTACTCAAGGGGTATCGGATCCGAAGGGCTTTGGCCTCAGCTCGTGCGCTGTGCCCCTTTCCCGAGTATTGCCCCTTATTTCAGAGCACCAAGATATCGCGTCTGGAGGGACGGATAAGTATCGTAACGGATCCGGTAAGACTTCCGGATATCGGACGTATAGGGTAACGGCTAATCCGGATTGGATCCGAACTAGAAACTAACGAGTAAGACTGTCCGAAGACAGAGACGGATGTATAGACTATCGGATTCAATCCTAAGTCTCGGAGTAGACAAGAGTATCGTACTCAAGTCCGGACGGATAGCGGAAGGACTTAGAGTCCAGACAGGATGAGTGCAATCTAAGATGAGTGGAATCTAAGTTGATATTCGAACTGATCTTCTACAGCGCAAGTACAAGGGTTTATATACTACGGATAACTAACGGAATGATCAATAAGCAAAGGTATGAGGCTATGTACGAAGTATAAGCAAAGTATACATAAAGTGTATTGGTAAGTCGGAATGGGTAAATCCTGAACCGGAAATGAAGTACAAGTTAAAGCGGATCAGTAAGAACAGCGGAAGTAAAGGATAACCGGATTACCAGTGTACAGGAATACCGAAAGGAGATGAACGATAGTTAGAGTTATATGAACAGGAAATGAAATGAGAATCGGATCGGATCTGTGGACCGGATGACGGATGTGTCCAGCGGATCTGGATCGGATCTGAGATCCGGATCTTCGGATCTGTAACTGGATATATGGTATATGACAGTCACGAAGATCAAAAGTGGAGGACACGCCACGAATGCAGGCTTCTCTTCCACCTCAGGAGTCGAAATTGCGATGTATTCCTTTTCAGATATTGTATACAATTTGTCCGCACAAACAGCAACTTTGGGCACGGGCGCAATATGGGATGATGTTTATGTTGCACTCGAAAAATATAACATGACTGTCGTAGGACCGAAAATCACTGGTATTGGAATCGGAGGCATTGTTTTGGGAGGAGGTACGATTTTACCAAAGCCTACGACGGAAATGAAGCTCATTTTGTTTGTTCACTAGGATATTCGTATTTGACTAATCAGTATGGTATGAGCATCGACAGTGTCATAGCCTACGAACTTGTTGTGCCCAATGGGACAGTGGCTGAGATCACAGATTCCACAAATACTGATCTGTTCTTTGCGTTGCGGGTGAGTTTCCAGCGGTCTAATCACGTCAACTATATTAACTTTCTATCATTTCAAGGGGGGATTCAATAACTTTGTGTGTAGCGCCAATTGATCAGTTGACGGACGTACTGACAATAGCAGGGCATCATGACAACGGTCACCGTCCAAACATATTCTCAGTCTCTAGTCTGGGTAAGGACTCGAAGTCTGGGTAACTGTACGCTGACAATTATATCGTGTGCAGGGTGGACTTATCACGTATGGGAAAGACCAATGGGACGCAGCAAGCGCAGCTATTGCCAACTATTCAGCGAATGTCACCGATCCAAAGGCCTCCATATACAACACATATAACTATGTCTCTGGAGTGGTGCGTCGGCTATCACCATTCTACGCTTACTGCTCAGTGAGTGACTGACGTGTTGCCTTGCAGGCAGTGATGGCGAACATGCTCTTTTATGATGCTCCAGCACGTCCTGAGGGCATATTCGATGAATTCTTGTCTATTGATGCCATCTACGAAGACATTTCTACCAGAACCTATGTAGATCTCATTCAGTCATTCCCCTTGAATGGTACTTCTGGTCTTCGGTGAGTTAGTGCGGAACACAAGACCGTCTGCTTTGCTCACATGAAGACAGATCCGTGTTTAGTTCAATGGCGATGGAGGACGTTACAGTGCCTGTGTTGGACATGATTATGAATGAGACACTGGTAACCACTCCTTCCTTTTGATCTGGATGCATCGTTGACGCATATAATATTGTTCAGACCCGGGGTCCAGAATTGGCAGATAACGCCAGTGCTGTATTTGTCACATATAGCGTGGACGTCTTCTTGCCTACGCTCTACGACCATGTGGATTCGCCGACCACATACCCACTGTCACACAGTCAAGGTTACTCATATATCGAAATCTACTGTGGTTGGGAAAATGCGAGCTATGATAATACAGTATTCGACACTGTCGACGCAAGCTCCGAGTATATGACAGAGGTACTCACAAGTTATGGTCAGGATATCGCGGATGTTGCTGTCTACCCGAACCACGCACCTCCTGGCATGAGTTTGGAGAAAATGTATGGTAGTAATGTACCTCGTTTGCAAGCCATCAAGAACGATGTCGATCCGGACAATGTGATGGCACTGACGGGCGGTTGGAAATTCTAGTTCTCATTCTTACACACAAAGATGTAGATACACATTCGTTTTTACCTATACCCGCTGTCTACAGTAGAATCTTGTACATATTATACTTACTATGTATGTACATGCAACAGTTGTTACGTTTCTTATCGGGTGATAACTAGTAGTAGAGTACTAGCCAGTATTGGTCAATACAAATCAATTATTGTAGCTTGACACTGTCATCATTAATATAAGCCACCAAAAGTGCTAGCTGCGCCTCTTCATAAAAAAAAAATATCTGTTGCCATAGCCAAGTGGAATATAATGCTCTCAATCTGTCAAACAGCCTGTAAAAGTATGAGAAGAGAAAAATCTTGGATGATTTCAGAGGACCTTACCGTTCACGTCTGCCACGATGTAAGATGGGCACAACTAAACTGCAGCACCTTACAGGAAGATTATCCTGTCCCATCAATTGAACCTTGGGTTTTTTTTTTTTTTGGAATCAGGGTTTATTGTCTGTTTGGGGCGAAACCCTATGATTAGTGATGTGCCGGGCCTGGCTTGGCCTGAAAGCCCAGGCTTGGGCCTGGCTTCAGAGGGCTCGGGCTTCGTCAAAACCCAGGCCAGGCCCTTCCAGAGGGCCTGGGCTTGGCTTGGGCCTGGGCCAGGGCCTTCGAGGTGAAAATGTGCAAAATGATATATTCTACTATTCAAGTGGAATTGTAGGTTTAAACATCAATATCAGAGTCCTCTGACTGCAAGATACTACCCTCATCACCATGCTCATTTCCGCCGCAAAATTCAGCCTCCAACTCAATCTCTAGGACAGAGGTGGGAGCAGGCTCACGAAAAACCAAATCCCGCTGATACATGAAGTGAAGGACTTGAAGTGCCTCCACCACGTCAGCCTTCAAGCGATTGCGACATTTCGTAATAGTCATCCCAGCAGCTGAAAAAGCCCGTTCACTAGACACCGAAGACGCCATGATACAGAGATAGTCACGGGCCAACGAGGCCCAAACAGGATAACATTGAGCATTAATCTACAAATTCAGGTCAATAAGTCATCATATCCAATAAACAGTTGAGCACATACTCCCCACCACTGGATGATGGACATATCGTTGGGCACTGTTTCGATGGTGTTCAAATAGAGGTTAAATTCCCTCATCCATGGCCCCTTTGGATCAATAGGTATGTCAGCCTCGATCTCGCTGCCACTGTCCTCATCACTCGATAACTCCCGAAGCACCCTGCCCAACTTTGCTGACCCCCTCTTCCTGGGTGACAAAGGAGCATTGTCCTCACTGTATATCTGGATATATCTTTCCTTGAACTTCGAGTGACGTGTCAGAGCAAAAAAAAATAAGAAGAAATGAACTTACAATTTTGTTCGTAACTTCGAGGACCTCCTTGTGCAAATCCTTGCCCCAGAATCTCTTGAAATGGCTATCTTTGTGATTGGGATCAAGTACTTCACACGAGTGAGCAGAAAAGCAAAGTCGATGTAAGAAATTGACATACACATACTAATGATATAGGCATCACATTCTGCGGACTTCTTGTAGTACTCATGGATCTTGTCAGTAGCAGCCGTTAACACAGCATGAAAGGGAGCATATTTCAGGCTATTCGAGCGAGAGGTCCAGGCCTTATAAAGACCCTCAAGAGCAGGAAGGGCAAAATAAAGGGCAGGTCCAGTATCAGATGAGAAGGCTTGTTGGGCATTATCTGCATGCTGTTCAGGACAATCAGTGATGAACATCAATTATAATAAAAAGACGAACGGCAAGTAAATTTACGAATAACTTAACGCGATCCCATTCATCAGACTCAAGCTTGAGTGCATCAATCTTTGCCCGCTTCATGAGGTTGGTCTCCTTCTTGCCGAGTTCATAAACAAAGGTGTCAACAAACTTTAATCATTCAGTACCGACTCAAAACATGCAGTAGAAATAAGTACTTACTTGCTTCTTTTTCTCAGCTCGGTCAAGCATCACATAGGTAGATGACCAACGAATAGGCATATCAAGAAGAAGCTGGACTGGGGTGACACCCTCACTTCGAGCCTGAATATCTTTAAAAAGCTGCTTGCGGGAAGCAGACGAACGCTCCTGAAAAGCTGTCAGCAGCCATCCTCACATAGATAAGAAATAGTACATTACTTTGACTGTAATCGCACGAATAAGGCCTACCTCATCCCGACAACCATTCTCTGTATGAATGGCAAGTTCAGCTTGGGCAGGATCATAATAGGCAGCTTTGCTATATGTCGAGATCAGGGCGCGAGTGGCAAGATGGATCACATGTGCAAGACACCTGCGAAGAGCTAAATTGCTGCCTAGGATGTATGAAGAACAGCGTACCTGATACGATGCTTCTTGGGTTCGAAGGTCTTGCCACTACGAGCCTCGATTCGAAGTGCAAACTCATCAAGCATAGTGTTGTTGTTTGAAGCGTTGTCGCATGTGATATACCCGATCTGTTACTGTGTAAACAACTGGCAGTCATACTACGAAATGACGAACCTTGTGGGCAATTCCTACTCGATCAACAATTTTGAACAGTGCCTGGCCGAGTCGCGTCCCATTGTGTGCATTATTGAGGAGCGTGAACCCAATCACAGCACTCTGAATTTCCCAAACCCCGACAGACAGTTCTTTGATCCAATGGCCAGTGACGGCAAAATATGCCTCCACATTTTCTGCCTGCCAAGCATCACGCGTTAGATTGACAGCACCCGTTGCAGCCTTACTCTGCTCGAAGACATCAGAAACGAGTGAGAGTTAAGCCATTCCAAACTTACATTAAGCCGTTCCTTTAATCTTGTCATCTGCTGCTTGAAGATAGAAATAATTTCAGATCGTGTTGCCTTTCGATTTGGTATGAGGACACCCGTTGTGGCCCGTGAAGCAGTATCAATCATTTTCTTAAAGCTCGGATGATCAACGGCTTGAATCGGCTGAGAAGGATATCAGTATCTAGTTCTAGTTACATCACACTGAATATCTGTACCTGGTTAGTAGATGCCAACCACTCAATTGCAGCTTCACAAAAAAGCTTGTCAGAATATGGGAGAACATGTTCATGTGGTTGAACCTCATGAAGATGAGGATCGAGACTGCCCTGCTGTGCATTCGCGATAGCGGCTGCATTTTTTCGTTCCTTCACGTCCGGAGGCAGCATGGATTCAAATTTGTTAGCCTTGCACCATTTACGATATGCATCCTATACAGCACCACAACACATAAGTAAAGGCCCGAGGGATGAGAGATAACTTACTAAGTGTCTGTATGCAAGATGACGTCGACACGTCGATGTGTCGCTCACAATTTGATGAGGCAAGCCTTTCTTGCTGTGATCCCATGAGTGTTGTTGAGAATGCAATACAAGTCGTTCACTTACCAGCACAATTTACAATCTCTGACATTACGAGTCTTGCCGTCCTTCGACTTTGCAGCATAAGGTGCTCCAAAGAAGGCACTTACGTCCATGGTCTTGTCCTCCCGGCGTGCCTTCATGGTCATGCTGATGTCTTGAACATCAATATCTTCTAATAATCCATCGTGATCCACGGCATCTGATTGAACATGTCCTAGTATACAATCAAAATTAGTGTATATTCATATTACTCGTTGTCAATACTAGACGTACCTCTTGTTGCGTTGCTCGTGTCTGAGACTGTGGTGCGGGCATCGTCGATACACTCGAAGCCTTCACTATCAAGTGTTCCTTCAAAAGTGTGAGCATTAGTAACAGATGAGGCATCAAAGGTTTGGACTTGCCTGTGTGCATTTCTGTGGGTGCTGTGGATTCGGTGTCTGTCAAGCACATTAGAGGAAAATCGTTAATATCAAGTTTAAAAGAATCACATACCTGTGAGTACATCAAAGGATGTATCAACATGGTCATTTGCAACAGCACGTCGCAAGCGTTTGCCTTAAGACTGTAATCAGCATGAGATGAAAGACGAAAAAAATACTTACTTTCATGGGGCCCATCCTCCATAGCACCCTCGTCAGGTGCACATTTGTCTGCTGACAGACTGCCTACATAATCGGCTGCTCGTTTGCAGCTTGATTGTGCCGGCTTTTGAGTGATGGCAGGTGGAGGAGGCTTGTTCCTGTGAGTCGTGAGGACAGTGTTACAGTTCGGCGTGGTCGAGATACAATGTGCGCTGATGTGGATTCGTCATCAGACACCACATGCAGCATTGTTATGAAAGTGAGTGGACTCAGTGTGCAGCCAACATTACAGTATTTACTTGCCTTATCTAGAAATATTAAAACTATACAGTTTTACCTTTTTGGATTTGCCACCACCAAACCTTCCGCTGAGGACAAGCCAGGGCCCAGGCCTGAGGCTCGGGCCATGTCAAATATCAGGCCAGGCCCTAGGCCCTGGGAAGCCTGCCTGTGGGCCCGGCCTGGCCTGGCCTGGTGAGGGCTTGGCCTCAGGGCTTGAGGGCCTCAGGCCCGGCCCTGCACATCACTAGTGGGAATAATTGATATTGTGGAGATTCCCAAAATGGGTGATGTTTTTGGTGTTGTGGGGTAATTTCCACACTGTGTGGCTGGAAAATGTGAAAATATCATGTGTGGGAATATGGTGGAATTTCAGGATGTATGTGACAGTGGAGGATCCCAGATACATGATACATCTCAGACACTAGCTTACAGCCACTGGTGAATTACTGGATTGATGTATCCTATTTTTCTTGGTGGTTACAAGGACTGATACATCATCACTACAGCTACTGGTGGCCTGAGCCAAAGGGGGCTTGAAAGGAGATTGAGGGCTGATCGAAACAGGTTAAGGTGCGATTGTGACGGGATTGAGAGAGGAGGAGCGTGAATTTATTAGAGTCATAATAATAGGGAGTTCGTCAAATGATGAAGAGTTCTGATGTCAATGGTGTTGGGAGAGAAGGAACTGATGATTTAGGATGTCATGGCAATGTATTTGTCATTGTTTCAATTCAAGCTCCGTCGATTCTGCATCATCGGGTCTTGAAATTCATTGCAACCCCCTGAGACAATGTGAATGTCTAATATATGTAAGGACAGAGTGCATGTTCCACCTGAGCTCCACATGCACTCCAAATCAACCTTCAAGCATTCACTATCCTTGTGCACTCTGAATCGGCAGTCTTCTAACATTTGTGTGCGTTGTTCTGTTTCTACAAGAATTCTTGCTTTTATCCTGATGATCACAATAATAAATATTCCAGAAGGATTCCATCCATACACCAACTTCGTCAATCTTCATTGATACACTGGAGGAATACTGCTCATGGATGCATCTGAATCAATCTTTGAACCTCATCTGTCATATCTCTAATATCATCATTGACTCCAGTGCACCTTCCTAATATCTCCATGGAATGTTACAGTACTCATCTGCACTTGTCTATGCAGCTGTATCCCACTGTCAGGATGTGCATGATCTTGTTTTTTGGCCTGCTTACCTGACATTGATGGTGCTGTGCCCATCTCAGGCTGGGTGACCTCATCTTTTGATCTTTATTGCTCATTCTCGCTGTGCAAAACCCGACATACCCTACAGATGTCAAGGCCTTGCACTGGAGAAAGTCGTGCTTGATCTGCACACAGATTCTGAATCATTCACACACTGAGAGTTATATCACCCCACACTTTCAAGAGTATGGTGCCAGTGACACATTCAAACACTATATGTAAGAGAAGAGGAAAAGCGTAGTGTACAGACATATCTTGTTGTAATTCATAGTAGAAGATGTCCAGAGGTGAACAGATTGCTTGTATTAATGAAGAGTGAAATGGGTGATTCAGGATAACTGGGGAATAATGAAAGGAAACAAAGTAAATCTATCTGTGAGACCAAGTTGTGCAAGTTTCAGAATCTGTTACAGTTGCCCACTTCCCTCTAGCTCTCCCTCTCCTGCATCCATGTCCACGTCCACTTCTGCTAATACTGCCTCCCAATATCTCAGAAACTTGCACTTCAACCTCTTCAAGTGGCATCAAGTCTGAATCCCTCACATCAATGGGCGGCCTTGTGGTGGTGGCAGTAATAACATTATGTTCTGAATTGATCATGTCTGAATCTGTTGAGGGTGAAAAGTTCTGGATTGGCTCGGGGACCACAACAGGATTGGCTGCTTCAAGAGCAGCCACTACCTGGGCCGATGCATTGGATTCATCACCTGAATCACTGTCCATGTCAAGTGCTACGAGTGCATGATCAATAGCATCTGTGTGGTCTTCTTGTTCCACAGATTCAAGAGCCGAAGCTTTTGCAGCACTGAAGATATAGTGATTAATATTAGTGACAATTGCTATGATGCGCCTCATTGTCCATTTGGTAAACAAAACTTTCTTGTAGTGAAAGAAAAGGTTCTTGTAGTTGATATTTGACTTCTTCCCAATGCCACTGCTTGAAAACTCAGTATTGGGGAAAAGTAGAAATATCACCTGCCATAATGCATGAGAACTCAAGTGATCAATAAATGAACTGATACCTTATGATGACTGCTGCCCAAGCTACCAATCCTGGTGTGACTTGGCAAACACTCCACTTGAGAGAGTTCATATGTGCGCTGCCACCACTTGAACCTTGGTGGAGTGAGGTAACACCATGTAATGAAGCTTTCAGACTCTGAGATATAATAAATCGTCAGCACAAGAATGGTGCTAGTATTAATGGACTCACTCGAGCTAAGAGCTCCCAGTTCCCAAAGACAGACTTGAGTGACTTGTCTTCCTTCAATCCTGGGAACAATACTGGTGGGAAGGTCTTGTATGTCACATTTATAGCAGATGTGACCCCGAGCAGCTGTTGTATTTCAGGGATGGTAGCTCTCTTGAAGTTGGTGTTCGTAAATCCAGTACTAGAAATGCCCCATGAATAATTGACCTGACTGAGAAAAAATTGGCCTGTGTGCATGGTCTTGCTCAAACTCTGAAAAGGTTGAGTTGTTTGTCCTTTCGAAGTCGTGCACCTGTGGGGGCATCAAATGGGTGTATGAAAGCGAGGGGAAACACATTCTTTCCAACCAGGCACTCAAAAACGAGGATGAGGCGTCCAAGAATGACCCTTTGTTCAGTCTGGATGAACACACAGTCAAAACACGGTGCATTGAAAAACATTGGACTACACCAAAGGTAGTCCATATGCTGCCACCAGTCCACCAATGACTCATAGTTGACTTGCAGATATCGACACTCAGTAATATGGTTTGCATCAGCATAGTAAGGAAAGCAGTGGGAGCAAACAAACTTACTATATCACTTGGTTGGAGCTGGACTCTTTTCCCATTGGGTAGGGGTAAGTTACAGGTGGGTAGAAAAGTATTAAGGAAGGCATTGAGCTTGACATGGAAGCTAGTGAATGCCATATCAACGAGCCCACTTTCACATGCATAGACCCATCCAAAAGAACCAAATCATCCATTGCTGGGTTATCAACATCAACATCTGCTTCATTGGCTTGTGATGTTGATGTTGAGCAATCATCCAAGTCCTCGACATGACAATGAATGTTGTCCAAGATGAGTAGCCAGTGATTGATCTGAAGAATCTGTAAAGTAATATAACACAAATTCAATAGTGGATAGTAAAAGTTTGTAGAACTGTCTACCTCACCTGTTCTGCAAATTTTTTGAAGTTGGTCTGGTGTAGATATGAGTTCTTCAATGGCCCATGCATCTGCTCATTCGGCTTTGTGTTGTAGTTCCTCATAGCACCTTTAGCTTTGATGTCATTGAAAATGTGCGTGATCATGTGCAACTTCGGAAAGCTCCAGCCCTTGTTGTTCTCTTCATCGGTTTCAGTGATATATTGTTGTTGCAACATCAGCTTTATATAATGTAGCTGCTAAAATGGAATATGACGAGACATACCTTTATAAGCACCATGAAAGCCTGGACAGCACTTCTCCCTTCATTGATGGTATTCATCATGTGAACCTTGAAAGTGGCATACATGTCGATTTTGATATAAAGGCATACACATGGAAGTAACAGTTAGCCAAGTGGACAGTCCTGTTCTGTCAGAATGCTGTGTGTAGCGTACAGTATCAACTATGAATGAGAGAGTTAGTACAAGACAACTGTGTGAATTAAATCAGATACCTTTGAGATGTCTTCATGCATGGAGCTGTCTGCAAATGATATACTCATAACCAGGTTTGGGTGCTTGAAATTCCGCCAGCATGGAAATTCTTCAAACCTTAGATATAATCATTAGAGAAGGGTCATTGCACATAGTAGCACGAAACAAATGCACCTCTTGTCGACCACAGATACCTTTGCTCTTCCAAGACCAACTACATATTTTTGCAGCTCGACCCACAAATGTTGTGACCAAAGCCCACTGTTATGCATATGGTCATGTGACAGTGCTCAATGGACATTGGTGTATCATATGGCCCATAATGAATTCTAAAAATAAATTTTAGACTTTCGCAAGCAGAGACAAAAGCTTACATCAACATTGCGTAGTCCATATTCTTTTAGGACCTCGTCCTTTCCCTCCATGGTATCTTTTTCTCGTGCAGCTGCTACAATTTCTTGTGATTTGTCTGATGTTCAACGAGGATATGATTTAGACATGTCCCAAAGTTCATCTTGAGGAACAAGACAGATGGGACATGGCCAAAGGCTCATGATCCCTCAAATAAGTGACATGACACACCTATAGTATTATTAGTACATCATCTTAAGCGCTATAAGAAAAATCATATAACACTCACTGTTCCTTGTAATCAGCTGATAAAATGATCACACAAAGGAAGAATGAACGTTGAACACCATCGGGACACCGATACCATTGTCCCGTTCTCGATTTTGAAGCTAATGAAGAGATTATTCACAAAAATGATCCATGCCAGATGGCATTTTTGAAATTGACCCAACTGGGCTTCCCTGCATAGTCTTTATCTTCCTTTACCTATCCAAACATTAGCATCAATTTACAAGAGACATTCAGCAAACAATACAATTGGTAGCCATCTGTTAAGACCATACTCAAGAGGTATCGGATCTGAAGGGCTTTGGCCTCAGCTCATGCACTGTGCCCCTTTCCCAAGTATTGCCCCTTATTTCAGAGTACTAAGATATCACATCTAACAGGACAGATAAGTATTGTAACAGATCCAGTAAGACTTCTGGATATTGGACATATAGAATAACAGCTAATCCGGATTGGATCTGAACTAGAAACTAACGGATAAAGACTGTCCAAAGACAGAGGCGGATATATAGACTATCGGATTCAATCCTAAGTCTCGGAGTAGACAAGAGTATTGTACTCAAGTCCAGACAGGATGAGTGCAATCTAAGATGATATTCGAACTGATCTTCTACAGTGCATGTACAAGGGTTTATATACTACGGATAACTAACGGAATGATCAATAAGCAAAGGTGTGAGGCTATGTATGAAGTATAAGCAAAGTATGAACAAAGCGTATTGGTAAGTCAGACGGATCATGAATCATAAACTGGGAATGAAGTATAAGTTAAAGCAGATCAGTAAGCATAGCGGATCAGTAAGAATAGCGGAAGTAAAGGATAACCGGATTACCGGTGTACAGGAATACCAAAAGGAGAGGAACAATAGTTAGAGTTATATGAACAGGAAATGACATGAGGATCAGATCGGATCTGTGGACTGGATGACAGATGTGTCCAATGGATCTGGATCGGATCTGTACCCGGATATATGGTATATGACAGTATCCCCCCCTTAGGGCCAATCCCTAGAGGCACGAGAATCAGCAATCTGGACTGGAAGATATGAGTGTGAGACGATGGAGAAGTTGATGGGAGAAGTGTCTGAGTTCGGATTTTGACAGATATACAGATGCCAAAGTGTCGCAGGGTGTTCCTTCCTTTCCCCACTTTTTCACTACCACTAGCTTTACTCAAACATGGCTGATAATGGATCTGGTTCCAAGAAGACTGCTAAGCAACAACTAGTGGAGGCAGAGGCAGCACTGCTGGCAGCCCAGGCCGTGGCTCGGATGGAAGAAGAGGCTGAAACGCTGAAATGCCAGGAGGAGGAAGCGGAACGGAAACATTTGGATGGGATTAGGAAGATTGAGCAGGCTGAGATCCGAAGGGAAGTGAAGGAGACTAGGTGCAGGGCGATTGTAGCAGAAATGGTGAGTTGTGTTTGTACCATTGGATCCGTCTCTTATTGGACCCATAGACTCATGCAATCTCCACAGATAAGGAAGGAGCTTGTCTCTGTTGCTCTAAGAAGGGTCAGGCTTGTCTATGGACCGATGTAGAGACTTGCATTTCTGCAGGCTGTTATGGGCCCATATTACGAATCTTGACAACTGGCCTTTACTGCACGACTTGCACCATCATCCATATGCTTCTATCATGTCTCTGGTCATTCCACATACAACACGCAGCTTTCCCGCAAAACGCGCCATAGGCGCACTACTTTCCCACACAATGCGCAGCATTCCTGCGCGCCTTGCGCACTTTCTTGTGCTTAAGTGCACTGTGTCGCACTTCATCCAGGAGCATCCATCCATTGTCCAACCAGTTCCTTGGTGTGTCCCTTTTCATTATCAGACCATATTTGGCATATTACACTTAGTATTTCGTTATGGACCCTTCCTTTACCTCACTTACATACTTAGAGCGCTCCCTATTCGGCTCCAAGCCCTGGGAGAGTGCTTAGCTAGAACTTACATACTCTCATGTTCGTTTTACAACTTAGCTTCTGGCAGTCACCATCTATCACCAGTTAGTTCCATGCAATGCATGTATCCGTCATTGTCTTGAGGCCCTAGCATCAGTCTATAGCTAGTGGCAATATCAGTATCAGTCTTCAGTCACTTTTCATCACATCACCATCTCCCTACACTTGTGCACTGCTCGCACTACCATTCCTGTTCTCCACACCTTTTCACCTTTCGCACTTTCACCTTCCTGCGCTTCACGCATTTTCGTGTTTCACTTTCCCGTGCGCACCTTCAGCGCATTTCTCGCACTTTCACTGCCATTCACCAGGGTTGATCAGCATCATTTCGTGGATCATTGCTTTCTTTGCTTCCCTTAAGGGTCGAACATATCGCACGGCATATCAAGACCCAACATAGAGAGTGTTTGCTTGTCATCTGACTTGCAGTCACTTTTGTTGAGATCACCTCACTGATGCTGAGAGTAATTCCTTGGTGAGTTGTCCTTATTCTTTCAGATCCATGACTCTTAATGCTTGGATAGATCAAGGCTTGCAATGGATGCCGGAAGGACAAGGTTACGTGTCCTGGAAGGCCTGGAGTTGTCCAAGAGCACAAGTCTAAGAAGAGGCAGCACGCTGCTCGGACTCCATCTCTGAAAGGCAAGGGTAAGAAGTGCCAGCAGAGTCCGACTCTGGATCTGGATCTGGAGGTTGTCGGAGCAGATGAGGCGGAAGTGGAGTATGATGATCAGGCCTGGGTTGCTGCTGCTAATAGCATTGTAGCGGAATTGGCTCGGACCAACAGATTGCTCCAGCAGAGCATCGGAGCGGCGGAAGGGAGTAGGGCTGCTTTGGATTGGATGAATACTAACTTGGAGGCATTTATGCAGCAGCAGAGGGAGTTCCAGATCATCCTTCTGGAGGGGATCCAGAATGGAATCTGGGTTACTGAGGTGGCCCATTCTGAGGGTTCTGACAAGGGAGCTGAAGAGTCCAGATCCGGAGGTGATATGGAGATGGATGGCTAAAGGATCCTAGATCTGTCTCTTCTGCTACTAATGTATTTGTATATCTGATTTTGTACTCATTGTATAGCAATAGGACTGGGTTTGTCTGGATATGCAGTGTGGAAGTCCAAGACTAGATTGGACGCATTTCCGAGTTCTGTGGCTAGTAACCATGAAGTTTCTTTGTCCATTCCCTTGTATCCGGACCATCGGACGAGGTATAGGAGTTGGCATTGGCGTCTACGACAGTCTAACTTAGAGTCTAGGATTTCAGATATCTCATATTCTGGTTCTCTGTCGACTTCGACCAGAGGTGGAGGAGGCTGGATATGATTAGGAATGGTGTTCGGAACAGATGGTTCTAACTGCGAGACATGGAAAACGGAGTGGACAGATTTCATGGATTCGGGAAGTCGGATTGTGAAGGAGTGGGTACCTGGACGGGATATGACTTTGAACAGACCTAGGTTCTTTTCCGAGAGTTTCTTAGATGGACAAGTGGACCAGAAGTACTTAGCCTTGACAAAGACTTGGTCTCCGATATTGAGATCCGGAGCGGGTTTGCGTTTAGCATCTGCAGGTCCTTGATATCTTTCTTGAGCATGAGCCATTTCTTCTCAGAGGAATTGATGAAAGTGGTCAAGATCTATAGCATAGTCTCGGGCACAGATGGAGGATAGATCATGTTCTGGATGGACGGATATGTTTGGATGATAACCCTTATTAGCAAAGAAAGGTGACACTCCGGTAGTAGCACTTGGAGTGTTGTTGTATGCAAACTCTGCTAAGGGAAGTAATTCCGACCAGTTGTCCTGTTGATAATTGCAATATATCCGAAGGTATTGTTCTAGGGTTTGGTTGGCATGCTCGGTTTGTCCGTCCCCTTCTGGATGATATCCGGAGGTGAAGTGGAGGACCATATCCAATGCTTTTCCTAAGGACCAGAAGAAGTGCGATACAAATTCTGTACTGCGGTCCAAGGTTACGTGGGACGGAACTCCATGCTTGGAAAACACATGAAGTAGGAACAGGTGAGTGAGGTCAGGAGAGGTAATGGTATCATGAGTTGGAACAAATATTGCTTGCTTGGATAGTCAATCTATGATAACGAGGATGGCTGTAAAGCTGGATGAGTCTGGAAGTTGCTCTATGAAATCCATGGAGATGGAATTCCACGGCTTTTCCGGTATGGGTAGTTGCTTGAGCAATCCGTAAGGTTTGTGTCTTGGAACCTTGGCTTGGGCGCAGGTAGTGCAGGACCGGACGTAGTCCTTAACATAGGTGCGTATACCCGGCCATGTATACTCGCGTCAGATGAGGTCTAAGGTTCGGTGTGACAATCATACCAGCACTAGGCGCGTATGAGTGTCATAGGGCTATTTTGCCTTGCCCAAAGGAAAAGAGTAAGGCACTAGTCACCAGCACTATTCAATTCCCAAGCTATCCGCTTTGGAACCACTTTTCTCCCATAGCGCGCTGCCCGGTCCGACGCCTAGGTATTCCGTCCTCCCATGTCCTGCCAATGTCCACCTACCTCCGCTGGTGCATTATTTTTCCTTAAATGTCGCTACTCATCAGTCACAGGTCTTATTACATGTATCCTCGTGTTCCACAGCGCTACATGTCTTATTACCTGTTGCTACATCGTGCCCTCGCCAGTGTTGCTACTATTCTCACCTACACATTCCTGACCTTTTACGCAGTATGATAAAATGACCCGTCGCACATATAGTACTTTACTTCCCTTCCCCGGACCTTTGCTGGTGTGTCGGAGTCTCCTTAGTCGCTATATCACAGTCTTGGTGCAATCGATTCCACTCTTGCCATTCTCTCTGATCGCATGTCGCTTGACTTGCTTTAAGTGCACGTCGCTAAGGATCCCTTATAAGTTTGACTGTCGCAACGTCGGGATCACTATCGGTAGTCACACTATAATCTAGTCGCTATCGGGCATTTCACTTGCACTGTCATATCTTACTTCTGCCCTCACTCTCTTGATTCCTTCTCGCTGTCGCTAGTTGGACGTTCGCATAGTGCTATCGCATAAAATAACTTGCATAGCGCTTCTCACTTATACACACATTTCTCTGTCGGAACTCACTTGTCGCTGATCGCTATAGTGCTACTCATCAGTTTTTGGTCTAGGTCGCTATAGGTAGCAAGTCCTTTGCGCTATTGCTCCCCTTGCATATTAGTAGGGAGTTGCTTCATTAGCAGTCCTCTTGGGTCGAATATTACACTTGCGCCTATTTGGATAAGTAGCGCTAGTTTCTAGCAGCCTAGTCGCTATTACTCTTTCACATCGGTTTTGACCAAAGTGACTGGATAAGGGGTGATCATGAGTATTACGGAGGATATGAAGTCGGAGGTCATTGGATTCCGGAACATATATACAATTGTCACAGCGGAGGAAACCACTATCGTCCACTGTCCATCTTGGATACGAAGGTACCGGAAGATGGTTGGTTGCAATAGGGTCATTAGGGAGTGCGGTCAGGATATCTTTCCGAAGGTCATCAATATCCATTAAAACAGCTGCTCTAAGAACCGGAGTTGCTAAGGTTGAGGCTCATAGGGACGAAGCTAACTGTTCGGACGTGAATACTGGACAGAAGTTATGAGGGTTAGCTCGAGCATAGTCCTTATCCCCCTCTTTGGGATAGACGTCCCAGTGTCTAGTAGGGGAATCTGGTTTAACTCCGAGCTTTTCAGGATGGAAACAGATGATGAGGTTGAACTGGTGAAGGAATTCGGACCAGTGAGCCTGACGGTGAGAGAGGAGTTTGGTAGTGGTGAAGTACTCAAGGTTCTTGTGGTCTGTGACAACATCTACAGGCTCAGCCGAGCCTTCTAGATAATGTCGCCAGGTCCGGAAAGCTTCGTATATAGCTAGGAGTTCCTTGTCATGGGCGTCATAGTTGAGTTCCGGAGCAGTTAGCATACGGGAATAAAACACTACCGGATGAAGCTCTGAGTCCAGACATACAATGGATAGTATTCCAGCTATAGCATAGTCAGAGGCATCGGTTTCCACAACTATAGGAACATCCGGCATCCAGTGCATAAGCACTGGAGTGGTAGTGAAAGCTTTCTTGAGTTCTTCGAAGGATTTCTGACAAGCCTTGGAAAAGTTCCATGGAGTGTCCTTGCATGTAAGCCATGTTAATGGAACCACAATATCCGAGTAGTTGAAGATAAACCGTCTATAGAAATTTGCGAATCTGAGGAAGGACTGGATATCCTTGACTTTCAGGGGTTCTGGCCAGTCAGTAATAGCTTGGATCTTCTTGGACGACATGGTCAAGCCATCTGGAGATAGGAGGTATCCGAGATATTCAATGGAAGTGGAGTGGAATTCGCATTTTTTGGGTTTGGCATAGAGACGATGGAGTACTTCTTGGACATGTTGCTTATGGGACGCAAGGTCATGGGAATAGATGAGGATGTCGTCCAGATATACAATAACACATACATCCAGCATATCAGCAAACATGCTATTGACAAAGCACTGGAAAGCTGCTGGAGCATTAGTGAGACCTTCCGGCATCACCAACTATTCATAGGAGCCATAGCGCGTTCAGAAGGCAGTCTTCCATTCGTCCCCTTCTGCTATCTGGACGAGATGATAAGTGGATCGGAGATCGATCTTGGTATAGACTTTAGCGCGGCTCAGAGAGTCTAGGAGGTGGGCAATGAGGGGTAATGGATATCGGTCTTTCTTAGTGATCTGGTTGAGTCCACATAAATCCACACAGAGGTGGAGGGATCCATCCTTTTTCTTGACAAATAGGACCGGAGCTCCATGAGGAGAGGATGAGGAGCGAAGGAGTCCAGAGGCAATATTTTCATCAAGAAACTTCCGGAGGGCTGCAAGCTCAACCAGGGATAGAGAATAGATAGTTCCAAGGGGAGGACTAGTTCCTTCTTCCAGATCTATGTTCAGATCATAAGGATGATGGGGAGGAAGTTGGCCAGCCTTTCCCTTGTCGAAGACATCCGCAAACTTGTGATTGTCATATACCATATATCTGGGTACAGATCTGAAGATCTGGATCTCAGATCCAATCCAGATCCATTGGACACATCCGTCGTCTGGTCCACAGATCCGATCTGATCCTCATGTCATTTCCTGTTCATATAACTCTCACTATCGTTCATCTCCTTTTGGTATTCCTGTACACCGGTAATCTGGTAATCCTTTACTTCCGCTATTCTTACTGATCCGCTATGCTTACTGATCTGCTTTAACTTATACTTCATTCCCGGTTTATGATTCGTGATCTGTCTGACTTACCAATACACTTTGTTCATACTTTGCTTATTGATCATTCTGTTAGTTATCCATAGTATATAAACCCTTGTACATGTGCTGTAGAAGATCAGTTCGAATATCATCTTAGATTGCACTCATCCTGTCTGGACTTTAAGTCCCTCCATTATCTGTCTGTACTTGAGTACAATACTCTTGTCTACTCCAAGACTTAGGATTGAATCCGATAGTCTATATATCCGCCTGTCTTTGGACAGTCTTTATCCATTAGTTTCTAGTTCAGATCCAATCCGGATTAGCTGTTACTCTATATGTCCAATATCCAGAAGTCTTACTGGATCTGTTACAATACTTATCCGTCCTGTTAGATGTGATATCTTAGTACTCTGAAATAAGGGGCAATACTTGGGAAAGGGGCACAGTGCACGAGCTGAGGCCAAAGCCCTTCAGATCCGATACCTCTTGAGTACGGTCTTAACAGATAGTCTGAAGGGATTTTGGACAGATCCGGAGGATCGGACAAGAGAGATGCAGACCAGAGATCAACACTGGACGGATGAAGGTAAATACTGAACTGGACCAAACCTTCCATCTTACAGGCCCGACAAAAGGCAACTGCGTTGATTAGGGATATGTTAGGAACGGTATTATCAGTGGATGGTCCAGATGTAGTTGGAGGAGGAAGGGGATCTGAAGACAGAAGTGACGTCGGAGGGGTCGATGGCATTCCATGAGAAGTTGTCCAGAATTTGATGCTGCCCAAAACCCAGTGAATCAACAGATTGTGTCGGGTGAGCCAGCTATATCCAAGAACAATAAAACAATAACGTAAAACGTATCAGAGGTAACTACACCGGACGGGAAATGGACGGACAAATCTATAGCTTCGGAAATAGTATTATTACAAGTACCATCAAACAAACGGAGTGGAATCGGAGGTATTGGATATGTAGGGATTTTATGTTTTTGGATGAATGCAGTGTCTATGAAACAATGAGAGGAACCACAATCTACAAGAGCTGGAAATTCAGATATGGATGGAAGTAACGGAAGTGAAACATATGGACAGAGAGAAGTCGGATCCGAAAGCACGACAGCATTGAGTCTTAGCTCCTTACCATCCTTACCCAACTTGGAAGTAAGGTCCGGAGCCTTAGGAGCAGACGAGCTCAAGGATGCAGATGGCTTTGCAGATTTCTGTTTACTGGAGTTATGGTTTCCGGATTTGTGATTTCCAGATCCAGACGTATTGGAGTTTGTCCAGTCAGAAGTGGATTGCTTAGGGGTAGTGGATGAGGTGGGTTTAGTCTCTCAGGAGATCTCTCCCTTCCGTTCCCAGTATCAGGTGTCGATAGTCTGAGCGAGGGTCTTGTATTCAGAAAGGGTAGAGGGTTTACCCATGTGACTGATTTCATCCTTGATGTGAGCCGGAAGTCCATTGTGGAATTGGTGTCATAAGGCTCTGTCGCCCCAACTACAGACTTGCAAAGCGAGACACTGGAATTCCACAATATACTTGTTAATGTGCTGTCCGTCACGCATGTGGAGCTGCTCGAGTTGCATTTCTGCATCACTGGATGGGTCATGAGGTCCGAAATTGGTTTGGAGTTCAAGCATGAACGCAGAATAGTCATTTACCCAGTCCGGATGATCATCTGGATCGTTGGACAGGAGATCCGGTTCAAACCATTTGAGGGCCATACCCTTAAGGTAGGATTGGGCAAAGTTGACTTTAGCCCGTCTGGTACGGAAAGATTTTGGCTTGCTTTGAAAGTTCAGCTCACACTGGACAAAGAACACATGGAGCTTCCATGGCTCGGATCCATCAAAGGTATCTGGTTCTTGGACCTTGACTTTGGAATCTTCAGATGTGGGTACATGTCGATTATTGCAAGCAAGGTTATCAATGGCTTCTGAGAGTCAAAGCATAATGTGGTCCTGTGGGTTTAGGCTGTCATCTTCATCGTCATCGTCATCCAGATCATTGTCCGGTTCACCACTGAAGTCATCTGGCGGGTTTCCACTGGGAAAATCATCATCATCACCATCATCAGGATCTTCGTCATCCAGAGGTCCTCCAGCAGGAGTGCATGTAGGAGTCTCCGGGTGTCAACAGTTAAGGAGTTCAGATATGGTTTGAGCGGGTCCGCAGTTACTAATGCATCGCTGAGAGAAACTGGTGAAGGTGTTGACTATGGGTGTCGGATCACAACAGAGGGATGTAAGTCCGACCGCATGTAGGGTTGTTTGTGTCTTAGTAGAAGGCATGATAGGTGTAAGTATACTAAGAAAGGTATGAGTTCGAATATACTGTTAAGACCATACTCAAGAGGTATCGGATCTGAAGGGCTTTGGCCTCAGCTCGTGCACTGTGCCCCTTTCCCAAGTATTGCCCCTTATTTCAGAGTACTAAGATATCACATCTAACAGGACGGATAAGTATTGTAACAGATCCAGTAAGACTTCTGGATATTGGACATATAGAGTAACAGCTAATCCGGATTGGATCTGAACTAGAAACTAATGGATAAAGACTGTCCAAAGACAGGCGGATATATAGACTATCGGATTCAATCCTAAGTCTTGGAGTAGACAAGAGTATTGTACTCAAGTACAGACAGATAATGGAGGGACTTAAAGTCCAGACAGGATGAGTGCAATCTAAGATGATATTCGAACTGATCTTCTACAGCACATGTACAAGGGTTTATATACTATGGATAACTAACAGAATGATCAATAAGCAAAGTATGAACAAAGTGTATTGGTAAGTCAGACAGATCACGAATCATAAACCGGGAATGAAGTATAAGTTAAAGCAGATCAGTAAGCATAGCGGATCAGTAAGAATAGCGGAAGTAAAGGATTACCAGATTACCGGTGTACAGGAATACCAAAAGGAGATGAACGATAGTGAGAGTTATATGAACAGGAAATGACATGAGGATCAGATCGGATCTGTGGACCAGACGACGGATGTGTCCAATGGATCTGGATTGGATCTGAGATCCAGATCTTCAGATCTGTACCCAGATATATGGTATATGACACCATCCTACCATGTAGCCACCACCTATGCCTCATCCATTGTGAATATTCATAGGCAAATTTGCTATACAGGCAATGACAGGATAGCCCTTTGCAGTCCTAAATGATGAGAGTTTTTTTTTATCAGCATATAAGATAAAAGCAAGCAGCTTGCCACCTGGTGGTAGCTGTGACTACAACAATATAAATAAAATAAGGAGATCGCTAGGTATCAATACACACTTGTATATCCCAAAGTCCTGCACAGTAAACGGCTCATCTACAAATCACACAAATGATTCGCCATCGAACTTCAACAAGCGCTGTGCATCAAATGTAAAATGTGGAAATATGCTGGGGTCCTGAAGGAGGTCGGTAACGAGCTCCAAAAGATCTCAGTAGTGTACATCAAAGTCCCACAATTTGCCATCATAAGGTACCAAAATCACTTTTTTCATGAACTGCGCTTTGAATGAGATTAGACTATGGCACCAATAGTAGAAATGAAACCACCTTTGTAATGCAGTGAGATGCCACTTCTCACTTGCTGTGAATATCTTTGTGGTTCGAAAATGGAAATTTATCCTTCCTGACGGTGCATTGTTGGCAGAGCCTGATGAGCCAATCAGTCTGCTCATTGTTCAGCGTGGCCTCGAGTGCAATCTCAGCAACTTTGAATTTGAGCCTGGAGAGGAATGGATACCAAGGCTGTTTGTTAGGTGGAGGAACAAAGGAGGGAGCTGGACGACACTGGAATGTATCAAATGAGTGTACTGTAGTCTTGATACTGCTGCTCAGGTGGTGTTCGACCTTGATGTCATTGTGTGCAAAGGCCAGGAATGTGCCCACATCTGCAGGTTCAGGTTCAATTACAGGATCATCTGGGATTCAACAAAGTTAAAGATAATAGCAAGGTTGATGCAAGACTCACCAATCAGGCTGTCATCAGCTAAGTTTGAGTCAAAATCATGTATGAGATCAGGGAGATTTCTGATCTCAACTGAGAGAGCTAGTGAGCATGATACAACAAATTACAAGGGATACTGTACCTTGTACAAGCCTATTAGTATTGTTATTAGGCTCATCCATGGGTGTCCTTTGCCCCTCAAGTGCTGCTGAATGTTAATAATACAGTGTGACAGTCAGCTTCAACACTGCAGCACGAAGTTGAGCTCTCACCTTTCTCCCTCCTAATAGCATCCACAACAACCTGATCTTGGTGTCTCTTAGCTGCACATGTCTGGCAGGTGTTTCAGGGAGTAGTCCAGCCTCTTGGTTTGATGCCCTGGTTGCATATATCACACAATTTTGTGTGCTCAGGTGCCATTTTTGGTACAGGTTATAGAGGTTAGATTTGGAGATGTGAAAATTGAAGAAAGAAAGAAGTATGATGCCTTCAGGCATTGATGCATATGCAACAACAGCTGATTGCAACTGCTTTTGCAAATTTCTGACATATCTCTGCAAACTGAATAGCATCAGAAGGGGGAATATTGCTGATAACTGCTCATGTCTTCATCTCAACAAGGAGTAATAATGGAGTCAACACACTGCTCAGTGATTGTTACAGTGAGTGATTTAAAATTTCAACAGTGGCGATCAAGTGGTACTAGTTGCAGTGCATTGGCAAGTTGAGTTAAAGGCAGGAAACTGGATAAATTGTGCTGAGGTGATGGATCCAAAAGCGGAGCTGCGTGACAAGGTGAGGTTTGTATCAGTGTCAATGTTAGGCTTGCAAGAGCTCAGAAACCAAAAAGCAGACAATGACATATCCCTGAATTGCAAAGCCTCTGTTGTTGACAGGCTTTTTATTACTAAAAGCCAGATGCATGTTGAATATCTCATGATCAGGATAAATGAGAATTTGAGAATTGTTTATAACTGATTGGTGCACATCTCTAGATGGGACTGTGCATCTTGGTAAAGTAAGACACAGCATGAAAAAGAAGCACATCATGACTTGTTTTAGCAGCTCAAAGCTTCATACGGGCTTGCAATGCCCTCATCCACACTCTGAATGACAACTGAAACCAGGTTAGATAAGCTGACAACAACAGCATGAGCATACATAATATGCACACCAACATGATCACTGTTGTACTCTTTGAGTGCTGCCTCCGGTGAGGCAATCTCAACCTGGCTGGGCTGATATGAAATATCTAAAAATGCTCAACCAGTATAAGTGAGTCTTGGCTCTGCCTAGCTGCTATACTTGCAGAATGCAAGAGTGTTCGACCCTAAAGGGGACTGCTACTGAACACAGAACCAGATGAATGAAAGACCCTTGTAGTGCAATGGATGTGCAAAAGTGTGAGAAGAAAAGCGAAGTGAGCGCGAAGCACGAGAGAGTGCTCTAACGTAGGAGCGTGAGCGTGAGAAAGTGCACGCTAAAGTGCGCGTTGTGCAGGAGAATACCGGATGAGGAAACAGATGTGCAAAGCGAGTGCAAATGCAGAGCGAGCGTTAGAATGAGGTTGGATTAAGGTCTAGTATAGGCGGATAACAATAACCATTGGAAACACAAAGTGCACCCAAGTGGTGACTACTACTTTAAAGTAAAACCCAATAGCGAGGGAAGTACAGCAAAGGGGAGTAATAATGATGGAGTAGTAAGTCAGCAAACTTTATACTATGGAAATAGCATTGGAAGCGGAAGGGATAGGAGAAGTAAGCGCTATGAATACGTAATGACATGTAATAGTGCTGCAATGCTTGTTACAAACCATGAGGCAAAGGATATGATGTACCAATGAGGTGGATGGACATAGACGGACGTTCCTGGATGATAGGCGATGCAGGGCGCTTAAGCGCAAGAAGGCGTGCAAGGCACACATGTGGGAATGCTGCGCGTTGTGCGGGAAAGTAACGCGCTTATGGCGCATTTCGCGGGAAAGCTGCGCATTGTATGTAGAATGACCAGAGACATGATAGAAGTCGCATATGGATGATGGTGTAAGTTGTGCATTGAAGGCCAATTGTCATGAGTTGTGAAAAGGTGCGAAATGTGCGGATATGCGCCTGCAGAAATGCGAGTCTCTACACCGGGTTCCAGACATAAGACTTTCACATCATCAGGAAAAACTGTATCTCTATATAGAAGACCCTCCTCTCTATAGCCTCATAGTATGACATAGCTCTGTACAGTCTTATGACCAGCTATGACAGTGATATATAGACCACTGTAGAAATCATGTAATTCTATAGATTACCATTGTCTTTCAAAAAAGTGTCCATGATTTTTGAGTATTTTGCTTATATCTCACTAGGATCTTATCCTATTGATAACATGAGACATTAGATAGACTCTCCTTGACAAGGGCTACAACTTTGGTTTTCATCGAAAAAGTTCCCACAGTCCAAGTGCTTTCTTGAACCCTTCAATTTCAAGTATTTTGCTTATAATTCACTAGGATCTTAACCTATTGATGTCATGAGACTATGGGTGGACTTTCCTTGACAAGGGCTACAACTTTGGTTTCCATTGGAAAAGTTCCCACGGTCAAGGTGCTTTCTTGAACTGTCCACTTTCAAGTATTTTGCTTATAACTCACTAGGATCTTAATCTATTGATACCATTAGACTATGGATAGACTCTCCTTGACAAGGGCTACAACTTTGGTTTTCATCGGAAAAGTTCCCACAGTAAAGTAAGCAAAAATGCCACAATGTCAGAAAATCCACCAAGTCTTGTGATGTGGCTTTGTTTGGCACTGCTTATATAAGCAAAAATGCGGTCAACCACAAATCTTTTCCCATCTTTTCCTTCCTTTCTCTCACTGTTTCTTTTCCTCCTCCTCCTCCTTCCCCTCAATAATTTTCGCATTTTTGACTATTTGGTGAGTCTTTCTTTTGCTTTCTCTCTTCTTCTCTTTCCTCTCTGACCCTCTCCTTGTTCTAGCTCCGCATTTTTGACTATTTGGTAAGTCTTTCTTTCTTCTCCTCCTCCTTCCCTCTCTGACCCTTTCCTTCTTCTAGGTCTCTTCCCTCCTCCTCCTCCTCCTCCTCCTCCTCCTCCTCCTCCTCCTCCTCTTCCTCCACCACCACCTCTCTTCTTCTCCTTCTTTCTTTGACCCTCTCCTTGTTCTAGCTCCGCATTTTTGACTATTTGGTAAGTCTTTCATTCATTCTTCTTCTTCTCCTTCCCTCTCTGACCCTCTTCTTCTAGCTCTGCATTTTTGACACTCCTCTCCTCTCCTCTCCTCTCCTCTCCTCCTCCCCTCCTTGAATACCTAGTTTAGATCATATTATATACTTGTCATGTATTTTAGTACTTTAATGAATCTTTTGAGATGTATTGAAACAATTGTGAATAAGTCAATTATATCAAAAGCTATAGAAAGATACACATGTTGAATATAGGCAACTATAGAGAAGGTGCTGCATTATTGTCCACTGTATAGCACTGTATAGTGCTATATCACACTATAATGAGCCCATATAATAGGGTACTTGGCTATACCGCTATACAGCTATATAGCATTAACACTTTTTCCTGATGATCTATTCCAGCTCTGGCAATGTATTTTCTATTGGGGGACATGGCAAGGTCGAAGAGTCTGTCATCATGCAGGAGTAATACCATATCTCTGTAAATTTGTTAAAGAGAGTTGGATATTGGCATTGTCAAACACTCACATCTTCCTCACAACAGGAAGCTACTTCAATGCTGCGTATAGAGCTTCCTATAGGAAACAACCTAAAATTCCAATGCCAGTGTGGCAGCTGTATTGATTATGGTGCATTTGGAGGTCAAGTGTTGAAATGCAGTGAACTGAACAGACTGTGCCAATGAAGGGTAGACCATGAACTCGCAGCAGGAGCTCCAAGATGAGCCATGTGGTTGGTATCAGCATCCCAGAAGTCCTTGCCCTTAGTGCTGCCATGGTCCAGTCCAGAACCACGGTTCAAACAGGACTTTTGGTCCAGTTCTCTGTGGTCCGGTCCATGGTTTGTATGCCAGCCAGAACTGGACTGCAAAACGGTTCTCAGTTCTAGGTCCTGCTGAATGGTTCTGTTCTGGTTCAGCCTTCCCCAACCATTCCGAACCCTTATTGACTTTGACTTTGACTTTGACTTCAATATCATCTGCCTCAATGTCAAACTGTGATCTTCAGGATTTGCATCCACTCTCTAGCATTATGAATCATTGCCATTAATTCAATACTTCTCTCTAGCTCTTTAAATACACCCCATCCATTATTCCCCTCACACTTTATTCATTTTCACAAACATGATTTCCCCCTGGCTCTGATCTCTTTGCCATGCACATTCATTTGTTACAGAGGCATATGCACATCCCATAAGTCTGGGTGTAGCTATTTTGACATGGTCCTGCCGTGCTTGCCGCGGTCGTGATGCACATGTGATGTAGCATGACACAGCTACTGACACGCTAGTGCAACTCATTTCTATGTCCTATATTTCACTTTCACATCAAGCTGTATGGGTTCATGATCATTCTTTCATTGATTTTATTCACCATATGCACATATACTACTAGCCAGTCCTCAACTAATGACTATTTTCTTGGAACTGACGCTGGAATGGTGCACTATGGCACCAAGGCAAGAGTAGGCAAGACAAGACAGGACCAAAGCAAAGACAAAGCCCTTGAAGTGACAGCGAGAGACTAAAACCTCTGAGGCATGCAGAATGCCTCAGACAGCAAGCAAAGAGCCTTGAACAGTGAGCACACAGCAAAAGCTGGTGGAAAAGCCTGAAGACCAAAACCTAACCCTAAAACATGCTATATGTGTGCTACCTACGACTCTGAACACCTATGTGAGACCCCTGGCGCCCACTGCTAACACTCTACCTGCCAAACCTAGCTGACACAATGCAGCACTGATGTGCCAGTGTTCTACACTAAGGACACATACTACTAGTCGCATCAGCCAATGACTATTTTCTTTTCCTCCCTCTCTGGACCCTCTTTGAACCATGTTGACACTTAACTGGTGTGCATTCTTCAGCTGGCAGTGAAGGGTGACGTTTCACAGGCACAATCCCTTCTTCAGCCAGCAGCAAAGGAGCTACAATGTTGGACAACTCGTCTGCAGACATGGCATCAGAGTTGTTGCTGAATAAGGGGCTGTGCTGTCAATCACATCGGTTAGAGACCTATTGAACAGAGCAGGTAATATTTTTCTTACCTCAAGTTCACTCTTGTCATAATCTCTGCCCAGAACCTATGGTGCGCGCCGCCTAGTCACCACTACTTTTGTACAAAATTTTATCACACATGCAGATATGTTTCAAATCCTTATTCCTCTCACAGAAACACTCTGAGTAAGCATCAGAGTTGATTTACCAGATTGATTTCCCATATTTCAAAATTTGAGAGAGATATAAATTTCATGTGTCTAAGAATTGGCCAGGTGGCATGAGAACTACTATATATGGTAATTGACACTGGTCAAGCAGATGGGCAACTCCCTCAGGAATGCATCTGTGGGATTTGTATGTCCTTGAACTGAATGCCTTCACTTGGAATTGAGCATCTTTTGCCCCAAGCCCCGACTTGTAAGCTTTCCTTTTGCTTGGGCTTTTTGATTTTGCTGACATTGTGTACATGCAGACAGGCCATTATAGCCGAGACATCAATTCTTCTCAGCCTTGTCCCATTGGTGAGCAGCATTGTTTTGAATTTTTTCATAGGGTGTTGGTGTACTGAGCAACTCCAGCTCTTTCTCGATGCACAATCCCAGACTTTCCAACAGTTCTTCACCTTCGAGGTCTGAGACATCAATGTCAGTATCTGAGTCAGCATTTGAGCCAACCTTGAAGTCACTGTCACCATTGGACATCAATATATGGTTCACTGTTCCATCCCAGCCACACTCGTCCTCGTCATACTTGTCCAGCAGTATGCTTAACATAGTGATGAGTGTGCATTCAATCTTGGAATCATCTTTGAGAAACATTATTGATTTCTTCTGAGCTTTGGCAGCACAAGCAGTGGCAGTGCTGGTGGCTTGGTGGCAGTGTTTTTTTGAGCAAGGTATTTGTTGTTACTGTGCTGGAGTACAACAATCTTATATTTGTTACATGAAGTTACTCTAAGCTCAAGGTAGCTTAATGAAAGCTTAAACATGTACACATGATGTTGCAAAATTTTTCATTAACCAATTTGGCTGCTGTCCAAAAGTAGTGGTGACTAGGCGCCGCGCACCATACTCAATAGGAATGTTGAAATACACGTCCCACTGCCTGTGATGTTGACCACCATCCAAACCCCACTGCCAGTTGCCTGCAAGTCCTCAGAATCCTTAAACATCCTTGCTTCCAGTGTGGTCAGACACTCGAGGTCTATGTCAGCCACGAAACTGCACCTAATGCCAAACCTCAACCTGAATGACACTGGGCATTCACCCCCAGGACACATGGAGAGGTACCTGCATGACATGACGTCAAAGGGAAAAGAGGGATAACAGAAGGGGAGAAAAGTGTTGGGTATCCTAGTCTGTTCATGTGGTGAACCATTACATCTCTGATTAGATTAGTCCAACTTTTTGTTCACTTTATGCTACTGACAATTTTTTACATCTGCTTATTCCCGGACTAAGTTCTTCCCCTCCCTATGACACTCAGTTTGGCTGTCCTGCTCTGAAACTTAGTAGTGGTGTATCACCATCCATTTCTTCACCTCTAGGCTATTTCCAGCATTTAACATATTGTACCATTGTCCTTGATGCCCGTCGTTTCTGCTTTGTCTACACAAAACACCGTCGACGCAAATGCTGTTGAGTTGGAGCATGCTGTATTGTCTGGTTAGTTGATATGTCAACATGTCCTGTGCATAGTTAACTGTTTGTAGTTGTCTGGATGAGAAAGAGCTTGAGTTTCTTGGGATACATTGGTCGGACTACATGAGTTCTGCCGTGGACCAGGGATCTATCTGAGGATGGGAGAGCAGTGTATGATGACGACCAGCTCTTATATCCTGCATGTACTTTTGGACACAATTCCAATTGATTTGGCAAGACTCTTATCCTAGCAGATGGGTGACTACAGCAGGTGCTCAGAATGTGGTACACCTCATGATGCTCTGCTGGACACTCTGGCTTGGGCTTCACTTATCCAAGGCCAGTCACTATACTGAAAATTTCTAGGTTTAGTTCAGGTTTGGACCGGAAAAAAACTGAACTGGACCACAGTGAACTGTTCTCTGTGGTCCAGTTTTGGGTTTGGTGATTTTGTAGAACCAAACCAATGGTCCAGTTCTTGGTTCTTTTCCAGGGCCCTCTGAATTGGACTGAACTGGAGCATGGCAGCACTACTTGCCCTGTACCAGTATTCGACTTGAAAGAGCCAAAAAAAGATGAAAGATTATACTGACATATTTTGCCAAGCCTCCTAGTCTGTTGTTGGGCTGCTGCTTGGAGACCTGACTAGCATGCAAGATCTAATGAGATGAATAAGCAAAGAATAAGAGTGTTTACAAATAATTGGTGTACAGCATCTCTCGGTCGAGCTGGACATCCCTGTTAAAGCAGTGAGAGACAGTGCAAAAAGGAAGTGCCATTGCATCATATAAATGTTGGAGTGGCCAACCAGAAGCTCGTTCAACCATTGTTGGCCAGTGAGCTTTGAGCTGTTTTTTTTTGGCATTTTGCTTAGTGATGTGTATAGCCTCACCTGCGACTCCCACATATTGTCTCTAATTAGACGTGATTATAGATAAGGCTAGCACATCTAAAATGACAGAGTTTCAGCATTTCCAAGCCTCCTTCAATAACTCTTGGATAAAGAGTGACTTATAATAACAGCAGTTCTAGGTAACTGAGCATGGGATGTTGGCATTACGTTCCTGGCTTCAGCTATCATGCGCCCGCCATGTGGCCCTTCATGCCTGCTGTCATACACAACTTAATGAGCTCCTTAAACCATGCATATTGACAGTGCATTTTTACACATTGGTGGCACATTTTTACAGTGACAGCTACTGATCATTCAGATATGTACAGATCCTCAGAATATACATAAAAGAGCAGCAGGATGTACTACTTGCCCTTGTCCTCTTCCTCATAAGATGACTCAATGATGGGCACTAGTATTCTTTTTTACCTTCTTTGATGGCCTTCTGTTCTCTTTGTTTGCCTGTTCTGTGGTAGGTGGAGCCTTGCACTTGCAAGCTATTCCAGCATTGGTGTGCTTCTTGCATGGCTGCTGAATGGCATGCATCAAGTTCAGTACTATGAACCTTGACTTCTGCTGGAGTGAGAGCAGCCCACTGGCAGTAACATGTTTGGTCCTTGAGTGCATTACGGAGCTTGCGAATTTTACCGACTGTCCTGATATTTGAGGGACTGGTAAATTTGACACCCTGGGGCCATTCTACTAGCTTGACTGCATAAGTTTCAATAATCACTGTCTTGTAGTTGTTGTAGTTCATCGTGATGTCTCTTTTGCCAGTCATTGCAACTGTAAAGATGTCAGACAGCACTCATGCACACTACTGTCACATACCCAGTCCTCGGACAATCAATTTTTGAGCTTGCTTGTGGACCGTTTCCAAAGAGTCACGTTCATTGAGATCTCAAAAAGACTGAATAAGAATAAGATATCACCATGAGGAGCCAGATGACTTACTTTGATTCTGTGTGCAGGCCCATTGTTCATATTGTTGGAGAAAACTGGCCATTGGAGAGTCGTAAACGTCCCCCCAGAAATCTTTAGAATTATCAGTACCGTGCATTGTGCTTTGAATGGTGTCATTAATGTGACCCCGAATGACAAATAGAGTTCCATAGGTGCCTGTGTGAATATGCAAATCATCGAGCTTTGAAGTGAAAATAAGTTCAGTAGAATACATGTGACAGGTGGAGAGCTCACCTCTTTGACCACCCTTTCTGTTGTGACTAAAATGTCTTATGCAGTAGCCATGTTATTTGCTCGCACACTACTTACCTTTTGTTCACAGTGTTGACTGAGAGCAGCCATATAAGTGGCCTTCTCATCCTTTATCAAATCTTGCATCTTGGGGTCCTGAGCAACCATCTTGCACAGCTCGACCAATGTGTATCAAAGGCCATTAGGCTGGCCTTGTTGCAACAGAATATAAGTATGACAACAAGAGCAAGCCAAGGAATTAGGGCATTATTGAGGTGAACCTTGCATGCTGTGCAATGCTTGGTCTGATTACTGATTATGTTGTTGATCTGTTTGGGAGTAACACTGTGAGCAAGTGAGAGCAATTCAATTCCATTTTTCTGTTCTTGCAGATGTTTGGTAATGGCATCATGTAAACACTTCATAATTTCTGTCCTCTGGTCTTTCTTGATTTTCTGAGAGGCCTTCTAGACATCTGATAGCCAAGGCAATGGGGTCCAGTGATGGATCATGGGACATGTCGGGTTTTGTGCTGCCCAGGTGGATGAATTCGCATCATGGAGGGGCTCTGACAGTGACTCTTCACCACCAGGCGACGATGTGCAAGAGGAAGGTGTGAGTTCATATGCATCAGGTGACAATTGAGTGATGATGGGAGTAGGAGGCTGTGGAAGGGCTGGGCCATCATTGAGGAATGCTAACTCATCACTCATCAGCAGCATCAAGTATAATGATGGGTCCTGCCAATCAATACCATGCCAAAGTTGGGGTGTGTGGCTTGATTCTGTTTTTTTCAAAGGTCAATACAAAGAGTGGGAGATGCACATAAATAACACTGCACCTTCATTTTCATTGAGCAACCCTGTGAGATATTCAGGTCCTGCGCCATTGATGAAATTTCCATTGGTACTAAAGTCATCTTCAGAGAAAATGTAGCTCATAGTTGTCTGTGTGTGTAGGAGGGAGTGCCGTTGTGGGGATGCAACTAAAAAGAAAATGTGCTTGCTTCAGGAACCTGAAAACCATACCTATGGGATTAGGATGATGCCACAGCAGTCAGATCATTGGAACCCTACAAAAAAGCATATCAGAGTCAATAATAGAACAACCCAAATAAAAAAAAGATGCTTGCCTTGAGAACCTGAGAATCATGCCAATGGAGTAGGATGATGCAGTCATCATCAAAGCCCTACAAAAAACAGCATTAATACAAATTGCTAGTCATATCAACAATCAAAAAACTCACAATACTTCTTGGGTCGCCAATTAGAGGAACAATGAGTGAATCCAAGGTCTGGAACATCCAGACAGGGTTGTTGTCAGCTTCCTTGGTTGCACAGCAGCAACTTTGTAATTTTGGGAGGAAGTTTTCTGATGGGGGACATCTCTGCTGGAATGACCTTGTCACAATCCCTTGATCCAACTTGAATACTGATAGTGTATAACGTTGATTGGGGGCGATAACACATATCTCTGCTGGGATGACCTTGTTGCAATCCCTTGGTCCAACTTGAATACTGATAGTGTTCGGATAGTTCCACCATGTATAACATTGATTCAATGGGGATGATCATCATCTCTGCTGAGAATTAACATTTTACACAATGTACAAGGGGGAATCCCAAGGTAAGGGCATTAATATTAGATCAAGGAAAATCTCACGATCTGTTTTTTCCCCTCAAATCTATGGTAAGTCTTGATTTTGGGACTCACAGTCTGCTCACAGTTGTATAATATTCACACATGTTCTAAGGCCAATCCTGTTGTTACTCTGAGCAGGCAGTGCATGGCTACCAAGTGTTGGCTTGAGAAGCCAGGGTAAGCTTTTGCCTTTGACTGACACTGAGATTGTACTTCCTTGCTATTTCAGAGTTTGAGACACACAAATTGCAAAGGCACGCGTTTAGATAGCGAGGTCAGTCCCACTCTCATTCTCAAGTCAAAATTTTGTGCTTAAATACATTTTTTAAGTAAGCAGGCCAGGTCAAATTACTTTTGTTTATTCTGTCTCTTACTCTTGCTGACTGCACTCATAGCCTTAAAAAAATACATGCCCCTGCAGAGCCAACTATACACTCCCCTTTGGTCAGTTTGCCCATGCTTGATGGTCTCAATTCTCACAATATCACTCCTGAGGTCAATGATGGATCTCTACTGACTATGGAGAATGACTTTCCCTATTCCTGTGACACACCAACCCTGCAAGACATTGAGAACATGGCCAACCAGTGGCAAAAGGGATGAGTTTGGGATGGTTTAATTGACATGTGAGGAGTTTGTGTGTGATGCTTTTGAAAGTGTGATACTCTCTTCAACAGTCTTGTACTTCCAGCCAATTGTATCTAATGATGAACCTGTTTGAGAGTGTGAGCATGCAGGTGATTGTCAGATGATATAGACCCATGACTCACCTGATATGGTTAAGCTTTCAACCAACTGACATAAGTCCTGGATGTGATCATCATGGCAAGAAATGATGGACAGTGAGTGGTAGATATGAGACACTTAAGGAAACGATTAATTGACATGGTGGATATGAGACACTTAAGGAAACGATTAATCAAACAAGGGGGAATTGATGGAAATGTGCACTCATAATGTTTATGATTAGTTGCACACAACTCAATGTGCAAAAAGTACCCATAGCTGGCTTGTATGAAAGAAAAAACAAGCGGAATCCAGGAGGACATCAGACACACCAAGTTCGCACTAACCTGTCTTTATGGTCTATCTGCCACATAGGTTCCTTGTGAGATAAGGATGGGCTTCCCAATAACTGTGTATCAAAGGTGGTCAAACATAGAGTGTTGGTTCTGCAAGCAGCCAGCTGTAAACAGCGGCAGGAGACTCGCCTACAAGGTAAGCCTGGTCCAAGTACTCAAAAAATAATCAGAACACTAACCTGGTTTATAGCAATGACAACCAATGAGTGCCAAACTCTGGAAGCTCTCAGAGATCCCCCAACTAACCCACCTAACATTGCTAAGGACTCTGAAGATTTCAATCTCGGTGATATTTGGGATGGTACTGACACACTCCCCATTAGCCACACCAGTAGAGAGTTCAGAGACCTGGTGAGAGGTGTTCTGGGTGAGGTCTGAAAATTGTGAGTGCATGTTAGCAGACAGTCAGCAACTGATACACACATCAGAAAGGATCAAGATGGTGCTTGCAGGGTTAAACATGTCGACAATCACACATGGTGTGATTGTGTTCTGCGAAGAAATCTTGCTTTCAACAAGCAAATACAAATAATGAGCAAATCATACCTTATATGGAGCTTGGAGAAATCACAAAATGGCTTCAAGAGTTTTTATGATCACCTATGCAGCAAAGAGACCGAGGTGACCGATTTGAATGGTGGCCAATGGCCAGTGACAGTAGTAGATGCATTGTGTGAGTTACTTGCTAGTTTTGGTCTTTGTGTTTATCACATCATTTGTTAAAGTTGCTGAGAAATTTGTACTGTAAATATCATCAACAGACCATACAATTGCTTCTGCACTTGTTCATCAAGGCATAATGCCCTGCTCCCCAATATTACTGGTGGTGGGCATAACATTAGAAGCCCTTGAGTTATATCAGGTGGCGCACCTCAGGAACCCTCACTTGTCAATCCAAGCCTTCATCAAAACAACATGTGATTTACATGGGGTATGATTTTAAGTTCTATGGTGCTCCATGCTAAACACATACACATACTACAGGTGGAATTCCACTGGCACATCTCACATCAATTTTCAATTGCACTTGACATATATCTTCAAATCAGACAGATTGTGGCCTTGCTCATTACTGAATCCCTCTGACATGACTTGCCTGACTGGTGCCTCAAACATGCATGCCCTGCATGCACTTACATGCTAACTGACGAAGAGAAGCTACACTTCAAGATTCTCTATGCTATGGATGGGAACAACTCATTGAAATAAATTCTGCAACACTCACTTGATGAGGACGACGACTCTCTTGGTCTATCATCCAAACTTCCCACTGGCCAGGTACTCGTTAGTGACCATTACCTATCTTGTAACTTCATAGAGCAGTTTGCATGGGAGCCAATGTGAGTAATTGATGTGTACCTTTTGTAGAGACAACTAACACAGTCAGAATCTGGCAGAGAACTCATGTGAAGGCTGGTGGAAAAATATGGACAATGCAAAGACAAAAAAATCTTGGGGAATTTATGATGAAACTGGTATCTTCATTGTCATATGCTGCCATGGCTTTTGTTTACTTATTGCAGACATGGTGCAGAGTGGGGAGCAGTGAGTAGTATTTAGTCTTTTTGTTTTATATTTCTAACAGGTATTCTAACAGTGCAAAATACCCCTTGGCTATTGTTGCCAAGCTGCTAGATGCATTTGGTGACAATTTGGGCGGTGGCTATGACATTGGCTGTCAGTTTCAGACTACTCTTGACAACAGCTCTCTTGGTCCCCTGGTACACTCATTACATCATAGTTGGCTGGTTGGCACATTTCACAGACATGCACACAGGCAGTTATGTCAGCTTTTGTTGTTAACAACTTACATCAAAGGCATTGGTATCAAAGATCTGGAGACTTGTGAGTGGACATTATCCAAGTCAAACTCCCTTGCATCAGCTCTACAGTATACTAGCATTTTCCATCATCAACAGGCTATCAATTCATATTTTTAGCATAACAATGAGCTCAAGGTATATGGCAATCTTTGTATGTCGGTCTGTTTATCAGACATAAGCACTCGCTGACATAACTATTGGTTGGCTAGCAAATTTCTTGCATGGTAACTACAAACAAGCTCTTGAGATCATTGCCAATGTCATATATCATATATCCAGGTACAGATCCAAAGATCCAGATCTCAGATCCAATCCAGATCTGTTGGACATATCCATCATCTAGTCCACAGATCTGATCCGATTCTTATTTCATTTCCTGATTCATATAACTCTAACTATTGTTCATCTCCTTTCAATATTCCTATACACCAGTAATCCGGTTATCCTTACTTCTGCTATGCTTACTGATCCATTTAACTTATGTTCATTTCTGATTCATGATTCATGATTTATCCGACTTACCAATACACTTTGCTTATACTTTGCTTATACTTCATACATAGCCTTGCACCTTTGCTTATTGATCATTCCATTAGTTATCCATAGTATATAAACCCTTGTACGTGCACTGTAGTACTTCAGTTCGAATATCATCTTAGATTGCACTCATTCCATCTGGACTCTAAGTCCCTCCATTCATCCTCCATTATCCGTCCGGGCTTGAGTCTTCTACTCTTGTCTAATCTGAGACTTAGGATTGACTCCTATAGTCTATATATCCACCTCTGTCTTCAGACAGTCTTTATCCATTAGTTTCTAGTTCAGATCCAATCCGGATTAGCTGTTACTCTATACATTTGATATCCAGAAGCCTTAATGGATCTGTTACAATACTTATCCATCTTACTAGACGCAATACTTCAGTACTCTGAAATAAGGGACAATACTCGGGAAAGAGGAATAGCATATGAGCTGAGGCCAAAGCCCTTCGGATCCGATACCTCTTGAGTATGGTCTTAACAGCCAATGGCAAAGCTGTCCTACTGAAGGTTATGCAAGAGCTCAAAGTTGAAGATGAGAAAATCTACCTTAAGGGTCTAACATGAGAGCCTGAAGAAGAGACATTTCAGATGGAGTACTGGCAGAGATTAGTGAATCTTAGTGCAAGCAAGTAAGTTTTACTTTTGGTGTATGTATCTCATAGTTACTAAAGCCCCTGAAAGACAGAGTTGCTCTTGATGCAGGAATGAACATGTTCAAAATGCATAATACTCCATCATACAGCACAGACATTGGAAACACATGCAAGGTCAAAAGCACATGGTGCCACACTCACAAGGACTATGAGAGAAGCCTGAAGTTGGTTCAGTTATTAGAATGTAAACTTGGTATCATTGCTCACTGGGTTCCAGAAGACAGAGAATGGCAGAGGGCGGGGAGACTCATAGGTAATAGAAAGTATCAACATGCCTTGGACCGTTTGGAAGGTTTGGTCATGGCTCGCATTTTTGAACTTGTGAAGATGAATAGGGTAGGGACAGGTGAGTTCAAGTTTAGTTTGACTTGTTTCAGCTAACTCTATCTATGTTCAAGGTTACAAACTGCGAAAACATATTGTGAGGGCCTTGCAGATGTGCTCTGCTGCCATCAGGTCCACCCTCAACACATACAACGACCTTGCCAGTGCAGTGTACCATCCCCAGCAAATACTCAAGTGGGAGGATGTTGTCAAGTATGCCTTTCTCGCTGACTTTAAGCTGCTATGAAAGACATGCTCTGATATCTCTCAATTACCTTGGTCATCACCAGCAGCTTGGAGTGAGATGGATCTTTATTTTAAAATGTGCTGAGCATGCAAGGAGATTTGTCATCTGAATATCGAGGTTCACCATCTGGTGACATATATATGAGATGAAGACAAGTATTTGTGGGTGTGTGAAGATCGACTCACAGTTGCTAACCCTGCCCTTGCCCATCAAATTGCTATACATTGGAACATTCATGGCCAGTTTAACTCCCACCATATCAAGTGGCTTGATGATATCTCAAAGCTTCCTGGCTTCACTGGTACACTCGTCCCTGGTCTAAGTGCTTGCACCAGTATCGGGGAGAGTGCCAGCATGCCAGATCCTCTGATTCCCGCCAATGTGTTTGCTGCCCATATACCTATACACAACCCTTCATCCCCTATAGGTGCAGTGTCTTGATAACCGAGGGTCTTATATAAATACGTGTAAGATTGTAATGACACCACAATTACACTTGATAAGACTTCTTGCCAGTCCTCGATTAACACAGTCTATGACATTTCTTCTTTCATGGTAGATAACGTGTGAGTTCTTGGGAGGCTCGCTAAACCAATCAATTAGATTAACTTAGCCAGAGCTTTATTATCTCCGATTGAAACTATGGGGTTGTCTAGGATACACCGTCTAGACACTTAAATAGGTTTCCTGAATGTACAATTAACTGTTGAGAAGCTGGTCTCAAATGTGACTATGATGACCAAAGCTCGTGTTGGTCAATATACAAATACCTAGTGAGAACGCTGGTCTCACAAATGACAACAATGACAAATAAAAAACTAACAACGACCAAAGCTCATGTTGGCCAATATACAAATACCTGGTGAGAACACTGGTCTCACAAATGACAATGATGACCAAAGCTCGTGTTGGTCAGTAAACAATACATGGTGAGAATGCTGATCTCACAAAACTGGGTTTCTATCACGAGAAACTTATGTAATCTCAAGGGAAACACTTTCCCTGCACTCGTCTGGACAGTACTTACAAAGGAAATGTGCTTTGTAAGCAGCAATCTGCTCAGTCTGAAGTTTCTTAGGTGAGAGTTCAATTGATTCAAGTGGGAGATCTATTTTTTTGGGGGAGAATGGGCTCTCCTTATATACATTTTGTGTGGGAATATTATGTAAGTGAAAAGGTGATGTAATGACTTCAGAATGTGAGAAGAATATTCCAAAAACTGGAGCAGAATGTTCTAGCAGGTGCAAAAGAACATTCCAGAATACTCATGGTGGGATAATGACATCATTCTGAGTCACTCTGAGTCATTATGAGTCATTGGAATGTCCTAGCAAATTCCATGGAACATTCTGGAATTGATGACATCATTATGACATCACTATGATATCATATCTTTCAACAGAATACCTGCAGGAGTGTGTGTGAAGTCCTATGACATCATTATGACATCATACCCTGTAGGTACAATTTTGTGAAGCATCTGATTAGTCAGAGCATCCTAATAGAAAAGTAAAGTAAAGAAACACTAGAGAAAACTACTCAGAAATAATGGAACAAATAATAGTACACAATATGTGGGCTTTTTAGATAGGTTTTTGTTAGGCTTTGAACTTTTCTGTATGGGTTTCTCTAGCCAAAGTGAATAAGCCAAAGGAAAGGCAATACCTTAACCTTCAAATGGCTTCTCATATCAACTAGGTCATTATATGATTCCCATCTCACATATGACTTTTCTTCAAAACATGGTAGATTCATGAATCACTGAGAGAGAACTGAAAATATTGGACCAAGGTTTGATACCAAGGTGTGGGTTGACTAGTCTGAGGACTAAGCTAACAGACTTTGTCTTTTAGGGGGATACCTAGTAGTCATATCCATGCATGATTCCCAATTCATGCAGGACAGCGGATACTTAAGAGGATTTAGATGAGGAGGAGGTTGCAGAGGAGGTTGCAGAAGAAGCCTCAAGGAGTTTGCAGGACATTATCATCATCACCAATGACTTCTCACAGCTCCAGGTTGTTGACAATGGTGAAGTAGAGGAGTAGTCTAGTTTATCTGTCATACTGTTGCAATGCACTTCTTTTATTATGCTTACTGTTAAGTATCAAAATGCACCTCCAATATGTTTGATTTATTGAGCTTGTCATGTATGACAGCAAGCATGAAGGTTCACACAGCAGGCACATGATAGCTGATGCCAGGAACATTACCTACATTAGCACCGATGTCACACACTGGCTTACCTAGCTAGGCCACAGTTGCTTGCTGTTATTATAAGTCACTCTTTATCCAAGAGTTATTGAAGGAGGCTTGTAAACACTGGAACTCTGTCATTTTAGACATGCTAGCCCTATCTATAATCATGTCTAATTAGAGGCAATACATGGGAGTCACAGGTGCATGGCCTGGCTTCAGGCTGTGGGCCAGGCCAGAATAGGCCAGGCCTGAGGTACTGGAAAGCCAAAGCCAGCAGCCCAGGCTGTGGCTTTTGGTACTTAGCCAGCACGGTTAACAACAATTTGCTAACATCTATTTTTGTTTTTCCAGATGACTACGTCATCATCATTTCAAGCCATGTCAGAAAACAGTACCAGTGAGTCACAACATTGATATATGTGCATCATCATAACTTACTTTCATGTCATAGGCACATTTGTTTGCCTTTCAAGCCTCTGAGTCAGCTGTGCTTCACAACTCCCTTACCACACCCTCGCCACATAAACCATCAAGTGGTTGCATATGAGCGAGTTTTCCTGCACTAGAGTCCAAATGATTGTCATATCCCGTATTCCGGACCTACGTCCGATGATGTTCCCACGCTTTCCGGACGCCTTCCGGATGCACATCCGGACCTCCAGACCCTTATCCATGACTCTAGACCTCCAGTCCACTATCGGTTTGGATCCGTACACCTTCGTACATCCATATGTCCATACCTCCGGACCTCCGCAGCTTAGCCTGCTTCATCCACCCTTGGTCCACTCGGATCCGAGCTCATTCCACCTGGGACTTTACCTTCCCTAGACTATCGGACTATATCCATTATTCATATCCTAGTCCCGTCTTCACCTAGATCTCCAGATCCGCTCATCCGATATCCAGATGCCTCATCCGATATCTCCAGACCTCCGGATCCGACCTATACTCATATCCGAAGCTCAAACCTTAAATCAGCGTCTATCTCCTTATGGTAATCCCCTTGACTCCGGACTTCGGTTATCTGTGTTTCCGTCTTGCTTATTGATCCTTGTACTTTGTTCATCTCCAAGTTCATTTACTTATGTTCCGTTCATACTTACCAATCTGTTTCCACATGCTCGTACATAGCATTAGTCTTCAGCTTACTGATCCTCTCAGATCCCTTCCAGTATATAAACCTCTGTACAACTCCTGTAAAGTTTCCTCAGTTCGAATATCATCTTAGATTGCACTCATCTTAGATTGCACTCAACTTAGATTGCACTCATCTTAGATTCTGCTCTCTCTCACATCTGTTCTTGGACTTCGGTCCATCTTAGTATTGACTTTCCTTAGGCCTAGGGAATCCTTCCCTAGGCCGACTTTCTGGTCCTCCGGATTTGTCTTCCATCCCCATCCATGCTTAGGGATTGATTCCCTAAGCTGGACTTTTGCCTTTCCGGCACTTCCTGTCTTTCCGAGACTTCTGTCTACTTCCTGTCAACTCCGTCTCTACTTAAGTGTAGTCTACCTCTGTCTGTTTCTACTCCGGACCTTGTCCGTTGTAGCCATCCTTCTCTTGTCCTAGAATCCTGTCCACTCCTCCGGTCCTCCTGACCTTCGGACATCGTAACCTTCGGACATCGTAACCTTCGGACGTCGTAACCTTCGGACGTCGTAACCTTCGGACGTCGTAACCTTTGGACCTTTGGACCTCCAGACATCCTGTCCTTCAGACCACTCCTCCTATCCTATCCTGCTTTGGACTCTGTCCTTTGCAGCATATCCTCTATGTGTTTCTATCTAGGGAACTTACCTTGGGAAGTCTCACCTTCGGACCCAATGCAGCGGATGAAACTCCTCCGGAGTTTCCTGTACTCCTCCGGAAGTTTCCCACGCTCATCCGGAAGTCCTCCGGCACTCAACCAGAGTAGCCAGCCTCCGGAAGTCCTTCAGACTTCATTGGATTCTATCCGGACTTCATTCTGAAATTAAGGGCACATACTCGGGTAAGGGGCACAGCGCACGAGCTGAGGCCAAGCCCTTCGGATCCGATACCTCTTGAGTACGGTCTTAACAATGATCTACCATGTCAAAGGCTGAAGGATCCGAGATAGGTACGAGGGGAGAGTGAAGCTGTGCCAGCACAACCAAAAGCAGGATGAGTGAGCAATGCTTTGACATTGGCTTGTGCTTGTCTATATTGCAAATCTTTATTCCTATGATCTGCTAATTTTTTATGTTTCTATCCTAGTTTACTAAGTACTTGCTCGTTACAGTGTCACACACCCCCAATTGACATTTTTTGCCATATTCTGTCCCTACCTACTAGCCTCTGATGGTCAGTACAATTTACACAGACAACAAATATGAACTTTGTGTTGTTGTGCGCCCAGTGTACAAAACAAAACCTACAGCTGCACTTCTCCAGCATTCAGAGAAGGTGGCCCTCCCTTCCCAAATGAAAGCAATCAATGACTTCCATGCTGCTGAAGCTGAAAAACTCGCCACTGAACACCAACTAGTTGCTGCTGATGAAAACCAAATTCATTCCCCCAACACTACTCTGTCTGCACCTGCTCCTGAAAACAGTAAAAGGGCATGGGTTGAAGAGATTTGTGATACTGACATTGAAAATGGTGACGATGAGCATGAAAATGTCTGTACAGATCCAAAATGTGTGTTCCTTTGCTTCCATCAATGTATCTGTTTTACTCATTTGAAAACCAGCAAAACAAGTCCGTCATGCCACTGTAATAGAAGATGGTGACAACAAGTATGAACATGCCCATACAAATCCAAAATGTGAGTTCCTTTGCTTCTATCAATGTATCTATTTTACTTATTTGAAAACAGCAAAACAAGTCTGTCAAGCCACTGTAACAGATCAAGAAGATGTTTATGAGGATGGAATTCTTGCTGACATTGACGTCCAGCCAATTACTGACCCTGGTCCCCCACAAGAAGACAAGACTTGCAACCTTGATAGATTTTTTGGCAAACCTTTTGAGTGTACTAGTGCCAATGGAACAGTGAAAAAACACCATAAATGCATGGTTTGCCCATATGTCATCTTACCTCTGTGTTGTCTTTATTATTATTCTTACATGTTCTACTTGCAGGGGTCACTGTATCATTGTGAACGAGCCAACTAAACTATGTCAACACGCCAAAGCTCGATTTGCAGGGAACTATAGGAAATGGGCCAAGGCCAATTCCTTCATGTCAAAATTGCCTGGTGATGTTGCCGCTGAAAAAAAGAAGGTCACACGAGCACAGCAAACCATTGATGCACATGTGACAGAGCACAAGATTTCAGAATGTGTCATCCCTTACTTTGACCAACTGTTTCAAAAAGCTGTGATTGAGTGGCTCATCACAACAGATCAGGTATGTTAGTATCATAAACTACTGCTATGCTAGCATCAGGAAAAGTGTACTTAGCAACTATGGAAGAAAGTACCATATTATGATCCAAAGTAGTCCATTATAGCTATATATGCTAGAATGACAGTTATGGCTAGAATGGCAAGGTGCCAATCTTAACAGCAATTATAGACCTGACTTTTTCCATTTCACTTCATTTTGGATCATTATAGCTATTATGGATGGGTCAATTTTTTTTTTCAAAACCTTGCCATTCTAGCCATTCTAGCAATTATAAGTCATTGTAGATCTCAAAACATCAAAAATGCGAAAATCAAGTTATATTTCAAGTATCTCATACAACAACTATACACTACTAACTACATATGTAAGAGAGGGAGACAAAAATGCGAAAATCACAAGAGAAATGAAAGTCAGAGGAAGGCAAAAAAGCAAAAATGAAGGAAGGAAGAATGAGAACAAGAGAGGCAAAAAAGCAAAAATGAAGGGAGGAGGAATGAGAGCAAGAGAGGCAAAAAAGCGAAAATGAGGGGAGGAGGAATGAGAGCAAGAGAGGTAAAAATGCGAAAATGACAGGAGGAATGAGAGCAGAGACAAGAACACTTAGAGAGAGAAGAGAGATAAAGAGACAGAAGAGAGGGTCAGAAAAGGATGAAGAAGAGAGAAAGGAAGACTCACCAAATAGACAAAAATGCAAAAACTGGAAGGAGAAGAGAAGAAAAGGTCAGTGAAGAAAGAAGGATAGAAAGAAAGACTTACAAAGAGTCACCACTAGACACCTAGAGAGCTACATCAAATAGGCAAAAATGCGAAATATATTTGAAGAGAAGAGGAAAGGAGGAGATCTAAAGAGAAGATAGGGCAGGGAGATTACATGAGAAGAGTAGAGTCATAAAGTTGGCCTCAAAGAAATGTTCAGGTAGATGTTGGAGATTTGGACTGACTTGAAGGGAAAAGAGAGAAAGGAAAAAATGGGAAAAGACTTGTGCTTGACCGCATTTTTGCTTATATAAGTAATGCCAAACAAGACCACATCATGGACTTGGAGAATTTTCGCATTTTTGTTGATTAGGGTTATGATTTGAACTGTGGGAATTTTTTCATGAAAACCAAAGTTGTAGTCCTTGTCAAGGAGAGTTCATCCATAGTCTCATGACATCATTAGGATGAGGTCCTAGTGAGATATAAGCAAAATACTCGAAAAACATTGACACTTTTCAAAAAAGACTTGGTGAGATTTTCGCATTTTTGCTTATTTGGGTGTGACATAACAGTCATAATGGATCATAATGATCATAATGGATGACTTGCTGTGGGCTCGAAAAATGTAGAATAGAATATCATATTTCGCATTAGGAAGGCAGTCGCGATGCCGGGCTTCATATGCGCTCGATTTGCAATTCAACATTATTTTCTACCCTCTAATAAACCTTAATCTGAAAGGGGGGGTACCCCCCTTGCAGATTTTTCAGATTATAATAAACGTGTTCTTACCATTTCAGGCCACTAACGCCTGCGATATCAGCTGACATAATGTTGCTACTACTGTGTTACACCTTACTGTGCAGTTGCTCTGGTGTCCCCATGACGAGCAACGGCACTCGTTGGCCTCATTTCTCGGATCCTCATCATTTCCATATCGTTTTCGGACCTCTATATGACTGCAATGACCTAGATTGGCCTTTGGACTTAGTGACCACAGCAGTCCCTTGTAATGAGGTGTCACCCTTGGACCATTCAGAGCCCATTCCTCAAGTTCATTCGAGAAATTTTTCAGTTCAATGTGTTGTTCTGCCTTCACAGCATGCTGGTATTGGTCCAGGGTAAGTGTATTTTCACTCTAAATTGTTGGTGTCCAGCGCTCTGATGTCACTTTGCAATCACAACAGGCTGTTACCCGTCCAGGGTAGTTATTTTTTTTCATGTTGAACACCCGGTTGTCTTTGCTCATAACGGAGTGTTACCCAGCTAGGACCTGGGCCTTTTTGTGCCTTGCAGATGCATTCCTCATGTATAAAGTGATGCTCCTGATCACTGAAAGGTTAGCATTTTTCCTTCGTGACTCTGCCTTCAACATGTCTGACATTTAGTGCTGTCCACATTACAGGTTATATTTTAATATAATATTATTATTAATCATTATCTTGATTATAATACGGGCTCATGGAGAGGCTCTGAATACACCATACAATTGAGTACATTATATTATAGTATGATTACATTACAATATGGCCTGTGTATTTAATCATAATAATATTTTGACTTTGGATGATGCAGTTAAGGTAAAAACTGTACAGCTGAAGCAGTAGTTCCCATGCATCGCAGTGCTCGGTGTTCAAATGTTCAATTGCTCAGTGCAAAATTTGTGCTTTTTTGTTATCAGGGCAGCATAAACTCCATGGCTCAAGTGGGTGAGCAGCAAATACAGCTTGCCTTAGTCAGCAGTCAAGATGCACCTGCAGAAGACTGGCCCTACCAGTGGCACTTCTCAGAAAGAGGTTGACATTTACCTCAGTGGTCTTTATGCATGCATGATGGAACAGGAGGACAATCCTTTAATATGGTGGAAGGTTTGTACTATATTTTAGCTATTGATTCTGCAATGACTGATTGTATTCCACTTAGCAACACCAGACAATGTTTCCCATGCTATTCCACATCGCTCACAATGTTCTTGTGATCCCTGCTGTTAGTGTCTCTGTTGAACATTTGTTTTTGAGCAGCAAACACACACTCTCCGATAGCCAGTTGTCTCTGAGTACCAAGTCCGCATCAATCACTATTATTGCAAAGGAATGGTTAAAATGTGATTTTGGGAATGGCGTCAATTTTCTCGATGGTGTGAACATCCATTAGATACAATTAAATATGATTATATTACCATTACATTTCAATACAATACCTATATGATTAAATACTCTCACTTGCTGGCCCGTAATATTACGAATACATTATATTATGGCCCTCAGAGTATTATAATTGTAATTGGACAGCACTACTGACATTCCCCCCAAACAAACCCAATTTTTTACCGGCAGTCCTTACCACCCTGAATTATGCTACAATGGAGCCGGCAATGCATTCGTGTTTGATGCGCTGAAGGGTGCGTGGCAGCCTCATCCAGGCATTGCACAGGTATATGTCACACCTGGCTTCATTTTCCTTTGCTAATATCAACTCTGGTGTTCTTCCAATAGGTTGTATCACCTCAGAGTCAGTCATTTGGTACGAAGGGCCCCGATGTGAATGGTTCCAGCCAGGGTCCTGCCAGTGTCACACCACGGTCCGTCAAACCCTCACATGGTTTCATGGTATGTTTCATGTCTACATTTATGATTTTACCTTAGCATAATTCAACAGCCATGCGCTGCGACTTCCTCGAGCTATTGTCTTACCAGTGCTGCAGACTTCTCAATCCCACCAGCGGCCACTGGCAATGCAGTTATTGATCCTGTGCTTCTCCCGCTGCCTCACAGTAGTGACAAAGTCCTCTATGAGCCTGCAGCCATTGCTGAGGCTCGTGGGTACACTGCTTGTGGCAAAACTGCAGGGTCACATCGTAAGGTCAAATGCAAGGGTTGAGACAAGGAGAACTTGGCTTACGATACCACCAAAAAGTGTTCCCGTGAGGTACTTGACAATAATGATGAGGGCCCAGTCAAACGAGGATGCCCTCATGGATCTAACAACTACACTAATGCCGATATGAAGACTCTCCTTGACTTAGTTGAAGAGAACCTACCACTTGGTCAGCGGGGCTGGCAAATCGTACATACAAAGTTCACACAGTGGGCCAAGAGAGCTGGCCGCCCTCATCGTAAGGTTACCTCCCTCGAAACAAAGTCCAAATAGGTAATATTGGATTGATTCACTCGTAACGTGTCTAATGTGTGTGTCTCAGCTGGTGAAGACCACCAAACCAACGGGAGATGGTGTTTTCCCCCTTGAAGTCAGTTGGGCACATGAAATTGATGAGCTCATTAATGAGCGTGCTGGTACCCGCAACGTCAATGACACGGACCTCGAGGATGATGAAGACAACCTTTCATCACTGTCTGCTCATGATTCCCCCAACCCTCCTCAGCCCCTGCTGCACACTGCAGTGGCACGCTCTGTTGCAACAAATGCCCCAGTGCCACGCCGTCATGGCCCTGCCAATGAATTACTCACCCCCATCTCAGGTGCCTTTGATCCTGATGCCATCAAAGCTCGAGATGATGAACGAGCAAATCGCATGCTAGCCAATACCCATTTCTTGACCCAGTCCCAACAGCTTCATGATGCACAGGCAGCTACCGAGAAATTACACGACCAAGTGCTTAACCTCCATACCTGTTGTCATGCATGATATGGAAATCATACATGGACATATTCAATATATGTCTTCATCACCTTTCAGCCACAACTTCAGTCCAGCTTAGTCATAGGTTCACACACCCTTCCAGCTTGAAGTATCTGTGTTTAGCCTACTTATTATTTGCTAAACTCCGGTGCAACCCACCAAAGTTTACCTCTCATATCAAGTCAATCAAGTCTATCAGTGATATTCTGAGGATTTACCTATCCCAAGTCACTACCTATCTAGTCTATCTTATCCATTGCTTCAGCCAAACAACCGACTGTATAGTCTTGCCTCCAATGAACACCACATTATCAACAGAGAAGTAGAAAATCTGTTGACCGTGTACTTGAGGAGTTGGCAGCTTTTGTCTTATCTAAGTGTAGTTGTGGTGTCACTGCATTTTACACAAAAACATATAAGACCCTCAAGTAGTAAGACATCATCTCAACGACGCTGAGCGTGCACATGATAAGGCAGAGTTACATATCGAGATGTTTCATATTGTAGGACCTGGGTGGAACTCTCGTGTCCGCAAGCTCATTTCTGATCGACCAAAAGCCAAACAATTGTCCTATGTATGGCACCCTGATGGCACACAGTACACCCAGTGGCTCGCAGATTATGATACGGAGGTTGACTCAGAAACCGTGTCAGGTCCTCCCCGTGGCTACCGCCCGTGCCACAGTCTTTCTGCAATTCACCGCCATGCTAGTCATCTTCAAGTCAAAGATGAGTTTAACAACCCACTGTTTGCAGACTCAGAGGGGCATGATAGTGAAGGCAAAGGTGAAGGCAAAGGTTCCAACATCTCCCCTCATTATGAAAGTACTCCGGAGGTTTAAGTAGGGTCACAATGACTCAGGCCAGAAACACTTCAGTTTTTTACTTGTACTACTACTACATGTTGCTGTACCATTTTACTCATAATTGAGTACAACATGAAACCGTGCAACTCTGTCCTTTTGCCTTTGCTCTGAGAACAACATACTTTCGAAATCCTTCCACACTTGAATGTCATCCTTGGTCTCCTGCCAGTGTTTCATGTAAACAATGCGGATTTGATTAATTCCAACTTTGATGGCACGAAGGTTATGCAGATGGACACAAATTTCAATGAGGTCACCTCGTGCATCCTTGTCCGTAACTCCAAGAGGTATGCGAAGCCTGCCAAATGCTCCCTGAATCCTGCGCATCCCCCACTCTGCTGTCTGACAGTATGACAGCAACTCCCGATTGTATGCCATTTTCTCTTGGATTTCTTCCACAGTACCTGCCACTCTCTGACCTTGTTTCAATGGAGCACGGATCCGCCCATCAATGGCATTGGTACCACGAGGAAAGGCAGTGTCAGCAACAACATAATACCCATTAGGTGTAGATTCACGCAAGGCATTATAGATAGGGTGTGCAACACGAGAATCGTGCCAACTGCCAGGGGCATTGGTGCATGCAGCAATGACTACACCTGCAAAGGAAAAAGTACGAAGTTAGCAAGAGACTGCGATAAAAAATGAAACCAACCTTCAGCTGAGAATGCAAGGACAGAACTAATGAAATGTTCTGAAAGCCAGCCATTAAAGGTGGCATTCTCAACATCAACATCATCTGACATTTGCACTGGTAGTTTCAGGCCATCGATACTCCCAAAGGCTCCTTCGAGTCGAGGATGGCAAGTTACTACAAGAGCAGTACAGCATTCAAATTCAGCACCACGGAGCCATTTGATTTTTGCTTCGGGAATGTCCTTGAGGGTGGACAAAAGAATGCAGAGGCCAAATGTAATGTAGCGGGTGACTGTGGCAGGAATGATAGCGAAGATTTATTGAAGACTGGTTTCATGCATAGTAGAGTTGAGATAATGTAGAATGAGGCCAAGAGCTCCTGCAGCATCAAGAGATCTGCTTCCAGGACGTGCATCACCATTCAAGGTGTTAATATCTGCGCAAGAGATAGGAGCAGTGTACCACTTTTGTGCAAAACCTGCAGTGAGCAAGTATCTGAATGTTGCAACATCAAAACCTGTTGTTGTAATAAAGGCATGATCATTTTGACTGTCGTAGAGGGCTTGCCATGGTGTACCCAGTCATGGATTGGGCAGCAGCTCAGAGCAACAAAGGTAAAGATGACTTGGCCATCGACTTTCAATGTGGTCTTGCCTCGCTATCTCCACACCAACAACAACCATTGATACAAGCATTTGCAAGTCTTCATCCTCCTCTTGCTCTACCATTTGCTCATTGTTCATCATCACAAACCGTAGAGTTTCAGCATCCATAACAGCAAGTAAAGTGGATTTATTATATGTTAATCAATGTGAAGTGACTACAGTTTAGAAAGCTGCATAGATTATTGGAATATCAGTGATTTCAAATCGTTTACAAACTCCTGTATAATCTATTCTGCATTATTTTGCCCACGGCAAGTCATCCAATGATCACATTAACTTATAAATAAGTCACCATAAGGCTTGATGGGATTTTCGCATTTTTGCTTATTTGTGTTAGGATTGTAATGGTGAGGATTACATACACCCTCAAACAGTATATCTATTCTTAAATATTTGCATGAAGTGTTTTGTAGTTGTCATAACTGTCATAATGGCCATAATGGCTACAATAAGTTGCCATAAGCTATTATGACAAAGTCCCTTTTTCCTGATGTATGCTAATGATAACTGCAAGCCAATTCAGTGTGGTGTTCAAACTCAGGCTAGCCTCATAGAACCCCTTTTTGCTTTAGAGGTCAAGCATTCTAGAAGTCCACATCACATCCATCCACCACTTCCTTGCAAAGCCTCAATTCACCTGACCCTTCCATGTTGCAGTGGACTATGTCTGACTTGGCTGACATGGACCTGTTGCCTTGGCCGCTCACACATAGCCAGGATTGCCAGTACTATTCCTTACCTGCCATTTCAGTCTTTGTGCACTTCAGCCAACTATTCTGTCCCATTGGTACCGAATCCTCCCATGTCCTGCCCATGTCCACCTATCTCCATTGGTGTGTTTTAAGCTTATTTTACCATTACTGAATGAACAGCAGGCGTTATTACATGCACTCCCATGGCCACAGCACTCACAAGCCTTATTACATATTGACCCAAATACCCTGCATTTCACTACTACTCTTGCCTGTATGATTCCGGACATTCATGTAGTTAGATAAATAGGACCCAAATTTCATACTATCTCTTACTTCCCTTCTCTGGACATACCTGCTACCATTGTAGGAGTCACCTTAGTTAGACTTTGATTGTGCAATTGATCCCCTTGCTTCTTATCATCAGACGTGCCTTGACTGCTCTAAGTGCACGATATCTAAGGTTTCTACACCTAGGCCCTTGTGAGATCTGGACTACTACCAGTAGTCTTGCCTCAGCAACCTATACCTAGTTCTACCTTGTCATACCTAGTTATGCCTAGACTCTCCTTACCTTGGCCTAGCCTTACCTGCTGCTCCCATCAGCATCAGACTTCTCATCTCACATCAGTATCTCACATTGGTATCTCACATCGGGTGTCTTGTCAGTATCCCATATCACATCAGACATCTTCAGACTCAGACCTTCAGTCAGTCAGAACATCTCAGGTCGCAGATCATAACTCCTTCCCTTCTCTTCCCTCACACTATTAAAAGGAAGTGCTTCAATAGCAGTCCCCTTGGGTTGATGTACTACACTTGCACCCATTAGGATTTAGTAGGTTTGTTGGTATAGCTAGCTGACTACTATTTATTTCACTACATTGGGCTCTCGAACATCCATGGTTCAAGGAGATAGTGGATGTTGCCTCCCGCACAACTCAAGGCATCAAAATCCCAGGTCGAAAAGCCACACAAGCAGAGATCATGTGGATGTTCAAGAACCATCTAACTCGACTCAAGAAGAAACTTAATGTAAGTACAATTTTCAACAACATCTGATATTGACTGATCTGATATAATCAAAGCGCTTCCATCAGTGGGAATATCAATATCACATGTGATGCATGGCAGGTGAGCAACACCAACAGATATTTCACTGTGACTGGCCATTGGATTTAAGAAAACAATCCAGGACAGTGGGAATGTGTTGTTTGGATTTACAAAGGTGAACAATGTACACAATGGTAAACACCTCGGTGGTGCATTATTTAAGATCCTTGATCAGATTGGTGTCACACACAAGGTCAGTCAATTGTCAATTTATATGACGGCACATTGTTGTTCTGATATTTCTCTTTAGCTTGGCCACATCACATGCTATAATGCCAAGAACAATGGAACTACACTAGAAGAATTTGCATGGGTGTATGAAGTGAGATACACCAAAATGTTTCTGTGGCACCAGCGAAGGATTAAGTATGTCATCGTTGTTATTTGCTTAATGAGTTATACCACTAAACTATTGTTTTCATAGTTGCTTAGCTCATGTTATCAACCTAGCAACACAGACCTTCCTCAGCACATACAGTAAAGCACCCCATTACAGCCCTCATGATCCGAAAGGTCATGAACCTGACACATCACAACACATCAATGATCAGGATGAAGTCAGGCTTGTCCACAGTATTTGTGTCAAGGTATGTTAAAGGATCTACTATCTCATCATGTCATATCTTGATCTATCTCAGGAACAGTCATCTGCAAAGCAAAAGGAACTTTACAGGAACATTCAGACTAAGGTAGGAGTATCTCGGCCCACTCAACTTTTGATTAATGTGAAAGTTCAGTGGTCATCGACATTTATAATACTTAACCATGCTGAAACTAATAAGGATGTAAGTTTGGTCTCAATATCTACTATGTGCTCATTACATCTGAATGTTTGGTACAGCATGTTGATACATTCATATACAAGATGGGTCGACAGGAGCATAATTTGACAAAACATGCCAAGATTGATTTCCTACAGCTGTCAGCTGCTGAATGGACACATGTCGGACAATTTGCAGATCTTCTCTCATATGCTGATGTTGCTCAACAAGCATTTTCATCTGAAAAGGGCTTGACTTTACATCTTGCCATTCCAGCACTAGAAACCCTGCACAAGACTTGGTCTTCACATGCTGAAAGAGCAAAATATGCTTGCTTTGCACCTGCGCTCACAGCTGCAACAGAAAAGGTGGATGAATATTACAAGAAGATGACAAATACACCACCATATGTATTGGCCATGTGTGTGTGCAGATCTATCATTGAATTGATTCATGCTAACTTTGATCATAAGTTACAGTGCTTGATCCAACCGCAAAAATGTCATATTTCAAGAAACAATGACCTGAACATCTCCACAATGATGTTCTTTCCTGCGCCGAGGGTGTGTGTTACGAACTAGGATGGTTCTGACGTATGGCCACTCGATAAGAGTGATCAGCCAAGGTCGATTCAAGGCTTCGGCGTATACTGAAGTTCAGTGGTTCAATAAGACAAGGCAAGGAGAGTGTCCTTGACTTGAATCGGGTTCAGACAACTTAAGATTGGAGGTCTTAAGCGAAGGAAGTTCCAGGTAAAACCTAGTAAGATTAAAGTAAGGAACTACATAGTACAAGAGCGAGTTTATATAGCTAATGAGACGACTTTAGGGGAGGCATATGCAAGTCAGAATGAGTCAGAGATAGAACCGAGTCATAGATAAGACTAAGTCAGAGATAGCAAGAATAGATCATCTAGTGACGGCTTGATAGCGATCGTGATGTAATACAGTGAGTAACAAGAGAAAGATAAGTCTAGCGGCGGCACCATGCGGCACGTGACATAATACAATGAAAGAGTAAGAGAAAATGAAATAGGGGCGTACTTGACTGTAACATTACCCCGTTATTATCGTTGAAGTCACCGATTTCAACATTCAAAGTTATGGTCGTATTCATAGTCATCGCGATCTCCCGCGCACTGACTAAATAACCTCTCGTCTTTTTCGACAGAGATTTGTTCGTGTTCTGCGTCTTTATCAGCTTCCCACTTAGCGAGGGCATCGTAGAAGCCATCGTCCTTCCAAACCAATGGTATGATTTTCTCCCCGTGAAGTTCTTTGCAGAAGGCCGACAAGTGGCCGGGTGCTAAGTCGTGGCATACACGACAGAAATATGTGGGGCAGTTCTTGTGGCGGTGGCCGGTTTGGTTACAGTTACGACATATAAAGTTGTCGCAGTTTTCAGTCTTTACGATGGTGACGGTAGACGTCTGAGGCAGTGGAGACGGGGTTTTGGAACGGAGGATGCGGTTACGGGTGGTGGGGGAGACGGAGAGCTCTCTCTTGAGCTTGGATTGACCTCTACGGATAGGACGAATACGAGCGGGTTGCGTTGAGTTAGGCGTAGTAGCAATCGGTATGCTAGGTACGTGAGGAGGAATGATAGTATTAAGTGCGTGCTCAACGGGAGTAGTCTCAACCGGAGGTGGGATAGGGATGGCAACGTGGGGTGATGGGGGTCGAGCGACTGGGTTGTTTGCAATTCGTTCGGTGACAATGTGGATGGCTTCTCTAACAATCTCTTTGGTAGAGGGAGGCATAAGACGAACTGCTGTGTTGCGAATATGGATATGAAGATGACGAAAGATCGTCTTGATACGTTCATCATTAAGGAGTTCGGAGGTGCGTTCAACGAGCTTAGCTGCTCGGATAATATTAATAAGGAGGGTGCTAGAGAGGGCCCCTCGTTCAGCGAGAAGGTTATCAATCTCTATAGCGTATTGCTCAGAGAGGAGGGCAGATTCGAATATCGTGTTGGTTTCAATGTCGTCAAGGACAGCGAAGTAGTGAGATGAGGAGTCGGAGTCGTTGGTTAAGGTGGTCGAAGTTACGGTAGGGGAGGCAAGGGTATCGGTCATAGTATCTATATGAGATATGAGAACGCGGAGTTGGGCAAGGCAGATTTTGAGATTGTGGAGGCGACTGGGACGAGTAGACATGACGGATTTTCTGGGGGTTCTTATAATCCGTGAGCTTTCTTATAAGCAGTGAGGATCGTAGAAGCGTTATCAAGGTTCTCTTGGGGAATCCATTCGTTACTGGCGGAAGAATATCCTTTCCAGGACACGAGATAGTGTCTTTGTTTACCCATGCCCTTGTGCGATAAGATAGCTTTGACTTCGTATTCTTCTTCATTATCGATGATATCAGGTGGGGGATCGTGGAAGTTGGGGCCGTGGATTTCTGTTTCGTGATAGGACGATAGTTCAGAAGCGTGGAATGTGGGGTGAACTTTCCATTGCGCGGGTAATTGGAGTGTGAATGTGATCGGTGATAGCACCACGGTGACGGTAAAAGGTCCGTATCGTTTCGGGGCGAGTTTCCGGGATGGTAATTGGGTGATGAGGTTCTTTCCTGACAACCAAACCTTATCTCCGATCTTCCACGGTTGGTACTTCTTTCCATGCGATCGTTCGGCCATTCGCTGCATTGTGAGGTTGTGGCACGAAATGGCTTCTTCACGTATCTTCTGAAGAGTACAGAGTCGTTCTTCTGCTGCAGGGACAGTGGATTCGGGGAGTACGTGAGGGAGAGCTCGCGGCTCGTATTCCATCATGAGGTAGAATGGGGAGGCATTTCGGGAGTCGTGTTTTCTATGGTTGTGGACGAATTCGGCCATGGGAAGGTGTTCGACCCAATCTTCTGGGTTGTTACGGCAATAGATGTGGAGGTAGGTTTCGAGTTCCTGATTCAAATGCTCTGTTTGTCCATCTGTTTGCGGGTGATAAGCGGTAGAAGCGGCGATGTCATATTTCAATAGCTTGGCGAGAGCTTTAGAGAACTTGGAGACAAACTGAGAAAGATAAGTCTAGCGGCGGCACCATGCGGCACGTGACGTAATACAATGAAAGAGTAAGAGAAAATGAAATAGGGGTGTACTTGACTGTAACAGTGTGGTTAGTTGTCTACCTTTATTTTTTTCAATCTAATTTAAATTTACATCAAGTTCAAAGCACATCATTTCAAGTTAAATGCAGCCACATCATTGTCGTCATCATCAGAGCCAACAACTAAGAAAAGTAAAGCAGGTGCTCTGAAGAAGCTCATCCGAGAAGTCCTCAGTGACTCCGATGATGACAACTTGAGTAACACCATTATTCCATCTGTCGGAGACCCATCAAGACCATGGAGGGCTGAGTTCTTGAGCTATCTTGAGACTATTGAGGCTGTTCCACCTGCCAGAATGAGTATGATTCAGTGGTGGGGTGTGAGTATATCATATGCTACTCTAAAGCTCATTACTGATGTTAATGTTGCTTAAGTACCTGACGTGGGTGTCACTCACACGTGACTATCTCTCCATCATAACATTGTCGGTCTCAAGTGAGCAAGCATTTTCACAAGGTGAAATCACAATCAGTAAACGACAGAATTGGCTCAAAGGTGATATAGTGGAAGCATTCCAAAGTCTTAAATGCTCACTACACTATGATCTTTTGTTTCACAAGGCTGGGCCATCATCACTTGTGGAAGAAGAGTTCAATCACCCTGACACCAAAGCCAATATTGCAGAGAAGGTGGGTGATGTTGCAGATGATGAAGAGGGTTGGGACACATTCATTTTGGATGACAATGAGAACAACAGTGATGATGATATATCTGTATCTAAAATGTCAGATTACTAGCCAAGAGTAGTTCCAAAATGTATTTGTTGACTTTCCACCACTATGAGCTATGCTTGGGCCAAAGCCAAGCCATGGCTTTGGCCTGGCTTTGGCTAATGGCCTAGCCTGAGATTTTTGAAAGCCAAAGCTGTAGCTTTCAGGCCAAGCTGGGCCAGAACATCACTAACCGCAGCTCAGCATGGACTGTTTATCATGGTTTACTCAATACACTCTAGCACAGCAACAACTAAGGGCTACTCAATGACACTGGTGATGAAGATTCAGATGAGGAACTAAAGGATTTAACACTGCTCAATAACCATCAAGATCTGCCATTCAATGAGGTTGGGTACTACATGGGTGGTGTTGGTGGTGGGTTGGGGCTGGGTAAGACATCCATCCTTTCAACTCTCAAGGCTCCTTTTCAACTGACATCCTCATATTAGATATGGTGCACCATTGACAATTGGAGAGCCTCATCAAAGAGGATAAACCTGATGTCTCTGTTGATGGAGATGTCAACCTCGTAGGGCTTGATCATGATGGTTTCATTGTGTAGGACTTCTCCAACAACAAAGATGATGAGATTAGTGATTCTGATCAGTGGTAATCTATATGCTATATTTTTTGTTGTAGTTTATATATATCTACATAACCCATTAAAAGTTTTTGAGTCATCACACAGGGTGTTCAGAGGTCAGCAGAAGCACTTACCTTACTAGGAAGGTTCTGAGAAGTAGAAACATTGGAAGTACTAGAGCACAGTGGTCTGGCTTTCCATAGAGTTTTGAGTTGAAACAATTTTGGTCATTTTCGAACCGAATCGGTTTTACATTGAGTTTAACTTGCCTCAATGGCAACACTGTGGAGATAATAAGAGTGGGAGGGATGAGAAATTGCCATAAGGACAAGTAAACTATTAGGTGTTAGACTTGATAAATACAGGTGACAGTTTGTACTCACATCTCAGTCTCTTGAAAGGAACTGAGATGTTCAGGTGCTTCAACTGGTACTTTTAAGATAAGTATCTTGACTACTGTAAGATATAAGGATGAAACATAAAATAAAGGTAGGATGTGAGCTGACATCAATATGTCACTCGCCTTGGTCTATTTTGGCTTGTGCTCATACCTCTCACTCACTCTCTGTGCCTTTATTGGATCTGTTGTGGGTACACAACCTGGCTGGGTTGATATGAAATAAAATGCTTAACCAGTATAAGTGAGTCTCAGCTCTGCCTAGCTGCTACACTTGCAGAATGCAAGAGTGTTTGACCCTAAAGGGGAAGCAAGGAAAGCAAGGATCCACAGAATGATGCTGATCGACCCTGATGAATGCTCGAGAAACACACTGAAGGTGCACGCAGGAAGGCAAAGTGCGAAAGCGCATGAAGGTAGTGCAAGCAGTGCATAAGTTTAAAAGACATGAACTGAGACTGAAGAGGGACGACTGATGATGATGATATGATGGGAAAGGTGACTGAAGACTGATACTGATATTGCCACTAGCTAAAGACTGCTGCTAGGGCCTATGACAATGATGAATGCATGCACTGCATGGAACTAACTGGTGATTGATGGTGACTACCAGAAGCTAAGTTGTAAAATGAACATGAAAGTATGTAAGTTCTCCCTAAGCACTTTCCTGGGGCTCAGAGCCAAATAGGGAGCACTCTAAGGATGTAAGTGAGGTAAAGGAAGGGTCCATAATGAAATAGGAAGTGTAATATGCCAAATATAGTCAGATAACAAAAAGGGACATACCAAGGGACTGGTTGGACAATGGATTGATGCTCCTGGATGCTGCATGATGCAGGGCACTTAAGTGTGCAAGGTGCGCGCAAGAAACATGCTAAGTGCACATGGGAATGCTGTGCGTTGTGCTATGTAGAATGACTGGAGACATAGTAGAAGTCATAGTGGATGATGGTGCGAGTCGTGCAGTAAAGGCCTGTTGTCAAATTTGTAATATGGGCCCATACCAGCCTGCTCAAACTTGAGTCTCTACACTGTCAGTGTTCCCCATCTCAGATCTCTCAGCTTCCGACACTCTCCCTTGAGCGCAAGCCAGGCTCATCTGAGTCTGAGCTTTTGCAAGCAAGGGCAGGGCAGCACCTTCATGAAGGTGTCAGCCACATTGTTATTGGTATGCCAGTAGAAGAGTTTGAATGTGCCATTCTTGACATGGGAGTGTATAAAATGGTATCATAGGTCAATGTGTTTCATGCGGGATTGGAACTTGCCATTGGACACTAACGCTATGGCAGCCTAATTATCACAGAACACTGGAATGGGTTGTGGGAGAGCTTCATACAGTTCCTCAAGGAGCAGGCGAAGATAAAGGAGCTCTTGAATGACACTCATCAGGGCAATATATTCTGCCTCCACGGTAGACAACACGATCAGGGGTTGTTTGCGTGCACTCCATGCCACTGGACTACCATGTAGGAGGATGATATAGCCAGACATGGAGTGTCTGTGTGGTTGCAATGCCCAGTTCATGTTGACGAATGCTTCAAGTCCTCCATCAGTTGACCCTAAGGTGAGTTCATAGTCACCTGTGACTTTTAAATAGCACAGAGCGCACTTGGTGGCCTCCTAGTGGGGCCTACCAGGATTTCTCATGAACTGAGACAGGGTGGTGACGGTGAATGTGATATTGGGACATGTGCTCATAGAGGTATACATCAAGGAGCCTATGGCCTGCTGGTATGGTACATCTTGCATGGCATTCAGCTCACTGACAGTGCTAGGGGACTGGTCAATTGAGAGGGTAACTCTGGGTTCCATTGGCATTTGGGCTGACTTAGTGTCACCCAGGTAGAACTGTTCGACTATAGTATCGATGTACACCTTTTGCAAAAGTGTTATGGTATGTGCTGTATGGTCCCTCATCACCTTCAAGCCTAACAACCAGTTTAGTTCCTCCAGGTTTGATATCTTGAAGTACTCCTGGAACTGTGCTTTAAAGTGTCTTATATGAGAGATGTGGTTGGTGATTACAGCCATGTTGTTAACCGATACTGTTGTGAAAAACACAACCTGACTAGGCACTTGTAAAGGTACTTAGCCAGTATATGTCTAAGCTCTACCTATGCTGCTATACTTGCAAACAATAAAGCAAGAACATTCAACCCAAGGGAATAGCTACTAAGAACAACTTAAGATAGAAAGACCCAAAAGTGTGCTATAGCGCGGAAAAGCGCGTCGCAAGATACTGTGCTAGTGCGCGGGAAAGTATGTTGCAACTATAGAGTGCTATGGCGCCAGAAAAGCAGATGTGCAGGTCGCTTTTAGTCGCTATTGGGTCGCTAATGCGTCAGTATAACGGAGGTGCAGGTAGGAAGTCTAAGGAGTGTAGTGGATAGTGAGTGAGATCAAAGGTATTGATTGCAAGGGTAAGGAAAGTCAAGGTAAACCAATAGGGGCTATAGAGTGCAGCTAAAGGTGACTACTTCTAAGTAAAACCTAATGGAAAGGAAATACAGTCGAAGGGAAGTAGTGTCGAAGTAATCACCATAGGCTTCTTATACTAGTAAACTATACCATCTCGGACTCGGAAGGGATAGGATATACATGTAATAAGACTGTAGCACTTGTTACAAACTTGAGGCAAGGCAAATTACATACCAATGAGGTGGGATGGACAATGGATGGGTTCTGACGTTTTGGGTGGATCCTAGAGCATGAGAACAACGCGCTGAGCGCGGGAACAAGCACTAGATAGAGCAGACAAGCGCTAATGCATCTATAGACACATTGCTGATAGTTCTGATAGCGCTATAAGCACAGGAATAGCGCTGGATAAGTCGCAGGAACATGGATAGCGCTGCAGGAATGCACGTGCATAGTGCGGGAAAGTGCGGGAAAGTGTGGACTAGCGTCAGACAAGGGTTATGGCTGAGACAAGTGCAGACTGCTGATAGGGGAGTAGTGAATAATATGAGGGATTACTTGGGTCCACCTAACCAAGGCTTATGCAGGTATACATGCCTAGTGTCAATATGATTGTCACACCGTGATGACCATATGCTTGTCCTGGGTGTGTTTGAAGTATATGGCCTGGTCTACCTTGGAGCAACTAAAGTGCAGATCCTCAAACACTCCTGCTAACTCCTCATCCCACTCAAAACTGGCTTGCTTCCAACCAGGTAAGCTTCTCCTCAACCTCAGTACCTTTCCCTGCTGACCGTCCTTCAAATATCCAGGTGGTGCCCTCATGTATATCTCTTCTTGAATGCTTGCATAAAGGTACACACTTTTGATGTCAACCTGGTGGATTTCCCAGTTCTTCTGGGCAGCTATCATTAGGATGGTCCTAATGGTGATCATATTGGCAGTAGGTGCAAAGGTGTCGAAATAATTGACTTCATATTGTTGGCACTGACTGTTGGCAACAAGACGGGCACAAAGCTTAAGCTTCTCACTGTCAGGGCCGCGCTTGGTGGCCAAAATGAAGTGACGAGGGATAATGTTAGCACTGCTATGTGCATCAGCCACTTCCCAGGTACCTAACTTCTTGAGTTGGCTAATTTCATAATCCAGTGCTTCTTGCCATTCGACACCATCAGGTCCGTTCAAGGCTTGTTGGAGGGTAGATTCTGGTTCAGTAGTCACCAAAGCAAGGTGAAGGTGAGCTTCTTTGTCTAGTAAGTCCAACTCTGATGCCTTCATCAAGCTTTCTATAGCTACTGATGCACTTTCTCCTTTGGAGATTTGGCCATTTTGGAGCTTGGCGTAATACCCATCAGGGTATTTGATTCATGTTGGCCTTGGTGCAGGTGGAGTCGCAGGATGTGGTGGGGTTTGTCTAGGTAGAGTAGAGGGAGCTTGGGGCTGCATTGCTGCTTGCCTTAATGCTGCTGGTAACAATGTTGTTGTTGTATTCATCATTTATCACAGCAGGGATGGACTCCCCCTCATCCAGTGCATCTTCTGCAACTCGGATTTCTGTGGGTACGAAGGTAAGGTTTCTCTTGACCAAAATACATCTTTTGGATGGCCAGTAAACTTTATACCCCTTACTTTTAGTGTCAACACCCACGAACATCACTTCCTCTGCCCTCACCTCCAACTTTCCAGCCTCCAGAAGGTGAACATACACCATGGCACCAAACTCATGTGCCTGTGTCAGGTTGGGTTTGGACTTGCAAATGAGTTTATAGGAAGTGGTACCTGGTATTACCCTTGAAGGTAAGTGATTTTTCAACCAGGTGGTGTAGTTGACGGCCTTGGCCTAGAGGAATTTCAGCAGGTCCTTTGCTAGGAGCATTGCTCTTCCATGCTCTACCAGCATCCAGTTGAGCTGCTTTGCTACTCCATTTTGCTGAGGTGAGTCATGGACCATTAGCTGTTGCTCTATTCCTTGCTGACACAGATACTCATCAAACTTGGCACTCAGGTACTCTCCCTCTCAATCTGAACAGACCTTACATAGGTGAACTGCTGGTGACTGGTGTCCTAGCCAAGCCTCATACACTTTAAAAGTGGTAAGTGCTTTGCTCTTCAACTTCAGGAACTGCAGCTTCATCTGATGGCTATAATCATCTGTAAAGCTGATATAATAGAGGCAGCCTCCCAAGCTGGTTGTTTGAGCAGGTCCCCAAAGGTTGGTATGTACAAGCTCCCTATAGGTGAGTGCACAGTTTTTGGTCTCATCCAGGAACAGTTTACGCACTGACTTTGCCTTTACATAGACATTGCAGAACTCTGGCTTGGAAGTGGTGTCAATGTCAACCCCAGTGACCAGTCCCTTCTTGACAGCACTGATGATAGCCGTTTGGGAGACATGGTCCAAGACTCGATGTAGGTCACCAATGGTGAGCTTACTGCATGCCAGATTTGTATGCTGATGACTTGTCAGGATGCTGTACAGGCCTTTGACTTGTGGAATCTCTGCTATGACCTGTCTTTCTGGTCCCTTGGACAGAATCTTGCACATATGTCCCTCAAAGAGTATGGCTAGACCACCCGCAGTAATCTGATTGGTGGAGATGAGCGCAAACACCATCTTTGGTGTGTAAAATGCATTTTTCAGGGTTACCATTGTGGTGTTCAAACTCGGGCTAGCCTCGCAGAACCCCAATTCACTATAGGAGTCAAGCAGCCTAGGAGTCCACATTGCGTCCATACACCACTTCCATGCAAAAGTCTCGACTCACTCGACTCTTCCATGTCGCACCGTTCTATGTCCGACTCGGCTGATACGGACCTGTTGCCTCGGTCGCTTGCAGGGAACCAGGGTCATCGGTACCATCCTCCACTTGTTGTTCGGTCATCGCGCACCTCGGCCGACCGTTCTGTCCCGTCGGTATTGAATCTTCCCATGTCCTGCCCATGTCTGCCTATCTCCATTGGTGTGTTTTAAGCTTATTTTACCGTTACTGAATGAACAGCAGGCGTTATTACATGTATTCCCATGGCCGCTGCACTCACAAGCCTTATTACATATTGACCTGAGTACCTTGCATTTCGCTACTACTCTCACCTGTGCGATTCCGGTGTGAAAAACACAACCTGACTAGGCACTTGTAAAAGTACTCAATCAGTATATGTCTAATGCTCTGCCTATGCTGCCATACTTGCAACAAAGATGCAAGAACGTTCGACCCGAGGGAAAAGCTACTAAGAACAACTTAAGATCAAAAGACCCGAAAGAGCGCTAAAGTGTGGGAATAGCGCGTCGCAAGATAGAGCGCTAATGAGCGGGAAAGAGTGGAAGTCAAAAAAGCGGACACAGAGTCAAAGGAGGGTGCTAGATAGTGAGTGGGATCAAGGTATTGATTGCAAGGGTAAAGGAAAGTCAAGGTAAACCAATAGGGGCTATAGAGCGCAGCTAAAGGTGACTACTTCTAAGTAAAACCTAATGGAAAGGAAATACAGTCGAAGGGAAGTAATGTCAAAGTAGTCACCATAGGCTTCTTATACTAGTAAACTATACCATCTCGGACTCGGAAGGGATAGGATATACATGTAATAAGACTGTCGCTCTTGTTACAAACTCGAGGCAAGGCAAATTACATACCAATGAGGTAGGATGGACAATGGATGGTTTCCAACATTCCAAAGAGATCCTAGAGCGTGAGAACAGCGTGCTGGATAAGCGCTAAGCGCGGGAACAAGCGCTAGATAGAGCAGACAAGCGCTAATGGACCTAAAACACATTGCTGGTAGTTCCAACAGCGCTATAAGTGCGGGAATAGCGCAGGATAAGTCGCGGGAACATGGATAGCGCTGCGGGAATGTGCGCGCATAGTGCGGGAAAGTGCGGGAAAGTGCGGACAAGGGTTATGCTGAGACAAGTGCAGACTGCTGATAGGGGAGTAGTGAATAATAGGAGGGATAACTTTGGTCCACCTAATCAAGGTTTATGCAGGTGTACATGCCTAGTGCCAATATGATTGTCACAGCGGATTGCTAAGATGTTGCGAGTTTAGTAGCATACCTATATTTAAAAATAAATCTAACTATTGCTTACCAGGAATGTGACGGCCAATTGAACTTTGCCACCAATGCATGGATGTCTCCGAACCACAAGGCATTCGTAGCCGTGTCTGTGCATCTAGAGCATGAAGGGAAACCATTAGCGATGATACTAGATATAGTGGGGTGGCTGAGGCAAGTAAATACCAAATGTACCCTGAAAAATCACTAATGGTCCAGTATTCAGTCTCACTCTGGCGAGAATCTTGCAGCAGTGTTTGAAAAAATCCTAAAAGAGTTTGGTATAGCAGATAAGGTGAGTGGGGACACATAGCTTCTAGTACACTACTTACCAAGTGGGAAGATGTTGAGTTTGACAGGCGACAATGCAAGTTCTAATGACATGCTGACAACCGAACTTGCCAAGCATGTGGATTCGTTTGGTGGCGCACTGAGCCGAACACGTTGTTTTCTACATATTGTCAATCTTGTGGTGAAGTCCATCATCAAACTGTTTGACGTACCTAAAAAAGAGCAGGCTCAATTGGATGATGAGGCACCTGAAGCAATGGACATCCTGGAAGATGACACGGATGAGGAAGAACAACTCTTGCAAGAGTTGGCGAAAGGTGCCGATAATGATGATGGATATACCATTGCCAAACGAGGTGAGGGCAATCCAGAGGACACTGACATAGACAACATTGAAGGGTGGGTTGATGAGAGCACAAACCTGATGGCTCATGAGCAAGAGGAACTCCACAAGAACCTGCAACCCGTTAAGCTTGTGCTTGTGAAGGTAAGGAATCAAGATTACATAATGGAATGACGTACTGATGCGTTGAACACGTGCCTCACAGCTTCGCAAACTTGCGTTCAGGATTGTGCATTCATCCACACTATTACTGCCTGCTTGGAAGGCGCTACTTGAAGAGCTGGAACTGAAGGTTCGTGTTATGCCTTGGGATGTATCTGTTACGAACTAGGATAGTTCTGACAATAGCAACACGATAAGTGCTATCGGCTAAAGTCAGTTCAAGACTCCTACGTATGTAGAAGTTCGTAAGACAGGTCAAGGAGAGTGTCCTCGACTTGAATCAGGTTTAGATGACTTAAGATTGGAGGTCTTAAGTGAAGGCAATTTCCAGGTAAAACCTAGTAAGATTAAAGTAAAGAACTACAGAGTACATGACGAGTTTATATAGTAAACGACGACTGTTTTAGGGCAGGTATAAACGAGTCAAAATGAGTCAGAGATAACAAGAATAGACCATCTAGTGACGGCTTGATAGCGATCATGATGTAATACAATGAGTCAGAGATAAGATGAACGGAAGATAAGTCTAGCGGCGGCATCATGCAGCTCGTGATGTAATACAAGTAAAAAAGGGGAAAATGAATAGGGGCATACTTGACTGTAACAGTATCGATGCGGTGGAACTCCACGTTCGACATGTTGGACTTCACAATCGAGTATCAGCAAGCTCTGGATGTTTTCACTGGGGACCGCAAACTTGGGGTGCGCAAGTTTGAGCTCAGCGAGAAAGAGTGGAAGATAGCTACACAATTGCGTGACACATTAGCAGTGAGTCAAGCAGTCCCTATTTATTAATTCCTCAAGCTCACACCAATAAAGATCTTGAAGGATGCCACCACCTACTTTTCCCGTGCCACGCTGTCCTGCATGAATTGGGAATCATGCATGGACATGACTACTAGGTATCCCCCTAAAAGACAAAGTCTGTTAGCTTAGTCCTCAGACTAGTCAACCCATACCTTGGTATCAAACCTTGGTCCAATATTTTCAGTTTTCCCTCAGTGATTCATGAATCTACCATGTTTTGAAGAAAAGTCATATGTGAGATGGGAATCATATAATGACCTAGTTGATATGAGAAGCCATTTGAAGGTTAAGGTATTGCCTTTCCTTTGGCTTATTCACTTTGGCTAGAGAAACCCATACAGAAAAGTTCAAAGCCTAACAAAAACCTATCTAAAAAGCCCATGTATTGTGTACTATTATTTGTTCCATTATTTCTGAGTAGTTTTCTCTAGTGTTTCTTTACTTTACTTTTCTATTAGGATGCTCTGACTAATCAGATGCTTCACAAAATTGTACCTACAGGGTATGATGTCATAATGATGTCATAGGACTTCACACACACTCCTGCAGGTATTCTGTTGAAAGATATGATATCATAGTGATGTCATAATGATGTCATCAATTCCAGAATGTTCCATGGAATTTGCTAGAACATTCCAATGACTCATAATGACTCATAGTGACTCAGAGTGACTCAGGATGATGTCATTATCCCACCATGAATATTCTGGAATGTTCTTTTGCACCTGCTAGAACATTCTGCTCCAGTTTTTTGAATATTCTTCTCACATTCTGAAGTCATTACATCACCTTTTTACTTACATAATATTCCCACACAAAATGTATATAAGGAGAGCCCATTCTCCCCCAAAAAAATAGATCTCCCACTTGAACCAATTGAACTCTTACCTAAGAAGCTTCAGTCTGAACAAATTGCTGCTTACAAAGCCCATTTCCTTTGTAAGAACTGTCCAGACAAGTGCAGGGAAAGTGTTTCCCTTGAGATTACATAAGTTTCTCATGATAGAAACCCAGTTTTGTGAGACCAGTGTTCTCACCACGTATTGTTTACTGACCAACACGAGCTTTGGTCATCGTTGTCATTTGTGAGACCAGTGTTCTCACCAGGTATTTGTATATTGGCCAACACGAGCTTTGGTCATTGTTTGTTTTTTATTTGTCATTGTTGTCATTTGTGAGACCAGCATTCTCACTAGGTATTTGTATATTGACCAACACGAGTTTTGGTCAACGTAGTCACATTTGAGACCAGCTTCTCAATAGTTTATCGTATATCCAGGAAACCAGTTCAAGTGTCTAGACGGTATTTCCTAGACAAAGTTTATAGTTTCAATCAGAAATAGTAAAGCTCCGGCTAAGTTAATCTAATTGATTGGTTTAGCGAGCCTCCCAAGAACTCACACATTATCTACCACGAAAGAAGAAAAGTCGTAGACCGTGTTAATCGAGGACTGGCAAGAAGTCTTATCCAGTGTAATTGTGGTGTCATTACATTCTTGCACGTATTTATATAAGACCCTCGGTTATTAAGACAATGCCAAACCTCACTACTGTAATCCCAGCCATGGATCACATTGACGAATCACTCACTACCCATTCCTTCGACAAGAACTTGAATAGCGCCATTCGTGCCGCACTCGCTATGGGCAAGAAGACCTTGGACAGGTACTATTCCCTTACCAACTCTTCTCAAACATACCGCATAGCAATGGGTAAGTTTTCATTCACTCTGTGGTGTTCACTATACTAATCTCTTTTAAAGTGCTTCATCCGTGTCACAAACTGAGCTACTTCAAGACTGCTGGATGGGAGGCAGAGTGGATCCAGACTGCCTCTGACCTCATGCGCTGCAAGTTCGACTTCGCATATGCTGACATGCCAACCGGTGAGGCGATCTCAACAAAAGTGACTGCAAGTCAGATGACAAGCAAACACTCTATATGTTGGGTCTTGATATGCCATGCGATATGTTCAACCCTTAAGGGAAGCAAAGAAAGCAAGGATCCACAAAGTGATGCTGATCAACCCTGGTGAATGGCAGTGAAAGCGCAAGAAACACGCTGAAGGCACGAGCGGGAAAGTAAAATGCGAAAATGCGCGAAGCGCAGGAAGGTAGTGCAAGCGGTGCACAAGTGAAAAGGACGAGAACTGAGACTGATGAGAGAAGACTGATGATGATGAAAGGGCTGAAAAGGCGACTGAAGACTGATACTGATATTGCCACTAGCTAGAGACTGCTGCTAGGGCCTATGATGACAACGGATACATGCATTGCATGGAACTAACTGGTGATAGATGGTGACTCCCCGAAGCTGGTGGCTAATGGTGGTGTAAAACAAACATCAGAGTATGTAAGTTCTAGCTAAGCGCTCTCCCAGGGCTCGGAGCCGAATAGGGAGCGCTCTAAGTATGTAAGTGAGGTAAAGGAAGGGTCCATAACGAAATACAAAGTGTAATATGCTAAATATGGTCTGATAATGAAAAGGGACGCACCTAGGAACTGGTTGGACGATGGATGGATGCTCCTGGATGAAGCGCGAGAAAGCGCGCAAGGCACGCGCGCGGGAATGCTGCGCATTGTGTGGGAAAGTAGCGCGCCTATGGCGCGTTTCGTGGGAAAGTTGCGCGTTGTATGTGGAATGACCAGAGACATGATAGAAGTCACATATGGATGATGGTGTGAGTCATGCAGTAAAGGCCAGTTGTCAAGATTCGTAATATGGGCCCATATCCGCCTGCAGAGACTCAAGTCTCTACACCGGTTCAGCAGATGAAGAGTCGGTGTATGGTGAGCATGAATCACAGGTTCTAAAGGTATGTTTGATTTTGTTCAATCAAGATTGTTACTAACGCATTGATCCAATACTCACAGACATCAAGAAAAGAGAACATTTTTGATCATATTCCGGCTCTTGCAGCTCCCAGGAACTCGGCCTCTTCAGATGAACTTACTGCATACCTCAGCACAAAGTGTGAGCATGTCCCCAATGTCATTTCATGGTGGCACAAGCACTGTACCACTTATCTGCGTCTCTCCCGCATGGCGCTTGATTATCTGACAATTCCTGGTATGTTTTCTCCTGGTTTTTTGTAGTACTGCTACTCACATTGACACCAGCTACGTCCATTGATGTCGAACATATTTTTAGCCATGGCCGACTACTGCTCTCGCATGTTCGCAGACAACTTGGGCCTTGCTGTGTGTTGGGATCTGGAGCCAGTTGGGTTTGGTGTGTGACAACAACATCAAAGCAGTTGCAGTGTTGAATGATGTTGACAGCGAGGAAGATCAATTGGTTGATGGCTGGGATGTTATCAATATTTAGTCCTTATTGTGTTGCTACTACTGACATACCTTGTACCTATGATAGATCTATCTACATGAACGCACGGGTTGTGGGTTACTACCCGCCACAGGTTATTTACCCATGATACCCTTTGCATACATCAGCAAAACCCTGATTTGGCTACAGCGCCACAGCCACACAGCGTGTCACAGGTCACACAGAGTTTTTTGTAAAGGCTCTGCAGCATCACACAGGTACTTATTCTATGTAAAAATGAGTGTAATGTAGTCACAAACATATATATAACAAGATGGTATGCTAACAATTATGTTTTATTGAGAAATTGTGTAGTGTGCAGCACTGTGCAGCGCTGTACATGGGGGGACCTCGCTGTGACACTGTGATTGCTGTGCAGTGCTGCACAAAGCTGCACATAGGGTTAGGTTTTTGCTGATGTACCCTCGTCGAAACCCGTACCTGAGCATACCCTTGGGCCATGGGTGCGGGTAAGTGCATCAGGAAAATCACTGGTTGCTTTTTCCCACTTATGTCACTTAATTTTTAGTGAAGGTAACTAAAAACACAGCTTTTCCAACTTAATAGGCTTTTGCAAAAGTAAATTCAGGGCGTGCTTAAATTCACAAGTCCAGGTAACCAAAAAGCAGGTTAAGCGCAATAAGTAATAAACAGTAGTACTACTAGCAAGAGTCGTATACTATGTTGTTTAAGAGTTGTGTACTATATTGTCCGAAAAAAGAAATTGTCAGTAGACACCGATGATCGAGTATCCTGAACTTGAGACTGAAACACAATCGACTCACATATAATCTCAACACCACTAAAATTTTGAAGATGGGCCCTGCCGATCCCATAAGTGACCTACTATGTGCTGTGTAGATCGCAGATCTGAGTTGCTGATGTGATCAACAGCGATTAGCCCGCTACACATATCGGCCAACAATGGTACCACATAGTACCTACCAGGGACAAGGGCAAAGGCAAAGGCGGCAGATTGCGGCAGATCAGCCAGAAGTACCACTGGCAGTAGATGTGGATGTGGTGGTTGAGCAGGATGTAGCTGGAGGGGAGAGGGTGGGGTTTTGGAGGAGGTTGAGGCATTTTTTTAGTTGTTGGAACCGAGTGTCACTCGAGCGTATCCATGGTGCGGCGTAATTGTCGAGTTGCTGCAAAGTGTTGGAGGAGTCTCCCTGTCGTATCCCTGTTGTCTCCTTGTTGTCTCCGTTTAGGCATGCGTTGAATTGCAGATGCAGACACAGAAGTTTTGGCTGGACTAGGATTGGCCGTTCTTTGTGCATGCCTCATTGATCTTGCAGAACACCCATTGACCAGACCCACAAAGAGCATGTCTGCATCAGCCTTAAGATACCATATGCCATCCATCTCCACATTAGCAATGGCACTCTGCCTTCAACAGCAGAGCCTCTCTTTCCCCCTCCGTCTCAGCAAGACAGGGATGCACAACTCCCAAAACAAACCGAGTCCCACGGCCACGACATTGCTGATGTAAAGGTTGAAGAAGATGAAGAGCAGGAGGAACACATTGAGTCGATGTCAGTGATGATGGATATTAGTGCTGAGCTTGCAACTCTTCAAGCTGCAGAGCGAGGGTGGTGAATCTTGAACGTCGTCAAAGTGGGCAGGGGAAAGAGGGTTTAAAGTTCGGGTAAGGGGCAGAAATTGTTTGAGGGGCCCGGTTCTTGGACACGATTCCAAGAGTGCCTAGTTAATTTTTGAGTGAGTAGTATGATGCGAGTCCAAGTCAAATAGACCTACCTAAGATGCGATCTCAAACACATGATGATCTGCAAACTTGTTGACATAGAATGCTCAGAAAGCATCATATGAGTCATAGTACTTGAGGTCATATGGGATGGCATGTGTTCCGTAGATTGGGATGAGATGTGCAGTGCGGTAAATAGAATCAACGTGAACTATTCCGATTGATGGTAAATGGGCAATGTCATATGAAGGTTGAACGATCCACATCCCAGTGTCCTCGTCAGGTCGATCATTGACTTTGTTAAACCAATGCACCACAGCACATGGGTACAAAACTGCCTCGAACATGAAAGAGAAAAAACAAATGACACGGGCTATGTCCATGCCTCCCATCCCTTCGACACCTGCATCTGTGTTCACAAATACACAATCATAGCACGGTGCCTCCTTTCTCCAAAGAGGACAAGAACGAATGTGCTCCCAGTGCATGCCACCAATCCCACTGCGGTCACTGGGTGCATAGAATGTTGAAGATGCGGAGTTGAAGACTTGTATTTTACCATTGAATTGAGGACACCTTGCAAGTGGGACGTCAGAGGGAGAGCATTCATCATCAGGGTTTACTTGTTCAAATAGGAATTGGCAGAGGAGGTTGTAAAGATGGGGGATAGCAAGTTCTGTACATAAGTCGGGTACAGTTCGTGCACGTTTGCGTTCTGCACAATGTTGAAAGTTAAATAAAGTATTCACGGTCAAATATGAGCTGGCTTATGGTGTGTCTTTGCCAACCAAACATGGGCCTGCACTAGCGTTGGGCTGTCGATAACTTCGCCCTCTTCATTGTCACCCTGTATAGTGATGTCAAGGTTAGGAAGTAGCACAATGCTATTCTCATTAGCTTGGCCGAGCTGGATGGTGTCAGGCTCCCTATTTGACTGTATACGTTCTAGTATAGATTTTGAGTAAACAATCAGCATGATAGTGCTATCAAACTCACTTAAGGCCCCAAGCGTTTCTGATAGACAAGTACCATTCAACATCCCACAGCTCTTGAAATCAATGCACGATGCTGCAAGTTTATCAAGGCGCTGGTTTGTCACCAGCATTTGGCCGAGGGCTTTGTAACGACTCGAACGCCTCCATGGTTCCTTGACGGCTTTGATGTGCTTTGTCTCCATGATTGAGGAACAAAGGCTGTTCAGTGTGCCAAACAGTCGGATAATGAAGGCGTAGTGTGAACAAGAGTGTTGTCAAGGGAGGGAGAATGTGAGTACGACACCCATGGACTCAAAGATCTTCCTGTAACGATGGAATCAATCGAAAGCATCCTGGATTTGAACCAGTGTGGATTCCGTGATGATATTATGCCGTACGAGATAGCAGAATTCAAGGAACGCGCGAAATGTGCATACCATGTCTGTTGGTACATAGCCTTCAATGGCAGGTAGATAAACCTGTACTGCTGTTAGTCTGGCAGTTGCAATGTCCTAGAAATAATATTGAACTGACCTTCATCAGGGCTTTAGAATCATCACTGGTCCATTGTTTGAATCCTCGACCTTGCAGAAAATGTCGAAGACCTGAGAATGAGGCCACCAAGGCAATTATTAATTGACCTGAGCTTTACAACATCGAATTCAGAGAAAAGGACGTACCTTCGATCTATATCGTCTTGGATTTTCTCTGCTCCTTTCTTTCCATGCACAAGGTGCAGATACTTTCCGACCCACTCAACTAAATGATCCTTGAAGGTTCCTTTAATTAATTGATGTAGGAGATCCGGCGCGATAAGTTCGTGGATATCAGCTCGAGCGAAATCATTTGTAAATGGCTAGGAAGGATTAAATCTCAACTACAGTTCTACAAGAAGATGTATGACTTACAACAAGGTCACTGATGATCCCATACTCATCCCACAGATCAGTAGATGATAGTTCTTCAACGAGTGCTTCTGTGTGGTCACAATTGCGATGCAATGACTCAGAATCCAAATCTTTGTGATGTGACATACACCTGTGCATTCATAGTGGTAAGACGGAAGGTACATTGAAATTACTTCTAAAAACATACCTGGGACACCAAGAGCACACTATACACACTAATAACACCTGCTCTTCATAATCTGCAATGTATGGTTCAAGCCCATAGATAACGTGCCGATAGTGCCTGTCACCAAAGCGCACAACCTCTGGTTTAGTTATTCCAGGCCTTAAATTGTCAAGAATCTTCGAGATGGACAAATGAAAGAGTTGCCGGCGATATTTCCGATATTTTGGGCAGGAGGCATGCTCCTTCATAGCTGCTCGACTGTAGTTAGCACAGAACAATAGGAGTAGAATGAAAATTACTTTTTGGCATAGCTAGGAAGCCAATGATGGCAACAGCGTCACAATGCGCACGTTGGACATTGTTACGAATGTTCCCGATTGATACATACAACGGATAATAATCGTTGGCGCCAGTTGCCACTGAAACTGTTGTCTTATCGCTTCCAAGTATAACTGGAACAAAGGTTGAGCCAGTTGTATCCGGATCATTAGAAATCTTATCCTACAGGAGATTGACAGTTTGTATAGCTACATAAAACAAGGAAAGAGAGCATACCGCTTGGTTCCAAGCCCAGTCACTAGACATGAAGTCCTGCCATTGGCGTTTGTCGTTGTCAGTCAAGAACTCGCAGTAGGGCTGGTAATCCATCTCTGCTGCATAGTCTGTGTTCCCCAACATGTTCCTAATGACCTCATGGGGGTCTCGATACCAGACATCGTGAGATTCATTCATCCAGGGCGGTACATTGTAAGCTGGCTTCTCCCCTGTGTACTTGACCTGGAAAGATTGCCATTTGACATTGCCTACAGGTGTACTGTCAATGGTTTTGTATAAATCATGGCAGTCCGCAAATGGTGGCTTGTTGTTGTGTTTCAAGAGGGTTGTGGCCCAAAGATCCAATAAGACATTGATGTCCCCAGCGGACATCTGGTTGCGTGTGTACAGGAATTCTGCAGTCTCAAATTCAACACGATCCCAGTATGGAGTCCAGTCATCAGGCGATTTGCTTAGTGGTGGCATTGGGGGTGCTCCATCTTCAAGAAATTGACCTGCTGCATCACAAGGACGACCTAGATTAAATACTCGCATTAGTTGCAACTAGCCAGAAGAACTTCAAGGAATGTACCATTTAATTTTGGGTGATAGTTGCAGTATAATTTATCACCTGGCCCCCAAAACTTCATCTCCAGATTGTCAGGCTCGTCAAGAGCCTGACCCGCATCAAATGAGTCTGTGGGGAAGTCATCATGATCTGCGGGGAAGTTATTGTGTGGTTCCTCAGGCTCGTCTTCAACTGGAGCTGATTTGAATGTTGGGTGCGAAGCATTCCAGTGCTTTTTGCGCCCTGCCTGACTCTTGAAGTAGCGTTCACAGTGCAGGTAACCGCATGGAATCTGAAGGGCGCTATGGTCCCTGCAAGCACCCTGGGGCATCCTAGAAAATACAAGAAAATGGTATGATCGCATCTATGCGTGCCAAAAATGTGTAAGTTCAATGTACTATGTACTAACAAAGTCCGATTAGTGTGTGTGAGTTCATACTTTTTGGGGACTTGTGAGTTTTTCAACTTCCATACCCACCTTTTCTCGCTCCAGCAAAAGTATCATCCTTCGTCTCACTTCCCGACTTGTAACCTCATCTCTTCAGCCATGTCTACCACAGCGACTCCCCATCGCACCCGTCCATCCACTGCAATCGCTCGGCCTGGCCAAATAGTGCTCGACGCACAGATCAAGAGGCATAGCAAGACACAAAAGAAGGCCGATGACCTTGCCCTCAAAGAAGCAAAGGAAGCAAAGGAAGCGCAAGTTCAAAAGGGACTGGAGCGCTTGGCTGGCCTGCAAAATAAGATGGAAAAGGTACAAGAGGAATTACTCACCGAAAAGGCGACTCCCATTCAGCCCAAGCCAAGGGCTCATAAAGCGACTAAGCCTGTATTGGGTGGTGGTGATATTCATACTGACAGCATGATGGAAGTTTATGAGGCAGACAACCTCCAGGAGGCTGACAAGAACAGGGAGGATGAAATCGCAGGAGTGAAGAAGGGGAAGAAGACAACAAAGAAAGGTGGAGGGTCACTGATAAAAGACACTATCAGTAACATCATGATGCAAAAGAAGATCAGCGAACCATCATTGAAAGGGGAAGGTGATAACACCAATGGCGTGGCACGTGTATCTGATGGGAAAGATATGCCAGCACAATAAGGCTTTCTTTTCTCACTATCTCCGATGTCACTCCTCACTGAATCAATGTTGTATTTCCTGAATCTTACTTCCAGTCTCAATGCGACCACTGAAAAATTCGCATTAGGTGGCCGGGTCATCAGCTGGGTTTCAGATGTCAAGCCCGCAAAATCAGAACCAATCTCTCGCCCATCCAGTATTTCAACTCGAGCGCCTCCAACATCAATTTTCTCACAAGGCACAGCTTCCACGGCAGCAACTTCTGATGTCCCAGTCCCAATTCGGAAACCTGTGACCGAAATTCCAGAGGCCCTTGGTGACATCTTTGCAGATGACATCGACGATACTTTGGAGCGTGATGCCACTATTGCACAGGGCAAGGGGAAATTGAAGGTAATCAGCCATTATTTGATCATTAGTGCCAGCTAATTATTTGTTTCACAGGTGGCCTCAATATTCAAAGATAACTCGGACTTCGATGAGCCAAAGGCTCCATTCACACCATCGGATGATGATTCTGTGATTTTGGTCACAGAACCAGAACAGTACTCACAGGAACCTAAAGCTCCATTCACACAGATGGACAATCATAGGGCCCTCAAGTGCGAAGCTAGCATGGATGACGTCTCAGACAACGACACGGGGTCCATGATGACTAGCTGGTCCATAGACATGGAAGGGCCTGACCTTGAGGACCCGATCGTGGATTCTGATGACAAACCTGAGCCAGAACCTGTGGTCGTGAAGCAGAAGGTTCTGCGCACAACATCTTCGGTAAGTACTGAAAATGTAATAACACTCATTCTGACACTTGTATACAGACATCTGTATCTATTGCAACTTCCGTCCCTGACAGCAAGCCACCTGCTCCAAAAAAGGCTAAGGTCGAACCATCCGCCCCACATGCTTGAAGCACTCCCGCTATAAAACGCCAGTCAAACGTTGATACTGTGCCTTCGCACATGAAGTCTCATAGCGCCTACCGTAATGTTGACTTGCCTGCTACGATGCAGGTAGATCAGCGCTGGACAAAGAAATATCTCCCTACCATCATGTTGTGGGCTGGGAGTTATGACGATATCTGGACCATCCCAGACAAGGTCCTTCTCCTTCATGCCCAGCTAATTTTCAATGCGGTATACAGGGAGCTGAAGATCACTCTTGTTCATGGCAGCATGATACATTGCCTTGTAAGTCCATTATCTTCCGTTGAGCTTGACTGACTATATTTGTAACCAGACTGCACAGCGTATTTCCGAATGGCGCAGTAATTTTGGTTCAACGGGCATAGTCATCATCCTGGACTCTCTGACACGAAACTCCGACTGTGATCCTGTTGAACTTTCTAAATCTTTGATTGCAGATTACGCGTTCTTGTTCGAGGACCCTGACAAGCCAAGTCCCCTCACAGCATACTGTTCTCCCTTCATTTTGCAGTTGTTGGGCACAGCGCACATCAATGCCATCAATGGGTATGTGGAGGTTCCTGAACTCGACACCCACGTGTTTGTGACACATGGGATGTCGCGTGTTATTGCCGTTTCTGCTGCAGCAGTGAGTTTGATTTTAGGCGGTTTAATTCACACTTATTTTTTTCAGATTGAACATGCCCTCACTATGTTCACAAAAAACGATTTGAAAGTTAAGCAAGTCTTGGCGTCCACATCAAAAGGTAAACTTGGCATCAAGCTCCTGAAAGTTCTCAACAAAACTACTGGGAAGATGACCAATGCCCCATTCTTATTTTCGGTGGCCCGCTGGGCTAAAGTCACTGCCTCCTTCATCAAGTCTCTCTCAAACAAACCTCCTGTGTATGTAGAGGCCACAGTCCAGATGGCACATGCTTGTACTGCCTTAAATGATACAACAGATATGCCCCAGAGCTTGCTTGATAATGAGGAGTCTGATGATGATGAATGCGCTATGCTTTGTAAGTGTCTGTCATTCAGGTTTCATCCTACTGACATTTGTAATTACTACAGGATTTTCTTCATTCAAGTTGTAGTATCTGCATGAATGTCACTGTCGTATGCTGAAATCCTGCCACTAGTATCATAGTACTATTTTTTTGCCATCGTTTTGTCCCCCCCCCCCCACCGCTCTTTCAGTACCCCCACATACCCCCGTTTTTTTCCTGTCTTCCCCCGGCTAGCTCTCACTTTTGATATTAGGGAGTCTCCTTAATTTGTTGCTTTTCGTGTATGCCCTTTTTTATGAAATGCTAGTACCGCTTTTTTTCTGGTTTTTTAAGTGAATTAAGTGTGCAATAAGTGAAAATTCAGAGATGGAGTGGGCTTAATCAAGTAGCTCGCGCTTTTTCACTCAAATGACTTAATGCTTCTTTTCACGTAATTAAGTGATCAATTAAGTTAGAAAAGGAATCGGAGATTTTCCTGATGTGGTGGGTACAGGTGTGGGTACGCTCGTGGATACCCACGGGTTACCCATGCCATTGCCTACTTACTAGGTGCCCATTCAGCATGCTTTGGATCATCTCTCTGCTGCCATCTGCTTCCCCAGGTTGAATGATTTGCATCACACCTCGACCAACACTTAGAGAAAGTATATCCCTATCTCCCACCTAGAGCTTGGAGGTTATATTTCTTTCATTGCTCTGCATTGCACCTTAGCAGAGTTGTTGTACCCTCAGTGGGAGGGACGAGGAGTCACTATAAGGACAAGTAAAATCTCAGTCTCTTGAAAGGAACTGAGATGTTCAGGTGCTTCAACTGGCACTTTTAAGATAAGTATCTTGACTACTGTAAGATATAAGGGTGAAACATAAAATAAAGGTAGGATGTGAGCCGACGTCAATATGTCGCTCGCCTTGGTCCATTTTGGCTTGTGCTCGTACCTCTCACTCACTCTCTGTGCCTTTATCGGATCCGTTGGTGTTCCTCGTCTCGGATCTCTCGGCTTCCAACAAACACTACTATACATCAAAGGTACAAACAAAAATCGCTTATAGATCTTGAGAAGACTTTAAACAGCTATGGTACATCTAGTGTCCTGATGTCTATCATGTTGCCAACAGATGCTTATGTCTTTAACCTGTGCAATGATATTATGATCCAACGCGATTCCCTTAAATTCGCCAGCGCACCGCCGCGCTAGCAAAAATGCACCAAAAGGCTGTCCAAAGCGGACCATCAAACGCAATACTCATGAGTGAGAATCCGTGTCGAGCTTGACTCTGGTTCTCACTCGTCACGAACATTTGAAGGGTGTAATTATGTGTGTTAAAGCTTCTACATGTCCTGTGGTGACGAAGGGGCAACAAGGAGAGTTTAGTAGACAACCTCATGATTGATGCAAGGTAGGACGACAACAGCTAAAAAACAATCCGCAACACCTAACTTCACAGGAAACCTCTCCCATCCCACCACTCGAGCCTTGCATGTCCGTCGGTCGTCCTTGAGATACTTGAATCCGCGGCGCAGCCTGAAGCTGACATGGTTGCGTTGAACGGTCAGCCTCATTGCTGTTTGTACGTTGCATAGCTGCCGCCGCTTCAGCGTCAGTCTCAGGGGTAATACCATATCTCTGTAAATTTGTTAAAGAGAGTCGGATATTGGCATTGTCAAACACTCACATCTTCCTCACGACAGGGAGCTACTTCAATGCTGCGCATAGAGCTTCCTATAGGAAATGGCCTAAAATTCCAATGCCGGTGCGGCAGCTGTATTGATTGTGGCGCATTTGGAGGCCGAGTGTTGAAACGCAGTGAACTGAACAGACTGCGCCAACGAATGGTAGACCATGGGCTCGCAGGAGGAGCTCTGGGACGAGCCGAGGGGTTGGTATCAGCGTCCCAGAAGTCCTTGCCCTGTACCAGTATTAGACTTGAAAGAGCCAAAAAAACGAAAGATTATACTGACGTATTTCGCCAAGCCTCCTAGTCTGTTGTTGGGCTGCTGTTTGGAGACCTGACTAGCGTGCAAGATCTAACGAGACGAATAAACAAAGAATAAGAGTGTTCACAAATGATTGGCGTACAGCATCTCTCGGTCGAGCTGGACGTCCCTGGTAAAGCAGTGAGAGACAGCGCGAAAAGGAAGCACAGACGACCTGCCTTGAGCTTGGCATCTGATTTTGCATTGCCCTCATCCGCATCCTGAACGACAATTAAACCCCGCTCAGAAAAGACGCTGATATCACATAGACACACTCACATGATCATTGCCTGTATGTTTGAGTGCTGCCTCCAGGCTCCATACATATATCTTCGCATCCAATCCACCACTGACGATATATTTTCCATCAGGGGAAATGACAACAGCCGAGACTTCATCGTCGTGCAAGAGCGGGTTTCCGACCGGCTGATTGGTCTGGAGGTCCCAGATGCGAACTGAGTAGTCCCTTGCTGCACTGACAAGATGGCTTTCATCAGGGGAAAAACACAGGAAGTGGACGGCATCGGTATGACCATGAAAAACAACGAGCTCTCTCCCATCAATCGACCCCCATTTTCGGATGGTACCATCATACGATGCGGAGAAAATGTGTGCGCCGTCCTTGAACCAACAGAACGACGTCACCCCACCTTCATGACCCTCGATCACCACGAGCAGTTCGCCGTCCTTTGACCACACGCGGATCAACTTGTCCTCTCCGCTGCTCGCGAATTTGTCCCCTTGTGGAGAGTATTTGAGACTGCAAATTATTCCATGGCCGGTCTCTATAGGTGATGCTATTTGTCGGCCAGTATCCGGGTCCCAGCGTCGTATGATGCCGTCGAGCGATCCACTTGCTATCTCCTGGGCATTGGGAGACCAATCAATGCACAGCACCATATCGCTATGCCCTTCCCACGGGTCACCGACCACGCTGCACTTCCTGATGTTCCACAGCTGTAGCATGCCATCTTCGCTTCCGCTCATGACCATTGATTCATCTTGACACATTGCCATTGAACACACTGCTCTTCTGTCACTATTCCAAGGCCTCCCCACTGGTTTTCCGTCTATTGTCCACTGACGAATTGAACCATCGCCCGACGCACTCAGTATATTGCAACTGGTACCAAAGCAGGCAAGGCTCCGAATGAGTTTGGAATGACCCGCGATGATGCACTCCGGCACTAAGCTCCCTGGCGGACGTTCTGGCGTCGGTTTCTTCCACAATGTGGTCCTGGTATTATGATTAACGAAGTAGGACCGACCGAATGGTGAGATGTGCCATTCACATCCGGGAATGAGTAATCCGGGATAGTCTATGTTTCATCATAAGTATCTCGTTGCTAGCGGTATATTCTTCGCTAACCTAGTCGCACCCCTGGTAAAGGTCGGTTCAATGAAATTCCGAGTGTGTCATCTTGATATACTATTGTACCATCCAACAACTTATAATGATGCCATTGAGGAGGAATCGCGTCATTCCCGCCTGCTTCTCGTTGAGTAAGGCAAGGTAATAGTATCAAAATGCGGTTATTCACCTTCCCAAAGTGCATCCTGGCGATATTGTGCACCATAGCGTGGTGGATCCTTCTCCTTCGTCCGATGAGGTGCGCTAACAATCGGTGAGTTCAACATCACTCCCCGTTCTCCACCTCTCCGTTGTGCTGATGTGCTTGACTCGGCCATGACGCTGGCGAAGAAGATTTTTAAATATCGTTATCTTTACAGAAGCGTCGACAGAGCTCGATGATACGGTCAGTGAATTGTCGAAGGTGATGAGAGATGGTAGAAGTGATGATCAGATGAAGAAGAGACTTACTAAATAGTTAACTGGGCATGCTGTATTTTTATGCGCCCTTTTCAACCGCGAGTCAATCACAGTTCTATCGATTGCCGTACATTCTTGAACCAATGAATATCATCCCTGACACTACACTACTTTAGTGTTTGGTGGATGAATTGGTCAAGGCACCTGTACGCTGAACCGCGGGAAAAATGCCTCAACCGATGTCAGCTCACACACGCGACATTTAAAAGACACAACCCTGCTCGAAGCGAGTTGAAAAGCTGTTCCAAACAACTCGAATATAGTATAGGTTAGGGAAATGCGGTGGTCCGGGTATCGTGACTGACAAAGATGATGCTGACACCTGAGTAACTTGCTTATTTATTTGCAGACAAAGCGACAGTTGCGCACCTCCGATTGCAGTCTAGCGAAGAGAAACGTTGGAGATGGTAGGGGTGATCAAGACGCCTGCTAGATGATCATCGTCACATACTATAGTACGCGATAGGCGCCTTGCTTACACAAAAAACGTTCAAGGTTAATGACTGGATCATGCGCTGAATGGGCGATTATAACGAGCTTACAGCGTGATCCTTTTTATCACAAAATCGCATCATATCGCTCAAACCAGTCAAATAAATGCAATTCATTTGACTGGCTTGAGCGATATGATCAACATGAATAGACGGTGGTAGTGTTGGAGAACAATCGCAACGTCATCGCCTTGCCCTTGAGGGTCGATATCGCCAAGGCGAGGTACAGAGTGGACTCTATCGTATATATAAACTAAGTGATTTTGTGACGGCACGACGTGAACTCGCCGCGTTATGGCAGACACGGTAACGAGGTTGATTGGTACGCTCGCTGGTGATGTATGAAGGGGCTGGAAGATGACGTGGTTGTGATTTGGTTGGCGACTCCTCAATGATGGGACCCACAAAATCGCAACGACGTCACTGAATCCTGTTGTGAGCTTGTTAATACTGGAAACAAAAAAGAGAATATAGCCGAGTCGGTTCAATTAGGATCAGCTGATAGTAGAAAAATGTCGAACTCTACATACCCCAAATTTATTTTCCTTCATGATCCAGATCGCCAAGGCAGGTACAAATTCATGGCACTCCTTAACGCATGGATCAAAGTTTCCATGAGAACTAGAGGGGGAATCTCGGTTTGACGTGAGATTGGTGTGAACATGTGAATGACGATGGGACGATAAGATGTGACGAAGGCTGACGCGCTGACGTGCAAAGAAGCGTAACGAGCTATAGGATGATAGAGTAGAAGGTAAATTGATGTAGGTTTGACTCACACCAGCATAGTTCCCTAACTCGATTCCAAGACAGTATTGATCGATGCAAGTCTGCCGGTCTCCTAGGCGTCTCCGAACAGCTAGTTAATGCTTGCAAACATAGTCCGTTGTAGAGAACTCAACCGCCAGGCCCGGGAGTCGGAATAGTGAAGAATCCTTGTAAGTCAACTAACAGTTTGGTGCGTTCGACAAACCCATGCCAGATAGCGTGGGAGTCTGAGACAAACAGCTTTGGTGAAACCAAACACTGACTTCCGTCCAAAGCTCTTTCCTCTGACTACAGGAGATTAGTATGTTAATGCATATGAAGTCTGCTGGTAGAACTACCTTTCGTGCTCGTGTTCTCAATGACACTCGAACTTCGAATTCATTTGTGGAGTCTGGGTTATGGGATATACTGCTAGGCCCCCCTCATTTGAAAACGGTAATGATATTATAAACTTGAGAAGCTATATGGCTTTCTTCCACATGGACAAGTGCTTACGGGGTAGGTGATGTGTGAGTGATGTTCCCTTCCTGCTTTTCAGTCTATTTGGCGCATTGTTTTTGTCCGATATTTTATCACATTCAAACCAACTAGCAACACCCCATCAGAGTCTCCTCTCGGCTGTCTCCTAATCCATCGTATCAGCATTAACCCCAGGCCAAGTAGCAACCTCCCCCGCACCAGTTCCAACATCAACACCGTCCCTCCCTCCGCATTCAGGCTTACAAGGACTCAGAAAAAAAGCAGACACTGACATATCTCTGGATCGCGAAGCCTGTTGTTGGCAGGCTGTTTATTAAACGCCAGACGCACCATTAAAGATCTAATGATCGAGATGGATGAGAATTTATCGGGGTTAAACTTGTTTAACCAAGTTGAATCAATTCGCGACGCTGGTCGAAAATTTTGGCCTCGTGACTCTGCGTCATCGTTGAGGCCCCTTTCCTTCTGGATATAAGTGTCTAACTGACGTGTTCCGTTTCTGCACGTCGCACACTCGTCCTCTGAGCACCGTCTGCTCGTGCACGTTCTGCACTACTTGTTTTCGTGTCGTATTGAATTATCGTTCTACTCAAATTTGGTCATCCTTCCAAAACATATGTCAGACCCAGGTCCTTCAAACAATAATGCCACCAATTCGTCGCAAACCCAACCGTCTCTTAGGGGACCAGCAATGCGAGGGGCTTCAATTGAGTCCGACACTGATGAATCGCATCTACCCCAACAGGACCTGGCGAAGAGATGCCTTGATGTCGTCCGAGATTTTAGAGCCGCTAAGGGAACAAAATTTGAAGCATCCTATGTCATCTCCAGCATCATCAAGGAAAGCTTACCCATCGGCTCAGGAGAAGATCCCACTGCTATCGCGGCTATCTACCTTGCCATGCTCGATCAGTGGGAATCTGAACAATCTCAAGCCGCTCGAAGAGCGACTGGAGCAGTTAGAGAACGGTGTTCGGTCGAACCAGCGTCGAGCTCTCACATTGAAGAAGAACCTCCTACAGAGGATGTCAGGACTCGACAAGCCAGCATCGAGCCAGGTGAACCTGCTCGAAAGCGAGCTAAACTCGACTTTACCTGCCTTGACCTTAAGCCAACGGTTCACCAAGAACCGGCTAGACCCCTATCTGCTAATCTCAAACACACCATCCGTATCATACAGAACTGGGCGCAAGATCAGAAACAAGCGAAACTCAAACTCATGTACCATGAGTGGAGTCCAGAGTTTTATGAATCCGGATGGGCAGATATCATTGCAGGACGAAGTCTTAAACTCGATGCTATCCACACCATCATCACCACTTCACGCGCCATTGACAAGCATACCGAGGCCATCGGAGATGTTGAGTTCACCTATGGAGTCTCAGAAACGGCCCCGAAGAAGATTTCCACACAGGGACAATGGAATGCGGCGTGGAATAGAGCAGCACGTGCCCTCAAGTTCCCTTTCCCTTTCCAACAGGCTGAACTTGACGCCTACTCAGAACATATCAATGAACAATTCGACCAACAGTCGGAACTTTGTCATGGACGAGTCCTCCGGTATGACAAAGCCCTCAGATTCAGGGTCGGAAATTCTTGCAAGTATGAATTGTCCGACTTCGAATGTTTCAAAGACATCTACAGTGCACATTTCTCCGCTGGAGGAAGGATGCACAATGACACCGGTGAATCTAGCAAGTCCTCTGGAGGACGGGAATCTACTGTTAAGCGTGAACCATGCCGCAAATGGAATACTGGAGAATGCACACGCAGCGCAGCCACCTGCCGCTTTGCCCATGTCTGCAACGTTGAGCAAGACGGCCGGGTTTGTGCCCGCCGTCATGTCAAAGCGAAGCATAATGAGGACACCAAGTCCAAATCTACCTGATCGATTTCTGAAGCATCCACACTTTCGACGGGGGTTGATTTGGTCACCAATGGACGTCTCATTTAGTCCAACTGCATGCTCATCCGAGTATGCAGACCCAGTTCCAACAGCACCTTCGTATCTTGCTGATAGTGATGCAGCTCATACTGTTGCTAATCACCCAGAACTTTTCAAAATAGTAACACCGATTAACGTGGATCGGTTCCAGGATCTCTTAGTGGACCATCCAAACCAGCCTTTTGTGCAATCGGTGTGTCGAGCCTTGCGCGAAGGATTTTGGCCGTGGGCCGATGCATCTGATGAGTCATATCCCTCCATTAACGACAACTCAATGCACACCTGTGCAAAGTCAGAAAAACAGGAAAAGTTTATTGAGGAGCAGCTTCAGGAAGAGATACGACTTGGGCGAGTATCTGAAAGTTTCGGGACTGATTTATTGCCCAGAATGTATAGCGTGCCAATGCACACGGTACCCAAACCAAACTCTGACAAACTGCGCCTCGTCGTCGACCACATGGCTGGAGACTATTCACTCAATTCAATGATCGACTCAGATGCGATTAAAGGTACCAAGCTAGATGGGTTGCACTCACTTGGTGCCTCGCTACTCGAGTTTAGGCGAGAACATCCTGATGAAGAACTAATTCTGTTCAAGTCAGATGTTTCTCAAGCATTCCGGAGACTACCTATGCACCCGCTGTGGCAAGCCAAGCAAGTGTTGACGGTACGTGGTCAAAGATATGTTGACCGGAACAATAATTTTGGGGGACGTGTTACAGTCAAGTACGCCCCTATTCATTTTCTTTACTCTTCACTTGTATTACGTCACGAGCCGCATGATGCCGCCGTTAGACTTATCTCTCTTTCTTGATTACTCATTGTATTACATCATGACCGCTATCTAGCCGTCACTAGATGACCTATTCTTGGTATCTCTGACTCGTCTTATCTTTGACTCATTCTGACTCGTTTACGCCTGCCCTAAAGATGCTCCTACTAGTATATAAACTCGTCTTTGTACTATGTAGTTCTTTACTTTAATCTTACTAGGTTTTACCTGGAACTTCCTTCGCTTAAGACCTCCAATCTTAAGTCGTCTGAATAGGATTCAAGTCAAGGACACCCTCCTTGCCTTGTCTTATTGAACCATTGAACTTCGGTATACGCCGAAGCCTTGAACCGACCTTGGCCGATCACTCTTATCGAGTGGCCATACGTCAGAACCATCCTAGTTCGTAACAGGACGTGGATCTCCTAAAGTCTGGATATCCTTTATGTCCCTGGTGGCATGGATTGCTATTCACCACATGCTTATTGAGGCACTCAAGCTCTATATGGACGACTCATTTTCCTTTGGCTTAGCCAGTCGCATGCTCTACTACGCCCCATATCAGTGTGATTACCTGGAGAAACAGACTCGTCTCCTGGAGCTTTGGGATGAGATAGGACTGCCTCATGACCAGCCAAAGCAACTTTTCGGCTCAATGCTGACAGTCATCGGTTTCAATGTCGACCCTAATGCCATGTCCACCACACTACCTGGACATAAAAAGGATGAGCTTGTGAAGCAACTTCGGCGGTTCGCCATGAAAAACTGTCGCTGGGTGCTTCGCAAGTTTCAGCAGCTCCCAGGTTGGTGTGAGTGGAGCTTTAATATATTTCCCCTACTCAAACCAGGGCTGTCCGCCGTATACGAGAAGATACGTGGAAAGAACCAACCCCGCGCCCGTCTTCACATCAATAACGCCATCATCTGTGAGCTGTCATGGATGGCAAACCATATTGAACACCTTCCCGGCCTCTTGTTTTACAAATCATTGGATTTTGACCCGCTCTCTGATGACGTAGTGGTCGCCTATACAGATGCATCAGGTCTAGGAATGGGTCTATGGTTTCCTCATGATAACTTTGCGGGACAATCTGCATTACCTGTAGGTGCTCCCAAAGACACAATCTTCTTCTTTGAAGCCCTGGCTGTTTGTTCCGCCGTGCACGCTATACACAACATGTCGGACCCACCTTCGCGAATGCTCATTTACACAGATAACACAAATACTGTCGCGATGTTCAACTCGCTTCATGCACACCCTCCATATAATTCAATCATGCTCTCAGTGGTCGATGTCCTGCTCAAATATGACGTGGACTTACGAGTGGAGCATGTGCCTGGCTGTGAGAATGGTGTTGCAGATGCACTCTCACGTTTTCAGAATGAACGTGTCCAAGAACTGGCCCCAGCAGCTTGCTTTTTTGATTTTGAACCCCCTCGAGATGCGCTGGGGGCAGCCAAAAAATGATGCAGGTGTCTGCATCGTCCAGGCAGCCTTTGAGGCAGGCCTGGACACTCGAGCATCTCTTGTATGAGCGCTCTGTGGCACTTGGTTTTGCGATTGATTCCACCACTGCATCTGTCTACGACTCGCATCTCAACTCTTATATCACCTTTTGTCGGCTACACCAGCTCCCCATCAATCCCACTGTCGATACATTGTCATTCTATGTTGTGTGGCTTTCACACCACATTGAACCTCGCTCCGTCGATTCATATCTGTCAGGCATCGCTAATCAGCTGGAAGAAGGCTATCCGTCAGTCCGTGCGGCACAGCGGTCCTCTCTTGTGGCACGAACTTTGCGTGGCTGCAAACGCCATATGTCGAAACCAGTGCAGAGGAAGCTTCCTTTGTGCGTGGATGACCTACAGCGGGCTCGCACAGCTTTTGGCTCAGCGCCACATCATGATGACAGTTTGTTTTTGGCGCTATTGTTTACTGGCTTCATAAGCCTGCAACGGCTAGGTGAACTTACCTGGCCTGACGCCGTTAGACACCAAACCTACCAAAAGGTCCCTTTGCGACATACACTTACCATCACTGCAAACGCCATCTCCTACACCTTGCCTCACCAGAAGAACGATAGTTTGGGAACTGGTGCGACCATCCTCATTCTGTCTGACTCAATACCTGGACTCGACCCTTTGCCAATATTGCAGCAGTATTTTGCTTGCTGCGACTCTGCATATGCCTTCCACCCAGCTCTGTGGCTGACGAGCAGCGGATCGATCCCCACGAGGAGTTGGCTCCTGCGACGATTGCGGGAGAACTGCGGGAGTACATTGTCGGGTCATTCAATGAGAGCTGGAGGCGTGACAGCTTTGGCTATCGTGGGAATGACTCCGGATCTCATTCAAGCAGCAGGAAGATGGTCTTCTGATGAATTCAAGAAGTATGTGCGTCAACATGCTTTCTTACTAAATGCTCTAATGCACGGCTCCTCATCGTGCACAAGAAACACAGCTCATTGACTCATTCTTATTTCCACAACTCTCTCTCGAGTTCTTATTTCGGCAAACTCATGCTTCTACGAATGTACACCTTTGGCACCAAGACCACAAAACAAAAGAACAAAAACCGTATAATTGAAAAAAAAAAAAAAGAAACCTATTAGCCCATTAGGATGTCCATCGTGCCTTCGTCACTCATGTCTTTTCACTCCAGTCTGTGGGGGTCTGCTTCTAGTTTATTGCTCATTCAAAGCACTCAAAGCACACGTTATCGAGTCTCGCATCTATCTTGCCTTATGCTGCCGTGTCATGTACTATTTCTGTCTCTCGGTTCGCAATATTTAAGAGATACTAATCGGTGCACATCTCTAGACGGGGCTGCGCATCCCTGGTGAAGTAAGACGCAGTGTGAAAAAGAAGTAGACCATGACTTGCCCAACACGATCACTGTCGTACTCTCTGAGCGTTGACTCCAGGTTCTATACATAGACTTTATCTATTCCAGCCCTGGCAATGTATTTTCCATCAGGGGACATGGCAAGGTCGAAAAGTCCGTCATCGTGCAAAAGCGAGTCTCCGACTGGTTGATTGGTCTTGAGATTCCAGGTGCGAATTGAGTAGCTATTGGATGTGCTACTAGCATGCCTGTGCATCTGGGATTCGGAACGGACAGAGGGAATTGATGCCACGGACAGGACCTCAAAGAACGGCGAGCTCCTTCCCATAAATCGACCACCATTGTTGTCGACTGATGCGGAAGAAGATGTGTATGCCGTTCTTGGACCAACACAATGATGTCGCCGCGTCTTCATGTCCTTTGATCTCGAATAGCAACTTGCCGTCCTTTGACCATGCTCGGATCATCTTATCCTCTCTGCCACTCATGGATTTGTCGCCTTGTGGATAATATTTAATAGGAATGCTCAATTCTAAAATGTTGATACTGTTTGGAAGCCTGAGGTGTTTGTAGCACCCTGTTATGGTTCCGAACTACCTTGGTTCGGACGGTTCCCTTGACAAAAAGTCCGAACACGCTGCCGCCGCCGTTCAGTCCCGAACCTGAACTCTTGTGAACGGGATCTTAGTACATGGAGACCCCAAACCCACTCACCGAGGAGTAGAGCGTATTTGCAGCGCCCAAAATCAAAATGTCTTGGCCAAACAAGACGGAGCCTCCACCCATGCAACGGAGCTGTTGTCGATGCTGATAGAGTCTATGCTTAACAGTTTAAACGTTTACCTTGTGTCAAACGTACGTCAACACACGGCTATGAAGGGCGCCAGCGGACAAATTCTCAGCGATTTCAATCAAGGGTTTCGAAGTCTCGTTTCGCTTTCAAAGGCAAGTAATTCGATTTCGGGTGCTGAATCTCACTTCTCTGAGACTGATTTTCACGTACACTTCGTGTTTCGATTTCATGCTTTGATTTCGCATTTGATTTCGACTTGACTCACAAATTTTGTTTGATTTCATGTTTCGGTTTCGATTTCGCATTCAATTTGAATCTTAACTTTTACCATTGGGCGCGCGTCCGCTCACACTCCTGGCTTATTTTTGACTTGCATGCCTGGGAGGTGCTGTAAGTCAGCGCACGAGCACGAATGGCCAAGCGGGTGGACAATTGAAGCAGTGACAAGACAACAGTGCGATGCTAGATCGAACACGACAGAAATAGGAAGACAACCAATAAACGAAGTCATAGCAGTAAATAAAGACACCATCAGCCTGCTGCTCATCCACATGAACGGGGGGTCCAGGAGGCGACGGATTGAATTCGAGTAGCAGACGACGAGTGGTTCGGGGATGACAATGATATAGTTCGGCCATGCGCCTCCTTGACACTCTACCCAAAGAGAAGACAGTGAGGTCGGATGGAAGGACATCAATGCTGGGTCTTCCGACTGTAACGGCATGCACATGACTTCCTAGGGTGATGGGGCTTGCATCCGGTGGATCAGATGATACTGTCGCAGTATCCAGCTCTTGGATCATGCAATCTACGCTGGCTTCGATTACAAGTCTTTCCGCAGGTGGTATGAGATTTAGATGCTTAGATGTGTAGCGTGCATCAGCCTGAGATCGTGTCGTAACAGTACCACAATTAACTACACCTGTTCAATAGCTTCGAGGAATTGGAGGCAGACTGCCTTTTGGTGGCACTGAGCATTCAAGTGGCGTATATCACCAAGTTGTGTCCTGAGGGTGACGTGAACTCCAAGTTTGTCGCCTAGTTGCATGGAAGAATCATAAATATTTGTTGATTGAATTGCCCTCGTGCATGGTACAGATGCACTTGTGACGGTCGGTGAACGAGTTATCAGTTGGCTAGCTTACCACACAGCGATGCACTCACAGGTCACGCTGACGTGATCGCATGCCCGATGCCCGATGCCCGAAACCCAAAGCAAAGACTATAATCAAAAGAAAAAGTCGAACGTGAAAGCTAGAGTCGAAATTTGTCGAAAGTCGAAAGCGAAAATCGAAATTGAAATTGAAATTCCATATCGGGAAACGAAAGAAATCAAGTGGATATTTTTGTCCGCTTGTGTCCGCATATGCAAGTACAAACTTTAGATTCCGACGCTACTTTACAGGCTCCACACTTGCATGTGAACTTGCCGTTGCAAATACGCTCTAGTATATTATATGACACATCACAATGGTTGGCATTATGTACATATGAATCATAGCATGGCCCGCGACCCGACTAACGTTCCATTTAAATAGAGCAACTTGAAAAGTTTCGATGACTAGTTTGCAAAAAATTGTTCGGACGAAGATAGATCATAATGGTCGCATTTGCTGACCTCTCACTCTCCTTTCTTTTTGGCCTCTCTGGCCTCACAGAACCTGATGTCTCTTCAGGATCTCTTGATACCGGAAATATCGTTCGAAGCACTGTTTGTGAGCAGATTGCAACGAATGTCTCGTCGAGCTCCATAGTGTATTACACCGGTGCGTACCTTCAGTCACGTCTTTCGTCGCAGCGAACTCAAATTTCTATAGGCTCGAGTCAATATCTCAAGGACAATTATCACTGGTCTGCATCTAGTACTCAGACCTCTCAATGTTCCTTTGAGCCTGCAACAACTGAAGACGTTGGCATCGCGGTATGTGCGAGGCGAACAAATTCAGCACTCACCTCCTGATGCGTCCTTTATATCAGCTTCGAATTTTGGGAGAGACGCAGACACCATTTGGAGTGAGTAACAACGGTTTTGGCTTTCATTATATCTTGATGACTGACTGTTACGAAGATCAAAAGTGGAGGACATGCCGCGAATGCAGGCTTCTCTTCGACGTCAGGTGTCCAAATCGCGATGTATTCCTTTTCGGATGTTGTTTACGATTCGGCCGCACAAACAGCAACTGTGGGCACAGGTTTACTATGGGACGATGTTTATGTTGCACTGGAACAGTATAACGTGACTGTCGTAGGAGCAAAAGTTAGTGGCATTGGAATCGGAGGCGTTGCTTTGGGAGGAGGTATGGTTTTACCAAGGCGCGCAGAACGGAAATGAAGCTCATTTTACTCGTTCACTAGGATATTCGTATTTGACTAATCAGCATGGTTTGGGCTTCGACAACGTCGTAGCCTTTGAGCTTGTTTTGCCCAATGGAACAGTGACTGACATTACAAATTCCACAAATCCAGACCTGTTCTTTGCGTTGCGAGTGAGTTTCCAGCGGCCTAATCACGTCTACTATATTAACTTTCTGTGATGTTCCAAGGGGGGATTCAATAACTTTGTACGTAGCGCCAATCAATCTGTTGATGAACGCGCTGACAATAGCAGGGTATTGTGACGAGGGTTACTGTCAAAACATATCCTCAGTCTCTAGTCTGGGTAAGGACTCGAAGTCTGGGTCACTGTACGCTGACGATCATCCCATGTGTAGGGAGGACGTGTCTCGTATGTGAAAGACCAATGGGAAGCAGCAAGCTCAGCTATTGCCAACTATTCGGCGAAGACCACCGATCCAAAGGCATCCACATACCACACATATAACTATGTCTCAGGAGTGGTGCGTTAGCTATCGTCATTCTCGCTTACTGCTCAGCGAGTAACTTATGTGTTGTGTTGCAGGCAGAAATATCGTGTATCCTCTTTTATGATGCTCCAACACGCCCTGAGGGGATATTCGACGAGTTCTTGTCAATTCCTCATATCGATCAAGACATTTCTACCAGATCCTACGTAAATCTCATTCAGTCCCTTCCCTTAAATCTTACTTCTGGGCTTAGGTAAGTTAGTGTGGAACATAAAACCGTCTGCCCTACTCACTTGAAGACAGATCCGTGTTTCATTGGGTGGCAATGGAGGAGGTCACAGTGCCCGTGTTGAACATGATTGCAAATGAGACACTGGTAAACACTCTTTTCCTTTGATTTGGGTGCACCGTTAACGCATATAATATTTGTCAGTTCTGGGGCGCAGAATTGACAGACTCCAGTGCTCGAATTGTCTCGTATGACGTGGACATCTACTTGCCAACGCTCTACGAGCATGTGGATTCGCCGACCGCATACCCACCGTCACGGAGTCGAGGTTACTCGTTCATCGAAGTGTACTATGGTTGGGCAGATTCGGACTCTGATGACACAATGTTCGACGCTGTCAACGCAAGTGCCAAGCATATGATAGAGGCACTCACGGATGTCGGCCAAGATATCGCGAACGTTGCCGTGTACCCGAACAACGCACCTCCTAACACGAGTCTAGAGAGAATGTATGGTGATAACGTATCTCGTTTGCAGGCCATCAAGAACGCTGTCGATCCGGACAATGTGATGGGATTGGCGGGCGGTTGGAAATTCTAGTCCTAATTCGAACATAGAAAGACGTAGATTCACATTCATTTTTACCTATACCCACTTATCTACACTAGAGTCTATCATATACGGTACTTACTATGTACATGCAATCATAGTCGTTAGATTTCTCATCGAGCGACAACCAGCCAGTATCGGTCAATACAAACCAATTATCATACGTAGGTTGACTTAATGTAAGTCACAGAAGTACTACTTAGCTGTGTCTAAAAATTATCTGTTGTATAGATCCAACAGATATCATCTTTTGACCGTCACGGTCGTATTCGGTTTGTCGTTCGATTGTACTTGGAAAGAAGACAGTCGTTTAGGCCGTAGGTGCGACCAATCTATCATCCTTCTGGCATACTGAAGAGAACAACTGAAAGCGTCGGACGAGGGAAGAGCGATGATCGAGTTTCCCCTCAAGACTGATGCCGGTGGGATGATGACGACCAAGGAAAATCAGCACCTAATTTCAATTATCTCGTCTATTTCCCAGCAGGCGCCTCTCCTTCATTTCAAAATTCTCCCGTCCTTCCCACTCGAGCCTCAAAATTTTGACACAACTACCACACTCAATCGGATTTCCTTGTACTAGTAGCTCCCAGGTTTAGTGTTCCACGGCTTCATCGTGTCGAACCCTTGCCGGCACTTTTCCATCGGGAGAAAAGTCCAGCGAGTAGATGTGAGCTTTGACGGGTTGGGTGAGTGATTCCCCAGTTTCTCCGTGCTAGGTGATGACCTGATCAGCACTTGTTATCAATTGCCCATCTTGTGATGCCGCCGATCTGAACACCCAGCTGCTATGCTCCTCCATCTTCTTCAACACAACACCTGTCTTCAACTCCCACAGACAGTGTCTTGTTCTTCGATGCTGCAACCATCTGTCGTGTGTCGGGCAAAACCGTGATGGCCCATACGCCTTTTTCGTGACCTTTGTACTCTCGCGAGGGTGCGGCCACTGGCCCGGGTGCTTGGAACGAGTTTCGACATTTCACTAGAGGTTGATGGCGTTGAGCACGGTCGAGGTGGACTTTGGAGGGATTGTGTCTATCTTTCTCTGAGTTGCAGAGGTGCGCGTACCGTGTCGTTTATGCTGTGCGTTAACTCGTTTCCATAGATGCCTAGGACACGGGGCCGTTCGCTTCCACACATCCATCACCATCGCAGCAAGAATCTACCTTATTGTCATACCCGTCGTCCTCAACAGTATACCCTCCCAGCGCTTCTGCAGTGCATGCATGCGTCCGACTCTTGTCTCCACAGCTTCCAGAATGTATCTGACCACATCCAATGCTTCCCGGCCCTCGAATCTGACTATCTATCCTGCATGAATGCATGAATATCGTCGTTTTTCGTGTCGAGTAGCTACTCCAGCACATCACAATGTCACTCCTTCGAACCCACGCCTACTGTAATATCACCCCTTCATCCCGTCGACTCCCAAGTCCTGCATGTTCCTCATGCAGCCGAATTTCCATCCTTGCGTCTCAAACCGCTACTAACTCTGCGGTAGGGACATTTCCACTTCCAAGGCGCATTTCATCTAACACTTACGATCTTCTCCAAAGGTGCTCACAGCCTTGCTTCCAGTGCTCTGCTCATCTCATCCTCAACTTCGCAGACTCCCGGCGCAGCTAGTTTCGGTTTTCTCATTCGCCAATACCGCACCAAATACATCCTTTATCGGAATCATGCAACACGATTATCAGTGCAACATGGTCGTTGACCTCGGCTGTGGAGGGGCACTTCGCACCGCAGAGTGGGAACTCATTAAAAATTGTGCTTTCATCAGAACAGCTAGTACTGCTCACGCTACTAATCTCATGGGAGGTGCACGACGAATCTGTGGGTAAGCGCTCTCCCGGAATACGCGAGCGTCGTTGTTGACTATCAGACTTTTAGGGAAAGGTAAGAGTTTTGATGCATATGCGTGTAACGTTACTGACACTTCTGCTTTACTACCAACCCGATACGTCTTCATATAGTACATCGACCCCTTCTGATGCTGTTAATGGAGGTTTGGAGCTATCACAAGTCGCTTCATCTGATGAGGACGCTGTACACCTGCCTTATCCCATCCTTCATTTCTAAGTTTCCACGTGGAAAATCACCCTGTCGATCTTCAAGTTAAAGTCTGCTTTCAAGTCAGTATATGATAATATACAAGTTTGATCATCAAGATGCAGACGAAAATCGCTTGTAGATCTTTAGAAGACTCCATACCGCTACTGTACCTCTAGTATCCTGATATCCATCATATTGCCAATGTCTTTAAACTGTGCAATGATATCGCGATCCCCTTGAATTCGCTGTCGCGTTGCCGCGCTCAAAGAAATGCAGCGAAAGGCTGTCTATGGTCAAACACAATGCTCACGCGCGCTCACAATTGAGAATCCGTGTTGAGTACAGGACTTTGTGGTTCTCGCTCGTCACGAAAAATTGAAGGGTGTAATTCTGTGCGTCAAGGCTTTCATAGGTCGAAGGGACCGTGCTTTCTACGAGGATAGCGTTCTTGACAGCTACGCTGACAACGACGAAACGACGCCCTTTGGAAAGCTTATTTAAGGAAAATGAAGTCAGTTTTGAAACTAGATCGAAGATAAAACGGCTTCGTTATACATTGAAAAAATCAAATCACTACAGGATAGGGAAAATTATTGAACAACAGAGAGAGTTTAGTAGATAACCTCATGACTGATGCGGGGTGGGACGACGACGACCAAAGAAAAATCTGCAGCAGCTAACTTCATAAGAAATCTCTCCCGTCCCACTACCTGCGCCTTGTGTTTCCGTTGGACGTCCTTCAGACGCTTGTGTCCCCGGCACAACCTGAGGTTGACCTGCTTGGGTCGAACTACCGGCCTGGTTGCCATTCGTATGTTGCATAGCTGCAGCCGCTTCTGCGCGGGCCAATTCTGCTGCGGTGGGAGGGGAAACGTATATTCTCTGCAAACATATTTATTTCAATGATATCAAAAAGGAGCAGTGACGAGCGACTCACATTTTTCTTGCGCCCTGCAGCTACTTCATCGGTACGTATAGAGCTTCCTCCTGAAAATAAGTTGAAATTCCACCGTCGGGGCTCGAGCGGTATTGATTGTGATGCGTTTGGAGGTCGATCGCTGAAACGCAGCGAACCAAGAAAATTACGCCAATGAAGACCAAATGATGGGCTCGCAGGAGAAGCTGTGGGACGAGGTGTGGAGTCGGTATCAGCACCCCAGAAGTCATTCCCCTATACGAATGTTAGATTAGGAAGAGCCAAGAAACGAGAGATTATAATGACATATTTCGTCAAGCCTCCGAGTCTGTTGATAGGCTGCTGCTTGGAGACCTGACTAGCGTGCAAGATCTAACAAACGAATAAGCAAATGATTAAAGTGTTCATAACTGATTGACACACGGCATCTCTTGATCGAACTGGACGTCCCTGGTCAAATAGTGAAATACAATGTGAAAGGGAAGTGCAGACGACTTACCTTGAGTTTCGTATCGGGTTTTGCTTCAGCCACAAGCTGAATTATACCCAAGCCCCACTTAGAAAAGACACTGAGAGTGACAATAAATAAACCCACTCACACGATCATCGCCCGGATGTTTGAGCGCTGCATCCAGGCTCCATACGTATATCTTTCCATCCAATCCACCACTGACAATATATTTTCCATCAGGGGAAATAACAACAGCATAGACTTCGTCATCGTGCAAGAGTGGGTTTCCGACTGGCTGATTGGTCTTGAGGTTCCAGATGCGAACTGAGTAGTCCGCTGCCGCGCTAACAAGATGGCTTTCATCAGGGGAAAGACAGAGGGAGAGGACGGTATTGACATGACCCTGAAAAACAACGAGCTCCTTCCCATCAATCGACCGCCACTTTCGGATGGTGCAATCGAGTGACGCGGAGAAAATGTGTGCGCCATCCTTGGACCAACACAATGACATCACATCGCTGTCATGGCCCTTGATCTCCATAAGCAGCTCGCCGTCCTTTGACCACACACAGATCACCTTGTCCTCCCCGCCACTCATGAATTTGCCCCCTTGTGGAGAGTATCTGACAGCGTAAACCCTCCCTTGGCCAGTCTCTATGGGTGGTGTTATTTGTCGGCCAGTATCCGGGTTCCAGCGTCGTATGGTACCGTCATACGATCCACTTGCTATCTCCTGGACATTGGGAGACCAATCAATGCACGTCACTGAACCGCCATGCCCCTCCCACGAGTCACCGACCACGCTGCCTTTCCTTATGTTCCACAGCCGTAGCCTGCCATCTAAGCTTCCGGATACAACTGCTGATTCGTCTGGAGACATTGATGTTGAGCCTACCCCTCTCCCATCACTATTCCAAGGCCGCCCCACTGGTTCTCCGTCTATTGTCCACTGACGAATTGAACCATCCTCTGACGTGCTCAGTATATTGCAAGTGGTGCCCAAGTAGATAAGGCTCCAAATGATTTTGGAATGAGCCTCGATGATGCATTCCGGCGCCAAGCTCCCTGGTGGACGTTCAGGCGTTGGTTTCTCCCACGATGTGGTCCTGGTATTGTGATTGACGAAGTACGACCGACCGAGTGGTGAGATGTGCCATTCGCATCCGGTAATGAGTTGTTGGGGATGATCTATGTTTCACCATGAGTTCCTCATTGTCAGTGGCACATTCTTCGCTCACCCAGTCGCACCCCTGGTAAAGGTCGGTTCCACGAAGCCATTACGAGTGTATCATCTTGATATAGTAGTCTATCATCCAGCAACTTATGCTGATACCATTGAGGAGGAAGTGCTTCGTTCTCGCCTGCCTCCTGTTGAGTAAGTCAGTAGGCATCAAAATGCAGTTACACACCTTCCCAAAGTGGATCCTGGCGATGTTGTGCACCATAGCGTGGCGGATCCTTCTCCCTCGTCCGACGAGGTGCGCTAACCACCAGTGAGTTCATCGTCACTCCTCGTTCTCCATCTCTCCGTTGTGCTGATGCACTTGACTCAGCCATGACGCCGATGAAGAAAGTTTTGAAATGTCAGCGGCTTTACAGACACGTTGATAGAGCTCGGTAGTACGGAAAGTGAATTGTCGTCGGTCGAGGGCGAAGATAAACAGTGGAAGTAACAAAGAGACCTACTAGATAGTCAGCTGTGCATGCTGTATTTGCAGGTGCCTGCTTCAACCGCGTGTCGGGGCAGTTCTATAGATTGCTGTGCATTACATGAAATTCATCAGCGAGCGTCAAGATATGAAGGTGGCGTGAATAGTGCGCCGGTCAAATGTAAGATCCCCGACTGTATGCGTGTTTGTACCAATTAGTTTGAACACAAATGTCCGTCTTAAAGTTCTTTCGTCTGACTTTGTCTACAGGAGACTAGTATGTTAATGACGTCTGCTGTAGGACTACCTTTCGTCTTCGTGTTCTCGATGACACCCGGGCCCGAACTTCAAAGATTCCCCACTCATTTGAAAACGGTAATGATATTGTAAACTGGGGAAGCTGCATGACTTTAATCTACAAGGACAAGTAGAATGCAATGCTCACGAGGTGTATGACTGGGTACGAAATAGTCTGTAAAGCCTACAACTTCAAGAGAAAAATCAAAGCAACTAGTTTAATAGACAACCTCATGACTGACTCGGATGCGAACTGGGACGACCACAACTAAAAAACAATCCGCAACACCTAACTTCATAGGAAACCTCTCCCGTTCCACTCGAGCCTTGCGTTCCTGTTGATTGCCCTTGAGACACTTGTGTCCCCGATACAACCTGAGATTGACCTGGTTGTGTTGAACTGCCAGCCTGGTTGCTGTTTGTGCGTTGCATAGCTGTGGCCGCTTCGGCGTCAGTCTCAGGGGTAATACCATATCTCTGTAAATTTGTTAAGAGGGCCGAATACAGGCAGTGTCGAGTGCTCACATCTTCATCCTGAGCAAGAGCTACATCGACGGTGCGTATAGAACTTCCTGCTGAAAACAAGTTAAAATTCCACCGTTGGGACTCAAGCGGTATTGACTGTGGCACGTTTAGAGGTTGAGTGCTGAAACGCAGTGAACCCAACAAATTGCGCCAACGAAGGCCAAATGATGGACTAGCAGGAGAAGTTGCGGGACGAGGCATGGAGTTGGTATCAGCGTCCCAGAAGTCATTGCCCTATACAAACGTTAGATTTGCAAGAGTCGAGAAACGAGAGATTATACTGACATATTTCAGGCTATAGTGTCATTATTATGGATAACCAAGTCTCATTAGAGACCACTGGTTATCCTTCCTTGTCACGGATTGCTGATGCTTTGACAGATTATCCATTACCACTCCCACAATGGATAATTTGCCAGACAGCTCAATTTGGTATGTTTCTGCTCATTCTGGCTCAATTCCCCTTCCCACAACAATACTACACCGCATTTTTGGCCACACAGCGTGGGAATTACCCCACAACACCCAAAACATCGCCCATTTTGGTATTCTCCACAATATCAATTATTCCCACACCCTTCCCACCTCACTGCAGCTTTACCACTGCACCACAATAGGTCCCCCCATGTATCTAAGTAGTAGTTCAGTATATATATGTATCACATAATATAATAGACCGCTTTTTTTGCTCATTTGTATGCCTGCTCCTCCTCCAGGGGCAATTCAACATATGGTAGGATATAAAACACTTTCGCACTTTTGCCCCTTTGGCAGGGAAGTGTCCTGTAGCATTCAGAACATGTTTAGTAGTATATATGAATATATTCCCATCTTTATTTGACCCCCTGAAGCGCCCTATATCAACACATACAATATATGTACAGAAAACACAAAATAGGTTCGCATTTTTTGGTTTCTGGCTATATGAGCTTGCAAAAAGTGTCGCCAACATCTATTCAACAGTAGGAATAATGTAGCAGGAGCTCAAGACCACAGGGAAAAATCTTTTTGTGTAGTGCATTCACTCTCTCCTGGTGGTATACCCCCTGTGAAAATTTTTCCTGCAGGACCGGACCTTAATTGAAGCAGGGAGTTAATTTCTATGTATATTTGGTGTATATTCATCATATAGCTAGCCCAGGACACACATAGGATCTCTCTACAGGAACAAAACCATCAAAAATCGCATTTTTGACATTTTTGATCTTTTTCAGTATCTTACCCTTGCATCCATGATCCAACATGTCCATATATTATTACCATAGGATATATATTGACTTGAATTACCAAGATCAGCTCAAAATAGGCCAGTGATTTGAGCTAGGCTGTATGCTGGCCATTTCTACTGATAAGGGGACTACAGCTTCAAAACATCGAAATTTAATAATCAGAAACCTGGAGCAGAACTCATATATATCAAGTACCATATATCTAAAGTTACAGACCAATCCAATAATAACTAAGTGCTGAGGGAATGAAATAGATAAGAAATTGAGTGTGGGAAACTTGAAAGACCCAAAACATCGAAAATGGTCAGTTGAGTAGTAGTCAGACTTTAATCCTAGATCAACTCATGTTTACACTACATCCCTTCCACCCATTCTCTACCCTCAGGGCAATATGTAGTATAGGTTCTTTAGGTAGTTTACTATCATTCCTACATAATTTTCATGAAATCTTCGACCTGTATGAGTTATAAATGTAACTTTGTGTCAAAAATGACAATTATCACTTTTCACACATATGTTCTTTTGCCTATCATGCAGTCAATCTTTCATGGATCATTCTAAAATTTTAATCATATCATGGGGGACATATATTAGAGGTATCCCTGGTCTCTGATCACTTATCACAGGCTTTGCTATCATATAGGTATCTAATCAATAGAAAACCCCCTTTACATTATATGTCACCTTTCTACCATATATCTAACTGATCCTTAACATGAAACACATATTTGGATGTACTACTGATGATATATGAACATGGCTGACCAGATGTGCAAAGGTAAGATACTGAAAAAGATCAAAAATGTCAAAAATGCGATTTTTGATGGTTTTGTTCCTGTAGAGAGATCCTATGTGTGTCCTGGGCTAGCTATATGATGAATATACACCAAATATACATAGAAATTAACTCCCTGCTTCAATTAAGGTCCGGTCCTGCAGGAAAAATTTTCACAGGGGGTATACCACCAGGAGAGAGTGAATGCACTACACAAAAAGATTTTTCCCTGTGGTCTTGAGCTCCTGCTACATTATTCCTACTGTTGAATAGATGTTGGCGACACTTTTTGCAAGCTCATATAGCCAGAAACCAAAAAATGCGAACCTATTTTGTGTTTTCTGTACATATATTGTATGTGTTGATATAGGGCGCTTCAGGGGGTCAAATAAAGATGGGAATATATTCATATATACTACTAAACATGTTCTGAATGCTACAGGACACTTCCCTGCCAAAGGGGCAAAAGTGCGAAAGTGTTTTATATCCTACCATATGTTGAATTGCCCCTGGAGGAGGAGCAGGCATACAAATGAGCAAAAAAAGCGGTCTATTATATTATGTGATACATATATATACTGAACTACTACTTAGATACATGGGGGGACCTATTGTGGTGCAGTGGTAAAGCTGCAGTGAGGTGGGAAGGGTGTGGGAATAATTGATATTGTGGAGAATACCAAAATGGGCGATGTTTTGGGTGTTGTGGGGTAATTCCCACGCTGTGTGGCCAAAAATGCGGTGTAGTATTGTTGTGGGAAGTCCTGACATGAGGAATTGAGCCAGATGGGAAATTGGAAGCCATTATTGCTGTCACATATTATTTGTAAGCTGGCAAATTCTGCAAATGATTCTCTGGAGCAGTGAGAGTGAGATTATGGATAATGGATAACAAAGGATCACATCAGGGATCCCTGACAAGGAAGGATAACCAGTGGTCTCTAATTAGAGTAGGTTATCCATAATACTGCCAGGAGCAGGTGCATATTTCGTCAAGCCTCTGAGTCTGTTTGGCTGCTGCCTGGAGACCTGACTAGCGTGCAAGATCTAATGAATGAATAAGCAAACAAGTAGGGTGTTTATAACTAATTGGCGTACAGCATCTCTTGGTTGAACTGGACGACCCTAGTAAAGAAATAAGATACCACTGTAAGAAGAAACACAGATGACTTGCCTTGAGTTTGGCATTGGGTTTTGCACTGCTCTCATCCGCACTCTGAACGACAACCAAAACAGGCTTAGAAAAGACACTGTCACCGAATAGTAAACACACTTGCATGATCATTGCCTGCATGTTTGAGCGCTGCATCCAGGCTCCATACATATATCTTTCCGTCAAATCCACCACTGACAATATATTTTCCATCAGGGGAAATAACAACATCCTGGACTTCATCGTCATGTAAGAGTGGGTCTCCAACTGGCTGATTGGTCTTGAGGTCCCAGATGCAAACTGAGTAGTCCATCACCGCGCTAACAAGATGGCTTTCATCAGGGGAAAGACAGATGGAGTTGACGCGAGTGGTATGACCCTGAAAAACAACGAGCTCCTTCCCATCCATCAACCACCACTTTCGGATGGTGCAATTGTCTGACGCGGAGAAAATGTGTACGCCATCCTTGGACCAACACAATGACATCACATCGCTGTCATGGCCCTTGATCTCCATAAGCAGCTCGCCGTCCTTTGACCACACACAGATCACCTTGTCCTGCCCGCCACTCATGAATTTGCCCCCTTGTGGAGAGTATCTGACAGCCCAAACCATCCCTTGGCCAGTCTGTATGGGTGGTGCTATTTGTCGGCCAGTATCCGGGTTCCAGCATCATATGGTGCCGTCTTGCGATCCACTTGCTATCTCCTGGGCATTGGGAGACCAATCGATGCACCTCACCACATCACTATGCCCTTCCCACAGGTCACCAACCATGCTGCTCTTCCTGATGTTCCATAGCTGTAGCCTGCCATTTGCGCTTCCGCTCACGACCATTGATTCATCTGGAGAGATTGCCATTGAGCAAACTACTCCTCTGTCACTATTCCAAGGCCTCCGCACCAGTTTTCCGTCTCTTGTCCACTGACGAATTGAACCATCCCATGACGCGCTCAGTATATTGCAACTGGTGCCCAAACAGGTAAGGCCCCAAATGAATTTGGAATGAGCCTTGATGATGCACTCCAGCGCCAAGCTCCCTGGTGGACGTTCAGGCGTTGGTTTCTTCCATGATGTGGTCCTGGTATTGTGATTGATGAAATAGGACCTACCGAGTGGTGAAATGTGCCATTCGTATCCGGGAACGAGTTGTTGGATACCATCTATGTTTCACCATGAGTCACTCGGTGCTAGTGGCACATTCTTCAGTCACCTAGTCGCACCCCTGGTAAAGGTAGGTTCCATGAACCCATTACGAGTGTCCTATCTTGATAGAAAATTACATCATCCATCGTCCTACCCTGCCACCATTGAGGAGGAAGTGCTTGATTCCCGCCTGCTTCTTGTTGAGTAAGTCAGTAGGCATCAAAATGCAGTTACTCACCTTCCCAAAGTGGATCCTGGAGATATTGTGCACCATAGTGTGGTGGATCCTTCTCCTTTGTCCAGCGAGGTGTGCTAACCACCGGTGAGTTCAACGTCACTCCTCGTTTTCCATCTCTCTGTTGTGTTGATGTACTTGACTCGGCCATGACGCTGGCGAAGAAAGTTTTTAATTACTGCAGTCTTTACAGACGCGTTGACAGAGCTCAGTAGTATGGAGACTGAATTGTCAAGGGCGAGGAGAGAATGCAGAAGTGACGAAGAGACTGCTAAATAAGTAGTTAGTTGTGCATGCTGTATTTGCAGGCGTGCTTTTGCACTGCGTTTCGCCGGCAGTGCTTCGAACGTCGGGGCAGTTCTATCGATTGCTGTACATTACGCCAAATTATTCAGCCAGCATCAAGATATGAAGATGGCTGTGAACAGCACACCGGTCAATTGTAAGATAACCGACTGCATTTCTAATTATATCACGTCATGGCGACTCGTCCTCGGTCCTTTCCTAAGCCGCGCTGATCGATATCTCCAGACAACCCCAGTGCACAAGAAAGAAGTCCTCCCTGTTAGACTCCATCTACGTACGTAGATCTCCCTCGAGATCAATCCTTTGGTTGTCCTTGATGACGACTCCATCCACTATCTTGATATGACTGCAAAGCTCGATCAGACTGCCAAGAGCATCTGCGGCCCAAAGTGGGCTGTCGCACCAGACTTGACAGTTTACGAGGTCGCTCCAGCTGCGTCTACCACTAGGGCTCAATGGTACTGGTAAATGCTGACCGTGGTCCGCCCATGGCCTGGCCTGGCCCGCTCCATTTGGTAGAGATCTCTCAAAGAAAGAAGGTGCGTATTCTGTCCATGATCGTTGTGTCGTACTCATTTTACATAGCATACATTCAATAACCTTGATGCTTCAACTTGTGCTTCTCTCAAGCTCACTGTCCTCAACCCACCGGTCGTGTCTGGACAATGGTTGCAGCGTCCATCGTCTACAGCGACGCCATCGCAGCAGCCGGTTTCGCACATGGATTCGCCAACTATGGCGAATACTCTGGTGCATCAAGCGAGGGTCAGAGTGTCGAATCCGCAAAGACGATCTGTACGTATCTCAATTCTTCAATTACATATCCATAATATACATACAGTCGACCTGCTCATGCGCCCACCTCCCCGCCCTGATGGCAAGATCCTCATCATCGGTAGTGGTATCGCAAACTTCACCAACGTAGCCGCAATCTTCAAGGACATTATCCATGCACTTACATCCCACAAATCTCAACTCATCACACACAATGCCAAGATCTACGTCCGTTGCAGCGGTCCCAACTGGCAAGAAGGTCCTAAAGCCATGCGTCTACTCGGTTCGTCCCATCAAGTACCTAGAAACGTGTATACACCAACACAATCACAGGCAAGTCTCTCGGTGTCCCCATCCGTGTCTTTGACCCCGACACCCACATCATCCAAATCGTGCCCCTCGGCCTCGGCCTCAAATCCACAAGCTCGACAGCACCCACAAGCATCCCCACCACCGCACCCGGCTCCCCCAAAATCTCACCTGCAGCTCCTGAGCCTGGCCAGCAATGTTGGGACCATCCATGCAGACGGCCCAATGATGTCGTCGTCCGCTTCGATTCTGCCGATGGTACCAAAGGCTCCAGGCCCGCATACATGCCCTTCGATGAAGACACCCGAAGCTTCGTCTATGGTTTCCAACCACGTGCCATCCAGGGAATGTTCGACTTCAATTGCAGTTGTAAACGCGCCCGTCCGAGTTTGGCAGCTATGATTTACCCCTTTGGTGGACACCACATCCAGAAATTCTACTGGGGCACACGCGAGACTCTTCTCCCTGTATACACCTCTCTTGAAGAAGCTGTCAAGAAGCACCCCGGCGTTAATCTAGTTGTCAACTTTGCGTCCAGCAGAAGTGTGTATAACAGTACAATGGAATGTTTGGGTTATGAGAGTATCAAGACCATTGCATTGATCGCCGAGAGTGCGCCAGAACGCTAGGCAAGGGAGATTCTGTGAAAGGCAAAGGAGAAGGGCGTGTTGATTATTGTCCCTGCTACTGTTGGTGAGACCAAACCTGGTTGCTTCAGGATCGGCAATTCTGGAGGGTATGTTTGCTCCTCTGTGCTTGACTCGCGCTGACCTGGACATCCTCACCTGCAGCATGATTGACAACATCATTGCCTTCAAGCTCTACTGCCTTGGTAGCGTCGGTTACATCTCCAAATCCAGAGGAATGTCCAATGAACTCAACAACATTCACAGCCTCATCACAAATGGCACCTACAAAGGTATCGCCATTGACAGTGACCGTCACCCTGGCTCAACCTTGTTCGACCACCTCCGCTACGAAGCCGACCTCGGATTCAAAATGCTCATCCTCCTTGGTGAAGTTGGCGATGTTGAAGAATACCGTGTCATCGAAGCTGTCAAATCTGGCAAGATCAAGAAACCCATCGTTGTATGGGCGATCTGGACCTGCGCAAGCATGTTCACTACCGAGGTGCAGTTCGGACACGCAGGCAGTATGGCGAACAGTGATAACGAGACTGCAGATGCAAAGAGCAGGGTTATGCACGAGGCAGGCTTCGTCGTGCCCTCGACCTTTGAGGAGCTTCCTGCTGCTCTGAAAAGCACATACGAGGCGCTTGTTGCTCAGGGCGTTGTTGTCCCCGCTAAAGAAGTTGAGCCACCCGTGATTACAAATGGGCGCAGGAGCTGGGGCTTATTAGGAATCCGGCTGCGTTTATCAGCACGATCGTGGACAAGACCTGCTCTAATACTATACGGACATGCGTATCTCTGATGTCTTCAGAGAAGATATTTGTCTTGGATGTGTCGCCTCCCCTCTGGTTCAAACGCCATCTTTCCCCCTGGGTGACCAAGTTCATCAAGATGGTGCTGATGCTCACTGCATACCACTGCCCAGCCATCAGTGGTGCCATGAACACCATTGTTGCTACCCATGCAAGCAGGGACCTCATCTCAAGTTTGGCGAGTGGCTTGTTGACGATTGGGAGTCGGTTCAGTGGGGCGCTTGATGACGTCAAGAACAGTGATGCACACGGACCTGGATTCTGAACAACCACCCATTAATCTTTGAAATTTTGAGGCCTGCAGCACTGCTCATAACATCAATGAATACCAACTCTATTGGGCCATCTACTTATAAACCGTCCGGCAATCGGTATGAGTGACTAAGGGAAGGTGACAACAAGGGACAGCATTGCGGAGACTGGTTACCCACGTGCCTACCCGGAACTGGACTGCCTTCGCATTACTCCAGTCTCATTCAACTCTGTTCGATCATCAATGCTGCTTTCAAGAACGGCTATACCATCCAAGGTAAGTAGCTGTATACATTTCTGCTGGACAAATGATCAGATCAACTTGAAGGGCGGTCTGCTCGAAAATGTCATACAACCTCTACAGAATCGAAGTCAATTTCAACTCAAGCAAAGTACTCGACCAAGGAACTTCCATCAGCTGATAGGCCTTTTGATCAGATGAGATAATGGGCTATTCAAAACCTCCTACTTTCAGGCGGTGGATGATCCCGAAACACAGCAATGTCTTGTGGTCAAAATGATGCGATGTATGCAAACAAGCTTACCAGTGGTCTACGTGTCAACGGCTTGCCAATGCAGCATCTTCCTTTATGTTATATATGCTGTTCGCCCATCTTACTTCCTCAGAAAATGTATTATGTCGTCCTCGGGCCCCACTCTTGCTCAGATTGAAGGCGAGTCTTGCTGCTTGACTTGCTGCATCATTGGAATTAATACTCTTTTAGTCGTAGCCATTGTCCTCACTATCGTGGCTGTCATTGTCACATCCTTTCGCTTGTGTATTCGTGCACAGCAGAAACGTCTATGGGTCGACGATGTGTGGGTGGCCCTCTGCATGATATTCAACATTATGCTATTAATCGTCGATTGCTTGTATCTGCAAGACTATGGTAAGCATCTCCGCAATGTGTATGTCGCATACATCTTACTGAAGAAACACAGAAAAATACCCTCAAGGCGCAAGGGTAGCATTATACTATATGTGTGTCCTCTTTTCTCTTATACTTGAGAAATGTCACAAATACCACATCAGGGTTGCCCAATTCTTTTACACAGTTGTATGGTGAGATACTGACGCTCTAGCAGTGACGTGGCAAAGTGACGAAATTGACATGCACACACACAGGTCATCGAGGTTATCCATACTGTTTACTATTGTGTGACTCACAGTTCCGAGAACCTTCATTAGGAGGGTTCTCGTGTCCACTGCCATTATCTTCGGCATTATATGGGCTCTACTTTTTTCACAAGTGTGGTGGATTTGTGAAACTGAGTCCGGCTGGAAATCACAACCACATCTGCAATGTGAGTTTGGCAGAAGTGTTGCAATCACGGAGATGATCAGTGAGATTTCATTGTTCATAAAATACATTGGTTTTCTGATGAATTTCAGCTGATGTTCTAGGGGACTTTTTTCTCATCCTTACTCCCTTTTTCTTCCTTTACAAAGTCAGATTGTCAAGGGCGCAAAAAGTCCGGATACTGTCTGTCTTCTCCACATCAGCGATTACCACAATTGTTAGTCTCACCCATGCTTATTACATCTTCTCTGATGGAGGGACAAAAGAGGGTATGACTGCTATGGTTGAGGTGCGGTGTCAGCGTTTAGACCTCGAGTGCTGCTGATCGTGCTTCAGGCTTCTATGTCTCTAATCGTCGCGAACTTGAGCGTCGTCGTCACATTCATCTTCCGCTTAAAGGCGGAAGATGATTCAGCATCCACTCCGACACCCATCATAACTTTTGGATCACGACCTAAGAAGCGCGTTGGCAACCCTCTTGCTACGACTTTTATAGGTGCTGAAAGTATCCCAATCATACTGGAGGATCTCTCTAAGTCTCATCCCCGTTATCTGAAGACAGGCAACGACGACAAAATTTCTCTAAATAACAGGGAGGGCAAGCAGACGAATGAGTTGTATTAGAGCACGGGGGATGTAGTCTACCATTGATGTGCTCTAGATGTTAACCTACGTCAATAGTCCAAACTGCTTATGATTATATACGGTACGCCTAACCGTAATGATAATTACTCTCTTGGTGTTCAACATCGCTCGTTCTCCATCTCTCCGTTGTGCTGATGTGCTTGACTCGGCCATGACACTGACGAAGAAAGTTTTTGATTACTTCTGTCTTTATAGACGGGTTGGTAGAGCTCAATAATACGGAAAGCGAATTATCGAAGGAGAGGAAAGATGGTGAAAGTGATGAATGGACCTACTAGATAGCTAGCTGTGCACTCTCCGCGTGTCGACGGCAGTGCTTCGAGGGCCGGGGCCATTCTATCGATTGCTGTACATTACATCAAATTCTTCAGCAAGCGTCAAGATATGAAGATAGCATGCTGGTCAATTGTAAGATAACCGACTGCATTTAGTCTGTGAGCAAGATACCCACTAGGTGATCACATGCTATGTTGCGTGATAGGCGCCTTGCTTACACTATGAAACCACAAGGCGGTTACTGATGATCACCAATTGAGCGGGTGATTATAACAAGCTTCCGCCATGGCGTGCCGTGATCCATTACCAACAGAACCACAAGGAGAAAATGGCAGACTCGTTCGAGCGACACAATTAAGATCAATAGATAGCGGTAGCTCGGAAGACAATAATTTACGTGGTGTTTGAGGGTCGATATTGCCAAGGCAAGTGGACTCCTATTGATATGTAGACCAAAGCTTTGATGACGGCACAATGTGAGCTCACTATGTTATGGTAGACATGGTGACGAGGTTGATCTTGCTGCTCGCAAGAGATGGATAGAGGGCTAGAAGATGACATTGTTGTAACACATGATGTTGTTAACCTCGAAACCCTCGCGAAGAGGAGAAAGATGGTCGACTCTTTTAGTATAAGGGGAACCATGTGGGGTTGATGGAAACATGTAAATTGAGATGGGTTGATAAGATGAGAAGTCTGAAGGATATTGTAAGGACGTTATGTTCTTTACGCACCGGACCGCGCTTCAAAACAAAGACGCACGAACCATGCGGTCCAAGTCGTCCACATGACTCATTGATGCGAAGAGCGCAACTCTTCGCATCCGATGATAATGAGCCAGTATACTCAGTCAATACAAACCAGTTATCGTAGGTTGACTGTCAATGTAAGTCACAAAAGCGCTAGCTGTGCCTGAAAATCATCTGCTGTATAGATCCAACATCATCGCATTCAATTGTACTTAGAAAGAAGACAGTCATTTAGGCCATGTGACATAATTATAGGTGCGACCAATCTATTGTCCTTCTGGCATACTGAAGAAAACAACCGAAAGCGTATATACCCTCATGATCAGACTCGCCCGAATGACCAAATTTAGAGACAGATGCTGAGGTGAGACGACGATGACCAAGGAAAAATCAGCAACACCTACATCAGTGAACCGGTGAAGGTATTACGATATCATATTAGACCATATATTGGTAACAATCGTAACAATCTCCACAAATGTGGAGGGGGGGTCTACATAGAGATATCTGACCTTGTGTGGGAAGGATGCATTTTGAAGGTGGCTATTCAAGTATTGGTATGCTCAAGACACTGCCTTCTGCGTGGATGCTCATGCAAAGGAAATACAAACCTCGGGCGAAGGAAGCTAATTGTATATCAGAATTGTCAGCGCCAGCACAAAAGCTGTCGCTTACAATTTGGCATGTAGTACTTCAGTTATACAAGGACTAGCCAAATAAGGTGCCCAGTGTGAAGGCTGGAACTTTTCACCCCGGTTGCGAATTTCTGTTCTTGATGTTTAACTGTATGATGAGAAAATGCGAGTTCGAATTCAGTAGCTTGCTCACTTGGTGGCACACAAGGCACTCGATTTCTACTTGGGAGACGCCTGTCTATGGTGACTGAGACTCCCACCATGTCCTTTGCATGGAGTACTGTGACTACTTCACGTCGAATTTGTCATCAAAGCATTGTGCTAACTGTCTGCTTTTTGCTCTACTTTCAAGATTGCATCCAACTTACGACACATGAAGCTGTAGATAATCTTGCCTATGATGTCCGATGCACACAGTTACGAGGTGGTTGAATATTCATGAACTGTTGGTTTAAAGTGTCATATCCGGCAAGATATTGGCAGGCTGCTGCGTTAGAAAAAATATTGCCATCCCGCTCCATCCTCTACCACGTGATATGCAAGTCAAACCTCTGACACAAGAAGTGTGTTTCATGCGTTAGGGAGCTGTGGCAAATCTTGGCATAGTAAAATAAGTTTCAAGGAATATTACAGTTAATGAAGAAAACTCCTGGGGTGAACACATACAATTCTTTTGATCAGCTTGGCAAATAATGTGAGACCCACGCCATCTGATGGGCGGCCGAGCATATGGCAGAAGCGAGACACACAGCAGACATGAGCTCAAAGCCCTTGGATGCTGCTTTATTGCTGCATTCACAAGGTGACAGAACAAATCTTCTTCCAGCAAGGCCAGTAGCAACAAAGGTTGAGTCACATGGTTCTAGAATTACCTTCGAAGAGCAATACGGTTGATCCTCGGCAGCTTTGGCTGAGACAAAGAATGACTACAACAATTATTCCTCTGCTCCACAGGGCACTTAACATCTGAGGAATCTGGAGTGATATAACAGTTGGTCGCTAGAAGATAGAGAAGCTGGGCGATGGAGTGGCAAAGAGGTCCTGAGATGTGTCCAGTATTTTATCCAGGCACTTTTGATCCAGCCTTGAAAATGGAGATGCTGGGCAATGCAGTTGCAAAGAGGTCATGGGATGCGTGCAGTGTTTCATCCAGTGCTGTCATGTGTCTCTGCTTAGACCGCACGGCATCTTAGGTCAGATGTAGATTTTTATCAGGAGAACAGGTTGTTACCAGGAGAGGAACCTTCTTTATTAACTCTACTGCCCACTCCAACCTATTTTGATGCTCATGTGTTCAGCACAGCTCCATGTCATACTGAATGCACCACTAATGTTGGTGCCCGTCAGTCAATACCCTTCAGTCGGAGACTGGGGGTGATCACCTCTACCACAGCCATTATATTCCAACAACTTTCTACTTCTGATGCCGCACACAGTCGACTTAGTTTTTATTACTGCAGTTGTGAATGTAATCTTCCTCGTGGCACTCCTGGATACAGTTAGTTACATACAGCATGTTCCCAAGATTTGGCCGTATTGGAAGGGGAAATAACTTTCATAGCAGACCACATGCTGAACAGTAACATTGTTCACACTACAGAAATTCATCCATGCATCAAATTGTAGAAACTGGGAAATCCAATGCTTATTACAGCCGTATTAACTATGAGTTATGGCTATGGAGGACAGTGTGTAGGTACAACAACTGAAGGCAAGACGTCCAGTTAGTCTGAGTCAAAAGTAGCATCCTCCAGTGCCTTCCTCTGCTTGGCTAGTGCAGTAACAGACATCTGAGATACCACCTCTGGCATTAGGTCCTCACGATGGTTTTTTCTGAATATCTTCCTAAACGGTAAACATTATACATTGAATACATAGGTCACAACATAGTCCATACCTAGTCCACCATTCAAGAAGTTTAGTCACCCTACGTTGGGCAACAGGGCCAGGGATATCTTTGAAAAAGTCGACAACATTATTCCAGAATACTTCATAGTCGAAGTCACTGTCTATGGTACACCAAGATGACACACTAGACAGAGCAAAGCGAACCTGTAAGGTAAGACTATGTCAGCTGTGGGCTGTGGGTAATCAAGTTTACTCACCTGACAAACGACATATGCTAGAGAGTGAGGAGTAACTTTCCTCATGTTGATGATAGACGCAACACAGGTTTTAACTTTGACTTGGTTTAATTGCCGTTGGGCGTGCCGATTGTTCTCGAGGACGTCTGCTCCATTGCCATCTCTATCAGCTTTTTTTGCAGAAGATGGAGACGTAAATACAGCTTTAAAAGCCTGGCATCATAGCGATGAGTATAACCTTGAGTTAAGGCCGTGTGTGACTGACCTGAACCATAATTTTGGACTTGAAGAGGCCTTGCTCGAGGTTATCGCCGTTGATTTTGTAGCCTTCATACAAGAAGAGTGGCCAGGAGTTTTCTGACACGATGTAGTCTGACGTTCTCTCATGAATGCCAGCCTTCACACTGTCCAAGTATCAGCATTGTGCAGTAATTGACAGAGGCTATTGCTCACCGATCGTTATCCCAATCCCATTCAGCAGGGCAGAGTAACTTTCCACAAATGTCATGTATGAAGCCGTGTGACTGCTTGTCGTCAGACCTAAGTAGCTGGGATGGGTGAAAGTCTTCATTGAGCCAGGCAGCGACTAGGTCCTTGAGAGTGGAGGTGTCATCACCACGCGCCGCATCTGCTCCTCTCTTAAGCTATAATGTTATCAATGTACAGGGCGAAAGGCCTTGAAATTGAGAGGGCCCACCTTTTTTTTCATGTCTTCGCAATCATTGATGTCAAGTTCTGCCAGCCTCTCATGCAGCCAAGGCAAAACCTGCGCGAGTAAGATATAGCCATATTGCAAGCGGTCCTGCCTAAATGGTAGAATTAAACATGCTGTGGAATAAAAAAGAACACATACTCCCTGGTGCTTTCTTGCTCCTCGTACCTATGGTTGTTTTCAGCGATCATATCCTCCAAATTGGTATAAAGAATGACCATGCAATGAATCACCCTGCCTTGCGCAACGTAAAAGGTCGTCTTTCTATGAGAAGCAAAAAGAGTGAGGTATGGGGTAAGCAAGGTGGTAGATGATGAACCTCTGCTTGGTTCCTCTGTCTTGCTTGATCATTTCTAGTTCCTCTTCTAACACGGCAATGCGACGCTTGGCCCTCGCATCTGCAGAGGTAGGGACTGCCCCAGACTGGTCTGGAAGTGCAAAAATAGAGGCCTGGTGGCAGGCCTCGGGCTCTGGCTCAGCCATAGAAGGGCTGTGTCAAGGCGAGGTGGGTGGAGTGGGGTGAGGAAAATAATGAGCAATCTGTGACAAAATAAAGAGTAATAAGCGACAGTAATGAAAAGCGATGGTGAAGAGAAATGAAGAGAAGATACAGACGAGAAACCCCACCAGGGCTGTTATATACTCGCTCGCTACACGTCCAGACATATAGGGCAATGTCTAATGAGAAAATGGTGGGGGGTTCAACTACAATTCGGACCAAAGTAAGTTTCACCCCTCCAAATGTGGCACCATCGTCTGCCGCTGTATGATGTGGGAAAGGAAAGACTGGGGTTCTCATGCATGCAGAGATCTGTAGTTTCTCCCTGTCACCAGACCGCGATATTAGCACAGGTGACACCTCTTTGTATAGTGAAGCCAGAAACTTGAGGTAAGTAGTGATCACAGCAGCTAGAAGTTTGGTAGCACACCAGGTCTTGTACGACGTGTCTTCATTGTCTGAGTACCTAAATGCAGACTGAGCAAAATAAGAAAATAAAACAATCATGTAGGTCTCTCTCATCAAGATCGGCCCGGGTATCCTCGTTGTCATCATCTGCATCTACCAAGTCATAAGTCCTAAGAGCGAGATAGAGTAGATGTAGGCCATACCACTTGACAGCTTGATTCCTTACTTCTGAAATCCTATCCTCCACTAAGGAAAGTACCTGTTTGAGGACCATTGTCTCGGCAGGCTTGTCTCTGATGAAGCTGGCTGGCTGGATCTTGTTTGATCTCACTTGTCAAGTTCTTTAGATCCATAAATATATTGAGAGCTTCAGGATATAAGTTTTGGGCAACCTCACGCAGCGAAAGTTCTAGTGTGGAGATTGCAAAAGAAAAGGCGCCAATCTGTAATCCTATCGGTCCTGGTGTTGTGTGGTTTGTGCCTCATCAAGTCTACAACAGGAAGTGAGCACTGGCAAGCTCATGAATGAGTGAGCACCCACCCCACTCCTGCTACTCATACATTAGCGAGATGGACATGATAACACCATTGGTGATGCAATAGCAGACTTGTTGATACAACTCGGAGTTCATGGGAATCTGCATGCCTAGTAATACATTCGCGAGGACCGCCATGAACTCCGAATAACTTCCAGCCTACAACACCATGAGTATCAAACCCACTGAGATCACACTGTTTCTGCAAATGTGACTCACAGGCATGAAGTACAATGTGACTTTCTTCAGGTTATCAAAGACTAGCCGACACATCTCTATTGCAACAGGGATGGAAGCAAAGTCATTCTTCAACAAAATGAAGGTGGCTTGAAAGTGATGGGATGAGTGTCATCGAAAAGAGCATCAGGAAAATCCATACCAGCTTCCTTGGCCACATCACTGTCACTACCCATCGTGACACCAATATCAGCGGCTTTGAGAGCAGGTGCATCATTGACACCGTCACCAGTCACAGCCACAGTATTGTTGCCGCGGGCCTTGATTTCCTCAATGATCTTCATCTTTTGATCAGGAGGGGTGTGGGCAAACACAATTTCAGTGTGTTGCCTGACAATCACACAGTGTGAGAGATGCAACGTCTTCCCCTGTAAGTACCAGGGAGCGGATAGGATCATCATTGGATGGCTTAATAAGATAATAATCTTTCGGCGAGTCCTTCTCAGAGGCAGTGGCTCAGACATCCTGGATGGTGTCAACAACATGCTGAGTAATGATACTGACCTGAAAAGGGGGTTAATAATGATTTTATGGTGGTGGAAAATAAAGAAAATCCACCTGGTGTGCAATAGCTAGAGCGGTAAGCTTAAGATCACCAGTGACCATAAAGACTCAAACTCCAGCTCATTGAATGATGGAAATCGACGACAATATATCCGGGCGAAGCATCAACTGTGTTCTCCTCGCCTTGTCTTTGCAAAGACAAGGATGCTGCGTGCAAAACTCCCTGAATTGACGCCGGAGTTTAGTAATGTACTTATACCGTGCGTCTTGCGGGTGTTACGAACTAGGATAGTTCTGATACTAGCAACACGATAAGTGTTATCGGCTAGGATCAATCAAGCCTCCAACGAATGTTAGAGGTTCAGAGGTTCACTAAGACAAGTCAAGGAGAGTGTCCTCAACACGAATCAAATTCAAGATGACTTAAGATTGGAGGTCTTAAGCGAGCAAGTTCCAGGTAAAACCTAGTAAGATTAAAGTAAAGAACTACAAAGTACATCATGGGTTTATATAGGGATTGACTATAGGTTTAGGGCAAGTAAAGAACCACAATGAGTCAAAGATAAGAATGAGTCAGAGATAAGAGCGAGTCAGAGATAAGAGCGAGTCAGAGATAAGAGCGAGTCAAAATGAGTCAGAGATAAATGTACAAGAATAGATCACCTAGTGACAGCTATAGATAGCGGTCATGATGTAATACAATGATAAGAAGATAATGAAGTCTAGCGGCGGCATTGTGCGGCACATGACGTAATACAAGTATAAGGAAAAAGAAATAGTAGGGGCATACAATGACTGTAACAGCGGGTCTGTGAGGCAAAACCCGGAAGCCAGAGGCTCAATTGATGCAATTATTTCAGGAATTTCATTACTGCAGACAGGTTAGACAAACACCACATGCCACAGGTGCCAACATGACGTACATAATGTCACTCAAGGCAAGCATAGATTGCAACATGTCTGGTGATATAAGCTCCTTAAAGAGCATTGGAATTCCAGTGAAGGCTTCTCGGACAAAACTGAGATAACTACTCGAAGGTATCAATCTACCATTGATTGATCAGTCTCTGTAAACGCACCGACAAAAGTTGTTCCTCCAAATGGCGTCTCAGGATGCTTTACTGCTTTTCAGTATAAAGTTAAAAGATACTGCATAAACTTACAGGTTTCAAGCAACAAGTCAAGGCGAGTCATCGCAAGTTCGATCAACTCATGGAATAGTTGAAATGAAAAGCCAATCTCTTTGGCACTTGGGACATGCCATGTGATCTACAGTGCTGAGTATTTGAGACTCTTCCAATTGTCAAATGTTGCGCACCTTGACCTCATTGGGCTCAAATAACTTGCCCCAGTATAGGTGATGGTTTGGTTGAAATTCTGCAGGTACTCAGTCAATGTATCTTAAAGCACAAAATATGAACCTTCATCGTTCCACTGTTCAGGGTTGACGGACTTGTTTTCGATTGGGTAAGTATGAGTGAGTGTAATTGATGCACTGGAGACTAACTTTCCACTCCAAGTGTACCCCCGTTTCAAGAAAGTTTTGTCGTGTAGCAGAGTTAATAGCGACAAGAGTTCGCCCTTGTAGTCGAGAAGCTAGAATGATATCAACTCGTGCCCAAGTGACTGGTTTAGGATCACTAACTGCTGGTTCAGGTGTTTGTTAGTGGATGCAAGGCACTTGGGGAGAGAACACACTTATAGACACAACCTTGGAGAATAGCGAGATCTATAATGTAACAAGGCTATTAATGCTCAACACTGCTACAGTTGTGATGAAATCTTACTCCAGTGCAGAGTCGCATCCGACGGAAGCGGCAATGATGGAGATGTCATCCTCACTGAGCTGACACCATGTTCTATTTCTGTGTGGATATTTGCGGCACAGAAGGGCAAGAACATGACCAGAGTCTTTTTGGGGTGGGCATTCGCAATGCATTCAACTAACTGGTGTATCACACAGACAGCATTAGAACGAACATTTGTACTTGCGTAATCGAAAATCATGTTGAGCACGAAGTTGAAAAGTGGATCAGATAAATGAACACAGATTTGACTCCATGCACCAGTCACAGCATCCACCACTTGTACTGAAGAGAAACTGGTCAGTTAATAGAAATGTTCATGTGAAGACAAGATACCTTCTGTAGTCCCTCTGGCTGACCCATTTGGTCCTTCTTCTGGGAGATTCTCAAGTAGCTGGATAACACAATGTATGAGGCTGGCTACCCAGATTGCAAAACTACCAGTGCTGTCTGTGAGAAGTGCATCCTCAGCTTCGTTAGACAATTTCAGTTCCATAGTGTCCTCCAAGCCATCATCTAGAGTGATTTGACCAGGGGAAATATCCACGTCAGAAGCCTCTGAACCTTCGGAGGATGATGTCACATCCCCAAACATGATGTACTGTGACACTTCTGACAGAAATGCCATCGTGAAAAGCTTATAAATAAGGCATTAGATAGGGGAAGCACTTGGAGGATTTAAATATCATTTTAGTTAGGGTCATTCTGTATTTGACGAGAGTGAGAGGGTGGTGTTCAAATGAGACTAGCTACTTACGAGGTCGATGCCAGGTACAAGTAAATGCAGAATGGTGATCAAATGTTCAGCACCTGGATGACAAATTTCTCGAGAAACGATTACAGGAACAATAGATCTCAGTGCCTTGATCATGGACAAAGTACGCTGAGTCTAAGGAACTGTGAGGAAGGAACAGTCGAGGACAGGAGCATCGGTACTTCAACGAGAGCCTCTAGCAAAGGGATAGCTTATTCCAGAATTGGCTGGAATACCAGGTCAGGCTCCATGCATGACATGGGCTTCAGAGCGCTCCGGACATTTGAAACAGTGGAACTATCCTGGGAGAAGATGGCAAGCAACACAACTGTCCGGAGGCACTTAACCAGTTCTCTTTTCATCTCTTGGGTGAGCTGTCGAGTCTGATCAGGAACTTAAATTTCTTCACTGATTAAAGAGATACAGATTGCGTACCAGAGGTATTTTGCAGTCGAATAGTTGTTCTTCGTGCCAGCCTTGCAACTTATATGTTAACATTGCACGAATGAGCACTTGAACCTAAAAGGGAACTCACGTTTGTTAAACTTGTACATGATGTACTTGACGAAGGCAGTGAGCTATATGACATGGTTAGCAATTACAGTGTCAACCAATAACTTAGCGAAAAAAAATTCAAGCCCGATGCAAATGAATGACAAACATCGAATGTCCAACTGCCAGAGTTGGTGGGGTGGAAGAAATGTTCCATAGATGAAATGAGATGTGCAAGGGATTAAGATATTAACATTTACTAGTACTACTACCCACTGGCAAGAGACAGGTCCGAGGGTCACACCGTGACAATGCACATTTAGAATTTCAGTCATCACATGTCACACATAGATTACTACTAGTAGTATTAGTAGTAGCTATCATTCATGATAGAGCTGCTTAAGTTAAATGCAGAACAATAAGATACATAGTACGATGTTAATGAATAGCGATGATCAGGTACAATGTAATATTTACCGGTGCCTTGAGCAAAGGTTGGTAAGCTCATCGACTTTTCTGTCCCAACACATGCACCGCTGGAGTGTTGGCAATGTCAAGTGCATGAGCAGCTCCTGATGAATTGCATCGATAACACACTAGATTAGATGGCTGACTAAGACTTCTGGAGGACAAGGAACCACTCATTCAACCAAACAGCGACAAAGCACACTGTACTAGTCGGTAGTTTGTCCCATGTAGACCTGATAGAAAAGCAATCATTGATTGAAACACGTTGTGTTTATCGAGAACATAGGTTAAGTGAAGATGATGTGTGCATGTCCATGAAGAAACTGCTGCAGAAGTACCAGCATTGAAACAAGACCCTTCAACCACAAATTGTCGTATGAAGAAGTTGTAAAGATGATGCATATGTAGTCATTTTGGCAAAGATAAATGCATTTACTCAATGGTCGCCCATGGAAGCACCGTCTGCCTTCCCACGTTTGCTAGTGCCTGCGCCTCTGCCTCTGCCTCTGCCTCTGCATCTGGACCTGTGAGGGGAAGGCTGCAGGATACTTGCTTGCTTGCGCGCGGTGGAGAGTATACGAGGGCATGTCGCCGTTGGTTCCTGTAACTCTGGATCTGACCAATAAACCAGTCCTCATAACACTGGTGCGCTGTGGTATCCATTGCACTCAAGATTCCCGAGGCAGCGAGGCTCCATTCAATAGGTAGCATGATGATGGCAGTTCCCAGCAGGGTGCAATCTGCATTGCTAACGATCTCCTGTGTGAGCCTAACCATAGACTGCTTCATCCTAGACAACCCCCGCTCCAGCATCGTCATAATGGAGCCCATGTTTGTAGTAGGCACCAAAGTCTGTAGAGTTGAGTGGCATAAGTTTGAGAGTAGGATACAGACATTACTACTTACACCATATGCCATCCACTGAGGATCATGATCGTCGATATTGATGGGAGCACCATTAACTCCTTTAGTCCAGATGAAATACTCTACCGACTCCACCTGGCACCAGTTGTGATCGGCGACCTTGACGGGGTTGTTGAACTGGCATGGGGTAGAACATTGTCTGATGAAGGCTCCAAGGGGAAGGGGGTTGATATCAGTGTCATTCTCAGATATGAGGGCCTTGGATGTGGTGGAGTCGGGAATAGGGGATTTGTACGGTGTAGCTTCATTAATCAAGATGATGATTGCAAAATCGACCTCTGGATGTGCCATGATCTCATCCTGCATCTTTGCAAAGACATGAAATTTGTTTTCACTCAAAGCACACTCTCCAAGCCCTGAAATCACCACTCTTTCCGTGGGTCCTGACGTAGCTGAGATGGTGACAGTCAAATCTGGGGTCACAGTTTTGTCTCCGACCTTCAGGCGGTAGTTCATAGAAATCTGAGGACGGATGATTTGGCGATTGTAAGGAATGCCCGCAATGGCTAAGGCGAGGCAGTCTTTGAAGTAGTCAAACAACTCTTCATGGAGATCACTGGGCATGTCAACAATAAGTACAAGCTCATTGTAGTCGTAAGTGAGTCTGTTAGACTGAATGAGGAATGCTCAAAATGGTTAAATGCACTCACTTTGGCTTCGACACTAATCGCCCCGTTTCTTCTGCAACACATTCAATTAATTCGAATTCTTTTGCTCCCACACCATGAAACTCCTGCAATATTTCATAAGCAACTCAGCACTGCATCGTTGACTCAGAGGCCTACCCGGCGGCTTTTCTCTGGAGCCAGCTCTGTTAAATACTTCCAAACCTCCCTCACACCTTCGATCCAATCAGAATATAACAAGAATTATCTATTTGCGATGCAACGTACTGTGGGTAAGAGGTTCGCCGTGAAAGGACTGTTCCATGAATCCGTTGCAATAGGGAGGGTGACTTCAGCCGGTTTTGTTTCTTCCACCACCTCTTCTGTGGGGAAGGGCTTTTTAAGCATGAGCTCCTTGGATATGGTTCTCGCAGGCACCAGACTTGGCGGCATTTGTTTCTTGAGGTTGGGCTTGCTCTTAGATCCAGAAAGGGAAGGCATCTTGTGTGTGTTGATAGAACTCCCACTGGTCTCATACCTATACTGGCTTGGGAGAAAGGAGTGGTAAGAGCTGGTGTCAGGCGAAGCTACCAGGGCAGGCATGGTTGGTTGTTGCGTTTGAGTGTTCAATGATGAGCACTGGGTGTTGATTTCTGTGTGGCACCGTGTCTCAGAACATGGAAGCTCCAGAAGAGATAAGCAAAATTACAAATGATAACAATCGTTCCCCATCAGGCACTAAGGGCAGCAAGTGCCGTGCCATAGTAAGATCACTTTTTTTTCAGAGACCTACTACTAGTACATGGTAGTAAGGGGGCACGATTGCTGCCATGTACCTATATCATAAGCTACTTGAGTGAATGTAAGACCCTCCCTGGGCCATCTCCACTGTCCAAAGGAGAGGAATTTTCTACAGTGGGAAGCATTCCCTCCCAGGACTAGTCAAGACAAACTCAAGATCTGCATCACCAGTTCAAAGCAAAGCAAATATTTGATAGGTCAAAGGTTAGCACTACTTACTGCATACTATGTGCAAGTCCATGTTAAAATTAAAAAGGAGGAAGGGTAGATCACAAAACAGGGGGTTACCTCAATGTGCAGGCCTGGGCCTGTGGCCCATATTATAAGCCAGGGGTGTTCTTTGGAATTGAATTTTCCTAGAGGTGGATCAGATGTAGTGCTAGCAGTGGTACCAGGCGAGGCGCTGCCTACTGTATATGAATATCACACATAGTTACCTGCTCACCGTTCGCTCAAGATGGCTCTGATAGCCGCCCTCCCTAAGTAGCACCACACGAGCCTTGCGCACGACACAACAAGACACCCATTCACTGGTATTGTATACTGGGCGTTCCCGTGGTGAGGTAAATGGAGCTGTCACGCATACCACATGAGCTAAGGTGCAATGGGAGTATCAGCTGAGGAAGAGGCTTAAACAAATGGAGCATCGTGAGTAGGAGAAGTCAAAAGAAGCAGAGGAATATCATGATCATCATGATGTGCAAGTCAAAGAGGAAGACCACTCACTGGTACTGCTGGCACTGCTACTGCTCCACAACCCCTTATGCACATAGTAGGCGCTGTGAACAAAGCGAGCTTGAAGTCGACTTAGATGTCACAGCAGCACAGCCTCGACTTCTACCTTCAAAACACTGAGCCAGTGTAAGTCAATCCTTATTTTGGAAAAGTTGTGACAAACTGATAGGCTTACAAGTGTATCAGTGATTAAAAAGTGTCTGCTTAGGTGAGGCTGGACGCCAAGATGATCCCACCGGGAGCAGCAGTGGCCCAGGGTTGCTCAGTGAGTTTTTACTTGATCATCCTCAGGCTGGCCAAGTCCAGAGTGACTCACTGCATCTCGCCTCAGTCATGGTAGTACTATGCCTGCACTTGCGGGCATCGATGGCTATGTCTCTACAGATCAAAATTTTCACAGTGTACATAGGTATACATGATCTTATTTGGCAGGAGCAGAATTGTATCCTTCTGTAGTTTCTGCAGCTACCATATCAAGGAATCATCTGTTCACTGATGCTTGGGCTACTACTGCTACTAGTAGTAGCAATGGACATCATGCACTCTGGCACCTCTGACTCGGAGTCTCCTGCACACTGGCACCTTCAAGTTCTTCAACCTCAGCAGCAGCATGCATTCAATTTTGGCTGTCAATCTCCCTGGGGCTGTCAATCATCGTGGCCTACCTTCCGAGCGCTCGCTTACTACATTTCGGATTGAGCCCTGCGGCACTTCTGGGGTTATTATCTTGGCACCACTGCTGCATGATTCCTCCAGACTCAACTGCACTAAGGCGAGTTTGTGTAATAATTACAGAGTGGGCGTCGCTTATGCGTATACTCTCACACCCCTATGGGGTTGTTTTCAATGCGCCATGCCTATGGGTTGGGGTTCAAGTTCAAGAACCCAAGGATTGCACTTGAACCCCCTCGCGGCCATAGATCTGTATCAGGGACTTGACCGCATCTTCACCATTTGGGCCCAGCCAGAGCCTATTCACATGAGCATCAGCCTATCTGTGCTGGCCTAGACTTGCCGCTGCCTCAAGCAGGACTCCGGCATGAAGGGGCGCTGGAAAGCTCTGCTCAAGGTGAGGCTGATCAATTTAAGTGCATCATGTCACTATCTGAATGTTCAGACCGCACCACAGAGTATGTAATTCATACCATCCAGGTATGTTTAAATATCTTTCCTGTTGCAGCTTTTGAAAGGACGGTTGTACTCACTGCTCCTTCTGCCAGTGAGTACCCCTAGACGTTGCATCAGTAGACTGCCGTGCCCCCAAGTAGTAGTAGGTTCTTTCCCCTCATTGACCATGCGCTTGAAAATCATGCAACTGCTTCAACAGTGCTATCTCAACTTGAAGGTGGCAGTGGGCACAACAGTGACAGAGACCCAGACAAGCACCATGTCAACTTGAAGTTCATAAATGTTGATTGTGAACACGCAGCCCACGCTTCCAAAAAAATACACCACCAACATCAGCAGTTCACTGCAGCCAGTTGCGGTGGCCTTAATGCCTTCTGTCATTACATACATGCAGGAACTCCAACGTCTTCAGTGCCCCCATTAATGGATCTCCCACAGTCGCTACAGATGTCACCATTGCTAGAGTTTCCCTTACCATCATCACCTCCCCAATCGCCACCACTGTCACCGCCAACACCACCACCACCACCATCATCATCATTGTCATTGCCCATAGGATTGCTGCATCCCAGTTTGCTTGCCCACGCATTGCCGCACAGAGAGGAAGAGCTTGCAGCAGAGTTACTAGTTGCAGGGCTAGAAAGAGCTTTGCAAGAACTTAGAGACAAAGAGTGGGACTTGAACCACCTTGAGCTTTGGAATTACTGCATAAATCTGCCTGACTCCGAGTCAGACTCGGATGACTAGTACTAGTAGTGTTACCCTCCTGTCACTGCCAGCGACTCAATCTTAGTGTAGGGAAGCTTCAGCAGTGGTATCATGATCCTATTCAGCCATTCAGAGTCTTCTTGGAGCTCAATTTGGACGAACAGCTCAATCCATGGCCTGTCCCCATTGGGGAATGGCAAAACAGCTTCAAATGCAAGCACTAATACATAATGGGGGGTACAACCGGTGACCATGGCATAGCTGCAGGCCATAATCAAACATCATGATAATGATGGTGGCCACCATACATGATTTGAAGAGTCACACTTCCAGCCTGGTGACTCCCAACCGCCCTTGGCCTTGATAAAGTCTCAAAGCCCTCGAAACTATCTGGAACGAATGCTCTTGCACAGCTGTGTGTCTCGACTCCATTCCCAAGACACTGATCCATGTACTACTAGTAGTAACTGACACTCAGTATCAGTTCAAGTTGATGGCAGCTATCATGTCGTGGTAATGCAAGCAATTCAAGCTGTTTTTATTGATTTGTGAGATATTCACCCGTCACGAGATTGCCTCTGCTGCTGCACGCAGATGGAGGTTTTTGTTGGCTACACCATCAAATTTATTGGTGAGTTTGTGACATGAGGGGATTTGTTAGAAATATATGTACTCGTCACAAAACCTGTATTGCATGTCAATTCTACCCAAGTTCCATCAAAGCCATAAAGCTGAGAGGCATGAGAAGTGATTTGTCTTGAACACATGCCGGGTAGAAAATGTTTGAAAAAAAATACCCTCGTCGAGCAACAAGTGCAGTGCAACAAAGTTCCAGGCTAAGGCTGTATGCCATAGTGAGAAGTGACCATTCAAGTTACCCGTGACAGTCTTTGAGCGCAGTGCACAGCCGACGATTGATGGTTGACTTTGCCACAAGCACTGGCAGCATGTTGGAGGACAGGCGTCAAGTTCTGAATAGCAGCTGAGCTGCCTCATGAATGAGAGAGAATGCCATAGATTTAGCGAGGCATGACTTGTGGGCCATGGTTCTGACCTTCTAATGCTCAGGCTGACCGTCTCCAAGTCGGATGGCACAACTCGAAGGCTTTTAGGTTGCGGCGTCATTCAACTTACTAGTTTTTCACAGGCATCTGAGTGAGAAAAAGTACCAAACCTACATTACAAGACTCCATGCATCTGAGGGCAGCTTAGATTTGAACTTCACAAGATAATGAGGAGGCGAGATGGACTGTAGTAAGATAGACCTCGAGCAGTTTCTGCAAACATCACGTGATGTGACTTGGCTGTGACCTGCTGTGACTTCACTTGTGATTACTGCATTTGGTACCAAGACTCCAGAAGCATACTGGCAGTGCTGCAGCAGTGATACAGAATGAACTTGCAGGATTTACAGTAATTAGGATGTAAATTAGTAGGTACATGTTAATATGTGACAGTTATAATGAAGACTATGTTTAATCTAAGTGTGCACTGTCAAGTCCTGACATTATTGCTGAAGGGAGTACATGATGGCCTCGGTATTGCTTTGCAGCCCAAGCGGCTTGTTTATCATTAAGTCCCTTATAATAAGCATCCATGAAACGGCATGATCTGATGGCAAACCTAATTTTCATTAGCACCATCTAAGTACACATCAGAAAAGCATGACACTTACTTTCACATGCTGGTTAGAGGAACTGCATCCAGTGATTTTATGACATTATGTTGTATATTAGCTTCCCCAGATGATAATGGGTAGCAGTGATACAATCGCTTTGCATACCCCCAGCATTGTTCAATAAAACTGAGCTCACAATGAAATTTTGGAAGGAAGAGCACCTTGAAGCCCCTTAACCTGCACACCATCTCCAAGTTCAACTTGACATTAACAAAGTCTGGCTGGTTATAGAGAATTCGGCGACAACAACAAGAAGTGGAACCATGTGGACAGTTGAAATCCTTGCACTGAGCCTTGTTTTTGCTGACATAAAAACCACACTCCTCTAGAATTTTGGCCATTCCCTTGAACAACCCAGTGTTTGTGTGACCCTCAGGAAAATAGAACTCCTGAAGGGCACCATTGAAGACACCATTAGCAGTATGAACTTTTTGCATCAAAATCTTCCCATCTCCACCATGGGTTTGTTTCCCTGTGGCATCTCTCACTGGAGCACTGACCCCCCAGTTCTTGCAAGTCTTGGGCATGTTCCGAGCACTTAATGCATCATCAACCCTTTTAAGGTGTGTCGTTGCATTGTCGAACACAAAAATGTGGACATCTTCCAGGTAATCTTTCTCCAGAATTGTCATTGCTTTCTCAGCATGTTGAAGAATTTTGTCATTGGTGAAGTACCCATCCTTCCCTTTTCCCGCCCTAAAGAGCACACAGGCAGATTGATTCCCATCATGAGACTGCAACCAGCCATAATCTGCTGAAACAAAATCTGCGACCATAAGAGAAGATCCCTCGCCCTTTGGTTGTGGAGTTGCCTTTTCGTCTTTGTGGACCCAACATTTTGTGCGCCGATCATTGGCATAAAAGGTGGATTCATTGTGGAACCACACAACAGTGCACCACCCAGTCTCCTTATCATCCTCTGGCTGCATAACATCAACGGAAGACCATTTCGAGTCTTTGGTTCCAATGCATACCATGCTGGCAGGAATTTATTCTGTCAATATTCAACTACATCCTCTCGTTCATGGCCATCAACATATTGTCCATTTTGGGCTGTAGTCCATAGAAATCTGCAGTTTGTCATCCATCATTGTGTGGTTGCCAATGAAATATTTTTGGTGAGCTTGAAACATTGCTGTACATCAGGCTGTGCAAGATAATCAGTAATTGCTGTTGCAGAAATATATTTTCCGAGTGACTGGAGATGAACCAGTAACTCCTCCTTAAGATCTTCATCATCAATCTGTGATCTTGTCCACTTGCCACCATACTTTGTCAATGTCAAGTTTTCACGATCCAGGATGAATGACTTCGACCATTCCCTCACCTTTCGTGACATGTAAGTCCCCTCTCCAATGAAATTTGCAGTCTGGAGTGCCACAGCTGACCATGCAGTCCCAGTTACAATGGCCTGCAGGAAATATTCCATCCATGTCAAGTGCTTTTGCAGCATGGAGCCAAGGTCAGCTGGTTTGTATCCATGTCCCTTGAAGTCCGGTGCAGTAAAGTAATTTTCTCAGGTCCACTAATGCCAGCATGGCTGCGCCAACTGTGGGTGGCATTCGGAAATCACCTGAATGCCACTGTGGTGCTGTGGGACAGGTATCATGATGGCACAATGGTGTGCCCTCATCATCTGCGTCTTCAACAATGTTCTCATGATGGCTGCATGAAGCCTGAGTGGTTTGTGGTGAGGGATGTGTCATTGTGGTGTCTAAGTCCATTAATGAATTGTCATCAGGCAATCCCATCATTGTGGCTGCATGCTCATTGAAATCCTCAAAGCCTTCAATTAATCCCAAGTCACAGTCACCAGCACTCTCATGGTCTCAGCAATTCAAATCCAAGTCAGATTCACACTCTGATTCTGCATCACTACTCTCCAAACCCATATCCACTGAGTCCTGCAATGCAAGCGAGGATTCCTCGAACAAATTTGCATTCACTTGAAGGTGGGTACTGTGCTCCAAGTCCATAGTAGCTGTGTGGTTGTGCTCTGAGTCCATGGTAGTAGTGTGGCTGCACTCCAAGTCCATTGTGGCACCATTGTTCTTGAGTTGCACAAAAATCTGACCTGAGGCTGACAGAACACTCTCAACTGGGATCTTAGACTTCAAATGTAGAGAATTGAATGAAAAAGTGGTTTCACAGCCTGAAGCTACTACAGAACTCGAAGTTATGTCTACTGGATGACTCTGCACTGGCATGAGCATTGATTTCAAAAGTGAGTACAATTGAAAACTCACATTTTCTTTATCTACTGATATTTGCTGCTTTTTTGCCAGACTACCTAGGTTCTCGATTGCAGACTGGACTTTTTGTGATTGCTTTGGCATTTTGGCAGGTTTCTGTATCAGGCAGATGGTAGGTGAAGTGGAGTTTGGAGTGTTCAGGGGCTATGTAGGTACAATCTATGCCTTAAACCTTGCTTGTGTCACCATCTCCTCCTTCAATTTCACACAAATGGTAATTCTGGAATGGATGACTTGTTGAGAAGGACACATACTATAACTCTTCCGTTTCTGTTTTTTTATATCTTGTCGCCACAGACATCCTATACACATTCATTGCTTTTGTCATGTTTTATCACACTTCATCACGTGATGTTTGCAGAAACTGCTTGAGGTCTATCTTACTAAGATCTTAGGCTTATGTAAAATGATATTATACTGGTTCAATGGCTGGTTCAGAACTAATGTATGCACAAGCAATGACAAACAATTAACCTGATTCGACCACCTACTCTACCCAGCCAGTACCTTATACTGTCCTAAAGGGCCCTCTTTATAATTATTCACCTGAGTGCATATAGCTAAAACCCAGTTGACTTCAATGCTAGAGTCATCAGGGAATCTACACATTGCTTAATGATGACTTAATCATGGCTGAGTGCAGAGTGAAAACATCAGGGAAAAGCTCCTTCACAAAACACCTCAAAAAGAGGGAATTTCAGGGAATTTGCTAAACTACAGGTATTTCAAAAGTATTTCAACTTCATTAAACTCCTCAAACAATAAGATAGGACTCATTCAAACACCACCAACATCATGTGATGTGACAGTAGTGTGACCATCTGCAGTGTATACAGTGATAGTAATGAGTCTGTCTCCTAAGGTATAGATGTGATAGAGGTATATAGAGGTATATAATAGATGCTTGTATAGATAAGTGCTTTAGTTGAGTTCAGTGAGATCATCGAAAATGGACAGGGAGAGAGTGTAGTGGCCACGATATTTTTTCGCCACAAATGCTGCTTGCTTGCCATTCAAACCCTTGCGGTATGCATCCATAAACCTCAATGATCATGTTGCAAACCTGTAAACCACAATTAGAATGAGAAGACAATAAAATCAGCAAACATGACTCACTTTTGCATTGTTTCAAGTGGGACAGCATCAAGAGAATCAATTACATTCTGCTTGAGAACTGCCTCAGATGAGCTAGGTGGCAATTGTCGATACATGCGCTTGGCAAATCCCCAGCACTGCTTGATGAAGTTGAGTTCGCAGTGAAACTTCAGGAGGAATAGGACCTGGTAACCACACTTTTTGCAAGCAAGCTCGAGAGTGGACTTGATGTTTGAAAAGTCCGGCTGGGTGTATAACAGATGCTGACAGCAACAATGATCAACATGTGGGTCACATTTGAAGTTCGGGCACTCTGCACAAAGCTTGTAGGAACCTTCAAAACCTTGCTCCTTCAGAATTTCAGCCATGCCTTTGAATTCACCCACATGTTTATGACCTTCAGGAAAATAAAAGCACTGTACACTCCCATCTGGCAACCGGCCATCTGCCATGCGAATTTTCTTATTGAGTACCTTCCTGTTAGGACCATGAACTGGCTTTCTGTCACTGCTGATCACAGGTGTCTCAACTCCAAATGGGACTTTCCCAGGCCTTGTGGGGAACTTTGGCATGAGTCATGCAGAAAGTGCATCATTGGCCCGTTTCAAATGGGTACTTGTGTTATCGAAGATGAGGACATGATGATCATCTGGGTAGTGTCGGCCGAGGATTCCCATGGCCAATTCAGCATGACACACAATTGAATCATTGGTGGAATACCCATCGCGGGACTTCCCTGCATGGAACAGAATTCTGGCAGATTCTTCACTGCAGCTTGAGCACAGCCACCCATAATCAGCCAAAACAAAGTCCATGACCATCAGCGAGGCCCCTTCTCCTTTGGGACGCGGCTTTGCTGTTTCATCTTTGTGCATCCAATACACTTTGCGACGGTCATTGGCGTAAAAGGTTGACTCATCATGGAACCACAAGATGACATGTTGTGTGTGTGGACGAGGCTGATCACTAGCCTCTGCAAGACCATCCTTCCATGCCACATGCATAGAAAGAGTTCCACGATTGTTGGCAGGAATTTTGTTTGGCAGTATGTGACAACATCCTCACGTTCGTGACCATCGACATATTGACCTGATGGTGACTTCATCCAGCGAAAATCCATCATGTGCATCCATCGTTGAGCAGTTGCGAGGGAAATTGTCTTCTTCAGGCCATGTTTCTGCTGTACTTCGGGTCTCGCAAGGTAACCAACAATGTCCTGTGCTCTGACATATTTGCCAATGCTTTGCAGGTGCATGTGAATATCTTCAGCAAGATTCCCTTTGTCCAGCAGAGACACATTCCAACTTCCATAAAGGTTCATTGGGAGATTGCCATGATGCTCGACAAATGAATGTGCCCATTTATGAAGGAGTCAGGCAGTATGAGCACTTTTTTGGTGAGCTTGTGAGAGGCTTTGGTCCATGTGCGAGGGTTCCGTTGATCAACATACATCCATAGGAACATGCGCATCATTTCAAGCCGTTTTCAGAGGACATTGTCCCCAGAAAATGTTAAATGGCCAGTGTCATTTTTGTGGAGGGGATTCAAGATTTTGATAAGATCTGAAAGGGCTGTCTGACACGTGGGAATCGTGGGCGAAACATGTCTATGGCCATCTCGTAACTCATTGTCTTGCTTGGAGCCTCATACCTCTTCTCCTGCTTCATTAGAGACCTCAAAATCCTCTTGCTCTTCGGCCTCCATAGGCAGCAGCTAGATGAACACTCCTGCGGATGTCTGGTACATCAATAATGCTTGCAAGATGCTCTTCATGACACATCAAATGGAAAATTTTGTACAGCTGATGGTGTGATTCAGGTTGCTGGAAAGGTGTGAATCATTCCACATAAGCAAGGTGGGTGGGTGGTTTTACAGGTCCAGTGGGGAATAACACATTCATAGCTTGACTTGTCAGCATGAAGATGACACGAACTTGTGCAATACAGCATCCTTTTGGAATTGACAGCTGTGTTCACACAAACACAAACACACCATCTACACCTGTTATCTCACCATCCCCTTTGTTGACCAAAACAGTATCAAAGCATGTGGGGACTGTGTGCCCTCTCTTGTCCTTCTGTGATGGTTGACAATGTACAGAATGTACAGTTAAACTCAAGTCCCGGAACCTGCGAGCATTGATTGCATGAAATTTGATCCAGTGTGGAATGTAGCCACAGCACCAAAGGGAAGAATGATATGAGCAACCTCTCATTCCAGTTGTGCTGCAGATAAATCAGGTTGATTTCTGCCAACCACATAACAAGCCAATGCTGCTGTGAAAAAAGTGGTGCCATAGTCCTGCACAATGTGATCCAATGGAACATGTTTGATGGTTGGGTGTTTTGTCATCTTGATTGCCCAACAATAATCCATGTCTGGTGGTGACCTTTCTTGCGAGGCAAGATCACCAACCAGACACCACTGAACAAAGTTATCATGCCACAACATCTTCTCATGTCTTTCAAGCCAGAGTGTCATTTGACTATACTTGTCTTTACAGTTGATAGCCCTGTAAGAATCCTTCATGAGGTCAATGTGTAAGTGTTCAGTGTACTTGGTGTTGTAGTTGTCGGTTGTGCCATACATTTTGATCATGTGTATATAGTAACGGAAGGAATGAAGCTTTGTGAGGTTAAAATTTGATCAGATCCCAAGATCAAGGAAGATATCCTTGTTATTGTGAAAGCATGTCAAGGCATTATCGAGGAGTACTAGAGTTTAATCTGTGTGACATGGGTATTGAGCAAGGTAAAGGAAATCAAGGATGGCACAAATGACATGAGTAAGGCAAGCATTATTGAGACTTCCAGGCAACTGTATGCCAATGACAATACTAAGCAGGAAGCAACAGATTTGGTTATGCTCCATTCCACTTACATGTGAGAGGTGACTGATTCCTTTCAGAAACAAGTAGATGTTGTAGTTTTGGGGAAGCCTATGACAATGAGCGTCAATCTCAGCTTCACTACATGCCTCCTTGATCCACTCAATGAGGTGCTTTATGATACCCTTGTAGAGTTAATGCAACACATCTGGCATGATGGATTGGAATATGTTGGTGTGTGGAAGATCCAGCCAGAATGGTTTGAAGATGGGCTTGATGTCACACTCCTGGCATGCTCATCTCCACAGTTCATGATCCTTGTTGATGAGGGACAACACAGCAAGAATTGCATTGAGGTTTCATAGGTTTACAGGCAAATGTGGGCTTTCCAACTCCATGTGTGGGACATCACACTTTGGCTCTCCTGACTTTATCCCAGTTGTCAACAGCTGTTCTGGGTAATCTGCAGAATAACAAGTGACAATTAGATGCCCTCAATGCACAACACCATCCTCACCATGGACTTTCAGAGGCTCCAGGATGTGACACAAACAAGCATGAAACAAATTAGTGGCCATTCAACACCTAGCAGCCTTGTTTGTGATATGAAAGACCCAAGGCATCACGAAGCTATATAAATGTCAGCCTATCATGATTCAATTGAGAAAGCTCACACCATTAATTGCGAGCAGCTTGGAAAAAGCAGTCAAGCCAGAACTATGAAGTTTTGCCCACTTTGCAACCTCATAATCTATGTGAGATGCAAAGGGGGCCTAAACATTTTCTGCACCTTGCAGTACATTCTTATAAGACTCAAAAACTGTAGTGTAGGAGTGGTGGACTGGAGCACCTGCATAGTGCAATGGAAATTTCTCAACAATGGGCCAGTGACCAAGGGGCACCTCTGCTTCTTGTCGTTCAGCTGGGTGTGGTTGTGACAATGTGTCCAAGTCATCCAAGTTTTCAAAATCATCCCCACCATCAATATCCTGCTGTACAGGATCTGCAGGGCGTTCCTACCCATGCTCAAGTGCTGCATCATAATCCTCTTCCTCCTTTCCATCAGATTCCAAGGGGGGCTTATCATGGTTATCATCTGGCCATTCCAGATCTTGTTCATTATAGTAGCCAAAGTAGTCTCCTATAAATTCTGTTAGATGATGAGAATTGAAATTGTCATCTCCACCATTAAGACTGTCAGAATCTCCATCATCTGACTCTGGAAAAAGACTGGAAAGTTGTAATTAAGCAGCACATGATGGATTTATGGTCTGGGCTAGGCAGTGAGCATATCCAGTATGCTTGAAGTTTTTAGCACAACCTGGGCAAGTGTTCATTCTGACCCTGACAGTAGAGCAACAGGTGGTAGATAAAGAGACAAAGGTATCCAAACAGCATGTGTGGGCTGTTGATAGATCCAAGTCAGAAAAGGTTTAGTTGCAAAAATTGATGTGATAACATACAGCACAGCAACCAAACAACAGCAGCAACAGTGGACTATGAACCTTGCAGATTAAGTTAGACACACCCTTACAAAGTGCAAGAGTGAAAGTAATACCCCTGACATGCCCTCACAAAGTGCAAGAGCAAAAGTAATATACCCCTGACACACCCTTATAAAGTGCAAGAGCAAATGTGATATCAGATGCCCAGATGTGCCCTCACAAAGTGCAAGAAGAAATCCCTGATGAAGAAGCACCATCTTCTCTTCCCATTCCTGAACTTCTTCCCATCCCTGATAACGACGATAACTCCTTCAATACTAAGGAAGTTGTTTGGATACAAGAAAACTTTGCTGCACCAGTGCAAGAAGTTTCTATGTACAATCTAGATGTTAACAAATTCCTAGTAGAGTACTCCACTGACACATCTGAACTCCAGGTAATCATAAACATCTCTATGGACACCCCCCTGACTTCTGATGGAACCAGTCACTCCAAACAAAAACCCACAGTCCACTGAATATGCAAAAGTAAGTAACAAAGCCCAGCAGTTCACTCTAGCTGTGGGCCTAGAACAAGAGAAGAAAACTTTTAAGGAACTTGTCCCTTCCTATCTCCACAACTTCACCAATATTTTTGCTAAAGATGGTCTGAACCAACTACCCCCAGAATGACCTGGTATTGACCACCACATCAAAATGAAACCTGGATTTATTCCTAAAATGTCAAAAATCTACCCTCTCTCTATTGCTGAATGAACTGCAGTCAAAGTGTTCATTGATGAAAACGTAAAGAAAGGCTTCATTTTGGAATTAAAATCTCCTCAAGCAAGTGGCTTCTTCTTTGTTGGAAAGAAAAGCAGAGACCTACAACCCTGCCAAGATTACTGGTATATCAATGATTGGACAATCAAAAATGCCTATCCTTTGCCACTCCCTTTATTGCTCGTAGCATGATTGCATGGAGCAAAGTACTTTACCAAAATGGATGTCTGCTCAGGTTATAACAAACATCCATATTCGCCACAATGATAGATGGAAGGCCACATTCACAACAGAATTTGGACTCTATGAACCAAACATAATTTTTTTGGTCTTTGCAACTCACCAACCACATTCCAAGCCCACATGAATCATACATTCCAACAAGAGATTAACAAAGGATGGTTAGTAATCTACATGAATGTCATATACCACATATCCGGGTACAGATTCGAAGATCCGGATCTCAGATCTGATCCAGATCCATTGGACTTATCTGTCGTCCGGTCCACAGATCTGATCTGACCCTTGTTTCATTTCCTGTTCATATAACTCTAACTATCGTTCATCTCCTTTCAGTATTCCTGTACACCAGTAATCCAGTTATCCTTTACTTCCGCTATGCTTACTGATCCGCTTTAACTTGTACTTCATTCCCGGTATGATTCGTGATCCGTTTGACTTACCAATACACTTTGTTCACCTTTGCTTATGGATCATTCCGTTAGTTATCCATAGTATATAAACCCTTGTACATGCGCTGTAGCAGATCAGTTCGAATATCATCTTAGATTGCACTCATTCTGTCTGGACTCTAAGTCCCTCCGTTATCCATCTGGACTTGAGTACGCTACTCTTGTCTACTCCGAGACTTAGGATTGAATCCAATAGTCTATATATCCGCCTCTGTCCTTGGACAGTCTTTATCCGCTAGTTTCTAGTTTGGATCCATTCCGGATTAGCCATTACCCTATACTTCCGATATCCAGAAGCCTTACCAGATCCGTTACGATACTTACCCATCCTGTTAAATGCAATATCTTAGTACTCTGAAATAAGGGGCATTACTTGGGAAAGGGGCACAGCGCACGAGCTGAGGCCAAAGCCCTTCGTATCCAATACCCCTTGAGTACGGTCTTAACAATGGCAATTTGCAGTTGCCACCAACACTTCCTTAGTCACAACTGGAGCAGTGTTACTCCAGACAGATGAAAATGGTGTCTACCACCCATGTGGTTATCTCTCCCAATCCCTAAACCCAGCAGAACAAAACTATCAGATCTTCAACCACAAATTACTAGCAGCCATTTGTGCACTTGCAGAATAGCAACACTATCCTGAAGGAAACCCTCACTCAGTCATTGTATTTACCAATCATAAGAATCTCCTCTACTTCTGCACCACACAAAAGTTAACCCGTTGCCAAGCTAGATGGCAACTTCTGCTATTGTGTTACAATATCAAACTCCATCATGTACCAGGAACCAAGCTTGTCGCACCTGATGCGTTATCCTGTTGCACTAATCATATTCCCACTTTCCATGTTCATCTGCCTTCTTGATCAAGAACTCATGACCACCCTCATGAACCCTGACCCTGATGATCTTGACCCCATCTTCCAAGCTGCATCTGATGCCTTAAACGGCCTTTGTCTATGAAATTAGCTCTCTCTGATTGGACAATTAAAGATGATGTTTTATTTTACAAAAACCAAGCTTACATCCACCCAGCCAGGCGACACACCATTCTTGAATGCACCCATGATCATCCAACTGCTGGTCATCTTGGCCACTTTAAGACTGGAGAATTGGTTAAATGAGACTTATGGTGGCCATCTATGGGTACCTATATCCGCAAATACATTGAAGGGTGTACCCTTTGTCAGCAAATGAAATCTGATACTCATCCTACGACTCCCCCACTTGTACTCATCCCTTCTTCAGTCTCCACTCCCTTTGCTCAAGTATCTGTCGACCTCATCACCAATCTGCCTCCTTGTAATGGCTTTGATTCGGTCATGGTCATGGTAGACCATGGGGAATTAGGACTCAACCCACCAAAGGTGGAGTTTGAAACATGAGACGCATGCACTGGCACTGGTGGCAGGGAATGGAACACGTCTATATACTGTAATAATGACTATTTTAAATCAGTTCAAGGTATTCTGGGAGGTAGCCAAGGGTTGTGGCATCATCACCTCAGGCCCTGATATACCACCTCTCCAGTTTTCAGATCAGACAAAGAAATATAGGGTGCTGACAAAGCTTAAACTTTCACCAGATGCAAAGCAGCTTATGGAACAGCATATCAACACTGTAGGAATCAACTGAGTACGTATTGTCCGTACCGTCGAAAGCCAAGGTGAGTTAATATTACTTTGTAAATTGAATCAAACTAATGTGACTGCTAGATCTAGCCTTTCAGCTTCTCAACCGTCTTCATGTGCATATACCCACTATATGGCATGGGAAGACCAACAAAAACTTGCAGATTACTACTGAAATATGTGTTGATTGTCAGATGAAAAGCCTGATATGGTACACACAGAGCCAGCAGACAAGACTCCCCCTCCCTTTGATGACAAGCTTGATGACAATGAGTCAGCACATGATGGTGAACCTGATGCTCAACCAGGACTCAAAGCTCTCCACACTGGTGGTTTGCACATTTCCCTGTACTTGCAACCACATCCCACACACTCATTTCAATGCTGAGACTCCACCAGAAACCAAATTTCACAACTCCAAGTTGAACTCTTTCTTTGATGATGGTTTTGCACTTGACTCAGATGCTATCATGTGTGATCTTTCAGATGACATTGGTATTCCCCCTCCATCCTTCAACTCAGGCTCCAGTAGCACTGGATTATCACTTCTACTCAACCCCATCATTCTCACACCATGCATAGATCATGTTGACATTGATATTCCCGCCATTCAAGTTTCTTCTCCTGGTCCAACACAAGTTCCTAGCACAACTCTCTCAAATGAGCAGGCCATCATCTACCAAGAATGCCTTACACTTGAGGATGCAATGCTTGACTGTTTTCGCCAGCTGCTCATGGTCTCATCTCACTTGGCACCCTTCAAACCACACATGAGTCCTGCAGTCCATGGTAGGCTCATCAATACCCCACTATTACTACCAATTTCATTACCATCTTCGCCATCGGCACTTCCTTCCACTTCATGAGACATCATTATTGGTTCAGCGGACAACCATATACCATGCCCGCAGCCTTTTGCGCCACCAAAAAAAGGAATAGTGAAAAGAATCCTGCGGTATTCTTTAGTTATCACTCACTCACTCATTAGCACTTTAGCATTAGATTCATTGAACTTCATAACTGTAATGTTGTACACCTGGACTCACGGAGGACTCAACCAGCCATAATATTGTGTACTAGTATGTACATCTGCACGGTGCAATGCTCACTGTTCAAATCACACTTTTGCCTCCATACCCTGTTTGTTCAAACTCCACTCTCAGTGGGGCAGGTTGATTGTCCTGCTGGCTTATGAAGGGGGTAATTCTCATCCCTTGTACAAAAACCACCACCTCAGAAGGTGTAGCAAAGATTTTTTTCAAATATGTCTACCACCGCTTTGGACTCCATGAACAAGTCATCTCAGATTGTGGACCGCAATTTGTATCCAAATTCTCCAAAGCTCTTGCTAAGCTCTTAAAATATGACATAGCTGCTTCCACCGCTTACCATCCCCAAATGGATGGACAGACGGAACACCTGAATCAATAATTAGAAACCTATCTCCACATCCACTGCCACAACAACCCAGAGGATTGGGTTGAACACCTCCCTATGTCTGAATTCATCCACAACCATCACAAACACAACTCCCACAACACATCACCATTCTTCCTGATGATGGGATATGAGCCAAGAGCTCTTCTCCATGTACTACCAGATTCTACCATCCCCACAGCAGAAGAATGACTTTGTCTCCTTCAGAAAATCTGCAAAGAAGTTATCTCCTGCCATAACCTAGCAATGCAATGTATGGCTCCATCACAAAAACTCGCCCCAAAATAATACAGCCCTTTTACCATGAAAGCCATACTATCTCCAATCACATTCACACTCCAACTACCAGCACAATGGAAAGTTCACCCCATGTTCCACGCTTCTGAACTATCATCCTATCATGAAACCAAGATCCACAGTCTGAACTTCCACGACCCTCCTCCAGATGTCATAGATAATGAAGAAGAATACGAGATTAATATGATCCTATCACACAAAGGTATGGGTAAATGAAGACACTATTTAGTATCCTGGAAAGGATATTCCTCTATTAACAACAAATGGATTCCTGAAGGAAACCTTGATAACACTTCAGACATTCTCTCTACATATAAAAAGATCCATCAACTCTGATCCTAGAACATGTCCTCTGCAATTGAGAACTTACATGCCTGTCTTATTCACCTCCAAAATCTCACCACTGCTATGAACACTGTCTCCAAAACCATTACCTCCCCTTCACTTTCCACTACCACCTTGTCCAAAGACTCTACCATCTCAGATTACTTCACAGTCCTCAATGAAATTGAGACCAACTCTCTCTTTGAATCTGCCCTCCTCTCCCCGCAATATGCTATCAAAATAGATCATCTCCTTGCAGAAAAAGGAGCCATTTCTAATAGACTTATCATTAACATCATCCGTTCTGCTAATCTCATTGAATGGACAGCTTGCCTCATTGATGACACCCGCCACCAGACCATATTCTGTCACCTCCACATATGTATTCACAACACTGCATTGTGCCTTATGCCTACTTCTACTAAAGAGACTATTAGAGAGGCTATCCATATCATCACCGAATGAATTGCGACCAATCCTGTTGCAAGACCACCATCCCCACACATCACAACTCCCATTCCACCTCCAGTTGAAATACCAACTCCCATTGAGCATACGTCTAGCATTCTCAATCCTACTGCTGTACCTTTCATACCAGCTCCTCCTGCACCTACCCCCAACTCACCCCCTATTCAGAGGTACCCCATTCAATGACGACCTACCAAGGTCAAACAAGAACATTTTATTTCCCCAACCATCAGAAACAGACAATTCCATTCAAAGACCCCATCCCCACCACCACAGCCTTCATTTACCATCACCATCATGAAAACTGAACCTTCCGAAAACTTTGTCTGTCGCAACTGTGGTCTTAATGGACATTGTCATAAGAACTGTCCTGTTTACCATTGTCATGTGTGCCGCAACTTTGCACCCAGACACTTATCAGTCTTTTGCAGAGAGCTGAAGGGAGAAGCGGTAATTCCTCTAGTCTGGATGGATGCAGGCTTTTATGACACTCTCTCTTAATGGGAGGCTGATAAAGATGCAGCTGATAGTCAAGTACCTATTGAGGAATATGAGCGACTGTTCTCCCAATGTGCTGGAGACAACGATAACTATGACACTTATCATAACCTAGATTGTTGAAGTCGGTGACTTCCACTGTAAACACAGGGTAATGTTATGATAACAGTACACCCCTATTCTTTCTTTTTCTTACATCACTTGTATTATGTCACAAGCTGCATAATGCTGCCACTAGACTTATCTGTCATACTTATATCACTTACACATCATTTCTTCTTTCCTTTTCTGTTCACTTAAAACCCGTTGTACTTATATTACTTACATGCCCCTTCTGGTCCATGCACTCCATATGGTCTATTTAAGCATGTAGTTAACACTGTGATACCTTACTTTAATCTTACTGGGTTTTACCTGGAATCTCCTTCGCTTAAGACTACCAATCTTAAGTCATCTGAACTTGATTCAAGTAGAGGACAGTCTCCTTTGCTTGTCTTACTATTGAATCGACCTCTTGTATATGCAAAAGTCCTGAACCAACCTTAGCCAATAACTTTTATTGAGTTGCTATACATCAGAACTATCCCAGTTCATAACACAATGAGTGGAAGAAGTTGAATTGCTTCATGAGGAGATGTGAAGGGTTCTTCAATTTCTTAGGTGGCATGTAGCATGGTGGCACAAGAAAGACCATGAACACACACTTAATTCTGCTGCTGACCACAAGAGTCTAGTTGCCTATGTGTGTTGCCAGGCTTAACTTAGGCACGATCTTAGAGATCATTTTGAGAAAATGTGGATAGTGCATCTTTCAACTACTGCAGGCAGCCCAGTTGGAAAAGAGGGTGAGGACACCACCCTAATACAACACATACACTCAATATAATCCCAACCCTAACACCTCAACCACATGGAATTTCAATGCCTCAAACAAACAAGGTGGAGCATGGAGAATAGATTGTACCAGAACACTAACTAGTAACCACATCTTCTCCCAGTCAACACACTCCACTAGATTCCTGTAAAATCCACAATAGCAGATGAGAAACATGTTCCATCACCATCAGCTATATATCATCATAACCACAGAACTAGAATCATATCATTTTCATTGAAGGATGCATCTGAAACGGCTGGCGGGAACAGCAGACTGATGGAGGTATGTGTCATATCAGGGCATTTGTGACTTCAGAGATTAGAAGGGACACTGGGGGTCCCATAGATTAGAAAGTATTGTCCTACATATGGTATCATCCTCGATGGACACAAATTGGAATTTTTTTTTAAAAAAAAACATCATTCACACTCTCCTACAAGGCAAACAGACACAGTACGAACACAGAGGAACTCAGCAGCACGTCTTGTCATTATCATGAATTAATGTATTCATTTAGCTTGTAGTTACATTAGTTAATGCACTACATGTGTCTTGTAACCATCAGGTATAATGCATTACTACCCCAGGATGTTGTGTCTATGTAGCTGGTCCATATGTACTTCATAAGTTCTGACTAATAGGTCCATGTACCATATTACTAATCATGTGTGTTGTTTGCTTACTGCTATGACTGTGCTCACCGGGTCTCTCACTGGCCCAGGCACCTATCCAGTCCACCACAACACAGTGAACAGCCCTACTTGTTTGCTCACTCTTACTGATACCATACCTAGCTAGGCACTTTGTTCTCTAGGTATTTAATATTAGTGTTGGTTTCACACTCTCGCTGAGCTAGGCACTTCATCCTCTAGTCTTATCAATGTTGACTGACTCCGAGTCAGATGCCTGACAATGCATTGACCCGGCATCTGCCAGATAAACTGGCTAGATCACATGGGACGAATATTGAATTCACCTGTCCAATGGCAACTACTATTCTAAGATATCAAACTGTACTTTGGACTTGTCATCTACAACTGTCAGTACAGTACTTCGAGTCAGTTTAGGAATACCCTCAGATGTCGCTCACTATTAGTCCTGTCTCCTGAGGAGTTCAGAAAGAGGAAAGGTGCGCTAGCCTCTGGTTCGTTTCATCTTCATCTTCAGCTTTCCTTTTGCTTCTACAGGCATCTGAGTCCATACTTCAAGGAGTTCAATCAAACAAGCAGGTGATGTCATTGCTTCACCTGTTCCTATATTACACATTCACTTGTTAGCTTGTCGTGATGATGCATGTATGCTGATTTGAAATGATGTAGGAATAGTAACTAGTCAAGATGGTTTGTGTTTGTGAGCATGTTTTTCATACTACAGCCTATATCTTGACCTTACTGTAATAGGGCAGAGCTTCTGCTGGAGAAGGGATATGAAGTGCATGGTATAATCCGTCGCTGGTCCAGCTTCAACACCGGTCATCTAGAATCTCTCTATATGGATCAGCATGAGCATGCGCATCCACATTGGATCATATGACTTTCACATTGATCATTTTCCCCAGGGCCCAACAAATTCAAGCCGCACTATGGTGATCTCTCTGATAACATCAACCTCATCTACATTCTCGCCAAGGTCCTCCCCTCAGAGATCTACAACCTTGGTGCTCAATCGCACATCAAGGTGTCTTTCAGGATATCAGGATACACCGCAGATGTCGATGGCATCAGCACCCTGCACCTCCTTTAACCCATCCACACCATAGGCCTCTAAAAGCACACGCAGTTCTACCAGGCTTCGACCTTATAACTCTATGGAAATGTCGACGAGACCCCACAGAGCGAGACCATGCCGCTCTACCCTTGCAGCCCATATGGTGTCGCCACATACTGGATCATGGTGAACTACTGCAAGGCGCACGGCATGCATGCATGCAACAGTATTCTTTTCAATCACGAGAGCCCAAGGTGAGGGAAGACGTTCATCACGAGGCAGATCTCCAGGGCAGTTGCAGATATTAGTATTAGTGTTGACAAGCAGCATTGCTTGTACCTCGGTAATATTGATGCGCTGATGAACCATGTTTCTCATCATGATAGCCAGGGACTATGTCGAGGGCGTGTGACGCATGCTTCAGCAGCCTACACCCGATGATTTTGTTCTTGCCACCAGAGAGACATCCTGTGCGAGTTCATCAAGAAAGCCTTTGCAGTTGTGGGGGTTGCAATAATGTATGCATCCCTTCCTGACGTACATCACACCTAATGTATCCTTGATTTCACGTAGGTGGCTCAATTCTGGTGTACCAGAAGAAGGCTATCACATGAGAGAACCGATTTTTCTGCGAGCATTTGCATGAGGAGGCCTATTCAGATGGACGCACACACTATACAAACTTGTTTTCATTCCTGGCGATCATCACCATACTTTGTGCCTTGTGTGCCAGGCCGGGTCATGCGCATGGTAACTGAAACTTTTCAAGTATCCAGTCCATCACTGTTCCTGGCACCAAATGCCCTGGTCAAACCGGTATGTCCCACATATTTGTCCATAGATGTTTCATTAACATCGAAGTATTTTCAAAGCCCACTATCGGAATGGTGAGTTCTATCTAGTACAAGACTGAGCACCACATATTTTATAATCGCTCATTTTGTTTCATGACACTTCAGCACTCTATGGTCTTGTGGACATCAACATCCTGCCAAAGCTTCCTGATATTTTTGACAACGGTTACAACATCAATCCGGACTGTAGACTTCTTGGTCACCGTCCATTAGTATCAACCAATCCACTCAAATTTGGCCCTTATGTATGGCAGACGTACAAGCAGATGGATGGTCGCAGGTGTTGCATTGGCAGTGCTCTGCATAGGTTATTCTCACAAGGTGAACTGCAGGGCAAGGACCTTGAAACCATTGGTATATGGTCGCAAAATAGGCCAGGTATACGTGTCATTTCTCACTCCAAGATCAGTTCTCATTGATTACCATAGAATGGCAACTCGTCGAACTCACTCTACATGCTTACAACAAAGTTGGGGTTGGTCTTTACGATACCCTTGGCAAGGATTCCATAGGCAAGTCGGTTGTCTTGGGCCATTTCATATTGTGCTAATGACTTCGCCACAGAATATATGTATGTGATGTTCAAGTTGTCGCTATCTCATTAAACCCCTCAACAGTCGTGGTTGTCTAGTATCAATCATGCACATCTTAGTATCATCTTCACTATGGTCGACCACATATCTGCACTACTGAAACTAGCTCCCAAGGTTACAGTCATGAAAATTATTGTGTCCTTTGACAGTCTCAGTCCAGATGCCCGCAAAGCCTTAGTGGCTTAGGGAGAGACTGTTGGCATGCAGGTCAAAGAATTTTCAGAATGTGAGCATCTCAGCCTGTTTACCGTACCTGCTATTTACATGCACTGTAGTTGAAAAGTATGGTGAAGAGCACCTGATATCACCAATACCCGTTTCACCTGATACAGTTGCATCACTGTGCTATACTTCAGTATGTGGCTTTTGTATTCTATTTTAAGCATCATCAACCAGGGATTTTCAGGGCACCACTAGCCAACCTAAAGGTGCAAGGCATCCATTCTCTGTCCTTCCGACCCTTAAATTCTTGTTCGTCAGGTGTGGTACTTACTCACAGGAATCTCGCATTGTCTGCATATTCAAACATGTTTGGTATGGACTATCCTCCAAATGGCAGTGTTCTCTCTTACTTGCTGTTGGCTCATATCTATGAGGTTTGTTTGGTCTTGCTCACCTTGTCTTCTATACTGACCTCCTTGCAGCGTGTGGTCGAACTCACAACCTTGGCCATTGCATAGGAGCTGCACACGTCACTCCCGTCCTGTACCATGTATGGTATGCAGCCCTTTTGTGCTGCCCATTTTCCCTGTGCAAGGTTTACTTTCAGTAAGTAGAGTAGTCAAGCATTTCCTGAGAACTTTGTGTTTGGGACATACATCTTGGAAAGTCTACAGAGAAGACTGTGACATCTAAATTTACCCGCAGCATGCTCATGATGGTATGAAACAGCGCATTGTTGATTCCATCTTGCAGCATGCCCTACTCGAAGTTGAAAACTCTTGAGACATTGATTACCTTGGTGAATTTGAATCCACCATCCAGATCGACCCCTTACTTACCATAGGACTCAGCAAGGTGGCAATTTGAAACACTGAATGCTCTGATCAAATACCTGGTTAAATATGTAAATAGACTTTTTGAACTACCCTCCCGAACTTTTTCACGAGAAGTACCAGAATGTCATCCGCACCATTGTCCTCCACACCATTGACGCCTATGTCATCATCACCACATAGCGCCTGGAGCAGCCCAATTAGCATGCCTACCAATTTTCCAAACATACAAGCTGCTGTGCACAAACGAGAGATGCAGTCATATGTGGTACAAGGATCTGATTGTTTTATGTAGTCACAAGTATTAAAGTTGTATAAGATGACACTCGACGGAATTGACGTTGAAGATGATGATCAAGATAGGCAGTTTATCAAGTTCAGTATTGACACAGTATATTCAAGCTATCTTGCATCGCATTATCAAGTCTGCCAGTATACTCAGCTCTTGATGCTTCTGAAGCACGAGGAAGATGCTTGGGCACAGAGAGTCAAGAATGCAAGTCTTCTGATGCCGGATTATACCCCTCCCATGGCATGGAATGTGTAACATAGGTGTGATCCAAGGAAGACCATACTGTTCTGAATCATTTCTCATCACATTTGGCTCATCCCCTGTCGTCGTATTCAGCTTAACCTACTTTTTATCTTATGATATCCTGCCGTGCACTACGTCACTATTGGAATTTGGTCCCAAGAATGTATTCCTTGCCTCCCTCTACTTAGCAAATGCCATAAGTTGCACAGATAGATGATAACATGAGCGTGTCAAAGCCTCAAGCCAACTTAGAAATGTAAGACTTAGACTCGCTTTTCCAAAAAAAAAAAAAAATGTAAGACTATCAAAGCGGAATCCGAATTAACAATGATGTAACCAATACAAATATGGCAATGTCTGATTAGGATGCTTATCTAACATAATAACGATGGTCTGCCACCCAGCCTCGTAGTACTAGGTCAATCACAGTGAGGGTGCAATGCATCTTTGTTGAACACCTTGGATTCTGTTCATCATCCTCATCCTTTCAATGGTGTCCTGTAGTGCACCGCATTGCTCTTGGAAGAAGGCTACAGATTCTCATGGGCTCAGTAGACATCGCTCAAAGTGCAAGCATTACCAGACAGCAAATACCTTAGCTTTGGAGAGAAGGCAGGAGCGAGCAAGGGAGTCAATCCAAGTGTCGCAAAAGTCCTCGCAGGTCACAACTGGTATGCACGCTGTAAGTCATTTATCTCGTCCCTCTGGTCCCAAAATCGACATAATTTGACCCACCTACTGCCCTTTGATACATAGCTTGGACTGGTCCAGTTTTCAAAGACCTGTTGTCTGAAGCCTATAGCTCGCTGTGGACCCAGGGAGTTTGGCACCACACTCCCTGAGCTTATCAATACAGACAGCGCTGCTCGCACTAGTACACCGACTTTTGCATCTCAAGACTCAGATATTGCAATGGAGAACGATGACAAACAAGACCGTCATGTTCCAGGTGCGCACCTTCTTGACGTTCCATGTCCATTACCTCGATGCTCATGGATTTCTAGTGGTGGATGGAGGTCAACTTGAACAGCCTTTGCAACGCGCGCTTAGGCCACTCCCAAGATGTTTTGAGGATGTTCAACCTCCAGATGAAGACATCAATTCTTCAGAGTCTTGTGGGAATGATCCATCTCTCATGGTTGAAACTCAAAATAGATCGCAGAGTAGAATTCAAAGAGTCCTTTTGACCCTACGTGACTCCCTTCAAACAGCATTTAACATGATGGGACTTTGTCAACAATACCCCAGGTGACCCTCATTCGAACCGGATAAATTCATTTCATCTTCATTACTGGCTAATTCCTGTCTGACACTTTCCAATTCTCCCGATACTCTTAGGCCTGATCCACCTAAACCGCCCTATCCCTTCCCAAATATGACTATTTACCATCTCATAACATGGATGAACTCCAGGAGTAATCATAAATCGGAAGCTGAGGTATTGTGTCTTGTCAAAGATGTGATTCAGGCAGAAGACTTCAACCCCAGTGACCTAGATGGGTTTTCGGTGAGGAGAAGTTTGTGCACATTAGACAATAGCGAGACTCCTATTTTCCCCAACGACTGGTTAGAGACTGATGTTATCCTCAACATACCTACGAAGTCAATGGACGATCCATCCAGGCCATTTAGTGTTCTGGGATTCCATTATTGGCTGCTCATAGGAGTCATTCATTCCACATTCGCTGACATGCAAGCCAATGCATTTCATCTTCTCCCTTTCAAGCACCTGTGGAAAGACCCCCTGGATGATCATCAAGAACAAGTTTTTGATGAGCTCTATACCTCTGATTCATGGCTTGGAGCTCAGGATGACCTACAGAGGTTGCCAAAAGAGCCTGGCTGCTCGCTGGAGTGTGTTATTGCTGGACTCATGTTCTTTTCTGATGCGACTCACTTTGCAACCTTTGGAACTGCTAAGGCATGGCCACTTTATTTGTACTTTGGAAACCTAACCAAGTATGCACGCGTGGCACCCAAATCTGGTGCATGTCATTTGGTCGGATTCCTATCTTCAGTAGGCTGTTAGTCTCCTGTGTTGTGTACCTGTCTCACCTTGGATCTTTAGCTTCCAGATAGTGTCAAGGACGTCATCAGCGGCTTATCTCAAATATTGAAAAGTGGGATGGCGGCTCTTCAAGCTCACTGTTGGCGAGATTTGTTTCACACATGTTGGAAACACTTACTGGATGCAGAGTTTCTTAATGCATATTGTTATGGTATCATACTCCAGTGTCCAGACAGTGTATTGAGAAGGGTATTCCCTCGTATTTTCACCTACTCAGCTGATTACCCAGAAAAGTCAGCTCTTTTTCCTTTCCTCATTAAAAGACTAACAAACCTTTCAGGGTTTTGATAGCGACAATCAAAGACATGGGCTCTTGCCCATGTCCACGTTGTCTCGCACCGAAAACCTCTTTCGATCTTCTGGGCCTGTTTGGGGACATGCGAGGTTGTCTAACTAACTTTAGGATTTACTGCCTGAAAAGGGTAACTCAGACCCGCGGATTTATATACGAGTCAGGAAATACTGTTGATGGCTCAAAGGTGTGGAGAACTCTCGGAGAAGGGTCATGGGTCCCAACTGTGGTGAGTGCCAGAATCAACGGCCTTCGATTAGTGCCTCACTTTCAACTAGAATGCATTCATTGAAAAACTTGGACCCCTTGGGTTTGATGCTTTTTGCATGCTCGTGGTTGATTTCATGCACGAGTGCAAGCTAGGCACTTGAAAGGCCCTGTTTACACATCTCATCCGCCTACTCTATGCACTTCCTGGCGGGGACCGCTTGGTTGCAACCCTTGATAACAGGTCTGTCCACTCACACTCCATCCCCCCTTACTGATTACAAAGTGGTAAAATACAGATTTCGCCAAGTTCCTTCATATGGCAATGGAGTCATACAGTGATTTGCTAACAATACCTCTGAAATGAAGAGACTTGCAGCTCGGGACTTTGAGGATATTTTACAGGTTTGTCTTATTGGTTAAGTTGCCACTGCCCGTCGCTGACATCTATATTAGTGCTCAATACCTGTCTTTGAAGGTCTTTTCCCAGAAGGCCATGATGAGGTGGTACAATCACTTTTGTACATATTTGCACAATGGCACGCCCTCGCCAAACTTAGAATGCATTCAGAAACCACCTTATCGGTTTTGGATGAGTCCTTTAAGCGCCTCTCGCATCAGCTGCGCAGGTTCTGGGATTTTACCTGCGCTGCTTTTACCACAGTGGAATTGCCTAAGGAGAAAGCTGCTTGCGAGCACAACACTGCACATCAACGCTCAGGTTTCGACAATCCGATGGAGCAGGGCCAGTGGCCTAAGCCCAGAGCAAGGCAGACAAGCTGAGATGATGATGATGCTAGCTACAAACATGGAGAAACCTAGTCTACATGCTGACTAAGCTGTGGAAAGGGCCGATAGGACCCTTGGTGCGCAGCTCCTGCCCTTGGGACCCCTACTCCACCGGATCCTAGGAGTAGCAGCTGAAAGGTCAAGAAATTCAATATGAATACATATAAATTTCATGCTATGGGGGATTATCTACAGACAATCCGGCTATTTGGAACCATAGATTCCTTTACCTCGCAAATTGTACATGAATCCCTGACACTCATTCTCTTCATCTGAATTTGGTTTCTGGTCAGGGAGAGTTAGCACACAGAGCACTCAAAGCTTTCTATCCCTTGACTAATAAACTAGATACCCTGGCACAACTGGCTAAACACGAGCGTCGTCATCATGTCCTTCGGCTAGTGGAGGAAACAGGTCGTGATTCCTACACTGGTGAGCGGGCACCGGTCAAATTGCCTGTAGCAATGAAAGATCACCACCATATATCCACACTCTCCCACAACAATTTGTTGTATATCTTCAGCTTTCTTCGGGATCATGCTAATGATCCAGCTGTAGCAGTTAGTGCTGGCCTTTGGTTTTGGTGCATTTCACTCACTATGACTTGCAGGGGTTCATACTGAAACTCAAGGACTACGTGTTATATCGACTTCAAAAATTAGACATCAGCTATTGTGACCATGCCTTCACAGATGTGGAGTGCAATTCGGTTATTATCTCAGATAATAGACTATATTCCATCCAAACCATGCAGGTAGGTTATGTACCTCATGATTCTGCTAGTATTTATGAGGATGGTTCATCATCACAGGTCCACTACACCACTTATGACCTTCGACGAGAATATGATACAGTAAATCCTTGGACACACTGCAACACCATGGTATCCTCCGGGGAAATGAGGCCCAAGCATCCCTACTGGTATGCCCACGTCCTGGGCATCTATTACATGGATGCATGGTTGAATGTCGACGGTCCAAGCAAAAAGCACCAACTTGAGGTTCTGTATGTGAGGTGGCTGGCACCATTGACTGACTACCAGTCAGGGATGCGCTGCACTCGACTTCCAAAGTTAGCTTTCATTGAAGAATCTGATCACAATGTGTTTGGGTTTCTAGATCCCAGTCAGGTGATCCGAAGTGCCCATTTAATTCCAGTTTTTAATTCAGGGCGGGGAACCACCTCCCTTCGCTATGGAGAGTCATTTGCGTGCTGGTGTGGCGATTTAAATGACTGGGAGGCGTACTATGTGGGCATGTGAGTGCAGCCCCTCATCTTACTGGCCTTACTCAAACCCTGGACTGGTCAGATTCGTGGACCAAGATATGTTTGTACATTACATACACCATGGAATTGGGCACCCAAAGGCCCTGCAGCAGATGGCAAGAGACTGTGCCAATGCAGATCTCATAGATAGCTCGGAACCACAGGAAGATGAAGACGGCAACCAGGAGAGATACTTTCATCCCTCTGAGGGTGATAACGAGAGAGAAATAGGTGATGACAATGATGAAGGAGGGGACAGCGAAGACAATGATGAAGAAGGATGGGACAGCGAAGACAATGACAATGACAATTCACAGTTAGGTGACACCTATCTGGATGACTTGGAGATTGAAGATGCAGAGCTTGAGGAAGACGCCTATATGTCTTTCTAAATCGTTCAGTTCAGCCTTAGTTTTCGTCCTACTTCCTTCAAGCTAATCACCATTGCACCTATCCTTTCATTTTGTATTTCACAAGTCCCGTTCAGGAAAGGCCCAAAGTGAATTCCACTGGTTGCTAACCGTTTGTATGAGATACTCAGGTACATCATAATCTTACCTTGTTTTGAGGTACTGGCCATGATGTCCGAGTCATCAATAAGCATGGATGTCAGTGCTACAATGGCAGCAAAGCTGCAAAGTCTTGTCATCACGCAAGTATATTGATCATGAACTTTGTTTTTCAAGTACAACGCATGGTGTGCTACGACATGTCAACGTGCCACACGATGGCCTAAGTAACTTGCTCAGCTGATCTGACTCATTTCAGGCTCAGCTCACCCAACAATTCAGTGCCATCATGGTCACAGTACTGAACATTCTCAGGCTTCTTGAATGCGATGCATCATCCACAGCCTCCCACTCCAACATCTCGGTTTTGCAAGCACATGCCAGGTTACCAGATTCTGTGGTTCTTGCATACAGTGCTTTCCTCATTTGGTGTTGAGCACCATCATGGTGGAGTCACTATTTTCAAGTTGGTACACCTCTGCCATTGCATTCAAGTCACGCTGCTCGCATCCTCTGTTTGTGCCTGTTTGTGCTTATTCTAATCCTCTACCCTCATACAGGCTCGCAGCATCACAGAGCCCCGCACAGTGCTGCGCTTGCTCCTGGTGTTTGGAGCCACCGCTGGCTCTCCCAAATTCATGGGTTCCTCTATCACTCACCGGCCGCGTTCCATGTTTGCAGGCCCACTTGGTATGTTTGTTTATTTCAACCAGGCCACAGCTACACAGTTTCCACACAACCCAATGAACCTCAGCAGGAGAAGCTCATTGTTAAGCTGATGGCCAAATAAGTCATGCGTGCACCTCTTCTCAGCAAGTTCATAAGTGGTATTCACTCATGGCCCAACTGGAAGTGGCACAGAATATGTATGTCCCAAGCATGATCACCCCACGATGAAAGCTTACCCACCCTGCTTTATAACCACAGCCTTTATTGATCACTCAAGTTCTTGCCATTCTTGACGCAATCTTCAAGCTAATGCTGACCATGAATAACTTCTCTGCCCCGTTTGATCCCGTGCATATGGCAGATCCTGCTGTGCTCAGGTTCCGTGTTCCTTAAAATGTTGTACCGATCTATCAATGATATCATGCAGTCTGTGTGCAGGTAAGTTTAATGTGCCAGGCGATAAAAATGACAGGCCTCAGCCCATCCACTCCACTGCTCATGCAGATAACCTTGCTGGCGATCAGAAATGACTTCGTCAACGTGACTAGTCAGTACCTCCCTGCTATATTGCTGCAACAACTTATGTTCACGCTGCTGGTAGGACTGACTATCATACAAAAATTATCTCGACGTATTTCCACATGACACATGGTCAGCAAATGCCAATATCCCAAACTTTCGATCAGACAAGTACTTCGTGTCTATGGTATGCAAAATCAGAATTGGTCAAGCTTCCCCGCCGCCGCTCCTCACTGAAGCAGACTTACCCTCACGCATCAGAACAGTAATGGTGCCATGTACCTGCCATTTATTCCACACATTCTGATCATAAATACCCCTTCCTGCAAGTACCGATGCTCCTGCCATTGCTATCCAGGCAATGCTCAATGCTGATTATGTCAAGATGGGTCCTTCGAGCCTTCAGCACTTAGCATTAGGCTTATAGATGGGTACAATGCAATTAAATTTGAGGACTTGTCACTGCTCACGCTCTGGTGTACAGCTGAATGTGACATGGTTCTAGTTTTCGATGACAGGAAGCTCTTGGCAGACATGCTTCGCAATACGCTCGACAAATATAGCAGGATGTTTCTTTTGTAAATTCAGACTTTTATAGTCTTGTCTCTAGGTCGTCTCGAGAGCAACAGTCAAGAAAGTAGCTTGTAGTTGTCACGACTCTTGAGCTTGAACGGGAATGAGATGGTCGTTATTGTGACTATTTGTTATGGACTAGGTGTGTTCTGATACTAGCAACGCGATAAGCATTACTGGCTAGGATCGTTCAAGCCTCCGACAAATGTCAGAGGTTCAAAGGTTCTTCTAAGACGAATCAAGGAGAGTGCCCTCGATGCGAATCAAGTTCAAGACGACTTAAGATTGGGGATCTTAAGCGACAAATGTTCCAGGTAAAACCTAGTAAGATTAAAGTAAGGAATCTACATAATACATGACGGATTTATGTAGTGAATTCCAAGTAGCTTTAGGGCCGGTACATATGAGTCAAAGATAGGATCAAATCGGAATGAGTCATAGATAACGGTACAAGAATAGAATGGTGAGTCATAGATAGAAGTACAAGAATAGATCACCTAGCAACGGCTATAGATAGCGATTGTCGTGTAATACAAAGAAGAGAATATAAGTGTAACAGCGGCATCATGCGGCGCGTGACATAATACAAGTAAGAAAAAGAAAATAGTAGGGGCGTATGTTTGACTGTAACTCTATAGAAACACAAACTTGTGTTGTTTGTTGACAGTGCGCCATGAAAAGCCTTGAAAATCTTAGACCAAGACAAGGAAGAGCAGAAACCACCACCAACAAGGTTGAGAGGAGTGCCCTACCATCCCTTTGGTGTTGTGATGGCAGCATGTCACATGTTTGTAACTGAGTCTAATGCCATTCTAGGTTTGTTGACTGATCCCAAAGGGCACTTGGCAAGGAAAGGTCTTGAATGACATCTTAAATTGAAACACAAATTGGACAAAGCCAGAAGCGTAACGAGGTTGAGAGGAGTGTGTGTTACAGTCAAACCATACACCCCTATTATTTTCTTTCTTTTCACTTGTATTACGTCATGAGCCGCATGCTGCCGCCATTAGACCTCATTATCTTTTCTTCATTGTATTACATCACGATCGCTATTCTTGGCCATCGCTAGGTGATCTATTCTTGCACACTTATCTTTGACTCATTCCGATTTCGTCCTATCTATGACTCATACGTACCTGCCCTAAACTGACCTCCGATCCACTACTTAAACCCAGCATGTACTATGTAGTTCTTTACTTTAATCTTACTAGGTTTTACCTGGAACTTGTTTGCTTAAGACCTCCAATCTTAAGTCGTCTGAACATTGCGATTCGCGTCGAGGACACTCTCCTTGACACGTCTTAGAAGAACCCCTGAACCTCTGACATTCATCGGAGGCTTGAACGATCCTAGCCGATAACACTTATCGTGTTGCTAGTATCAGAACTATCCTAGTTCGTAACAAAAGATTAAAGTCTTCTGAAACCCACCTTGCTATCACGCATCGTATCGAAATTCGAAACGATCCATTGAACTGATTGACAAACCCTGGTCATCATGACAGATAGAACTCCAGGTCCCCCGAAGAAGCACTTCAAGCTGACTTCCCTGACACCCACACTCAGAGCCCTTAACTTAGGAGCATTACCACCGATCCCCCCATTAAACCCTCCGATGTCTACATCTAAACCAGTCGAGATCAAGATCGAGACCCCCCCATCTTCGATGGCGATAGAGACAAGTCAAAAGGTTTTATGCTGGCTTGCAAAGCCTACCTTGATATTAATGAAAAGATCTATGTGGACAAGAAACAGAAAATCATTTTCATCATGTCCTTCATGAACGAAGGGAATGCAAGATACTGGAAAGAAGATTTCCTTTCTTTAGCGCAGAACCCCGCTCACCGAAATACAGGTGGGATGGCCATCAGATATGGCACATGGGCCGACTTCCTCACAGATTTCGACAAGGCGTTTAAACCTCTTGATCCCCGAGGGACCGCTCTCGCTAAACTGCGCAATTTGAAACAAGGAACCGAACTCCATGATTACATATCGGAGTTCCTGATGCTCGCCTCCAGAAGCGAGATCTTTAATGACGTCTCAAAGAAGCAATTCTTCCTAGATGGATTACACCCCAGCCTCTTAGCCCGTCTTTATGGCACAGGCCACGTCCCCGACGACTTTGAAAAGGTCGTAGAAACCTGTATCAACCTCGACAATGCACGCCTTCAGTTGAATGCCATCAGAAACCGAGGTCAGAAGAAGAAGAAGAAGAACTACGGTTCTAACAGATACGTATCATCTAGAGACCCCAACGCTATGGTGGTCAATAGATTGACCGAAGAAGAACGCACCGAGCACTTCCGAAAAGGGCAGTGCTTCACGTGCCATGAAGTAGGACACCTTTCAAAGGCATGCCCTCAGAAGAAGAAGAAGAATGGGAAGGTCCCTGTCCGTCGCAAAGAAGTAGAAAGCGATGATGAAGAAGAAGAAGCAGAAGTCCGTCGTATGAACGAGGATTTTTGATGTGGAAGAACTGGTCAACGTCAGTATCTTCCAATATCCCCATTAGACTTGTATGAAAGATAGGAGAACGAAAAGAAATGCGAGTTCCCATTTCTCTTATCTCGAAAACTCATCTGAAAACCATCAAAACCACCGCCATTGTTGATTCTGGAGCAGCTGGAACATTCATATCCGAAGAATTCGTAAAGAAACACAAGATTCGCACGCACAAGCTCAGTAAACCTTTTAAGGTTACTGCCGCCGACGGAAGTTATGCCAGAAGCGGAGCTATTCGCCGATACTGTGTCCTTACGGTCAAAATTGACGATCGGACCATAATCGGAAAATTCAATGTCACAAGCCTTGGAAAGAAAGACCTCATACTCCTCAGCTTCCCCTGGCTCAAAGCCATGAACCCATCCATCGACTGGGCTGAAGAAACTCTTACTCTATCACGAATGAAGAAGAGTACTCTTGTAGAAGAAGAAGTCGACAAAGAAAGGAAGCGGAACAGCCTTCCTCTTCTATTTCAACAAGAACCCATTGATCGCACCTGGAAGAACTCCAAAATGAAGAAAGCCGCTCAACCCCTGGCTATTCCCATAATGGAAGAAAAAGAAAACCCGGTAACGGCTAAATATCCTAGCGCTACCATAGAAGAAATCCCTGATGAAGAAGCACCCCGGCATAACACGGCCATGGATATCCCTGATCTTCTCCCTATCCCTGACGATGATGACGAATCCTTCGACACTAAAGAAGACGTATGGACCCAAGAGAACTTTGCCGCACCAGTGTGAGAAGTCTCTATGTACGACCTCAATGACGATGAATTCCTGGTCAAATATTCCCCCGACGTGACAGAGTTACGAGTGGTCACCAACGTATCCTTTGACACTCCTCTCACCGCTGACAGAACCAGTCATTCTGAACAGAAACCCACGGTCACACCTCTACCATGGTCATCGGAATACGCGAAAGTTAGTAACAAAGCTCAGCAGTTCGCACTAGCTGCAGGCTTAGAAGCAAAGAAGAAAACTTTCGAAGAGCTTGTACCATCTTACCTCCATGACTTCGCCGATATATTTGCCAAGGACGGTCTTAACCAACTTCCCCCGGAAAGACCTGGCATCAACCACCGCATTGAAACAAAACCAGGGTTTATTCCGAAGACATCAAAAATTTATCCATTATCGGTCAAAGAACGGGAATCAGTCAAAGAACGGGAATCGGTCAAAGAACGGGAATCGGTCAAAGCATTCATTGATGAAAACGTAAAGAAGGGATTCATTTCTGAATCGAAGTCACCACAAGCTAGTGGCTTCTTCTTCATCAGAAAGAAGAGTGGAGACCTCCGCCCCTGCCAAGACTACCAGTACATCAACGATTGGACGATTAAGAACGCATATCCATTACCCCTCCCCTTATCCCTCATCGCACGATTGCATGGAGCAAAATATTTCACGAAGATGGATGTTCAATCCGGTTATAACAACATTCGTATACACCCTGATGATAGATGGAAAGCAGCGTTCACAACTGAATTCGGACTCTACGAGCCAAATGTCATGTTCTTTGGTCTATGCAACTCTCCGGCCACATTCCAGGCGTACATGAACCGTACCTTCCAGCAAGAAATCAATGAAGGATGGTTAGTGATTTATATGGATGACATCCTTATCTTTTCAAACGACCTCAATGAACATCGTGAATGGACCCATCGCATCCTTACCAAGATACAGCAGGAAAAGCTTTTCCTGAAACCAGAGAAATGTACCTTGGATGCACAAGAAGTTGAATATCTTGGCATGATCATTAGACCAGGATGCGTAGCTATGGACACCGCCAAAACTGATGGAATCCGCGATTGGTCAACCCCGAAAATGGTCAAAGAAACCAGATCATTCCTTGGATTCTGCAATTTCTATTGCAACTTTATTCCCCATTATTCCGATATAGCACGACCCTTGATTGATTTGACGAAGAAGGATAATGTCTTCTCTTGGTCTGATCATTGCAAAGAAGCCTTCACTATGCTAAAGGAATGTTTCCTAAAGCAACCTGTCCTCTGAAACCCTGATCTATTGCAACAATTCGCTGTCGCAACAGACGCATCCTTAGTAGCAACGGGTGCCATGCTCCTTCAGACTGATGAGAATGGCGTCTACCATCCATGCAGATATCTTTCCCAGTCCCTGAACCCGGCAGAACGCAATTATCAGATCTTCAATCGGGAGTTGCTTGCAGTTATCCGCACACTCACTGAATGGCGTCACTACCTTGAAGGGAACCCTCACCCGGTCATTGTATTCACCGATCATAAGAACCTTCTCTACTTCTGAACCGCACAGAAGTTGACCCGTCACCAAGCCAGATGGCAGTTAATTCTTTCATGTTATGATATTGAACTTCATCATGTCGCAGGAAGCAAACTCTCTGCTCCCGATGCCCTCTCCCGACGACCCGACCATGTTCCCACAGAGACCGATAACGAAAATGTAACGATGCTCCCCAATTCCATGTTTATTCGACTCCTTGATCAAGAACTCATGACTACACTTGCGAACCCCAACCTCGAAGACATTGATCCCATCTTTCAAGCCGCCTCAGATGCACTGAACGGCCTTTGCCTTCCTCCCATGAAATTGGCTCTCTCCAACTGGACGATTAAGGACAATATTCTATACTATAAAGATCGTGCCTACGTCCAACCAGCAGGACGCCATGTTATTTTAGAACGAACTCATGATCACCCTACAGCGGGACACCCGGGTTGCTTTAAAACCGAAGAACTGGTTAAACGTGACTTCTGGTGGCCGTCTATGGGTACCTATATTCGAAAATACGTAGAGGGTTGCACCCTTTGTCAGCAAATGAAATCCGACACACATCCCACGACACCCCCGCTAGTCCCCATTCCTTCCACAGTCTCTGCCCCTTTCGCCCAGGTCTCAGTCGATCTTATCACTGATCTCCCTCCTTGTAACAGCTTTGATTCTATCATGGTCATGGTAGACCATGGGCTTACGAAGGGGGTAATTCTGATCCCTTGTACGAAAACCATCACCTCAGAAGGCATAGCCAAGAAATTCTTCAAATACATCTATCACCAATTCGGACTCCATGAGAAAGTCATTTCTGATCGCGGACCCCAGTTCATATCAAAGTTCTCTAAAGCACTTGCCAAGCTATTGAAATACGATATTGCCGCATCTACCGCTTATCAACCCCAGACCGACGGCCAAACCAAACGATTGAATCAAGAATTAGAAACATATCTCCGCATCTATTGCCATAACAACCCAGAAGATTGGGTCAAACACCTCCCTATGTCTGAATTCATCCACAACCACAGAAAACATGATTCCCGCAATGCATCACCATTCTTCCTAATGTACGGATACAAACCACGCGCTCTCCCACACACTCTCCCAGAATCCACCGTCCCTGCAGCTGAAGAACGATTACGTTCCCTGCAGAAGATCTGCAAAGAAGCCATATCATGCCATAACTTAGCAATGCAACGAATGGCCGAACAAACACACAGAAGAAAGTATCAGCCATGGAAGATAGGCGATAAGGTTTGGTTATCAGGAAAGAACCTGATTAGGCAGCTACCCTCAAAGAAGCTTGCACCAAAATGATATGGACCCTTTTCCATCACTGTGGTACTCTCCCCAATCACGTTCACACTCCAGCTACCGAAACAATGGAAAGTTCATCCCACGTTCCATGCTTCCGAGCTATCATCCTATCACGAAACCGAAGTTCACGGCCCAAACTTCCATGACCCTCCGCCTGACATCATCGATAACGAAGAAGAATACGAAGTAGAAGCCGTCCTATCGCATAAAGGCACGGCTAAATGAAGACGCTATCTAGTATCCTGGAAAGGATATTCTTCTGCAAGTAACAAATGGATCCCCGAGGAAAACCTTGATAACGCCCCCACACTCCTTACCACTTATAAGAAAGCCCATAGACTATAAGAACCCCAGCAAAACATGCCTCACTCCCCAGAAATCTGAAAACTCCAAGTTTGCCTCTTGCAAATCCACACAATCATCCGTCTCATTAATACTATGACTGAAAGCTTGAACACTCCCCTATCGACCACCCTTACGCTCACTGAAACCAACAACGTCGAGAACTATTTCGCCATCCTTGACGACCTAGAAACCAACACCTTATTTGAATCCGCCCTTCTATCAGAGCAATACGCCATAGAGATTGATCGACTCCTCGCTGAAAGAGGAGCCCTCTCTAGTTCTTTGCTCATCAACATCGTCCGCGCCACCAATCTCATTAAACGTACCTCTGAACTCATTGATGAAGAACGTATGCAGGCCATTTTTAATCATCTTCATATTCGTATTCGTAACACCACCATTCGCCTTATGCCTCCCAATACCAAGGAAACCATTAGAGAAGCCATCCATATCGTCACTGAATGAATCACAACCAACCCAATTGCAAGACCCCCCTCTCCACATATTGCGATTCCTGTTCCACCTCCAGTTGAGACATCATCTCCCAACGAGCCTTTGCCTCGTTTTATCGATTCTCATCACGTACCTATTATTGAAGCGGTTGACCTGCCAGCATCATCCTCGTCAAACCGTATTAAATGCCCCTACCCCATTCGAAAATGTCCCTCCATCAAACAAGAACTCTCCGTCTCCCCACTCGTCCAAGCAATCCGTAACCAAACTCCGTCACCACCAAACAATGTCACCATCATAAAGGTTGACCCCTCCGACAATTTTATTTGTTGAAACTGTGGAATTGCTGGACACCGCCACAAGAATTGTCCCACGTACTACTGCCGAGTATGTAGGGATCTTGCCCCAGGGCATCTATCGGTCTTTTGCAAAGATCTTAAAGGCGTGAAGCCGATCCCCCTCGTCTGGACCGATGAGGGATTTTATGAGGCACTCTCCAAGTGGGAAGCCAAGAAGGACACTGCCATGAACCAGGTCACCGAAGAAGAGGACGACCTTATGTTCAGACAGTGTGTTAGTGCAGGAGACCTTGACGGTCACGAATATCATAACTTGGATTGTTGAAGCCAGCGACTTCAACAATAAAAACGGGGTAATGTTACAGTCAAACTGTACGCCCCTATTATTTTCTTTCTTTTCACTTGTATTATGTCATGAGCCGCATGCTGCCGCTGTTAGACCTCATTATCTTTTCTTCATTGTATTACATCACGATCGCTATTCTTGGCCATCGCTAGGTGATCTATTCTTGCACACTTATCTTTGACTCATTCCGATTTCGTCCTATCTATGACTCATACGTACCTGCCCTAAACTGACCTCCGATCCACTACTTAAACCCAGCATGTACTATGTAGTTCTTTACTTTAATCTTACTAGGTTTTACCTGGAACTTGTTTGCTTAAGACCTCCAATCTTAAGTCATCTGAACATTGCGATTCACGTCGAGGACACTCTCCTTGACATGTCTTAGAAGAACCCCTGAACCTCTGACATTCATCGGAGGCTTGAACGATCCTAGCCGATAACACTTATCGTGTTGCTAGTATCAGAACTATCCTAGTTCGTAACAGTGTGCTGCCACCTCTTGCCTGCTGCAATGGTGGCATGTCACAATTTTGTTACCAAGTCCCGTGCTATTTTACATCTGCTCACCAGTGCCAAAGAGACTTTCTACCACAAGGTCTTGGATGGGGTCTTAATTCAAAGCATAAGCAAGAAAATACAAGAACAATTGAAATGGTTGAGGGGAGTGGACTGCCATCTCTTGCTTGTTGCAGTGGCGCCATGTCACATTTTTGTTACAAAATCCCATCCCAATATAAATTTGCTGACTAGTGCCAAAGGCACTTAACACGAAAATGTCTTAAAAAAGGTTGTAATTCAAAACATAAATAAGGCAAAACCGCAATGCTCAAAATAATTGCCAAGAGTACGCTACCGCCCCTCACCTGCTGCAACGGAGGAATGACATAAGGTTGTGGTGGACCGCCCACCTTACTCTAGACTTGCAGGCTATGTATTTACGAATCAAAATTTTCATAGCATAAATGGTCTTGTGTCGCAAAAGCAAAATTGGTTCCTCTGTAGTTCCCACGGCTACAATATCAAGGAATCATCTGTTCACGGATGTAATTTCAATAATCTCGTCTAGGCGCCTCTCCTTGATTTCAATTCTCCTGTCCTTCCCACTGGAACCTTAAAATTTTGACACAACTACCACACTCAATTGAATTTCCTTGTAGCTCCCAGGTTTTAGTGTTCCACGGCTTCGTCGTATCGAACCCTTGCCAGCACTTTTCCATCGGGAGAAAAGTCCAGCGAGTAGATGTGTCTGGAGTGAGCTTTGACGGGTTGGGTGAGTTATTCCCCAGCTTCTCCGTGCTACGCAATGACCTGATCAGCGCTTGTTATCAATTGCCCATATTGTGATGCCGCCGATCTGAATACCCAGCTGCTATGCTCCTCCATCTTCTTCAACACAACACCTGTCTTCAAGTCACACAGACAGTGTCTTGTTCTTCGATGCTGCAACCATCTGTTGTGACTCGTGTGTCGGGCAAAACTGTGATGGCCCATACGCCTTTTTCATGACCTTTGTACTCTCGCGAGGGTGTGGCCACTGGCCCGGGTGCTTGGAATGAGTTTCGACATTTTACTGGAGGTTGATGGCATTGAGCACGGTCGAGGTGGACTTTGGAGGGATTGTGTGTATCTTTCTCTAAGCTGCAGAGGTGCGTGTACCGTGTCGTGTATGCTGCTTCGCTGCGTTAACCTGCCTCGTTTCCATAGATGCCCAGGACACGGGGCCGTTCGCTTCCACACATCCATCACCATCGCAGCAAGAATCTACCTTATTGTCATACCCGTCGTCCTCAACAGTATACCCTCCCAACGCTTCTGCAGTGCATGCATGCGTCCGACTCTTGTCTCCACAGCTTCCAGAATGTATCTGACCATATCCAATGCTTCCCGGCCCTCGAATCTGACTATCTATCCTGCATGAGTGCATGAATATCGTCATTTTTCGTGTCGAGCGGGTACTCCAGCACATCACTATGTTGCTGTTTCGAACGTATAGATATAGCCTACTGTAATCTATCCAGTCAACTCTCAAGTTCTGCGTATTCTGCATGCAGTCGAATTTATCTATTTTCGCGTCTCAAACCGCTACTAACTCTGCGGTGGGGGCGTTTCCACTTTTCCAAGGCTCATTTCATCCAACACTTACGATCTTCTCACAACCTTGCTTCCAGCACTCCGCTTATCTCATCCTCGACTCCCGGCCCAACTGGTTTCGGTTTTCTCATTCGCCAATCCCCTACCAAATCCATCTTCGCCGGAATAATGTAACACAAGTACCAGTGCAACTTGGTCGTTACCCTCAGCTGCGGAGGTTCACCTCGCACCGCAGAGCAGGAACTCGTTAAAAATCGCGCTTTCATCAGTATTGTTGGTATCGCACATGCTACCAATCTCATGGAAGGTGCACGATGAATGTGTGGGTAAGCGCTCTCCTGGAACAGGCGAGCATCATTGTAGAACATCGGACTTTTACGGAAAGGTAAGAGTTTTGATGCATATGCGTGTGACGTTATGAAACTTCTGTTTTACTTTCAACTGTAGTAGTTCTGTCACCGCCAACAACACGACATCAAATTGCTGAAATCTTTCGCAAGCGATTTCGAATTCGAGCTATCGTGCACATACGATCAATCCCGATGCGTCTTCATATGGTGCATCGACTCCTGATGCTTTTAATGGAGGTTTGGAGCCAGCACAAGTCGTTCTGTCTGGTGAGGACGCTGTACACCTACCCTATCCCATCCTTCACTTCTATTTTCTACGCGGAGAATCATCCTGTTGGTCTCTCAGTTACGGTCTGCTTTCAAGTCAGTATGTGATAATATACAAGTTTGATCATCGAGGTACAAACAAAAATCACTGGTAAATCTTTAGAAGACTCCATACCGCTACTGTACCTCTAGTATCCTGATATCCATCATATTGCCAATGTCTTTAAACTGTGCAATGATATCGCGATCCCCCTGAATTCGCCGTCGCGTTGCCGCACCCACAGAAATGCAGCGAAAGGCTGTCTATGGTCAAACACAATGCTCACGATTGAGAATCCGTGTCGAGCTTAGGTACAGGACTTTGTGGTTCTCGCTCGTCACGAAAATTTGAAGGGTGTAATTCTGTGCGTCACGGCTTCCATATGTCGAAGGGACCGTGCTTTCGACCAGGATGGCGTTCTTGACAGCTATGCTGACAACGACTATACGACGCCCTTAAGTGGAAAGTTTATTTAAGGCAAATGAAGTCAGTTTTGAAACTAGATCGAAGATAGAATGGCTTCGTCGTACATTGGAAAACATCAAATCACTACATAATAGGGGAAGTCATCGAGCTACAGAAAGTTTACTAGATCACCTCATGGCTGATGCGAGGTGGGACGACGACGACCAAAGAAAAATCCACAGCAGCTCACTCCTTCATAAGAAACGTCTCCCGTTCCACCACCTGCACCTTGTGTTTCCGTTGGACGTCCTTCAGACGCTTGTGTCCCCGGCACAACCTGAGGTTGACCTGCTTGCGTCGAACTACCGGCCTGGTTGCCATTCGTATGTTGCATAGCTGCAGCCGCTTCTGCGCGGGTCAATTCTGCTGCGGTGGGAGGGGAAACGTATATTCTCTGCAAACATATTTATTTCAATGATATCAAAAAGGAGCAGTGACGAGCGACTCACATTTTTCTTGCGCCCCGCAGCTACTTCATCGGTACGTATAGAGCTTCCTCCTGAAAATAAGTTGAAATTCCACCGTCGGGGCTCGAGCGGTATTGATTGTGATGCGTTTGGAGGTCGATCGCTGAAACGCAGCGAACCAAGAAAATTACGCCAATGAAGACCAAATGATGGGCTCGCAGGAGAAGCTGTGGGATGAGGTGTGGAGTCAGTATCAGCACCCCAGAAGTCATTCCCCTATACGAATGTTAGATTAGGAAGAGCCAAGAAACGAGAGATTATAATGACATATTTCGTCAAGCCTCCGAGTCTGTTGATGGGCTGCTGCTTGGAGACCTGACTAGCGTGCAAGATCTAACAAACGAATAAGCAAATGATTAAAGTGTTCGTAACTGATTGACGCACGGCATCTATTGATCGAACTGGACGTCCCTGGTCAAGTAGTAAGATACAATGTGAAAGGGAAGTGCAGACGACTTACCTTGAGTTTCGTATCGGGTTTTACTTCAGCCACAAGCTGAAATATACCCAAGCCCCACTTAGAAAAGACACTGAGAGTGACAATAAATAAACCCACTCACACGATCATCGCCCGGATGTTTGAGCGCTGCATCCAGGCTCCATACATATATCTTTCCATCCAATCCACCACTGACGATATATTTTCCATCAGGGGAAATAACAACAGCATAGACTTCGTCATCGTGCAAGAGTGGGTTTCCGACCAGCTGATTGGTCTTGAGGTCCCAGATGCGAACTGAGTAGTCCCTCGCTGCGCTAACAAGATGGCTTTCATCAGGGGAAAGACAGAGGGAGCGGACGACATTGGCATGACCCTGAAAAACAACGAGCTCCTTCCCATCAATCGACCGCCACTTTCGGATGGTGCAATCGTCTGACGCGGAGAAAATGTGTGCGCCATCCTTGGACCAACACAATGACCTCACATCACTGTCATGGCCCTTGATCTCCATAAGCAGCTCGCCGTCCTTTGACCACACACAGATCACCTTGTCCTCCCCGCCACTCATGAATTTGCCCCCTTGTGAAGAGTATCTGACAGCGTAAACCCTCCCTTGGCCAGTCTCTATGGGTGATGTTATTTGTCGACCAGTATCCGGGTTCCAGCGTCGTATGGTACCGTCATACGATCCACTTGCTATCTCCTGGGCATTGGGAGACCAATCAATGCACGTCACTGGACCGCCATGCCCCTCCCACGGGTCACCGACCACGCTGCCTTTCCTTATGTTCCACAGCCGTAGCCTGCCATCTAAGCTTCCGGATACAACTGTTGATTCGTCTGGAGACATTGATGTTGAGCCTACCCCTCGCCCATCACTATTCCAAGGCCGCCCCACTGGTTCTCCGTCTATTGTCCACTGACGAATTGAACCATCCTCTGACGTGCTCAGTATATTGCAAGTGGTGCCCAAGTAGATAAGGCTCCAAATGATTTTGGAATGAGCCTCGATGATGCATTCCGGCGCCAAGCTCCCTGGTGGACGTTCAGGCGTTGGTTTCTCCCACGATGTGGTCCTGGTATTGTGATTGACGAAGTACGACCGACCGAGTGGTGAGATGTGCCATTCGCATCCGGTAATGAGTTGTTGGGGATGATCTATGTTTCACCATGAGTTCCTCATTGTCAGTGGCACATTCTTCGCTCACCCAGTCGCACCCCTGGTAAAGGTCGGTTCCACGAAGCCATTACGAGTGTATCATCTTGATATACTAGTCTATCATCCAGCAACTTATGCTGATACCATTGAGGAGGAAGTGCTTCGTTCTCGCCTGCCTCCTGTTGAGTAAGTCAGTAGGCATCAAAATGCAGTTACACACCTTCCCAAAGCGCATCCTGGCGATATTGTGCACCATAGCGTGGCGGATCCTTCTCCCTCGTCCGACGAGGTGCGCTAACCACCGGTGAGTTCGTCGTCAGTCCCCGTTCTCCATCTCTCCATTGTGCTGATGTGCTTGACTCAGCCATGACGCCGATGAAGAAAGTTTTGAAATGTCAGTGGCTTTACAGACACGTTGATAGAGCTCGGTAGTACGGAAAGTGAATTGTCGTCGGTCGAGGGCGAAGATAAACAGTGGAAGTAACAAAGAGACCTACTGGATAGTCATCTGTGCATGCTGTATTTGCAGGCACCTGCTTCAACCGCATGTCGGGGCAGTTCTATAGATTGCTGTGGATTACGCGAAATTCATCAGCGAGCGTCAAGATATGAAGGTGGCGTGAATAGTGCGCCGGTCAAATGTAAGATCCCCGACTAATTCTATGCGTGTTTGTACCAATTAGTTTGAACACAAATGTCCGTCTTAAAGTTCTTTTGTCTGACTTTGTCTACAGGAGACTAGTATGTTAATGAAGTCTGTTGTAGGACTACCTTTCGTCTTCGTGTTCTCGATGACACCCGGGTCCGAACTTCAAAGATTCCCCACTCATTTGAAAACGGTAATGATATTGTAAACTGGGGAAGCTGCATGACTTTAATCTACAAGGACAAGTAGAATGCAATGCTCACGAGGTGTATGACTTGGTACGAAATAGTCTGTAAAGCCTACAACTTCAAGAGAAAAATCAAAGTAACTAGTTTAATAGACAACCTCATGACTGACTCGGATGCGAACTGGGACGACCACAACTAAAAAACAATCCGCAACACCTAACTTCATAGGAAACCTCTCCCGTTCCACTCGAGCCTTGCGTTCCTGTTGATTGCCCTTGAGACACTTGTGTCCCCGATACAACCTGAGATTGACCTGGTTGTGTTGAACTGCCAGCCTGGTTGCTGTTTGTACGTTGCATAGCTGCGGCCGCTTCGGCGTCAGTCTCAGGGGTAATACCATATCTCTGTAAATTTGTTAAGAGGGCCGAATACAGGCAGTGTCGAGTGCTCACATCTTCATCCTGAGCAAGAGCTACATCGACGGTGCGTATAGAACTTCCTGCTGAAAATAAGTTAAAATTCCACCGTCGGGACTCAAGCGGTATTGACTGTGGCGCGTTTAGAGGTTGAGTGCTGAAACGCAGTGAACCCAACAAATTGCGCCAACGAAGGCCAAATGATGGACTAGCAGGAGAAGTTGCGGGACGAGGCATGGAGTTGGTATCAGCGTCCCAGAAGTCATTGCCCTATACAAACATTAGATTTGCAAGAGTCGAGAAACGAGAGATTATACTGACATATTTCGTCAAGCCTCCGAGTCTGTTTGGCTGCTGCCTGGAGACCTGGCTAGCGTGCAAGATCTAATGAATGAATAAGCAAACAAGTAGGGTGTTTATAACTAATTGGCGTACAGCATCTCTTGGTCGAACTGGACGACCCTAGTAAAGAAATAAGATACCACTGTAAGAAGAAACACAGATGACTTGCCTTGAGTTTGGCATTGGGTTTTGCACTGCTCTCATCCACACTCTGAACGACAACCAAAACAGGCTTAGAAAAGACACTGTCACCGAATAGTAAACACACTTGCATGATCATTGCCTGCATGTTTGAGCGCTGCATCCAGGCTCCATACATATATCTTTCCGTCCAATCCACCACTGACAATATATTTTCCATCAGGGGAAATAACAACATCCTGGACTTCATCGTCATGTAAGAGTGGGTCTCCAACTGGCTGATTGGTCTTGAGGTCCCAGATGCGAACTGAGTAGTTCCTCGCCGCGCTAACAAGATGGCTTTCATCAGGGGAAAGACAGATGGAGTTGACGCGAGTGGTATGACCCTGAAAAACAACGAGCTCCTTCCCATCCATCGACCGCCACTTTCGGATGGTGCAATCGTCTGACGCGGAGAAAATGTGTGCGCCATCCTTGGACCAACACAATGACATCACATCACTGTCATGGCCCTTGATCTCCATAAGCAGCTCGCCGTTCTTTGACCACACACAGATCACCTTGTCCTGCCCGCCACTCATGAATTTGCCCCCTTGTGGAGAGTATCTGACAGCGTAAACCATCCCTTGGCCAGTCTCTATGGGTGGTGCTATTTGTCGGCCAGTATCCGGGTTCCAGCGTCGTATGGTGCCGTCTTGCGATCCACTTGCTATCTCCTGGGCATTGGGAGACCAATCGATGCACGTCACCACATCGCTATGCCCTTCCCACGGGTCACCGACCATGCTGCTCTTCCTGATGTTCCACAGCCGTAGCCTGCCATCTAAGCTTCCGCTCACGGCTATTGATTCATCTGGAGAGATTGCTATTGAGGTTACATCTACCCCGTCACTATTCCAAGGCCTCCCCGCTGGCACTCCATCTGTTGTCCACTGACGAATTGAACCATCGCCTGATGCGCTCAGTATATTGCAACTGGTGCCCAAATGGGCGAGGCTCCAAATGATTTTGGAATGACCCTCGATGATGCAGTCCGGCGCCAAGCTCCATGGCAGACGTTCTGGCATTGGTTTCTTCCATGACGTGGTCCTGGTATTATGATTGACGAAGTATGACCGACCGAGTGGCGAGATGTGCCATTCACATCCAGGAATGAGGTGTCGGGTATCATCTATATTTCATCATGAGTTCCTCGGTGCTACTGGCACATTCTTCGCTCACCTAGTCGCACCCCTGGTAAAGGTCGATTTAATGAAGACATCATGAATGTGTTATCTTGATAGTAAATTGTATCATCCAGCATCCTAAACTGCCACCATTGAGGAGGAAGCGCTTCATTCCCGCCTGCTTGTTGTTGAGTCAGTCAGTAGGCATCAAAATGCAGTTACTCACCTTCCCAAAGTGCATCTTGGCGATATTGTGCACCGTAGTGTGGTGGATCCTTCTCCTTCGTCCGACGAGGTGTGCTGACCACTGGTGAGTTTAACGTTACTCGTTTTCCATCTCTCCGTTGTGCTGATGTACTTGACTCGGACATGACGCTGGCGAAGAAAGTTTTTTAATTACCGCAGTCTTTACAGACGCGTTGACAGAGCTCAGTAGTATGGAAACTGAATTGTCGAGGGTGACGAGAGAAGGCGGAAGTGACGAAGAGATTGCTAGATAAGTAGTTAGTTGTGCATGCTGTATTTGCAGGCGCGTATTTCGTGTACCACGTGTCGCCGGCAGTGCCTCGAACGCCAGGGCAGTTTTATTACGCCAAATTCTTCAGCAAGCGTCAAGATATGAAGATGCGGCTGTGAATAGCACACCGGTCAATTGTAAGATGACCGACTGCATTTCTAATTATACACGTCATGTTGACACAAAGGCACTTATAATTACACACTCCTGTCCTCCAAAGCCACGCTGATCGATGATCTCTCCAACATCATCTTAAGTTGACCGTTGTATTCGGTTTATCGTTCGATCGTACTTAGAAAGAAGACAAATAGGTGCGACCAATCTCTTATCGTTCTGGGATACTGAAGAGAACAACTATTACCTCGGAAGAGGGAAGAGCGATGATCGAGATTCTTGAGATTGATGCCGGTGAAACGACGATGACCAAGGAAAAATCAGCAACACCTAATTTCAATAATTCGTCTATTTCCCAGCAGGCGCCTCTCCTTCATTTCAAAACTCTCCTGTCCTTCCCACTCGAACCTCAAAATTTTGACACAACTACCACACTCAATTGAATTTCCTTGTAGCTCCCAGGTTTTAGTGTTTCACGGCTTCATCGTATCGAACCCTTGCCAGCACTTTTCCATCGCGAGAAAAGTCCAACGAGTAGATGTCTCTGGAGTGAGCTTTGACGGGTTGGGTGAGTGATTCCCCAGTTTCTCCGTGCTAGGCGATGACCTGATCAGCGCTTGTCATCAATTGCCCATCTTGTGATGCCGCCGATCTGAATACCCAGCTGCTATGCTCCTCCATCTTCTTCAACACAACACCTGTCTTCAAGTCCCACAGACAGTGTCTTGTTCTTCGATGCTGCAACCATCTGTCGTGTGTCGGGCAAAACTGTGATGGCCCATACGCCTTTTTCATGACCTTTGTACTCTCGCGAGAGTGCGGCCACTGGCCCGGGTGCCTGGAATGAGTCTCGACATTTTACTGGAGGTTAATGGCGTTGAGCACAGTCGAGGTGGACTTTGGAGTGATTGTCTGTATCTTTCTCTAAGCTGCAGAGGTGTGTGTACCGTGTCGTTTATGCTGCTTTGCTGCGTTAACCTGCCTCGTTTCCATAGATGCCCAGAACACAACGCTGTTCGCTTCCACACATCCATCATCATCGCAGCAAGAATCTACCTTATTGTCATACCCGTCGTCCTCGACAGTATACCCTCCCAGCGATTCTGCAGTGCATGCATGCGTCCGACTCTTGTCTCTACAGCTTCCAAAATGTATCTCACCACATCTAATGCTTCCCGGCCCTCGAATCTGACTATCTATCCTGCATGAGTGCATGAATATCATCATTTTTCGTGTCGAGCAGCTACTCCAGCACATCACAATGTCACTCCTTCGAACCCACGCCTACTGTAATATCACCCCTTCATCCCGTCGACTCCCAGGTCCTGCATGTTCCTCATGCAGCCATTTCCATCCTTGCGTCTCAAACCACTACTAACTCTGCGGTAGGGACATTTCCACTGCCAAGGCGCATTTCATCCAACACTTACGATCTTCTCCAAAGGTGCTCACAGCCTTGCTTCCAGCGCTTTGCTCATCTCATCCTAGTTTCGGTTTTCTCATTCGCCAATACCGCACCAAATACATCCTTTATCGGAATCATGCAACACAATTATCAGTGCAACATGGTCGTTGACCTCGGCTGTGGAGGGGCACTTCGCACCGCAGAGTGGGAACTCATTAAAAATTGTGCTTTCATCAGAACAGCTAGTACTGCTCACGCTACTAATCTCATGGGAGGTGCACGACGAATCTGTGGGTAAGCGCTCTCCCGGAATACGCGAGCGTCGTTGTTGACTACCAGACTTTTAGGGAAAGGTAAGAGTTTTGATGCATATGCGTGTAACGTTACTGACACTTCTGCTTTACTACCAACTGTACTGGTCCTGTCGTCGCCAAAAAACACATGATATCAAATTGTCGAAATATCTTGCGACTTCGAATTCGATCTATCGTGCACATATGAGCAATCCCGATACGTCTTCATATAGTACATCGACCCCTTCTGATGCTGTTAATGGAGGTTTGGAGCTATCACAAGTCGCTTCATCTGATGAGGACGCTGTACACCTGCCTTATCACATCCTTCACTTCTAAGTTTCCACGTGGAGAATCACCCTGTCGGTCTTCAAGTTAAAGTTTGCTTTCAAGTCAGTGTATGATAATATACAAGTTTGATCATCAAGATGCAAACGAAAATCGCTCGTAGAACTTTAGAAGACTCCATACAGCTACAGCACCTCCGTTGTCCTGATATCCATCATGTTGCCAGCAGAAGTCATGTCTTTAACCTGTGCAATGATGTCGCTATCCCTTTGAATTCACCATTGCGCCGCCACGCTAGCAAAAATGCATCCAAAGGCTGTCCAAGGTGAAATGCAATGCTCACGAATGAGAATCTATGTCGAGCTTGGGTACAGGATTCTCTGATTCTCACCCGTCACGAAAAATTGAACGATGTGATTCTGTGCGTCAATCCTATGGTGACGAAGGGGCCGTATTTTCTGCAAGGATAGCATTCTTGACAGCTATGCGGACGACCACGCAACGACGTCATTTGGAATGGTTATCGAAGGTAAATGAATTCAGTTTTGAAACTAGATCGAAGATAGAATGGCTTTGTTGCGCTTTGAAAAACATTAAATCACTACATAATAGGGAATATTATCAAGCAACAGAGAGTTTAGTAGATAAGCTCATGACCGATGCGGGGTGGGACGACGACGACCAAAGAAAAATCTGCAGCAGCTAACTTCATAAGAAATCTCTCCCGCCCCACTACCTGCGCCTTGCGTGTCTGTCGGTCGTCCTTCAGATACTTGTGTCCCTGGCGCAGCCTGAGGTTGACTTGGTTGCGTCGAACTGCCAGCTTCGTTGCCATTCGTATGTCGCATAGCTGCAGCTGCTTCTGCGCGGGCCACTTCTGCTGCGGTGGGAGGGGAAACGTATATTCTCTGCAAATATATTGATTTCGATGATATCAAAAAGGAGCAGTGACGACTCACATTTTTCTTGCGACCAGCAGGTACTTCAACGGTGCGCATAGAACTTCCTCCTGAAAATAAGTTGAAATTCCACTGTCGGGGCTGCAGTGGTATTGATTGTGGCGCGTTTGGAGGTCGATCGCTAAAACGCAGCGAACCAAGAACATTACGCCAATGAAGACCAAATGATGGGCTCGCAGGAGAAGCTGTGGGACAAGGTGTGGAGTCGGTATCAGCACCCCAGAAGTCATTGCCCTATACGAATGTTAGATTAGGAAGAGCCAAGAAACGAGAGATTATAATGACATATTTCGTCAAGCCTCCGAGTCTGTTGATGGGCTGCTGCTTGGAGACCAGACTAGCGTGCAAAATCTGACAAATGAATAAGCAAATGATTAAGGTGTTCATGACTGGTTGACACACGGCATCTCTTGATCGAACTGGACGTCCCTGGTAAAGTAGTGAGATACAATGTGAATGGGAAGTGCGGACGACTTACCTTGAGCTTCGTATCGGGTTTTGCTTCAGCCACAAGCTGAATTATACCCAAGCCGCACTTAGAAAAGACACTGGCAATGAATAGTAAACATACTCACACGATCATCACCTGTATGTTTGAGCGCTGCATCCAGGCTCCATACACATATCCTTCCATCCAAGGCACCACTGACGATGTATTTCCCATCAGGAGAAATGACAACAGCCCAGACTACGTCGTCGTGCAAGAGCGGGTCTCCGACTGGCTGATTGGTCTTGAGGTCCCAGATGCGAACTGAGTAGTCCGCTGCCGCGCTAACAAGATGGCTTTCATCAGGGGAAAGACAGAGGGAGAGGACGGCAATGCCATGACCCTGAAAAACAACGAGCTCCTTCCCATCAATCGACCGCCACTTTCGGATGGTGCTATCGGCTGACGCGGAGAAAATGTGTGCACCATCCTTGGACCAACACAACGACATCACATTGCTGTCATGGCCCTTGATCTCTATAAGCAGCTCGCCGTCTTTTGACCACACGCATATCACCTTGTCCTCACCGCCACTCATGAATTTGTCCCCTTGTGGAGAGTATCTGACAGCGTAAACCCTCCCTTGGCCAGTCTCTATGGGTGGTGTTATTTGTCGGCCAGTATCCGGGTTCCAGCGTCGTATGGTGCCGTCTTCCGATCCACTTACTATCTCCTGGGCATTGGGAGACCAATCAATGCAACTCACTGGACCGTCATGCCCCTCCCATGGGTCACCGACCATGCTGCCCTTCCTGATGTTCCATAGCCGTAGCCTGCCATCTGCGCTTCCACTTACGATGACTGATTCATCTGGAGAGATTGCCATTGAGCCAACCACTCCTCCGTCACTATTCCAAGGCCTCCCCACCGGTTTTCCGTCTCTTGTCCACTGACGAAGTGAACCATCGCCTGACGCGCTCAGTATATTGCAACTGGTGCCCAAGCAGGCAAGATTCCAAATGATTTTGGAATGAGCCTCGATGATGCACTCCGGCTCGAAGCTCCCTGGTGGACGTTCTGGCGTTGGTTTCTTCCACGATGTGGTCCTGGTATTGTGATTGACGAAGTAGGATCGACCGAGTGGTGAGATGTGCCATTCGCATCCAGGAACGAGTTGTTGGAGATTATCTATGTTTTACCATGAGTTCCTCGTTACTAGTGGCACATTCTTAGCTGACTTAATCGCACCCCTGGTAAAGGTCGGATAGATGAAGCCATTGCGACTGTGTCATCTTGATAGACAATTCTACCATTCAACATCTCATACTGGCACCATTGAGGAGGAAGCGCTGCATTCCCGCCTGCTTCTTGTTGAGTAAGTCAGTAGGCATCAAAATGCAGTTACTCACCTTCCCAAAGTGCATCCTGGAGATATTGTGCACCATAGCGTGGTGGATCCTTCTCCTTCGTCCGGCGAGGTGTGCTAACCACCGGTGAGTTCAACGTCACTCCTCGTTCTCCATCTCTCTGTTGTGCTGATGTACTTGACTCGGCCATGACGCTGGCGAAGAAAGTTTTTAATTACCGCAGTCTTTACAGACGCGTTGACAGAGCTCAGTAGTATGGAGACTGAATTGTCAAGGGTGAGGAGAGAATGCGGAAGTGACGAAGAGACTGCTAGATAAGTAGTTAGTTGTGCATGCTGTATTTGCTGGCGTGCTTTTGCACTGCGTTTCGCCGGCAGTGCTTCGAACGTCGGGGCAGTTCTTTCGATTGCTGTACATTACGCCAAATTATTCAGCCAGCATCAAGATATGAAGATGCGGCTGTGAACAGCACACCGGTCAATTGTAAAATAACCGACTGCATTTCTAATTATATCACATCATGGTGACTCGTCCTCAGTCCTTTCCTAAGCCGCGCTGATCGATATCTCCAGACAACCCCAGTGCACAAGAAAGAAGTCCTCCCTGTTAGACTCCATCTACGTACGTAGATCTCCCTCGAGATCAATCCTTTGGTTGTCCTTGATGACGACTCCATCCACTATCTTGATATAACTGCAAAGCTCGATCAGACTGCCGAGAGCATCTGCGGCCCAAAGTGGGCTGCCGCACCAGACTTGACAGTTTACGAGGTCGCTCCAGCTGCATCTACCACTAGGGCTCAATGGTACCGGTAAATGCTGACCGTGGTCCGCCCATGGCCTGGCCCGCTCCATTCGGTAGAGATCTCTCAAAGAAAGAAGGTGCGTATTCTGTCCATGATCATTGTGTCGTACTCATTTTACATAGCATACATTCAATAACCTTGATCCTTCAACTTGTGCTTCTCTCAAGCTCACCGTCCTCAACCCAACCGGTCGTGTCTGGACAATGGTCGCAGGTGATGGTGAATCCGTCGTCTATAGCCACGCCATCGCAGCAACCGGTTTCGCACATGAAATTTCCAACTACGGTGAATACTCTGGTGCCCCAAGCGAGGGCCAGAGAGTCGAATACACAAAGACGATCCGTACGTATCTCAATTCTTCAATTACATGTTGCTAATCTACGTACAGTTGACCTGCTCATGCGCCCACCTCCCGCCCTGATGGCAAGATCCTCCTGGTATCGCAAACTTCACCAATGTAGTTCCAACCTTCAAGGGCATTATCCACGCATTTACATCCTACAAACCTCAACTCAGTGCACACAATGTCAAGAACTACGTCCGTTGCAGCGGTCCCAACTGGCAAGAAGGTCTTAAAGCCATGCGTCTACTCGGTTCGTCTCACCAAGTGCCTATAAACGTGCATACACTAACACAACCACAGGCGAGTCCCTCGGCGTCCCTATCCGCGTCTTCGGCCCCGACACCGACATCACCCGAATCGTGCCCCTCGCCCTCGGCCTCAAATCCACAACAAGCTCAACAGCACCCACAAGCATCCCCACTACCGCACCCGGCTCCCCCAAGATCTCACCTGCAGCTCCCGAGCCTGGGGCAGCAATGTTGGGACCATACATCCAGACGGCCTAACGATGTTGTCGTCCGCTTCGATTCTGCCGACGGTACCAAAGGCTCCAGGCCCGCATACAGGCCCTTCGACGAAGACATCCGAAGTTTCGTCTATGGTCTCCAACCACGTGCCATCCAGGGGATGTTCGACTTCAATTGCAGTTGTAAACGCGCGCGTCCGAGTGTGGCAGCTATGATTTACCCCTTTGGCGGACACCACATCCAGAAATTCCACTGGGGCACACGCGACACTCTTCTCCCTGTATATACCTCTCTCGAAGAAGCTGTCGAGAAGCACCCCGGCGTCGATCTAGTCGTCAACTTTGCGTCCAGCAGAAGTGTGTATAACAGTACAATGGAATGTTTGGGCTATGAGAGTATCAAGACCATTGCATTGATCGCCGAGAGTGTGCCAGAACGCCAGGCAAGAGAGATTCTGTGGAAGGCAAAGGAGAAGGGCGTGTTGATTATCGTCCCTGCTACTGTTGGTGAGATCAACCCTGGTTGCTTCAGGATCGGCCATTCTGGAGGGTACGTTCGCTCCTCTGTGCTTGACTCGCGCTGACCTGGACATCCTCACCTGCAGCGTGATGGACAACATCATTGCCTTCAAGCTCTACCGCCCTGGTAGCGTCGGTTACATCTCCAAATCCGGAGGAATGTCCAACGAACTCAACAGCATTCACAGCCTCGTCACAAACGGCACCTACAAAGGTATCACCATTGACGGTGACCGTTACCCCGGCTCAACCTTCATCGACCACCTCCGCTACGAAGCTGACCTCAGATGCAAAATGCTCGTCCTCCTTGGTGAAGTCGGCGATGTCGAATAATACGGTGTCATCCAAGCTGTCAAATCTGGCAAGATCAAGAAACCCATCGTTGCATGGGCAATCGGGACCTGCGCAAGCATGTTCACCACTTCGGACACGCAGGGAGTATGGCCCACAGCGATAGCGGGACTGCTGCTAAGAACAGGGCTATGCACGAGGTAGGCTTCATCGTGCCCGCTACCTTCGAGGAGCTCCCTGCTGCTCTGAAAAGCACATACGAGGCCCTTGTCGCGCAGGGCGTTATCGTTCCACTAAAGAAGTCGAGCTGCCTGTGATTCCAATGCATTACAAATGGGCGCTAGTTCGTTGAGCATTGGAAGTCGGTTCGATGGGGCGCTTGATGAGGCTGCGAGTATGTTTAGTGAGGGTAGGGATATTGGGTTGACGCCCAGGGAGTTTGTGGATAATTCTAGGAAGGCAAATGAGCTCAGTGAGTGTTTCTCTCTTTTCGTCCGGTTCTTTTGGAATCCGTTGTAAACTCGAGGCTGACTGACATGCAGAACAGTCTTCGGTATCGGCCACAAGATCAAAACGGTGAACAACCCCGATCTCCGTGTCGAGCTCGTCAAGGAATGCGTGAGGAAGAACTTTTCAAGCCACTTGCTTCTTGACTGCGCGCTTACCTTTGAGAAGTAACCACAAGCAAGAACGATACCGTACGTCCCCCCATTTCTCACAAAACCAAAACCAAAACCAAAACCAACACCCCCCTAGCTCATCCTCAACGTCGACAGCTGTATCGCTGTCTGCTTCATCACCCCCCTGCGCGATAGCAATGCCTTCACCCCCGAGTAGCCGACGAATGCATCAAGGTTGGGACCCTCAGTGATCTCTTCGTCCTTGGTCGCAGCATCGGTTTATCGGACACCACCTCGACCAAAAGAGGCTCCGTGCGCCGCTTTACAGACACCCTGCTTATGATATCTTTATTGACAACATTGCGGATGTGAGTCAGCCGAGAAGTACTGATCAAGTTCAGAGTATTCTACATCGCGCCTCTAAGACACAAATCAAACTATGGGTTTTTGGTCTGTTTTGTCTTTTACTTTCTTTGCGATGAACCATTATCACCCCATATCAAATTTCTAGCTTCTACCGGTGTTCCGTCAAGGACTCGGATGCAGTCAAGCATCTGGCCTCACCCACCGAGATGTACTACTAGCATGGCCAGTCTGTGCATATCCTGTCAATTCCCTGCGCCGAGAGACCACTGACTCGAATGATGTACTGTTTAATCATGCATACTGTTTTGTGGCCGCTCTTCAGTCTCTTTTCCCTCGTTCTCCACCGTGGCATTGAAAGGTTGGGACTATACTCAATTTGGTAGCCGCACTGATGAATTGGTCTCTCAAGTCTACTAGTAGTAGGAGTCCTGCATTCGGCTCTCATTCAAAGCCAATTGATACGGTCGTTATATAAGTCATTGTCCTGAACTGACATTCCGAGTCAAACTACAAGATACTGATTTGGTAGGTGAGTTCGGTCTCATGTAAGTACATCGAGAACTGAATTCCCCTCTACTAAGCAAAGCTAAGCGGTTCGGTTCCCAGGTCGTTTTTGTTGTCCGCCACTCTCACAGCCTTCTCACCCTGCAACCCTGCTCCATTCCTAACTTTAATCATTCAATTCTTCCCATTCTGAAACATTTCGGCCCCCGGATCTCAAAGTAAATGAGGTACGTGTCGGCAGAGCGAGTCACGACCTCAGTCACCACTCACCAAGTATATTTTCTAGTCATTTATAAGAAACAGCTTGTTACCTGTTATCAGACTCTATCGGACCTTCTTTGCGCCCTGGTGCTCTGTACCTACATAATCGCCTGCTTTACCTCTGCTCACTCATTAACACTACTTCCTTTCTCGACAAGTCCTGGTCCACGATTTCTAAGCTCGTCTGTCTAGGGAACTTGGCTTTGACGGTATGGGAGCGATCCCATAGTATCAGGAAACTCAACTTGATGACCGAAATTCGATTGGATGGATCCCATGGCTAACTGTATCCCATGGCCGAACTGCATCCTATTATCGAACTCGATCCTCTGCTGCTGCACTCGATTATCTCCTGCCGCGCTCAATCCACGCCCTGCAAATCCTGCATATGAAATCAATAGCACCAAATCACACCTACATCTTACTCTCGTCGGACTTCAAGACGCTCGCAGTACTCGTCATGGCCACCCGTCTGCTACCGTTGAAACTGAGCTAGAGACTGGGTGCCAGGATATTACTGAGCTATAGGATACATGTGTAGAGTACCTCCCTTGTGACTCGTGTGCTTGCACACCATAGTACTTAGAGTCCCGGCATATGCATGTAATCATTATGTAGATCGGTCACAAATGCTACGTGTTTAAAGCCATATATGATGTCAAATACCGTGACTAGCTAGTTAATCACCTTCTGCATATTTCAGTCGCTATTGCTTAACGTCTGACTTCCCGTTGTATATCTATAAGGTAGTGTATTGCGCGAAAAGGAGTCAACCTATTTTACACGTCTAGGAATTAGATTCAATGTATTAACAATTGCGATTGTGCAACTACTGTCAAATATAGGTCCATGTGCCGGTCATGATTATTTAAGCATAGCGTTCTAAAGGCATAAATGACTAGAATGCCACCTCTATTTAGTTAGCCATCTACTTACGCTCCGGCAATCGGTAGGAGTGACTAAGGGAAGGTGAGAACAAGTCTAAGGGACAGCATTATTGAGACCGGTCACCCACGTGCCTACTCGGAGCTGGACTGCCTTTGGATTACTCCAGTCTCGTTCGACGCTGTTCGATGTCGCTTCCGGAAAGGCTAATACTAGTCAAGGTGAGTAGCCGTATACATTGCCGCTGGACAGATGACCAGATCAACTTGAAGGGCGGTCTATCCGAAAATGCCATACAACTTCTGCAAAATCGCAGTCATTGATCGAACAAAGTGCTCGACCAGCCTGAGGCGACTTCCATTAGAGCTGATCGGCCTTTTCATCAGATGAGGTAATGAAACTACTAGTACTATCAGGTGGTGGGTCGAAATGATGTGATGAAACAAGCTCACCAGTGATCTATACGTCAATAATGCGGCATCTTCCTTTATTTTTTGGGTTATATATGCTGTCGCCCATCTTACTTCATCAGAAAACGTATCATGTCGTCCTCAGGTCCCACTCTTGCTCAGATTGAAGGCGAGTCTGGCTGCTTGACTTGTTGCGTCGCTGGAGTTAATACTATTTTAGTCGTAGCTATTGTCCTCAGCATCGTGGCTGTCATCGTCACATCCTTTCGCTTGTGTATTCGTGCGCGGCATAAACGTCTGTGGATCGACGATGCGTGGGCGGCCCTCTGCATGATATTCACCTTCATACTATCAATCGTCGATTGCTTGTATCTGCAAGACTACGGTGAGTGTCTCCGCAGTGTGTATATCGCATACATCTTACTGAAGAAACGCAGAAAGATACCCTCAAGGCGCAAGGGTAGCATTATACTATATGTGTGTTCTCTTTTCTTATACTTTGAGAAACGTTACAAATACCACATCAGGGTTGCCCAATTCTTTTACGCAATTGTATGGTAAGACACTGACGCTCTAGTAGTGACATGGCAAAATGACGGAACTGACGTGCACACACATAGGTCATCGAGGCTATCCATACTGTTTACCATTGTGCGACTCACAATCCCGAAAACCATCTTTAGGAGGGCTCTCATGTCCGCTGTCATTATCTTCGGCATTGCATGGGCTCTACTTTTTTCACAAGTGTGGTGGGTTTGTGAATCTGAGTCCGGCTGGAAAACACAACCACGTCCGCAATGCGATCTTGGCAGAGATGTTGCGATAGCGCAGATAATCAGTGAGGATTCATTGTTCATCAGATACATCGGTTTTCTGATGTATTTCAGCCGACGTTCTAGGGGACTTTGTTCTTATCTTAGCTCCTTTTTCCCTCCTTTACAAAATCAGATTATCAACGGGACAAAAAGTTCGGGTACTAGCTGTCTTCTCTGCATCAGCGATCACCACAATCGTTAGTCTCACCCATGCCTATTACATCTTCTCTGGTAGAGGGGCAAACGAGGGTATGGCTGCTGTGGTTGAGGTGCGGTGTCAGTGTTTAGACCTCGAGCGCTGCTGATCTCGCTTCAGGCTTCTATGTCTCTGATCGTCGCGAACTTGAGCGTCGTTGTCGCGTTCATCTTCCACTTAAAGGCAGAAGAAGATTCACCAGCCACTCCGATACCCATCATAACTTTTGGATCACAGCCTAGGAAGCGCGTTCGCGACCCTCTGGCTACGACTTTTACAAGTGCTGAAAGTATCCCGATCGTGCTGGAGGATCTATCTGAGTCTGGTGCCCGTTCTTTGAAGACAGGCGACGACGACAAAATTTCTGTAAACAACAGGGAGGGAAAGCAGACGAGTGAGTTGTGTTAGAGCACGGGAGATGTAGTCTACCATCGATGTACTCTACATGTTCGTCGATGGTCCAAACTGTTCATAATTACATACGGTATGCCTAACCATAATAATAATCACTCTCCTGGTGCAATGTGGCATGGCTTGACCCGTTCAATTCAGTACGCTGTCACGACAACCACTCCAAGACTCTGCTGACCCTTCATTTTATCCTTCTACACAACCTGAACAGCTATATGAATGCCTTCACAATGACATTGCACTGACTTCACGGTATGTAGTCCCGTACGTACGTAGTACATGCGTGCGGTTTTTTGTTCCATGACGTGAGTGATAATTCCCCTAGGGTCGGCACATGCGAATGGGGATGAGAGATAGTTCATCATCCCCATTACATGTATCGTGGTACCATCTATCTATGTTGGTGTATTGAAACAGATCACAGTCTGGAGCCGGTCTGGGATGAGCCTGCATACATGGACGATGCACACCAGTGTTTGTTCTAGCTCCGGCTCTGGTTGGGTGCGGAACAGTCCGCAAAGGCGGACGAGGCAAGATCAAAAATTATCGAGCAACAGAGAATTTCAAGATGATCTCATGACTGATGCGATGGAGGACGACCACAACTAAAAAACAATCCGCAGCACCTTACTTCATAACAAACCTCTCCCGTCTCACCACCTGCACCATGCGTTTCTGTCGGTCGTCCTTGAGACACTTGTTTCCCCAGTACAGCCTGAGATTGACCTGGTTGCATCGAACTGCCGGCTTCGTTGCCATTCATATGTTGCATGGCTGCAGCTGCTTCTGCCGCGGCCAATTCTGCTGCGGTGGGAGGGGCAATGGCAATTCTCTGCAAATGGATGAATTTCCATGATATCAAAAAGGAGCGATGAAAGACACTCACATTTTTCTTGCGACCGGCAGCTACATCAATGGTGCGTATAGAGCTTCCTACAGGAAACAGGCTGGAATTCCAATGCCGGGGCTGGAGCGGTATCGATTGCGGCGCATCTGCAGGTCGAGTGCTGAAACGCAGCGAACCGAGCAAACTGCGCCAATGAAGGGAAGACGATGGGCTTGCAGGAGGAGCTGCGCGACGAGGTGCGGTGTTGGTATCAGCGTCCCAGAAGTCCTTGCCCTGTGCATATCAATGTCAGACTTGGACGAGCTCCGGAAAGAAAACTGCATTGACATATTTCGCCAAGCCTCTGTTGTTGGGCTGCTGCTCGGAGACCAGACGTGAATTGAGATCTAACGAGATGAAATGAGGAACGGATGAGGCTCACAACTGTTTGGTGTACATGTCTCGGTCGAGCCGCACGTTCCTTGTAAAGAAGTAAGATACTACAAGAAAGAGAAACGCAGACAACTTGCCTTGAGCTTCGCGTCGGGTTTTGCATTACTCTCATCTGCACTCTGAATGCAAACTTGCTCAAAAAGATGTTGATATCACATAGACACACTTACATGATCATTGCCTGTACGTTTAAGAGCTGCATCCATGCACCATATGTAGACTTTCGCGTCTTTTCCAGCCTGACAATGTATTTTCCATTAGGGAAAACGACAACAGCCAAGACTTCGTCGTCGTGCAAGAGTGGGTCTCCAACCAGCTGATCGGTCTTGAGGTCCCAGATGCGAACTGAGTAGTTATTTATTACGCTAACAAGATGGCTTTCATCAGGGGAAAGACAGAGGGCGACGGCAATGGTATGACCCTGAAAAACAACGAGCTCCTTCCCCTCAATCGACTGCCACTTTCGGATGGTGCCATCGACTGACGCGGAGAAAATGTGTGCGCCGTCCTTGGACCAACACAACGACGTCACCCCACCTTCATGACCCTCGATCACCATGAGCAGTTCGCCGTCCTTTGACCACACGCGGATCAACTTGTCCTCTCCGCTGCTCGCGAATTTGTCCCCTTGTGGAGAGTATTTGAGAGTGCAAACCATCCCATGGCCGGTCTCTATAGGTGATGCTATTTGTCGGCCAGTATCCGGGTTCCAGCGTCGTATGGTGCCATCTTGCGATCCACTTGCGATCTCCCGGGCATTGGGAGACCAATCGAGGGACCAAAAAAAAGAACCATGCTCCTCCCACGGGTCACCGACCACGCTGCCCTTCTTGATGTCCCACAGTCGTAGCCTGCCATCTGCGCTTCCGCTCACGACCATCGATTCATCTGGAGACATTGCTATTAATTCCACCGCTCCTCCGTCACTAGTCCAAGGCCTCCTCACTGGTTTTCCGTCTATTGACCACTGACGAATTGAACCATCGCATGACGCGCTCAGTATATTGCAACTGGTGCCCAAGCAGGCAAGATTCCAAATGATTTTGGAATGAGCCTCGATGATGCACTCCGGCTCGAAGCTCCCTGGTGGACGTTCAGGCGTTGGTTTCTTCCACGATGTAGTCCTGGTATTGTGATTGACGAAGTATGATCGACCGAGTGGTGAAATGTGCCATTCGCATCCGGGAACGAGTTGTGTGGGACAGTCTATGTTTCACCATGAGTTCCTCGTTGCTAGTAGCACATTTTTCACTCACCTAGTCGCACTCCTGGTAAAGGTCGGTTCTATGAAGTCATCATATCGTATTCTATCATTCAGCAACTTTTGCCGCTGCCATTGAGGAGGAAGCGCTTCATTCCCGCCTGCTTCTCGTTGGGTAAGTCAGTAGCTATCAAAATGCGGTTACTTACCTTCCCAAAGTGCATCCTGGTGATATTGTGCACCATAGCGTGGCGGATCCTTCTCCTTCGTCCGATGAGGTGCGCTAACCACCGGTGAGTTTAACATTGCTCCTCGATAATACGGAAAGCGAATTATCAAAGGAGAGGAAAGATAGTGAAAGTGATGAAGAGACCTACTAGATAGCTGTGCATGCTCCGCGTGTCGACGGCAGTGCTTCAAACGTCGGGGCCGTTCTATCGATATATTACGCCAAATTCTTCAGCGAGCGTCAAGATATGAAGATGGCCGTGAATAGCACGCTGGTTAATTGTAAGATAACCGACTGCATTTAGTCTGTGAGCAAGATACCCACTAGGTGATCACATGCTGTGTTGCGTGATAGGCGCCTTACTTACACTATGAAACTACAAGGCGGTTACCGAGGATCACCAACTGAACGGGTGATTATAACGAGCTTACACCGTGGCGCGCCGCGATCCTCATTATCAACGAAATCACAAGGAGAAAATGGTAGACTTGTAACTTGTTCGAGCGACGTGATTAAGATCGATAGATGGCGCGGTAGCTCGGAAGACAATAATTTACATGGTGTTTGAGGGTCGATATCGCCAAGCCAAGTGGACTGCTATTGACATGTGAACCAAAGCTTTGATGACGGCACGATGTGAGCTCACTACGTTATGGTAGACACGGTGTTGTTGTAACACATGATGTTGTTAACCCTCGAAACCCTCGCAAAGAGGAGAAAGATGGTCGACTCTTTTGATTAGAATCAGTTAACAGATAAGCTGGGCATACCGTAAATACGAGGATAAGGTTATCTTGATCAAATCTTGTTCTTCTCTTATGCATCGAGGTCCCAGAAGATGACGTGGTTCTGACCCAACAAGAAAATCAAACCCGTGTCACTCTAGCCAGGGATGATCCGGTTATCTCGAAACGCTCGCAATAAGGGGAAGATACATGTGAACTTGTTTTGATTAGGATCAGCGGATTGTAAGAAAATGTCGGACTCTACATACCCAACATTGATTTCCCTTCATGAACTAGATCACGAAGGCAATGCACGGAATCTATTATCAGACCGACATCTTGCCTTAACTCCTGAGTCGTGATGGGGGCAGTTTTCAAAGTGATCGCCGTACAGTGCAGGTTGCGAGCACCCTGAAACTGACTAGCTTGAACATGAACGGTAGAAGCTTCCATGGGAGGGTGAATCTCGGTTCAATGCTGTGAATATGTGAATGTAGATGATGTGATGAAACGTGATAAATGTGAGTAAAAGAGAAGCCTGACATGCAAAAAGAAGCGGCGGGAGATGGGACGCGCTTGAGCTACATTGCCTTTAAGATGATTCAGTAATACTGTTAAATGCATATAGTTGGTTCTGGGCGCACAATTCGTATAAACGACGACAAGGTCGATCTTGAGTTTCATGGTTCTTCTACTTACTTACTCGCGGGTGATGCATCAAGGGCCAAAAGATGACGTTATTCTGACACAGCGGCGAGATAGTATACACAAATGAACCACAGAAATGTTACATGTAACCTGCTGTACATGCTGTTGTGAATCCCTGAAAGCTCGCGGTGAGGAGAACATGGTGGAGTCATTTAGATCAGGACCGAGTTGCAGGACTGTGCCACACAGTGATCAAATCGTCAAATTCGGGTGTCATTCCTGGACTCCCGAGTTGTAATGAGGGCAGCCCTCAAGGTGATTGCCGTGTGGCATAGGTTGAGAGCACCATGTCGCTAGGGTTCTGCTATCGATGCTACTTAAGTCATGCCCAGGGCCACCAGTGACTCCGTGAGGACGTACGATCTATAAATTTGGCATCTCAGGCTGTCCTGGGGTAAATTCTACTCGAACATCACACTGTAAGCTCTATCGGGTTCTGCAAGCCAATATGTTGTATCATCATCAAGAGAATGATGAGGCCACGTACACGGGAAGGATTTGGAAGGACGATTGTCACTTCTAACAATCAACTACTTGAATGGTTTGGTTGAATATAGGTCTTTCTATAATTGCTTCGAACGACACCATCGAACGATTTTCTATCATCGGCAGGCATTGGAGAGCTGTCCTCTCACCATCACGGTCAACATATGAGTGGCAGCCCATGATGCAGTGATTCCGGTGATTCGCTTTGGAATAGAGGACCTCGGGTGTAGGAGCAGTGTCAGTAGCCGCATAGCAGTACTAGGCCCAGCCACGGTCCCACCAGATTGGTTCGTCACGGATACATCACTCCAGCGTAACCGCCGCTCTCGTATGGATTTTTTGTTGGCCGCCAGCAGTGTCTGAAAAAGGTGTTTCGTACTATGTATATGGAGCGCTTGGTCGCTGAGTACTAGTACTGACTAGTCGACTCCTGAGTACGTTGCTACCTCGCCGCCTCAGTTGCCGCCTAGGCCTAGTTACTAATCACATCACGCATCCCGTGGGCCACGGACTTTGAGAATTTCCCGACTAAACTTTCGCACACATGTACACTGCCACACGGTTGCGTGCGCAGATTCTCTAGTACTGTCCACTGTTTCCCCTCTGGAGCCATCTTTCGTTCCATAGCACTTACGCTCTCAGCACGCTCCAAGAATACTAGCCAAAGCAGACGTACATTCGATGGAAATTGGCGTCCTGAGGGATTACCAAAAGCACCAAGCACGCGTGGCAAGAGCCCAACTGCCACAGTAGAGATTACGAGACGATAAGCTTTGCGCCGAGCTCTATGTAGTTAATATCGGTCACGGAACATGCTGTATATCGCTTAGGCGGTCATTGCCTTCCGGGGCCAAGGCACCGACAGATGCTCCATCGGATGTAGGATGGGTTTATGATGCGGAGCTCAATGGATATGTAGGGTGATTTGCTGTGGTTAAGCGCCTAACTTAAATCCAGGTCCAACACAAATGCGACGACGCATTGCCGTCTTTTGACACCCTGCACACTACTACCTTCCCCGACCCTCTTGCCTAAGCTCACAGTGTCGCAATGGAGGAAGGATATGAGCTCCAAGAGCGCAGACAATCAAAGAGCGCCACTCGCGTAGAAGTACTTCAAGTCGATTCAAGTGGACATCTTCCACTGGATGTTTCTTCCATCGATCTTGTGAAACGGAGACTCAAGCAACGACATATACAGATGTAAGTCTGTGACAGATGTGCCAACTTTCCTACTTATTTTGTTGCCCTTCATTCGTCTCTCATCGTAGGATTGCTGCAAGTGTCTGAATGTCTTGCCTTTGAATGTCTTTGACTATTTTCCTAAGATTGCTGGTACTTTGGGCACGGGACTATTTTTAGGCACAGGGGGAGCCATCCGCACCGCTGGACCACTTGGTGCCTTGATTGCATTTGCCCTTGTTGGTTCTGTAGCGTATTCGTAAGTCCAGTAGCAATTTTTGCGGGTTCCACTTACTTGATTCGGCCAGGTCATTATGTTCACTCGGGGAGATGACCTCCCTCGCCCCGATATCAGGATCATTTCCTTACTTCGGTTTGTACTTCTCCTTGTGAGACTGGAATGATGACAACTTGCTGTCACACAGCCTCCCGTTGGGTAGATCCTGCATTGGGATTTGCAGTGAGTGACCTACTTAAGTACTTATCTGTGACTGACCTTTTATATTCTCTAGGTTGGTTGGGTGCATCTTTATCTTCTCACCACGTTCGAACGTAGCTAATCAAGTGTCACTTGTTAGAATTATTTTTTTGTAAGGTTTTATTCCGTGTCCATCAAAATTGTGCCTAGATCATGATTGCTTCTTTATAAGACTACTGCGTAGGCGCATACAGTTTATCACAGCCATTCAGTGATTCACATCGCTATTTTCAGGCTCGCCATCCCTGCGGAAATATCCGGAGCACAAATACTGATCTCTTTGTGGGATGTGAGTTTCCTGAACTACATTTGACGTTCCTGTTGTGTCCTAAAGATCGGAACCTTGTCTAGTCACATCACGCTGCAGTTTATACTGTAGTGATCTGTATCTTAATATGCGCCACCAATATAATTGGTGTAATGTGAGTCGTTGAAGCTGGTTGTACCACATGTATTCATTCCTAAATTTTAGATACTTCGGAGAAAGTTAGTCCATTATGCTTGTCAATTTATGTGCTAAAGGATGAATAGCCGAATTTGCTCTTTCCATTTTAAAGTGTAAGTTAGCTTTCTGCCGATGTTTGTACAGCGAACTCAGCGTGTTTATTAGTGATATTGATCGCTGGTCTCATCATTGTTGGCCTCGTCATCGACCTTGGGGGAGCGCCGAATCACCAGCGACTTGGTTTTCAGGTACGTGCCAGTTTATCAGCGGACTAGTGGGCTAATTATCCAAAGTACTGGAAAAATCCGGGTGTCTTTGCTGGACCTGGACTTGAATCTCGGTATCCTGCACTTGATCATTTCCTCGGAATATTGAGTGCCATTACTCAAGCCGCATTTGCTTACCAAGGAATGGAGATAGTGGCTGTGTAAGTCGTATCTCATTCTGGGCCAATATATATTCACTAACAATCCGATAGTGCGGCATCTGAAACGGAGAACCCACGGAGGAATATCGCCAAAGCTATTCGCAGAGTTTTCTACCGAATCCTCATTTTCTACGTTGAGCATAATGGTATCTTACGACGAATAGCCTCTTACAGCTTAGTAGATTCTGGGCGTTTTCATTGCAGGGCTCATTGTACCTTCAAATAACGATGACCTGTTGATGGGAAGTGGTGTCTCTGCTCAGTCGCCGTTTGTTATTGCGATGCAGATATCAGGAATAAGAGGTGTGTACTTAAGGTTTTCCATAAAGTTATGTCTCATTTTCCCCTGCCGTAAAGTGTTACCCACCGTGGTAAACGCAGGCTTCATAACCAGCGCATTCTCCGCGGGCAACTCGTTCCTTTTTTGCTCTTCGCGCATCCTCTATGGTTTAGCACTTCGTAAACAAGCACCCCGGTTCCTCACTATCTGTACGAAAAAGGGCGTGCCTATTGTGGCAGTGCTCTGTTCGGTATGAATGAACGCTTGTTTAGTCCCAAGGACCACAGACGCTGATATGGGGTCAACAGAGTGCCTTCGCTTTTTTGTCTCTGATGAATATATCATCAGGTGCAGAAACTGTGTTCAGGTGAATTTCATGAGTCGTCTTGTGTTCACGACGTGGCTCACGTCGTGTCTTAGCTGGTTTCAGCATGTCAGTGTCATGGGTGGTTTTTTTGGCTGGCTTTCGATCAATATAACTTACATTTTTTTCTGTGAGTACCGGACGTATCTATGGACCATCATCGATGAACTAATGAAATGTATAGATCGCGGACTGCAATACCAAGGCATCGACCGACGGAAACTTCATTACTGGAGTCCCCTACAAGTCAGGCAGGATCACCAAAACGCATAAAACAATCACTGATTTAAATCTGCAGCCGTGGCTCTCCATCTGGGGCCTGATTTGGTGTATACTATTCATTCTAATAAATGGGTATAACGTGTTTTGGAATTTTAGTGCCTCTGGCTTCTTGACGTCATGTAGGCCAGTCCTTCTCTAACTAGGGTGACGTCTGACCAATTATCGCAGATGTGAATATCCCGATCTTCATTGCATTATTTCTCTTCTGGAAGATTATGCGACACACGGAGATTTGGCCCCTGGATGAGATGGACTTCTTTACGGTGCGCATTTGATATGTCAACTTACCTGGGACTCAGACTCACCTGTAATTAATCAGGGTATTCCCAGCATTGAGGAAACCGAACATCCTGAGATCCCTCCGAAAGGTTTCTGGCAACACGTTGCTGCGGTACTTTTTTGACCGGAATCACTATGTCTGCTGAACATGTACTATATGGACAGTTGGGAAACATCTTGTAATCTAATGATTTGACAAGTACGATAAAACCATAACCCTTTTGTATTAACATGGTTCGAGTTGGATGACACTGCTACGTCGATAGACAATAAACTTACAACGTAGATTGTACTGCAAGAAACTGCTGCAATCTGATTTCCGACTTCACGAGTGATTTATAACCTCTTGGCTTGTAAATCATTGGTTCGTCTGATGATCAACGAAATCTTCATGGTTCTAAGTAGCAATGTGAGGAGATTGAACATAAGAGTCTCCGTAGGTTTGAGTATAGCGTCAGTCCGTACGCCCGGGCTGGTGGCTCTGACTCCATCGCCGCGAAGTTATTGGACCCATCCACCGAGCTCAACAACGAACCCAACAGCAACCTTCGCGAATTCGAGAGCATGCTGTTTGTATTCCACGGTCAATGATACGACGTAGTGTATATCGGTGAAAAATAACTTACCTCAAATGAAAACTCTCCATCGGCAAGGTCAATCTTGTCTTCCGAAGTGTGGGCGTACGGGTTGAACGTCCTGAACGGATCGCCCTCCGCCGCAAATATGGCAGGGAATCCCGCTCGATGCCATGACATGTGGTCTGAGCCTGCACCAGCACTTACAACAGGCTCAGCGAACACTGCGAGAACTGTGGTACCGCACTTACATGAGTTTCGCACCGCCCACAACAGACGTGCTGTACTCTTCTGCAAGCGCCATCGTCCAGCTCGTCAGATTCGGATCAACGTCCGTCGTGATAAAGGTCACAATGGGAACTTCTCCCTTTGGTACATATGCAGTCATGTCCTAGCACTCAGTTAATTCTCAATTCACAATGGATGAATGACTCTTATGCTCACAAACTGGATCATGGCGCCCACGTCCTTCTTCAATTGCGTGTACTCAGACACGACCTCCTGACTTCCTAGTATACCACCTTCTTCCCCAGCATACCAGTGGAACTCGACCGGGCGTTCTGGTGCGAATCCAGATTGGACAAGAGCTCTGAACGCCTCGAGGATGGTGACCGTTCCTGAGCCATCATCGTCTGCTCCAGGTGCAGGAAGTAACGGGAAGCGGTAATTTGCGGAGTCTTGGTGAGCGCCAACGATGATGCGAGGAAGGGCTATCGATGGATTGGGAGAAGAACGTCCAAAGAACGGCTCAAAGCGAGCAATGACGCTGGGCTGGGGGAACGTGTGAGTGAACGTCTCGAGTGAGAGACGGACACCAGGAGGGGCAGTAGAGATTATCTGCACAAGCGGATTGAATACGCGAGTTCGAAAAGTTCAAGGTGATCACACTAACGTCCAGAATCTGATTGTACAACCAGCGTGAACTCTTAACACCAAACTCCGAGCGATAATACCGGTTGTAGAACGAAGTCAAGTTCCTCAAGTTGCTCTTCATCTCGTCCTTGCTCAGAAGCTTGGTGACCGATGTCACCTTCTCTTGATATTGTAATTTAGGCCATGCTGTCATTCGACTCTCAGTTAGGATGGAAAAGAGAAGTACGAGGAGTACAGACTTGATTCAGCAGACACGTGACATGCATGCAAATCCTGATGATCGGTAAGATCGATGAACCCGAGGCCCTGCTGTCGAAGGCGTAGTTTATCGCCTTCGGTCATCCATACTGCCTCAGCCCCAAAGACTTGCAACAACCGTGGCGCATCGAGTTCTGACGCGTTCTCGGGATCTAGAAGACGCATAACCTGTACGGGATCACCCGCGTGGGTAGCAAGTAGCGACTCTATGATAGCGTCACGGTCAGTTAGGGTATCGACGGTGGGTCTGCGGAGTACATCCTGAGGTGGTGGCTGATCGAAGACCGCAGCGGATGCAAAAAGAACAGGAAGAAACGCATACAGCGCAGTTAATGTCCTCATTGTCTACAGGTGGTGAAGAGGAGAGAACTAGAGATGAGGATCAATACCGAGAACTTCAGTGATATTCACTCACACGTTTGCTGTCAACCCTTCAAGAAACAATTTGGGAAGTACCCGGTCCGTCACAACCGTACGGTAGTACTGTGAATTCACACCTGCTGCAGACCGCGCTGGCAAGCACTCGTGATACACTTTGTTCCTTCATCATGAAAAAATCAGGCCGCCTCTGCAATGAGCACGACCCTGCGTTGTGTCACTTGATGTCCCTGTTTTTGTCTAGAATCTGGATACCACGAATTCGTTGCGACTCCGCGGACCATCGATCATCTTGCTAGCTATATTGGATTATCAGAGCACGATGGACATGGCCAAATGACTCGATGTCGTGAGACCGTCCAGCGAGCAGGCTATGGATGCACTGAGTCTAGCAGTCTGACTTTGGCTACATTGGCAAGCTGTTAATCAAGCTGCGCGAATTCCGAATTCGGGACTGGCCGTGGATCATCGATGATGGTTAATTGATGTAACCCAGCGAACATGAAAATGAGCGGATTCGAATTCATATGAAATGAAGATCAGACATATTGGGGGAGGTGGCTTAGTGGATGTGCCACCGATCCTGGAACTGCTTCGGCAGTTGCCGGCCTTGATCAGAGGGTCGCAGGTTTAAATCCTGTAATAACCACCAGGGGGTTTTAGTGGGTATTGCGTGTCAGCCGAGTCCCACAGTACCTAGAAATGGGTCTGCGTAAATGCATTCCCCCCTGACAGGTTGAAAACCCTGTATCGCTGGGTGCAATTCCCGGCACACTCAACGGGCCGACCGGGGTTGACTTTGTCAGTTGCCAGAAGCCAGTGGTCTCGAGCCACAACGTTCTACCAAAAAAAAAAAAAAAAAGATCAGACATATTACCTTGTGTCTGAATTCCCAGCATGTGGTTTACACATAACGGAGCAATTTCAAATATTACCGCTCTAATAAGTCTGTTTAACTTTAAACTGGAGAAATATACGATTAGCTAATGTAAATTCTGTAAATGAGTACTTACCAGCCTCACTCGGGAAGGTAACCAGAGTTACCAGACCGCTAGATTCATTCCATTGTACGCTCATCATCGAGACTCGGGGTTTATCTTACAAGTCGAGTCAAGCAATGACCTCACATGAGCGCACAAGAAAAGCAAATAGAACGTGTTATTATGATGTAGTAGTATGATCCTCGAGGACGAGGGTATCGATATCAAATGAGCGACCTTCCAACCTCATATTAATTAATTGTCCACCAAGGGTATGTATGCTGAGCGCTGAGCATCTAGCCGATGTTGATGGGAGTGCAACCAACGTTCACAAGACCGTTCTAAAGCACAGACATTATTAAGGAATTATAGACCGCCATGAAATCACGTACGTATTCGTTGTTGCTGCAGCACAGAGGTTCCTGGTTAGCCTCGCAGCCTGATCCGGTACCCACGATGGTGAGCGGACTGCAGTTACTGCCGACCATGGTGCCAACAGCAGCAACAATGGCGATGAAATCCGGAGTCTTGCTAAACTCGTTGTTGTAGTTCTCAACCTGCGAACCATTCGTCAGCCATCTTACCCTACTGTAGAGGATACGTTCACATACAGAAGTATAACTCTCGCAGCACTGGATGCTGCCGGTGTTGCACTGGCCGTCGGTGGCAACAGCGAAGGCGACGAGGGAGGCAACAGCGAAGATGCGAGTGAGCATTGTTGAGAGTAAAGAAGGTTGCTTAAGAGGTGCTAAGAGTCTGACTATCAAGGCTGTTGAAAGAGCGGTAAAGGAATGGGAAAAAGTCGTCTTCAGAGCCCATGTTTTATACGATTCAGAGGAGAGCTCAGACTGAATTTGCTTGGGGATAATACCGCACTTCTTGATGCCGCCGTTGAATCTGAAATTGCAGAACGTAAGACGCCGAAACGCGTATGAGCACGTGCCTTGATTTTTGGCTTCTATCACGAAGGCTAATTAATGATGGGCGGGCCATCTTGGTCTGGACTCGACTAGGATCGCGCGTGCCCAGCAAATTTTACGTGCGATTGTAAAATTTCAAGGATGAGATTATATTAGCGCCGGCGATGGCGGACTCGCTGAGATTATAAGGTGCAGGAATAGCCTATGATATATGCAACGCAACGTTCCAGTATGGTCAGTGACCCAGTGCTCTGCCGGTCAGTGTTAGTTGTTCGGTAAACGCAAAGGGTACGGAAGGCGGGTGACCGACAACCTATCAGAGCGACAGTCCTTCGATTCGAAGGATAGTCTCAACGATCCCGGCCTGAGAAATTGAGTGGCGAATATATGCGAATATCGCGATAGATCGCCAGCACTTGGCCCAGTATTAATATTGCCAGAGATCATTTGTGAGTCACTCGGAAATCCACGGGAAAATAAAAACATCGAGTACTCAGAATCGTTCACGAAGAAGACGGTCGAGATTCCTGGGATCATGTAAAATGGGAAGATGTAGGATATGTCGCGTTCGCACCATAGTTCAGAGCTCGATGGAACCCCACGGTGCCAGGACCATGATTAATTGCTTGTTTTCGAGAACGTCTCCGTAGCGATGAAAGGATCCGGACACACTCCGAGTCTGTTTGATGTGGACGCTGATTCGACACTCCACCCTGCAGCTGCGCGTCGGGCGTTATTGTCCGAAATGACAGTGATGTAGTTAGACATACTAGCGAGACGTTTGACTTGTCAGGTCACCACAACCTGCAATGACTGCGGAAGGGTCGTATCAGTCATATGGACTTCGCATCAATTTTTTGAACTTCGTACAACTGCGGCCTAGCCGTCGAGTGACAGGCAATCGACTCACAATTGACATCGTGCCGGAATTACCAATATATTTAATGGTGTGTTACATCAAGTGAAGAGGAATTGAATTCAGAGGAGGTGGAAGAGACGATGCGGCGAGATTCATTTCGAAGTTGTAAGCAAGTTCAAGTTGCTGTCCCTCATTTCGGGATGACGTACACAAGTGTATTTATCATGCGGTGCCTTGGCGATGTCATACTCATTTTCAGGGATCTCGGTCCTCTTGGTGTCCAGGGCAGTGGCGTCGCTGTCGGTGTGAGTCGACAAATGGCAGATGGCGACCAATATGTGTGTAAAGTGGTATGAGTAGTACTTACTTGTTTAGAGGAAATACAGTTTTGACAATCAGGAAGAGGCAGGCCGTCGGACCGCAACGTTGCAGCGTTGGTGTCATGCTAGTTGGATCCGGAAGTCGTGTATGTAACTCGCCATGTGCATGCACTCCGACTCATCCACCTTGAGGTCGACACAACTCCCGTCAATAAACCTTACATTGTTGGCAGATTCGATAAAACAACGCCAAACAACATGTCCCCATGTTCAAAGTCACTTCCACAGCAGACTCGTGCCTGCGCATGGCAGCGATAATTAAATGGAGCGACGTTGGTGAACGAAACAAGTGAGTTTTCTGCGTTGTATTCGGAAGAAAGATGAGAGATAGTTTAAATAGCTTTGATAAGGGCTATCACACTGAAGTGAATGCGTGATCAACGGTCACCGTCTACCACGCACTGTTCACTTCAGTTCTCAGGCCTTGGCTGTCTCATGCATGGGTTGGTTACCGGTTTAGACAGTCGCGAACTAAGCTCAGGAGTTTATAGTGAACTCCCGAGTCCCTTGTCATTCTGGGGGGTTGTTCCGTATGCACTGGATTGTATTGTGTAGTGTAGCCTTCAAGATAATGATTAATTATTATAATATATTTAAGTATAACCTACAGCACTATTTCATATTGTTAGGGATCTTGCACCATCGTTTAGAAAAATGTGCTCATTGTCCTACTTTATAGCCAGAATGCGCCCTCGGTGTTTTTCCCCTCGACCACTTTCAAAATCAACGCATCCCGACACATACGGTCTTCTCATAACTTGACCTTACTAGGAATAAACCTTCGATTGATGGCGGATTCGATAAACAGAACGCTAAACAACATGTCTAGAGACTCTGGAGAACGTCCAGTTTCAAAGTCATTTCCGTGGCAGAAGAGGCTGAGTCGGGTGCCTACGCATGACAGCGACTTCGATGATGGGGCGACGTTGGTGAACGAAACGAGTGAGTTTTCTGTTTCACATGAGTTGTATTTGGAAGAAAGATGAGCGTCAGCTTGGAGAGATAATTTAGACAACATTGATAAGGGCTATCACACGGCCCCGCATTCAATTTAGTTCTCGGGCCTCGGCTGTCTCATCGGGGTTTCTTTGAGTTTCTTATCTCCCAGGGAAACTGTCTTCCGGCTGTCATTCAAATCTTGAGCGTCATCACAGCAAAGTTCATGCAGGATCCGACCTCGTGCACAGCTGTAACTGTATATCACCCCTGCCACCACCCCTTTTACGGCCATCTTCCTGTCCAGCTTAAGTTACTCCACTAGGAGTTCCCTTTCATCTTTCCACCACCATTGTTTCTCGCTGCAGAATCTAATTGTACTGATGGCAGATTCAATTAGCAACGAGAGCAGGTCTGTATCTCGGGGACGTGATTCATTTGTAGGTACAGTCCTATTTGCCAAATTCACCTCATAATCCTTTCGTGCGTTAGCAATCTTCAGGTAGAGGCGGTATGGGTAACATTCGGCGTGCTTCCATCTCAAGTGATCCTCGTTCCGTCGATGGTCCGGATGGTTCTGATTCGATTCGTGGGCGGGAGCAAGCTGTGAACCCTGATAGGGTATGTTGCACATTTTTCACTCTAAGATGCTTACTCACATGGTCCTTGGTAGTTGGTCTCGGTGGGTAGGGGTGGAGCGGGCAATATGCGCACCCCTTCTCAGGAAGTGGGAAAAAACTACCCCCAGACCGTAATTATCCTTAACGAGTATGCTGCGGTTCAGGCAGAATATGAACAGCAAGTCAAGAAGCACCACGCTGAATCCAATCCGATTGTATGTCCGTCTAATGTCATGTCCTGCAACGTTGATGCAAGCCCAATACATCTTAGCATTCTTCTGGAAGAGGCGGTATTGGCAACATATCAGGCCCCCGCTCTCGTTCTCGTGGTCCAATAGTTCATTCCACGGGGCGAGGCGGATCAGGGAACATTCAATATGGAACCGGCACCAGCGTCGACAATACAGACGAAGAGGAAAGAAAGAAGCATGCTCATGCTCAAACGGTGTATGCGTGCTGTATTCGCTTACTGTCTTGAACTTACAAACTTATGATCCCCTTATCAGACACTCAATTGGCAGAGGCGGAGCTGCAAACTTCACCAATGTACACTCACCTGATATTGAACATGTAGTCCATCGTCACAGTGGATTTGAGTCCTCTGGGCGTGGCGGGGCTGGCAACATACGCTCCCGCTCCGGGTCGCGCGACCCAAGTGGACGGACGCCTTCCCGCGATACCAAAGACAGACATGGAATTACTGCTCTGTGGAACAAGGTATCCCACCCCTCCAGCCCCGGCTCCGGGGATCCTGGGTCCCAGCAAGAATGACTCGCGCTTGAGCGTCTCCGCACCTCCCCCCATTCTCCTTCTTCCCCGCCCTCATCCCCAGTTCCTTACTCTATCACGCGGAGGCGCTCACATCTTGTTGATAGTCCATCATCACGACGGAATGCACGTTATTTTTCTTATCAGTCATCATCTGGGTCATCATCTAGGAGCATGGGCTCTCTTCCAGTTGTATTAGAGGATCATGAGTATGTGTCTTTCTTGGAACTTTAATTTTTTTTCTATTTGCTTTGTTGATTTATCCTATTGGGTCTTTTCTTATTGCTCTCTTGCTTTCTGTCTGTCTGCTGAATTCTCATGCTTTACTGGAACGTTCTCATACCCATTGCCATACTGTATATTCTCACACTCATTTGCAATGCGCGCGTCGCCTATTCTCATCTTCATGTGTGCTGTTCCCATTATACAGCATCTTTCCCTTCTTATCATTTTGCACGTCTTTTCATAGATTATTTCATGTGTCCTGTGCAGTAGACCATGATCCTTCCCTCATATAACCCTATTTGTCACTGGCGCTCGTCAACCGCGCGCTTTGTTTTGGCGGTTCCTCTCGAGATAACCTCATCCCGGTACCGGTAATAATGGCAAACTCCTGAAGGCCCTTACCCGCCCCCATTCCCGTTCCACCTTACAAAGCTTTGAACTCGATCTATTTTTTCTGTTATGATCTTCAGCTGATCCCCGTTATCCGTTTCAGGCGCTGCACCCGACGTGATCGATGGAGGCATTTCCGCCACAGGTGGGGTAGAAGTGGGATGTGAGCGTGACATATGGACGAGAAAGGAACAGTCGGTAACTTTTTAAGTTGCTGAAGGGTTGTGCTTATATCGTATTAATGCCAGATATGTAATATCGTTTCTCTCCATATATGTACTCACAAAATAATCCTACAGTCTGTGACATATACATGTGATAATGAATTGACATGGAGATGTGATTGGCTGTCCGAGTTCTGCCAGAGCACCTTACGGAAGCGTATGTCGAAGGGCTTGGCTTTCTATAATAGACCTTTGAGGGGAATGTCCCGCGATCAAGATCGCGTGAATAGCAGTTTGATAATATTTCATTCGGTCCCAGGGAGCACGACAAGATATTTATGAAGTGTACTTTGACTTTGCACGCGACTTCGGACTCATGGACAGAGATCTAATAAAGATGATAGCTAAACCGTCGCCGGGAAGTCCCATGGTACCTCAAGGACACTGAGTTCCACTGGGACGCAAGGAGCAAATTCAGGTTAATTACAACCCACGGTGCTCTGCCAATGATGTATGAGCTTGGCTTTTGGCGGAAATGACCGAGCGATGCGGTACTGCCCCAAATACAGCACGTAATACATCAACGTCAACTCGAACCTGCGTATGAGCCGTAAGATGATCAGGTACTATGATACAGCTTGGTCATAGAATGTGAAGATCAAGCGCGTTCCACAATGCATAGCCTTCGCTTCTGTTTTCTGTCTTATCAGTCGTTCTGATGCTACAGGTACGTATACATAGCCCGAATGGACTTAAGATGCTCGTTGGACATAGAGGGTATCGCGAGTTCAAACCCAACAATATGGATCATAAACTGCCGCATCCAGGCATCGGGGATGGCATGCTAGTGTGAGTGAATTCAGTTGTAGTCTGACAAGCAATTCGAAGGCGTGTAGCGCCTTGTGTAACACCGGCATTCTGAAGGGCGCAATAATTCTGATTGGGTGATAATTTCCCAACCTGGTATGGCCCCCGGACCTCCTGAGCCCTTCAAGCTGGTTGGTTGGTTGTGCTTTTTGCAGAGTTAGGTTTGGGTTAGTGTGGAATAATTCTTATCTTGATCCAAGCTTTATGCATAATCCAACAGGAACGACTGTCTTCCTTCTATTGGGTTTGCCTACAGGAGACAGGCCACGCGCAAAAAGCGCTCACCCTGAAGATGATTTTTAATCACACAGAACTTTTACCCCAGACTTGGAATCGCACCTCTCGATTCTCTCCCTACTGAAATGATGGTCGGGCCATATCATCCCTGCCTCTTGGAAGTGAGTCTCGTCGTGTCATACCAGGTGCGCCCCAAATGTTGACCTCCAACATCCAGGAATAATATAAGGAGCGCAAATCTCCGGTCTGCACGCGACCCATGCTCCGGTTCTGCAGCCATAGAGCTAACCTATCACAGACTGCTTTTAATTGTGAACCTCTCAGGAAAGACGTACACAAAACGCACCAAAGTCGACGCCAGCCAAATTTACTGTCCACTCGGAACTACATACGGTTCTTCAGCGATTCTGTCGGTGGTCAAGTCCGGCGTGAGCAAACGAGTTCCTCTATGTGGGACGAAAAAGGTAGATATGACGTTAGCTTCTGGAACGATCATAATAGGAAATTTACACTCCACGTAGGCTAACCCATGTGCACGATACAGGAATATCATATGTATATGGCAAAATACAAATAACTTCGCCAGCTGAGAAAGAAACCCGTTGGCAATAGGTCTCAGTCAAACATGAACGGAGGATCATCGTATCGCACCTGAAATATTATGAAGTCAGCACGCTCATTGTGCTTGTGATATGGGGCATGTGCGCTGAGATATGGAACCGTCATGAACGACCAGTACTAGTGTTCAAGCTGCCTCTGCCCCGAATCAACTGTTGTTATTTTGATATGGACCCTGCTCAGGCTTGTTCATACTATAGAACTATTGTTAGTCAGATGGTGTTACCGCAATGGCATGGGCTTACCTCTTGTCCGAGTTTCACCGTTGGAAAGTACTATGTAGTTCCTTTGATACCACCTTGCTGACTCTGATCATATACCGCCACCATAGAGGATGCAACTGTGAAACCATACTGTGACATGAAACCAATTGACTCGCTGTCCACAAGACTACTAAAAATATGTTAGCGGCAACTGGCTACCACTTGAGAAAACTGGAGACTCGGTATATTCCTGGTGGTTGTGTTAACCGGAGGAGGGGTATATGAATCTTGTACGAAACAGTATCTGCATACCATTGAAAAGCAGCGTTTCACGAATAGAACGCTGTGAAAATCGTGATTTTGGCGAGCTATTTGCAACGTTGTTCTTCGCCGTCAGAAAGGTCACCGTCAGTGATGTGACTGGACTTCCGAATTCAGCTGACGTGATAAAGTCGTTCGTCAGTATCTCGACATGATTGCAGAACGGAATAGCTACTATAGCCTACCGCCGTATCGTGGCTTGCGAAATTTAAACCCCTCCAAATCATATAAACTAAGAGATCGCACCATTAATCCATAGCTAGTACAATAAGTAAGCTTTAATAAGTGACTGCGAGAGCAAGTAACAACGACCAACTATACCTTGATCAAAGAGATCGACTCGGAGTCCTGAATTCAAGTCACGGTGGCATCGTGGCATATTGCAAGACAAAATGCACAAACCTCCAAGAGGTGACACCGCGTTACTAGCGCTCTCGATCGGTCACTCAACTGTCTCAGAATGGGAGATGATTGAGAATTTTGACTCACTGTAGCAAACTCAATTTCTTGATTGTCCCATCCCATGACAAGTTCGTTACAGAAGGAGAAGGCACGAACGCGGTACAGTTGATGATCATGTTGACATCGCGCCACGACGGCTGCGCCAGAAACCCGGCATCCCCGACCACGCCTTCGGCTCTCAAAGTTGGTTTGTGCTGGGAAGTTCCATTTGTCGAGATCATCGGGGCTTCCTGCGCAGCAACGCAATTCGTTTAAGTCTTGTAAGCCAATTTTAGGTTCGAAAAATGGAATGTTGGTCAAATTGATCAACTTCGCAACGTTCAACCCACGCCACAATGCACCGAGTAGTAGTTATTATTAGTCAGGCTGGTATGTAATCATGAACAGTTTGGACCATCGAGGTAGGTCAACGTGTAGAGTGAATCAACGATAGCTACATCTCCCGTGCTCTAACACAATTCCCGCGTTTGCTTTCCCTCCCTGTTGTTGAAAGTGATTCCGTTCGGGCCGCTTGTCTTCAGGAAACGGGGGCGAGACTCAGATAGATCCTCCAGTACGATTGGGGTACTTTCAGCACCTATAAAAGTCGTAGCGAGAGGATCACGAACACGCTTCCTAGGCTGTGATCCAAAAGTTACGATGGGTATCGGAGTGGATGGTGAATCTTCTTCTGCCTTTAAATGGAAGATGAACGCGACGACGACACTCAAGTTCGCGACGATTAGAGACATAGAAGCCTAAAGCGCGATCAGCAGTGGTCGAAATCTAAACACTACACGCACCTCAACTATAGCAGCCATAATCACCTTTAGCCCTCCATCAGAGAAGATGTAATATGCATGGGTGAGACTAACAACTGTGGTGATCGCTGATGCAGCAAAGACAGATAATACCCTGACTTTTTGTGCCCTTGACAATCTGACTTTGTAAACGAGGCAAAAAGGAGCAAAGATAAGAACAAAGTCCCCTAGAACGTCGGCTGAAATTCGTCAGAAGACCAATGTATTTTATGAACGATGAGATCTCACTAATTATCTGCGTTATGGCAACAGCCTTGCCGAGATTGCACTGCGGACGTGGTTGTGTTTTCCAGGCGGGGAACTTTTCACAAATCCACCACAGTTGTGAAAAAAGTAGAGCCCATACAACGCCGAAGGTAAGGGCAGTGTACATGAGAACCCTCCTAACAAAGCTTCCCGGAACTGTGAGTCGTACAACGGTAAACAGTATGGATAACCTCGATGACCTATATGCGCATGTCAGTACTGTCGCTTTGCCATGGCCCTACAACCTCAGCGCCTTACCATATAACTACGTAAAAGCATTGGGCAGATCTGAGGTGATGTTTGTGATGTCTTCATAAGAAGTAATAAGACAAGGGAACACACATGTAGTATAATGCTACCCTCGTATCTTGAGGAAATTTTTCTGCGTTCTTCAGTAAGATTCATGCAACACACAGGAAACGCTCACCATAGTCTTGCAGATACAAACAAAGGGCGACTAACAGGATGAAGTCGAATGTCATACCGAGGGTCGCCCATGCATCATCAATCCACAGACGTCCTTGCTGCACACGAACATACAAGCGGAAGGATGTGATAGTGATTGCCATGATTGTGACGACAATGTCTACGACTGAAAAGAACGTTAACTACAGCGACACAGGAAGTCAAGTAATCAGACCTGCCTTCGGTCTGAGCAAGGGTGGGGCCTGAAGATGACATTTTCTGAGAAAGTAAGTCGGGCAAACAGCATATATAACCCAAAATAAAGGAAGATGCCACATTGGAAAGCTGTTGGCGTGCAGACCACTGGTGAGCTTGGTTGCATGCATCACATCATTTCGACCATGGGACATTGCTGTGTTTCCGGATCATTTCACTACCTGAAAGTGGTAGGTCAGCCAAAGTCTTGCCAGTTCAGCATCCCGCCTGGTAAAAGGCCGATCTGATCATCGGTCCAGCAGCAGTGCGTACAGCTACTTACCTTAATTAGTATTAGGCGTTCCAGAAAACGACATCGAACAGCACCGAACGAGACTGGAGTAATTCGAAGGCAGTCTAGCTCCGGGTAGGCGCGTAGGTGACCAGTCCCAATAATGCCATCCCTTACGCCTTTGTTTCAACTTTCCCTACCTATTGCCGGACAGTTTACGGAGCATAAATAGAGTTGGCATTCATTGATGTCACCAACACTTCCACAGGCCCCGAAATTTCAAATATTACTGGGCGGTTGGCTGTTCGGAAACCAGGTCTATGTGCATGCTGTTCTTGACGTCAGCAAACTGCGTGATATGCAAGCAAGAGTTTATATCGATCAGGGAGAGCTGTAAAATATTCCGAGACCTCAAGATCAGTACAACCAAGGTCCTCAAGTGTGAAGGGCACTACGCCACCCATAGCGAGCAATGCTCACAAACTGTCATGGCAGACTTGCGAGTGATCGCAAGAACCGCAGGGAACTGTGGACTGCATATGGCGCTGGAGCAGGGCCAGCGGCCTAAGCCCAGAGCAAGCCAGACAAGCTGAGATGATGATTGATGCTAGCTACGAACATGGCGAAACCTAGTCTACGTGCTGACTAAGCTGTGGAAAGGGCCGATAGGACCCTTGGTGCGCAGCTCCTACCCTTGGGACCCCTACTCCAGCGCCATCGCATATACCGCAATAAGTTAGTCAGGCCTGAGGTTAATCTGATCGTTTTTGCACTCAATTATGTGTCTCATACCGTTTTGTCAATAAAGGTAGAGTACTGAGAGCGGGGATATGCCCTGTCGACCTGGAGCAGAAACAAAGAACATTCAGTCGACCGGGAGTCGCCGAGCGGATAGCCTCCGAGATGAGTCAGGTTCATTTTCAACCTAGGGCGGTACTTAAGTATTTTGATGCATCGGCGCCGGGCGGAAAGCAGTCTACAAATGATATATGATGAACAACATCATTCTGCAGCTCGGCTGTAGCCTGTGTGGGTGCGATCAGCGTCCTTCTAGTCACTGCTACTTCTGAATCCGACTTGCGTCCTCTATGAGGAGTTTCTACTTTTCTCCCTTTTGATTACAATCATGCCATGATGCCTCGCACAAGTCTCGTCACAGTGCGCCGTCATACTTGCTCCCCTTCCACGCCTGCCACTACCTTGCATGTAAGTCTCTTTCTTATTCCTCTCTCTTCTTATTTTACTGATACAATGATATTTATTTTCAGTAGCATTACTACAGCATCCTCTCACACCTTTCCGCCCTTTCGCACCCTCCCGCACCTTCCCCGCCTTGTCTTGCACCTGTTCACACCATCTAGCGCCCTCTAGCGTTGCCATTGTCTTGTGCCTTCACATACCGTTTGGCGCCGTCCCACGATGTTGTTGCACGCCGTCTCGTAGCTTCGCTGGATTCTCTCTCATAAGGTGAGAGAGAATATCTATATTTATATACTGCGACAATTTAAAACAACGGAATCTGTTAAGACGCGGTGAGCTGTCCTCTTAGGGGGAATATTGTATTGTACGAGATATGGGGGAATAGATATAATACGAATAGCCGAGAGAGTTTGGTTCTTGATGTGGTGTTATCTTGCTTGCGCTTGCGTCTGGATGGTCATACTGATTTGATATGAGACAACCCCTCCAAATTCCCCCCTGTTATTGTATCTTGAAGGATGTGTGGGCATGCGAGACACCGACTGAACCCATCGCATGCTCAACTTCGTCCTTCCGGCGCTTTACTTCCATTGCAGATGGTTCCCATTTGACTATGTGTACATAAAATTGAATCAAGTCGTTCGCTGATGTAGTTGTTTTATTTACGCGACAACTCTGGACCGTTGAACTTGATTAGTACTGTGCTAATCTCAGCATGAATATCTTAGTAACCAGTATGATGTTAACCTAGGTATGAGGACCAATGCCATTTAATGCTATCAAGCCAATATTCATGAGCGGAGGTTTGCGGAGGTGAACACATAGTAGGCTCCTCTGGGACTCATCAATTCTATGACCATTACATTTACTTGGCAATGCAGTAGCTATCGACCCCCATGTTCTGCGGCAGCTAGTCATCAGATTTCGATCACTCATGTCCACGAGATAAAAATAATATTGCTGGCAACGGCTAAAGTTGAAATTGTCCTCAGTTCAAACTACATCACCTGTGGGATAAACTATCGTGCTCGGCGGCGGCGTACTTCATATCCAATTATACGAAAGTTAGCAGATCCCTGTTGCACTTAATCACATCTAGTATCATCCTAATTACAGATTTCTGGGCTGACCGCTGGTATACCTAACTGTCGGTACTCTGGCTGTATAGCCCAAGTGACTGATAGAAATTTCAAAGCGATACCTGACAACCGTATGCGCCTCGAACGCCCTAGAGATAGATCCCTCTTGAGATAAAGTTGCAATGGATCCGCCAATCACCGGTATGAGACATGTGCGTGCAGGAAAATTGCGCATATGGACAAGCGATGGAGCATACACGATGTGAACGTTGAAAAGCTGGTCTGACCATCGACGTAGGTCAACGTGGAGAGCGAATAAATGATAGACGACATCTGCTGTGCTCTAACACAACTCAGTCGATCGTCTGCTTTCCCTCCCTGTTATTAAAAGAAATTTCGTCGTAGTCCTTTGTCTTCAAAGAACGGGGACGAGACTCAGACAAATCCTCCAGTACGATCGGGGTACTTTCAACACCTATAAAAGTCGTAGCAAGAGAGTCGCGAACACGCTTCCTGGGCTGTGATCCAAAAGTTACGATGGGTGTCGGAGTGGATGGTGAATCTTCTTCTGCCTTTAAATGGAAGATGAACGCGACGACGACACTCAAGTTCGCGACGATTAGAGACATAGAAGCCTAAAGCGTGATCAGCAGCGCTCGAGGTCTAAACACTACACGCACCTCAACTATGGCAGCCATAATCACCTTTAGCCCTCCATCAGAGAAGATGTAATAGGCATGGGTGAGACTAACAATTGTGGTGATCGCTGATGTGGAGAAGACAGACAGTATCCGGACTTTTTGCGCCCTTGACAATCTGACTTTGTAAAGGAAGAAGAAGGGAGCAAGGATGAGAAAAAAGTCCGCTAGAACGTCGGCTGAAATTCGTCAGAATACCAATGTATTTTATGAACAAAGAATCCTCACTGATCATCTGCGTTATTGCAACACTCCTGCCGAGATCGCATTGCGGACGTGGTTGTAATTTCCAGCCAGCCTCAGTTTCACAAATCCACCACAATTGTGAAAAAAGTAGAGCCCATACAGTGCCGAAGATAATGGCAGCGGACATGAGAACCCTCCTAAAGATGGTTTTCGGGATCGTGAGTCGTATAATAGTAAACAATATGGATATTCTCGATGACCTATGTGTGTGCATGTCAGTTCCGTCACTTTGCCATGTCATTGCTAGAGCGTCACTATCTTACCATACAACTGCGTAAAAGAATTGGGCAACCCTGATGTGGTATTTGTAATGTTTCTCAAAGTATAAGAAAAGAGAACACACATATAGTATAATGCTACCCTTGCGCCTTGAGGGTATCTTTCTGCGTTTCTTCAGTAAGACGTATGTGACGTACACACTGTGGAGACGCTCACCGTAGTCTTGCAGATACAAGCAATCGACGATTACTAGTATGAAGTTGAATATCATGCCGAGGGCCACCCACGCATCGTCGATCCACAGACGTTTCTGCCGCGCGCGAACACACAAGCGGAAGGATGTGACAATGACAGCCACGATGGTGAGGACGATGTCTACGACTGAAAGGAGTATTAACTCCAGCGACACAGCAAGCCAAGCAGCCAGATCTACTCGCCTTCAATCTGAGTCAGAGTGGGACCTGATGACGACATGATACGTTTTCTGATGAAGTAAGATGGACAAACAGCATATATAACCCAAAAGATAAAGGAAGATGCCGCATTGGCAAGCTGTTGATGTGTAGACCGCCGGTATGCATGCACCCCATCATTTTGACCGCAAGACATATGTTTCAGGAATCTGAAAGTAGTAGGTCTTTATCTAAAGGCCGATCAACTGATGGAAGTTTCCTGGTGGAGCACTTTGCATCAGTTGAAATTGACTCCGATCTTGTAGGAGTTGGCATTTTCAGATAGACCGCCCTTCAAGTTGATCTGATCATCTGTCCAGCAGCAATGTATACAGCTACTTACCTTGATTAGTGTTAGTTGTCCTGGAAAACAACATCGAACTGGAACAGGGTCGAAGGAGACTGGAGTAATCCGAAGGCGGCAGTTCAGCTCCAAGTAAGCACGTGGGTGACCGGTCTCAATAACGAAAATATGGTCATGGCAAGGGGACGAGGTTTGGGCGTTGCAAAACCATACCAGGGGTAGCCTCTTGCGTTACCAGAATCCCTAGCTTCTCATTGGCTGGACTACCGGTCCGTATCACTCCAAACTCGTTTCCGAATCGCGAGGTGAACGAGGTGCAAATCGTTTCAACTCGTTAGTCCGATCTGTGTCGATTTACCAAAATTTTCCACCTCGATTCGATTCGATTCGCCTCGGCGGGAACACTAGTTAGGGTGAGACGGTACGTTCGAATTTTTACAAATACATACAAATCAGTTGTGCTCAAATCAAGGAGTGAACTTTTTAATGCAAAGCACTGTAATCATGAACAGTTTGGTCCGACCATCGATGTAGGTTAACGTGTAGAGCGAATCAACGATAGACGATCTTGAGAATCGGAGAGGCTCGGACTAGGAACGACGAACGAGAGCGGGGGCTTGAGATTCAGTGAAACGACTAGAGAACGATATTCGACGGGGAGAGGTATTAATACTATGATTGAGACGGATAATCAAAGGGGAACGTGTATCAGGCGTGTATTGAAGAGTGATTGCGTATGTAAAAGGAAAGAAAGAGTACGTACGAGAGTGACGTCGATAGTTGTATCTTGACAGACGACATCTCCTGTGTGTAAGAATCTGCCGGGCTCTTGCTGCGAGTTTGAAGGGGCGTGGTGACCGCTAGCACGAGGTAGAGGCACTGTATAGTTCGACTAGCATTCAAAGCAAGTTATGCGATAAGGATCGAAGCGAGTCTGAGATGAATAAACGATAGATATAGCGATGCGGTTTAGATGACGAGTGCGAGAATGAGACTGGGAGACTGGTTATGATTGCCTGTAGTAAGGAGTGTACATGGGACTTTTATACTGCGAAATGTTTAAGGGTCAGATATAGCTATGCCGTATCGATTATGTGATGACGGACGCTGAAGGGAGTGGCATCGTACCTGATAGGGTAGAGTAGACTGAAAGGGAAGAGGGTACGAAACGATTGAGTGGATGACGATATAAAAGGGTATGGTATTGACAGAGTGACGAGGATTGCATAGTGGTTTGACAGAATCGGACACGGCGAACTGAGAATGGGGTGATGGTGACGAATAATGTGAGCTGAGGTTCAACGATAAGTGCTGAAAGGAAATCGAGGTCCGTGCTGACCGAGGTTGGCGGTGCGCTGATGGTGGTCAAGGTAAGTGTTGAAACGGCAGTTTCCGGCATCAGACGATTGGTAATCCTTACATGTGCTCTAACACAACTCATTCGATCGTCTGCTTTCCCTCCATGTTGTTAAAAGAAATTTCGTCGTCGTCGCCTGTCTTCAGAGAACGCGGACCAGACCCAGATAGATCCTCCAGTACGATCGGAGTACTTTCAACACCTATAAAAGTCGTAGCAAGAGGGTCGCGAACGCGCTTCCTGGGCTGTGATCCAAAAGTTACGATGGGCGTCGGAAGGGATGGCGATTCTTCTTCTGCCTTTAAATTGAAGATGAACGCCACGACGACGCTCAAGTTTGCGACGATTAGAGACATAGAAGCCTAAAGTGCGATCAGCAGCGCTCGAGGTCTAAACACTGACACCGCACCTCAATCATAGCAGCCATAACCTCCTTTGTCCCTCCACCAGAGAAGATGAAATAGGCATGGGTGAGACTAACAATTGTGGTGATCGCTGATGTGGAGAAGACAGACAGTATCCGGACTTTTTGCGCCCTTGACAATCTGACTTTGTAAAGGAAGAAGAAGGGAGCAAGGATGAGAAAAAAGTCCGCTAGAACGTCGGCTGAAATTCATCAGAATACCAATGTATTTTATGAACAATGAATCCTCACTGATCATCTGCGTTATTGCAACAGTCCTGCCGAGATCGCATTGGGGATGTGGTTGTAATTTCCAGCCAGCCTCAGTTTCACAAATCCACCACAATTGTGAAAAAAGTAGAGCCCATATAGTGCCGAAGACAATGGCAGCGAACATGAGAACCCTCCTAAAAACGGTTTTTGGGATTGTGAGTCGCACAATGGTAAACAATATGGATATTCTCGATGACCTATGTGTGTGCACGTCAGTTCCGTCACTTTGCCATGTCACTGCTAGAGCGTCACTATCTTACCATACAACTGCGTAAAAGAATTGGGCAACCCTGATGTGGTATTTGTAACGTTTTTCAAGTATAAGAGAAAAGAGAACACACATGTAGTATAATGCTACCCTTGCACCTTGAGGGTATCTTTCTGCGTTCCTTCAGTAAGACGTATGCGAGGTACACACTGCGGAGACGCTCACCGTAGTCTTGCAGATACAAGCAATCGACAATTACTAGTATGAAATTGAATATCATGCCGAGGGCCGCCCACGCATCATCGATCCACAGACGTTTCTGCCGCGCACGAACAGACAAGCGGAAGGATGTGGTAATGACAGCCACGATGGTGAGGACAATGCCTGCGACTAAAAAGTGTGTTAACTCCAGCAACGCAGCAAGTCAAGCAGCTAGACTCGCTTTCAATCTGAACAAGAGTAGGGCCAGAGGACGACATGATACGTTTTCTGAGGAAGTAAGATAGGCGAAAAGCATATATAACCAAGGAAGATGCCGTACTTACTAGCATCACAGCTGTTGACGTATAGACACCGGTGAGCTTCTTTGCATGCATTACATCATTTTGACCACAAGGCATTGCTGTGTTTCGGAATCATCCACCACCTGAAAGTAGTAGGTCTTAACCCATAATCTCATCTAATGAAAAAACCCGATCAACTGATGGAAGCTTCCTGGTGGAGCACTTTAGCATCAGTTGAAATCGACTTCGATTTTGCAGAGGTATTTTCGGACAGACCGCCCTTCAAGTTAATCTGATCATTTGTCCAACGGCAATGTATACAGCTACTTACCTTAGTCAGTGTTAGCCATTCTGGAAAACAACATCAGGTCGAACTGGAACAGGGTCGAAGGAGACTGGAGTATTCGAAGCCAGTTCAGCTCTAGGTAGGCACGTGGGTGACCGGTCTCAATAATGCTGTCCCTTGTTCTCACCTTCCCTTACCGATTGTCGGACAGTTTACGAAGCGTAAGCAGATGGCCGAATGAATTTGGCTGATGGGCTCACCAGCACTGCTGCATGCCCTGAAATTTCAAAGATTAATGAATGGTTGTTCGGAATCCGGGTCCGTGCGCATCGCTGTTCTTGATGTCAGCAAACTGCGTGATATCACGATGCAAACAATGATTGACATCGATTAGGGAAAGCTGGGAAATATTTCGAGACCTCAAGATCAGTACAACCGAAGTCCTCAAGTGTGAAGTGCACTACGCTACCCACAGTGAGCAATGCTCACAAACGGTCGTGGCAGACTTGCGAGTGATCGCAAGAACCGCGGGGAACCGTAGACTGTGTACGACGCCATCGTCATGATGTAGCTTGAGTGACATGGAAATTTCAAAGCGATACCTGACAATTGTTTGTGCCTCGAACACCCTAGAGATAGATCCGTCTTGAGATAACGTTGCGACGGATCCAATAGTCGCCGGTATGAGACACGCGTGTGGAAAATTGAGCACAGGAGAAGCGATGGCCCGGGGGCATACATGATGTAAACGTTGAAAGCATGATTGTCTGTTATACTATTCCCACCTCGCAACTTTCTTGTTGATGCGTTAATAGAATGCGAACTGACCACGATAAGAGTGAGACCAATGGGCGAAAGTAGTACAACAATCTAAATCGCCCGCATCGTTACAGCTTAAGACCCCAAGTAATAGAAATATCAACAAAAAACGTACCTTCGTAGTGACTGTGGAGGTAGCACCAACAAACGCGAGAGAGTTACTATATCGTCAACATGCTTCATGCCAGCCACTAGCACCTTGCAAAATAATGTATACTCAAGTCCGGCAGGCAGCTTCACAATGACTGGTGTTAGGTCATTAGAGACTGTCAGGTGAGAATTATTGAAACGGCAGGGTTTCCGAAGCTGAAAAGCCGAAATTGCGGCTTGCCATCTGCATCTACTAACATTGGAAATCAGTCTTCTCGGTTTCTCTCTGTAATTGGTTTCCTGACTTACGAAACTGTTTGCCGTAGTGGATCCAGAACTCCTAGTCATAGCCTATCTGTTGCCAACCTCATTTCTTTGCCGGGTGCCGGCATGACTCTCGCTGTCCACCCTGAAGCCAGACGACAGTTCACAGCCAACTCTCCACACTCGTCAAATGCGAGACATGCATAGGGCGGGAGTCAATAGTAGAGGAGCTCGAACTAGGGTGGGAGGGCAAGTGTGACGCGTCCGTGACAGACAGTCACTATGTTCGCTCAATGGCCGGCCCGAGTCTGGGAGGGATCGCGAGCGAATTAAGCCGAGCACTGGCAGTGAGGATAGAACCAGGGTCAGACCTGGTTGGGAGAGACGCGTCGAGCAGAAGCTTCTCGAGTCGATACGCATGCTTCACGGTTAGGCGGGAGGAAGATCGGATCATCCAAACTCCACGAATGATGATTCCAGACAGGGCTGTCAGAGTCAGACTAGTACAAGAAAGAGATCTAGAAAAGAAAAGAAAAGAAAAAACCAACGGTATATATTAATGATCATGGAACATGAGTACTGAGTTCTTACTATTACTTTGGGAATTCTATATAACCCCATAGTACGATTAACTCCGGCGGCTGCTTGGTAATGCACGTAAATAGCTGTCACAGTAAGACATCAACTAGCACATTCCGATCCCCGGACGAGGGTGAACGCACCGGTACCCGTTTCCTTGAATGAAGAGTCTCGGTGGACTCACCACATGCAATTTTTAAAGTAATTTTCATTGAATCGTTTAATTGACAGGCACTTATATGTATAGATAAAACAGATCGGCGCAAATACCAATGCAGCCGTGTTAAAATTTTCGTCCTCAGTCAGGGGACAAGCCCCAAGTGTGTTTGCACACAAATGGCAAAAACGATCGTGGTCGATCCATAAAACGCAACTTGCCGGGCAAGTTGCACAGAAATGTAAAGGAAATTAGACTCGTTAGAGCTAGAGGCATAAATTTATCGACCTAAGTAGTAATTAAACGGATCAGACTCTCCTCCACTAACGTGGGACTCGGGGACGAATCAACATCGCCGTGTGCTAACACCATTCATTCGGCTGCTTTCCCTCCCTGTTGTTGAAAGAAATTTCGTCGTCGTCGCCTGTCTTCAGAGAACCGGAACCAGACTTAGAGAGATCCTCCAGTACGATCTGGGTACTTTCAGCACCGGTAAAAGTCGTAGCAAGAGGGTCGCGAACGCGCTTCCTACTAGGCAGTGATCCAAAAGTTATGATGGGCGTCGGAGTGGATGGTGAATCTTCTTCCGCCTTCAAATGGAAGATGAACGCGACGACGACGCTCAAGTTCGCGACGATTAGAGACATAGAAGCCTAAAGCACGATCAGCAGCGCTCGAGGTCTAAACAAATAACAGCGCACCTCAACTATAGCAGCCATAACCTCCTTTGTCCCTCCACCAGAGAAGATATAATAGGCATGGGTGAGACTAACGATTGTGGTGATCGCTGATGCAGAGAAGACAGCCAGTACCCGGACTTTTTGCCCCGTTGACAATCTGACTTTGTAAAGGAGGGAAAAAGGAGCTAGGATAAGGACAAAGTCCCCTAGAACGTCGGCTGAAATACATCAGAAAACCGATGTATTTGATGAACAATGAATACTCACTGATTACCTGCGCTATCGCAACACCTCTGCCGAGATCACATTGCGGATGTGGTTGTGTTTTCCAGCTGGGCTCAGATTCACAAACCCACCACACTTGTGAAAAAAGTATAGCCCATACAATGCCGAAGGTAATGGCAGTGGATATGAGAACCCTCCTAAAAGTGGTTCCCGGGACTGTGAGGCGTACAATGGTAAACAGTATGGATAGCCTCGATGACCTATGTGTGTGTGCACGTCAGTTCCGTCACTTTGCCATGTCACCGTTAGAGCGTCAGCATCTTACCATACAACTGCGTAAAAAAATTGGGCAATCCTGATGTGGTATTTGTAACGCTCAAGAATAAGAAGGAATGAGAACACACATATAGTATAATGCTACCCTTGTGCCTTGAGGGTATCTTTCTGCGTTTCTTCAGTAAGACATATGCGACATATACATAGCGGAGACGCTTACGGTAGTCTTGCAGATACAAGCAATCGGCGACTAATAGCATGAAATTGAATATCATACCGATGGCCGCCCACGCATCATCGATCCACAGACGTTTATGCCGCGCACGAATACACAAGCGAAAGGATGTGACAATGACAGCCACGCTGGTGAGGGCAATGCCTACGACTAAAAAGAGCATTAACTCCAGCGACGCAGCAAGTCAAGTAGCCAGACTCGCCTTCAATCTGAAAAAGAGTGGGACCAGGGGACGACATAATACGTCTGAGGGAGTGAGATGGGCGAACAGCATAACTTATATGGTGCTACTCGTTGGCTACTCGATTCGAATTTTCAAACTTTCTAAAAAGTTGTGATCAGAGTCGATCACGCTAAGCTGGTACCGATCATCCTTCACGTAAATTAAATACCTACGCGGACCCTAAACATTTCCTAATTTGTCCACCCCCGCGGCTAAACCTTTGCATGGGAGGAGCAAGTGCGACGTCTCGCATTTCCACATAATATCGTACACCAACAATCAAAGTCTTTTGAATATTTCAAACATGTCTCATTATCACTGCATGAAAATACTTCAATGACTTGAATCCAAGTTGCCCGAGAAACACAGCCTGAGACAGACTACATGTCCATGTATGTATTAATTTATTAGAGGATGACTTTAAGCTGTCAAGTCGATCGACTTCTAACACTTTAAATTTTTTAGAGTTGAGCAGGGCTGCTAGCACTAAACCGCCGTTACAATCACCTGTACCGCCGTCCGATCAAGGCAACTAGTGCTGCCGCCTGCGCCAATCTGTAACCCGCCGATGGTGTGCTTGCATGCGTTGCATCATGTCGCCACCCATAATGTATGCTTGTGCTCCAGTTCAACTACGTGGCGTTTGGAGGTCAGCGCTAGCCAGAGTGACCAGTCCCCTATTACTCGTCTCGGTTCCCAGAAGTTGCGTCACTTCAAGGTACGCGCGAGGATTGACATTGCTCCTTCAAGCCTATGCAAGACCCCGAGGAGCTCACCCTTCACGGCGTCTGTCAATGTCTTGCCTCGTGTAGTTAGTATCCACCATAGGGCTAGGCCCCAACGGACAATAAACGAGGAAAAAAAAAGTCTTGCCCCCCAACACTGCGCCTGCCGCTCACTCCCCTAAATATTCATGTACGTTCTGATCAAGTTCAATGCCCTGGCTTGATTTTCGATAACTCTGTGGTTTGGTCGGTACGTAGTACCATGACCCCAGCAAACCCGCGACTATTTATTTGACTTCTTTTTTTTTATTTAAAGAAAATCCATTTATTGTCCGTTTGGATTTATTCGACTTATCGTCGCACTTGTACAAACACAATTTGGCACACAACTAATTAATACAAAGTATCTGTTCAAGGTACCACTAACCTGGGACTGGGATGAGCTTTTCGAAATATGTGACCAATGTGGAAGGTATTCTGTGGCGATGGTGCTTCAATTGCATATCCCACACTGAGGAACTTGGGATGAGGACAGGGAAAAAGAAACATGGGTGGAGGTGCGACAACGCTCGAGTGAGAGTCATTCACTCAGGATCCCCGGAGCCGGAGCCGGAGGGGTGGGATACCTTGTTTCACAGAGCAGTAATTCCATGTTCCTCTTCGGTATCGCGGGAACGTGTCCGTCCACTTGGGTCGCGCGACGCGGAGCAGGAGCGTATGTTGCCAACTCCGCCGCGCTCAAAGGGCCCAAGATCACCGTGAGGACGGAATCGTTCAATATCAGGCGAGTGCACATTGGTAAGGTTTGCAGCTCCGCCTCTGCCAATTGAGTGTCTGATAAGGGGATCATAAGCTTGTAAATTCAAGACCGCAAGCGAATGTAGCACGCATACATCGCTTGAGCATGAGCATGCTTCCCTCTTTCCTCTTCGTCCATATTGTCAATGCTGGTGGCAGCTCCATATTGAATGTTTGCTGCTCCGCCTCGTCCAAAGGAATGAAGCATTAGACCACGAATACGAGAACGGGAGCGGGAGCCTGATATGTTGCCAAGACCGCCACTTCCAGAAGAATGCTAAGATGTATTGGGCTTGCATCGATGTTGCGGGACAAAACATCAGAAAGACATACAATCGGGTTGGATTCAGCGTGATGCTTCTTGACCCGCTGTTCCCGAACCACAGCATGCTCGTTAAGGGTAGTTACAGTCTGGGGGCGGTCTCTTACCAATTCTTGAGAAGGGGAGCGCATATTACCCGCTCCACCCCTACCCACCAAGTATATCTGCATCCACCAAGAGCCACGTGAGTAAGCATCGTAGAGCAAAAGATGTGTAACATACCCTGTCGGGGTGCGCAAGTGGCTCCCGCCCACGAGTCAAATCAAAATCATCCGGACCATCGAAGGGACGAGAATCACTTGAGAGGGAAGAGCGTCGAATGTTGCCTATACCACCTCTACCCGAAGACTGCTAACGCACGAAAGGATTATGAGGTGAATTTGGCAAATATGACTGGACTTACAAATGCATCGCGTCCACGAGATACAGACCTCTCGTCGCTACTGCAATCTGCCATGAGCACAAATTAGCTTCTGCAGCGAGAAATGATGGTGATGGAAAGATGAAAGGGAATGGAGTAAAGCTAGGCAGGAAGATGGCTATAAAAGGGACGGGCGATATGCAGCTACAGCTATGCACGAGGTCGGATCCTGCACGAACTTTACCTACTATGACGCTCAAACAGGAAGACAACGTTCCATGGGAGATAAGAAGAAACCGAAAGAGGCCGCCAAGGCCAGAGAAATGAAGAGTCAATGCGCATGGCGCGGTCGTGTAATAGCCCTTATCAGAGTTATCGTCTAAGTTATCCCCAAAAGTACTGGCACTCATCTTTCTTCCGGACACAACACACATATAAAACAGAAAACTCACTTGTTTCGTTCACCAACGTCGTCCCATCATCGCTGTCAGCGTAGGCACCTGACTCAGCCGCTGCTGTGGAAATGGCTTTGAATGTGGAGATTCTCTACGAGTCTCCAGGCATGCTATTTAGCCGCTTATCGAATCCGCTAACAATCAAAGGTTTATAGACCAATCATATATATCACTATTACGGGAGTTGTGTCGAATTGTGTCGATATCGAGGGAGGATGTATACATGTAAACCACCAATGGTTTGTTTGCATATGTCGATCATGGGACACCGTATACTTGCGCTCCAGTTCAACCACGTAGCGCTTGGAGGTCAGCCAGACTGACCAGTCCCCTACTTATCACTCGTCCGAAAATTCTCGGTTCCCAGAAGTTGCGTCACTGCAAGGTACGAGCATTGATATTGCTCCTTCAGGCCTCATAATGCAAGACCCCGATCCAGTTTCGTCTATCGCACAATTGATGAGGTCAGACAAACTGTGGTTGGGCTGGGCCGAGCGTTAGCTCGATCGGACGCTACTGCTCAGGTGGGCGGGAGAACTCGACATGCGGGCTGATTGAATGACCATTGTGAGTGTAGATATACGAATCTATCAATTACGGACCAGATCTAGAGAAATTGAGCACGGGTATTTAAAATATCAAAGAACGAGGTGATACGATGGAAATTATACTGGGGACAATAATATGAGAGCGAGTGGATCGTCTGGTGCAGCCATGAAGGGAAGCGGGAACAAGAAGGAGAAAGGCTTGGTCGCTTGCCGCTCAGCTGGGCCGGTTCCTTCCAAGGAACCGGCACCTTCCCTATTTTTGTTGGTTCCAACGCTGAGAGCAAGTAGTCAGTGGCTAGCCACTGACACTAGAAACACTGCTCCCAACACTAGGCGTCCGCTGCTCACTCCCCTGAATATGCATGTACGTTCTGATTCAGCTCAACACCCTCGTTCAACAAAAACGCATCTCCCTTCAATCGTGTAGTCCTAATTCTAACTTATCCAAACGCCTACTGTAACTGTTCACACCGCTTGAATCACAAACATGCCAGGTTCACCATCCGATCACGCTCTGGCCTCCACTTCTATTTCACGACAGCAGATCCGAGCCAAGACTGATGGACATCTATTACACTTCATTTTTTACTTTTGCCTACGAGGATTTTTTCTCTCACCTAAATGCATCTTCCTCTCAAGTTGCCAACCCGCATGATATTGCACCCTACTTCAACTGGATCCCACGTCTTGCTCTGGCCTTATTTTTGACAACTTCGTGGGTTCGATACGTAGTACCGTGACCTCAGCACACCCGCGACCATTTATTCGACTTGCATCGCACTTGTGAGCTGGAGCTCAGTACAGACATAAATTGACACACAACTAATTAATACAAAGTCTCTGTTAAAGGTACCAACTGGGACGAACTGTTCGAAATATATGACCAATGTAGAAGGTATTCTGTGACGAGGGTGCTTTGATTGCATATCCCACGCTAAGGAACTTGGGATGAGGACGGGGAAGAGGGAACATGGGTAGAGGTGCGGCGATGCTCGAGTGCAGGTCATTCTTCCCGGGACTCAGGATCCCTGGAGCCATGACTGGAGGGGTGGGATACCTTGTTCCACAGAGCAGTAATACCATGCTTCTCTTTGGCATCGCGGGAAGGTGTCCGTCCACTTGGGTCGCGCGACGCGGAGCGGGAGCGTATGTTGCCAGCCCCGCCGCGCCCAGTGGACTCGAATTCACCGTGGTGATGGACTACACGTTCAATATCAGGCGAGTGCACATTAGTGAGGTTTGCAGCTCCGCCTCTGCCAGTTGAATGTCTGATAAGGGGATCATAAGTTTGTAAGTTCAAGACCGCAAGCGAATGCAGCACACGTACATCGCTTGAGCATGAGCAAGAGCATGCTTCTTTCTTTCCTCTTCGTCCATAGTGTCGATGCTGGGAACAGCTCCATGTTGAATGTTCCCTACTCCGCCTCGTCCCGTGGAATGCACTAATGGACCACGAGAACGAGAACGGGAGCTTGATATGTTACCAAGACCGCCTCTTCCAGCAGAAAGCTAAGATGTATTGGGCTTGCATCAATGTTGCGGGACATGACATCAAACGGACATACCATGGGATTGGATTCAGCGTGGTGCTTCTTAACCTGCTGTTCATATTCTGCCTGAACCGCAGCATTGTCGTTAAGGATAGTTACGGTTTGGGGGTGATCTCTTACCAAGTCCTGAGAAGGGGAGCGCATATTACCCGCTCCACCCCTACCCACTGAGAACATATGCATCTACCAAGAACCATGTGAATAAGCATCTTAGAGCGAAAGATGTACAACATACCCTATCAGGGTGCACAGCTTGCTCCCGCCCACGAGTCGAATCAGGACCATCGACGGGACGAGGATCACTTGAGATTGAAGAGGATCGAATGTTACCTATGCCGTCGAGTCCACCCGAAGATTGCTAACGCGCAGAAGCATTATGAGATGTATTTGGCAAATACGACTGCACTTACAAGTGATTCACGTCCCCGAGATACAGACCTGCTTTCGATGTTAATTGAATCTGCCATGAGCACAAATTAGCTTCCGCAGCGAGAAACGATGGTGATGGAAATATGAAAGAGAGTAGAGAGAGTCAAGCTACACAGGAAGACGGCCATAAAAGGGGTCAAAGGGACGGTGGCAGGGGAAATATGTGTCATTGCAGCTACAGCTGTCCACGAGGTCGGTTCCTGTACAAACTTTGCCTGCGATGACGGACTGACAGCGAGACAGCTTCCCCTGAGGCTGGGAGATAAGAAACCCAAAGAGGCCACCAAGGCACGAAAACTGAAGTCAATGCGCTGGTCGTGTAATAGCCCTTTATTAGAGTTATCATCTAAATTATCTCTCCAAACCTATAGCGCTCAGCGCTCATCGCTCATCTTTCTTCCCAATACAACACACATGTAAAACATAAAACTCACTTGTTTCGTTCACCAATGTTGCCACATCATCTCTGTCATGCGTAGGCACCTGACTCGGCCTCTGCTGCGGAAATGACTTTGAGTCTCTAGACATGTCGTTTGGCGTTCAAGCTCTTTTTATCGAATCTGCCAACAATCGAAGGTTTATTGACCGACTATATCACTATCACGGGAGTCGTGTCGAATTGTGTTGATATCGCGGGAGGATGAGTACCAGTCTGGGTGAATGCATATGGCGTTATATACATGACTTCCGGATCCAATGTGTTGTACATTGCAAGTACTGTGACTCATCAACGACGTTACGGTCGGATCTCTGTCCAAGAGCCAACGGCGGCCCGCCCACCGCCTCCTGTCACAACGGATCTGGCTCTGTGCCGACGGGCCTTGTCTGGATTTCCTCCAAACAAGTACTCGTATCACTTATACACATGTTGGCCAGTCTGCCATTTGTTAATTGTCGACCGTGACTCACACCAACAGCGACGCCGCTGCCAGCACCAAGTCCAAGAGGACTGATCTGAGACCCCGAAAACGAGTATGACACCGCCAAGGCACCGCATACGTAATACGTACAGCATCCCGGCATGAAGGCAGCAACGTTCGAAATGAATCTCGATCATCGAGCATCATCTCCCTCCTAACGCATACCAGGCATAACCCATACTCCCTCATAGGACATACATTTTTGGATTTCCCAAGTTATTTTGCAGGGCTTTTGCTCTCTTGAATACCCCATGCTCCCTAATAAGCCATACCTCTGGGGCTATCCCAAGAGGTATGCGTTAGCAGGGAGTCAACTGTACTTGCGATTTCATCGTACCTTGAAGTGACGCAACTTCTGGGAACCGGACGAGTAACAGGGCACCATGTGCAGTCAATCAACTCGAGGGAACCCAAAAATTCGGACAAGAGGGGACGGTATTAGAGTCACATGTGATATTCCCCGGTTAATAACTGTTCGCTTCATGGAGGTCGAGCAAAGTCATTTTTGGACCGGTCCCAAGTTCATATGTCCGATCAACGAGACCTCCACGGGATGATAATCTCCACTAAGAGACAACCACGTTGCAAAATTTCAACGCCTAAAGTCATACAAACTAAGAGAAAGCGCCATTAATCCATAATACAGTGACTAAGCTTAACGAGAGCAAGTTGCAAATGACGATGATATACACCTTGGAAATTGTGAGTGCTAAAGCGACATGTTAGAAGACAAAATGCACGGACATCCCAAAGTGTATTAACGCTCCTGATCACGCGACCTCCATCCTCGTACCCGTCTCCACCTCCAGAACCTTTAGATGCGTGAGACCACATGCCCCGCGGACCCAGTCGCGTACTAGGCGGTATTTTCGTGTTTCCGTACATCCAGGAACGTCACACTGTGGTTTCTCTTTCGGTAGAGGTGGCTGTGGCGCCAGCAAAGTGCCGGAAAGGACAGAGATGGGCACGCCTAATGTGAGGTGCATCTTGCCCTGAGCAACATCCTCCTGTGACATAGTAGACGAATCCACCAAAGGTCGTGTGCTGGACACCCACCGCCAAGTAGTCGGTAGGACGACCTCCTTCTCCTCTTGCTCGACCTCGCGCTCACCTTCGGATGCACTGGCCTCTGCGGTGGAAAGCGCGCTGCGCTTGGCTTTAGACTTGGACTGCTTTTTGAGGAGGCGGTTGATAGTCTCTGCCTGCAGAGGTAGAGTCGCATATAGTAGGGGATGACAAATAGAATACCGGATGTGATGGTGCGTGAAGTTACGAAAAATATTCAGCTCCCTTCTACATGTAGTAAATACCACCGACGAACCTTCTCGTCCTCGAGCTTTTTCTCGGTGAGATTGCGACGTTTTCGTGCCGTCTCTTCGCGTCGAAGTGCAAGCTCGCTTTCTGTAAGTTGTTTCTTCTTTCGAGAGGATTCGCCAGTGGCTGTCAATGAAGGTTAGCGTTCAGCAGCTAGGAAAACGAAATGTGTAGAAACGGTAACATATGGGGATACGAGCACAACAATCCGTCAGAGAAATGACGAGGTTTAGGAACTAGAAGAGAGAACTAAGAAGCAGACAAGAAGGGAACATACATAGAGATACATGCGAAGAGCCTACAACACTCGCGAGAACCGCCTGGCGGGAAGTCATCGGGCGCGTGGAACCCACCGCCTCCCCTTCGTCATCTTCATCTTCTGATTCTACATCGATATCTACGCGTCATAAGCACAAAAATCAGTCGCGCGCGAGGAGAGACCACGCAGAACGCACCACCAGAACGCCCACGCGATCCAGTATCTTCAGTGCTAGGCACGCTCGGTAACTTGAGTTTGATCTTAAGACGGGGCTGCTTGGGCGGAGACGGAGGAGGAGAAGCCTCCTCAGACTCCGGAGCATCCTGAGCGCATAGAATCAGTATCCTAATAACCAGAAGTAGATGATATCAACACACCTCTTGTTCAGCTTCAGCTTCTTCTTCGTCCTCCTCAGGCTCCAGTTTCTCCTCCTCCCCTTCATTATCATCATTTTCATCTTGAAGCTTCTGATTCACCTCATCGATCTCCATTTCCGCGTCAGAGCCCGAATCCGACATTTGCATATCTGCTTGTAATAGTAATAGTCAGCGAGCAGACACGATATATTTAGTCGAGGTGTGGGAGCGGGAAAGCGGGAGAAAGACGGTCATGAATAACTTGGACAGACCTGAACCGTTGTATTCGTCGTCATCGTCGTTGGACACGCTTCTGACGACTCTCCTCATGTTGCATTGATCTGAAGAAAATTGAAACCCAGATACCTTACACAGGACGTCCAAAGCAGTGACATGGTTCAATTTGAATTTCTCAATTGACCACCCATTACGTGACGGCTAACGACTGCTCAACTCATTCCATTCGTCTAGGAGTGTCACTTAGAGGAACTCGTGAGTCGTGAGCACAGCGATAACTTGATTGTAGGTCTCGATCGATGGACCACAGGTGGCAGCTTGAACCTGCTCCCAGCGCCAAGCGGCCACTGTAACCGAATCTCGGAAGTCATCCACTCCGAGTGATAGCTCAAAATGCGGTCGCTGGTTCGGAATGCGATGGTGCATGATGCATGATGTACAACAGCTCACTGCATCAAGCGTGCTACGCATTCAACTAAAAAAAACGCTACATCTTCCCACTACTAGTAAGTGATGTTTGAACAATGTGTCCTGAGTTCAAGTCAGACTGTCAGACTTGTCTTTTTACTCCTTTCGTCAAGATCTCGAAGCGTTTTTGCCTCGCGCTCAGGTCACAGTGTCGTCTGCGCCCAAAACGACATGCATGCAAGCCATAAAGATAGAAGCTACGATTTCTCACAGCGCAACCTCGCTTGAACCTCAAGGCCTCACCGGCACCGGTCACCTGCAACTGCGGTCCAATTGAATTGAAGAAATCCATCACAGGCCTCACAGAATCAACCGAAAATGAGTACTGCGGGACAGAACTAACCATAAGTACTAATGACTAGATCTAAGATCATGATGAGGTTTGGATCCGGACGCCATCCATGATTGCACCAACGTGGCAGCTGCAGGGCACTAGCATAGAAGCAATGCAGTTCAGGCATGCATTAATGCTCTCGACCGTTCTTTGATCACTCAAGTACTCAGGTGCTTTGCACATTTAGTTGGTGGGTATGAGGGCTTCATAGTACTATCTAATAGGCGCGGTCAGCTGTTCTTGAACCTGCTCACTCCTGTTGACCCTTCGATTCAGTGCAACGCCGCAGACGTCCATTTGTACTAACAGCAGGCTCATTACTGGCATGGGTAACGGCGCGTCAAAATCAGTATCTCGAAGGCCTCAGCGGCAGACTCAAATTGTGAGGCATTAATTGTTTCAGTCATTAGATTCAATCACTGACTTTGCCATCACATTGACAGATCAAAAGTGGCAACAGCAATTCTGTAGACAATACTGCCGCCTCTGCAGATTCCGCAATGTGAGCTTTCAACCGAGGATCATGAAGAAATGATTTCTCATGCCACGACAGCCGCCCGTTGACGAAACCAGTTGTACAAGTGCCAGTATCCAGTATCACTATGCTGCCGTATGTCTGATTAGCATATCATGATGGATAGCACTGAACATGCGGGCTATAGAGATGCATCGTTTCAAATATCACCGCAAGTCCAGGCATCCAACACCGTGCATGAAAATCTTGTACCGTAAGTATTTCACGCGGCTCTGGGTTATAAGATACTTCCTCGAGAGATAACAGTGGCGCCGTGACTCTACTACAACCGGTTATCCATGGCACACATGAAACGCAGCCGTAAGTGCAAATTTCCTTCATAAACTGCATATATCAAAACACGAGGCACGGACTCAGAGTGGCCTTCGATGCGGACCCATTTGCCATTCCGTCTACATCTATCAGGAAGCAATTAGATCATGCTACGTCATCCGGTGGCTTGGGCGATGTCTGGAGGTGCTTAATGATCATCGATCCGGCAACCTCTACTGAGGTACATATGATGTTACCCTGCGAATCTCACCGACTAATATTTGTTGGACAGGTTGCTGTCAAAACTATAAGGACAGCGGACATACGCAATGAACAAGCCGTCAAAAAAGTGAAAAAGGTATGCTAACATTTATTCCGTAATATGAAGTGCATTGAATGTCCGCTCTCAGAGACTTCGCCGTGAAGTAGCCAGATGGATCAAACTGAGGCATGCGCATGTTCTCATTCTCTACGGCACGGTTTCCGGTTTTGGACAACTACCTGCTCTTGTTTCTAAATGGATGCATAATGGGGCACTTGATGGCTACTTGGAGCGCACGAGCCTCACCATGGAACAGAAACTAAAGCTGGTGAGATTTATCATGCCAAATATGAGTCCTTACTCAATAGATGCCCTTGTTTAGTTGAAACAAGTGGTGGATGGCTTGAGATATCGTATGGGATCACCGTTCCGAATACAGGTATTCTCTCTGACAACCTCTCTAGTTCACGAACAGGGAGTAATTCACGGGGACCTGACCAGCGTATGTACTCTTCGATGCTTTGGGGTCATTACTAACTCTATAATTGAAGACAAATGTTCTGATCGACCAGGATGGCAATGCATTTTTGGCAGATTTCGGTCTCTCCATGGCTCTCACAGAGAGTGACAAATCGTACTACAACACGTATTCGGGTGGCGCTGTCCGGTGGTTAGCGCCTGAATTGATCTGCTCACCGGAACCAGAAAGCATTCCGGATGACGATGACAGCGATGCTGACTTACCGAAACCGAACAGTCAGAGCGATATATTTTCGCTCGGTTGCATCATGCTACATGTGAGTCGCGTATGCTAGACCCTGTTCGAGTTTCACCTGAATCTTGCATCGTACAGGTCTTCTCGGGTAGACTTCCCTTCTGGTGGCTTAAAAATGTTCGACAGATATTCAGTGCTCAGTCCAAGCGCGTAGAGCCATATCGGGTCGAACCCAGTGTGACCGTTAGCCACCAGCATTTGGATTTCATGCGGAAATGTTGGTCAGCTAAGCCTGAGGCTCGTCCTTCCACTGGTGATGCTGCTTCCTTTGTGGAATACGAACTGGCCAGTTTATTTATTTATTTTATACCTCATCTAACTTCTTTACCAGAGACGTGCAAGCAGTGCCATGACTATACTACAGCCGGTTACCCCTGATACACATGAAGCACCGTCGTAAGTGCAAATTTCCTCATAAACTGCAGATATTAAAATACGAGGCACAGATTGAGTGTGGCCTTCGATGTGGACCCGTTTGCCATTCCGTCTACATCCATCAGGAAGCAATCAGATCATCCCGCGTCATCTGGTGGCTTGGGCGATATCTGGAAGTGCTCAATGACCATCGATCCAGCAACTCCAGCAACCTCCACTGAGGTACATATGATGTTACCCTGCGGATCTCGCCTACTAATGTCTGTTGGACAGGTTGCTGTCAAAACTATCAGGATAACGGACATACTCAATAAAGAAGCCGTTGAAAAAGCGAAGAAGGTATGCTAACATTTATTCCGTAATGTGTAGAGCATTGAATGCCCGCTCGCAGAGACTTCGCCACGAAGTAGCCGTGTGGCTCAAACTGAGGCATGCGCAGGTTCTCACTCTTCACGGCACGGCCTCCGGTTTTGGACCGTTACCTGCCCTTGTTTCTACATGGATGCACAATGGGGCACTTGATGGTTACCTGAAGCGCACGAGCCTCACCATGGAACAGAAACTAAAGCTGGTGAGATTTATCATGCCAAATATGAGTCCTTACTCAATAGATGCCCTTGTTTAGTTGAAACAAGTGGTGGATGGCTTGAGATATCGTATGGGATCACCGTTCCGAATACAGGTATTCTCTCTGACAACCTCTCTAGTTCATGAACAGGGAGTAATTCACGGGGACCTGACCAGCGTATGTACTCTTCGATGCTTTGGAGTTCTTACTGACTCTGTAATTGAAGACAAATGTTGTGATCGACCGCGATGGCAATGCATTTTTGGCAGATTTCGGTCTCTCGATGATTGTCGCAGAGAGTGACAGATCCTTTTACAATTCTTATTCAAATGGCGCTTTCCGGTGGTTAGCGCCTGAATTGACCAGCTCACCAGATCCAGAAAGTATTCCTGATGGCAATGACAGTGATGTCGAATTCCTGAAACCGACCAGTCAGAGCGATGTATTTTCGCTCGGTTGCATCATGCTACATGTGAGTCGCGTATGTCAGACCCTGTTCGAGTTTCACCTGAATCTTGCATCGTACAGGTTTTCTCGGGTAGACTTCCCTTCTGGTGGCTTAAACATGTTCGACAGATATTCAGTGCTCAGCTCAAGCACGTGGAGCCATATCGGCTCGAACCCAGCGTGACCATTAGCCACCAGCATTTGGATTTCATGCGGAAATGTTGGTCAGCCAAGCCTGAGGATCGTCCTTCCACTGGGGATGCTGCTTCCTTTGTGGAATACGAACTGGCCAGTTTATTTGTTTATTTTATGCCTCACCTAACTTCTTTACCAGGGGCATGCAAGTGGCGCCGTGACTATACTACAGCTGGTTAATTCTGTCGACAACACTGCCGCCTCTGCAGATTCCGCAACGTGAGTTTTCAACCGAGGATCGTGAAGAAATGGTCTCTCATGCCATGACAGCCGCCCGTTGACGATACCAGTCGTACCAGCGCCAGTATCCAGTATCACTATGCAGCCGTATGTCTGATCACCATGTCATGATGGATAGCACTGAACATGCGGGCTACAGAGATGCATCGCTTCAGCTTCAAAGATCACTGCATGTTCAGCCAGTCCCAGTATCCGATATCACTACTCTCCAGCCGTATGTCTAATCACCACATCATGATGGATAGCACTGAACATGCAGGCTACAGAGATGCATCAATTCAAATACCTGCACCGCAAGTCGATGTGCAGTTCGATCTTCCTATACCATCCAAGATAGTGGATGAAAATCTTGCACCGTAAGTATTTCACGCGGCTCTGGGTTATAAATCGCTTCCTCACGAGATAACAGTGGCGTTGTGACTATAGTACAGCCGGTTACCCCTGGTACAAATGAAGTGCAGCCGTAAGTGCAAATTTCCTCATAAACTGTAGATATCAAAACATGAGGCACGGATTCAGTGTGGCCCTCGATGTGGACCCATATGCCATTCCGTCTACATCCATCAGGAAGCAATCAGATCATCCCGCGTCATCTGGTGGCTTGAGCGATATCTGGAAGTGCTCAATGACCACCGATCCAGCAACTGCAGAGACCTCTATTGAGGTACCTATGATATTGCTCTGCGAATCTCGCCGACTAATATCTGTTGGACAGGTTGCTGTCAAAACCATCAAGACTGCGGCCATACACAATGAAGAAGCTATCCAAAAAGCGAAGAAGGTATACTAACATTTATTCCGCAATGTGAAGTGCATTGAATGTCCGCTCTCAGGGACTTCGCCGCGAAGTAGCCAGATGGATCAAACTGAGGCATGCGCAAGTTCTCACTCTTCACGGCACGGTCTCCGGTTTTGGACTATTACCTGCCTTTGTTTCTACATGGATGCACAATGAGGCACTTGATGGTTACCTGGAGCGCACCAGCCTCACCCTCACCATGGAACAGAAACTAAAGCTGGTGAGATTTATCATGCCAAATATGAGTCCTTACTCAATAGATGCCCTTGTTTAGTTGAAACAGGTGGTGGATGGCTTGGGATATCGTACGGGATCGCCGTTCCGAATCCATGTTTTCTTTCTGACAACCTCTCTAGTTCATGAACAGGATGTAATTCACGGGGACCTGACCAGTGTACGTACTGTTCGATGCTTTGATGTCCTTACTGACTCTATAATTGAAGAAAAATGTTGTGATCGACCGCGATGGTAATGCATTTTTGGCAGATTTCGGTCTCTGGGTGGCTCTCGCAGAGGGTGACAGATCGTACTACCAGTCGTATTCGAAAGGCGCTGTCCGGTGGTCGGCGCCCGAATTGATCATTCCACTGGAATCAGAAAGTATTCCGGATGGCAGTAACGATGATGCTGATTTACCAAAACCGAACAGTCAGAGTGATGTATTTTCGCTCGGTTGCATCATGCTACATGTGAGTCGCGTATGCCAGATCCTGTTCGAGTTTCACCTGAATCTTGCATCGTACAGGTTTTCTCGGGTAGACTTCCCTTCTGGTGGCTTGGAGATGTTCAACTGGTATTCAGAGCTCGGTTCGACCGCATAGAGCCATATCGGGTCGAACCCAGTGTGATCATTGACCCCCGGCATTTGGATTTCATGCGGAAATGTTGGTCAGCCAAGCCCGAGGATCGTCCTTCCACTGGGGATGCTGCCTCCTTTGTGGCATACGAACTGGCCAGTTTTATTTATTTATTTTATACCTCATCTAACTTCTTTACCAGGGACGTGCAGCTCGATTTAGAAATGTGCGCTAGTTAATTGCAAACAATCTGATCCTTCGCTCATTTATCTCATTAGACCTTTTTTGCGCCTGGACAGCAAAGCAACAATAGTGGCTATGTGAGTCCAGTTTTATCCTTCCTGAGCTCTTGCCAGGTCTGACACTGAGACAGGGCAACAACTTCCAGGATGATGACACGAACCGTACGCCTCGTCGCTCAGCAGACCCATCATCTCCTCTTGATCCGCGCAATTTGTTCGGTTTCCTGCGCTCCAGCACTCGACCTACAAATGCGTCCCTATCGATTCGCCTCCCGCCCCGGCGTTTGAATGTCAGCTTATTTCCTGTGAGAATCTCCAGGCGTCCCGTGGATGTTGATCCTTGCAGTATGGAAGATGTAAGTCGCTTGTCATCACTACGGGCCTTTGTGATAACACTCACATTATTTTGCAGAGATATGCCATTGCCCCTGAAACCGACGCGGAAGCAGCTGCAGCTATGCAACGTACGAATAGCAACAATGCCGACAGCTCAACGCGGCAAGTACAAGCTGTAGTGGGGGCACAAGGGTCCCAAGGACAAAGTCCTCAGGGGCAACGTTCTGATGTCGAAACAGACAAAACTCTGATAGGATGCTGTGGATTTTATCTTGTTCGTCGTCGGCCTGCACCGAACTAGTCCTTCCATCGGTTTATCATGGAAGCCATTGTGGTTCTTCTGCGAAATCATTTCTCGACGCGCATGGGTCAACGCAAGCACTTGAGGTTGGAAGAGCGGATGTAGTGAAGGATTTGAGTGTGCATCGGATAGGCTGAGGGACGAGGGTATTGAATGAGTATGGGTTGGTGACGCCGTCGTATGTGAGTGATAACAGGGCTGGAGCGGCTGATGGTTTGAATGGGCTTCAGATGTGGGTAGAACAGTCACTGTATCAGCGTCATTATCAGAATCAGTGAATACTGCCTTGTTGTCAAACACACCGGTCCGTTATATATCATAGACGAATTGCCAATTAGGGCGGCGGATAGTTCAAGTCAAGTTGCAGTGGACGCCTATTGGTCCCAGATGCTAACGGTGTATGTCGTATGATGAGAGCTGATAGTGTGAGCGAGTTTGAAGTGCGTAACAGACATGTAAAGAATAGTTGAACAGATCCAGCGCCATACCATAACGATTGGCGACAGTTTGCAGCACATTGCAATCATGCAGAAAAGATAACGACATGGTCGATTCAAGACTCATATCATTGACACGAATAACAACAGGAATGTCGGCAAAAGATCCCAGGACTTTATAAGAAGACATAGACATAAGTAGTCAAAGAGTCAAAGACTAAGAAAAATCATCAGATCAATGTGCGCAGACGGAATAATTAGAAAGGAGCGTTCAGAATCGTGCGAAACAAACACCACAAACAGACATGACAAACATGTTTATAATGGCAAAAAAATTGGTCGATGTTTTTTTTTTCGCCCATGGCACCTACAAAACCCACTATACTGCCGTAGCGGGAATTTGCCTGTCAACCAGACGCCATACCCTAATTCCCGGGACCCTAATACCGCTGTAGCAGCTGCCATCTAAAACTTGAAACCGCTCGTCGAGCGGACTTTTAACTACCCGAGTATGTAACGCAGCTAAATAATTTTCGGTAGAGAATGTAAAGTTTGTAAAGCTGAAAAGAGTTATATTTGCAAGATCCATAGATTATCACTCGCAAGATTATTCTAATTGTAGTACATAGATTATCTATGCTTATCAATGTGCACGCAAAGATGTTTCTCGAGCAATCATATCCTGCTTGATAGAAAGAGCAGCAGAATGGAGTGCGGGTGTGTTACGGACAATAGCATTGTGCGTTTGAATTGCTCTATACTCCGTGGCCGACGACGACGATGGTGAAAATTGTACCGGCTTGTAAATTCCTTCCTAGAATTCGAGTAGCGTGTTGTGAATTGCCGCACCGCTGATTGAAAATAAGTCATCGAAATCGTCGAGCTCATTGAAGTCGAGCACTTCGTACAATTGGCTGCTCGTCCAGAGGGCATGGTAGATTGTGTCAATTACAGCGGGGTGGTCAACAGGAGACATAATTGTTGAATCTCACTGCGGGAAGTTAGTTTAGCAACCTGAGAACAAAGATAAGGTACTCACGAACAGGTATGTCTGGTTGACGAGAAGCGGAGGAACAACAGCCTCTCTGTGGTTACTAAGCGATCCCGCATCACTGCCTTTGGGAGTGAGTGAATAATGATTCAGGAGGACGCACCGCACCTCCTTTTTGAAGACCCCGCGCACAGTTGTCACGATTGTAGTTAGTTTCTTTCAGAACTTGACACGATTGGGAACCTGCGACGCAGTCAATGAGATATCCGGCACCACACGTCTCGTTGCCTCCAAAAAGGCTTCCTCCGCCAACTCAACATTCCGCTCCATAATGCACATCGCGTTCCCATAGAGGACCTTTCTGCACATGATGACCTTGGCCTCCTTCCACACATTCTTCATGTCGTCATCTGTCAGCTCTTGGGGTACAGGACCGGGATCATGTGTAGGGGGGGATACTAGCAGGACACTGGCAGGGGGTGGCAGTTGACATTGCGAGGGAACCGCCACTGTAATAGACACCTCGTTTGTAGGCTACACATGTATATAAACATCAATGATACAAGTAACAAAAATTGAAGGACTCACCCTGATCACGCCCGTTGTCCTGCATGAATTGGGAATCATGCATGGACATGACTACTAGGTATCCCCCCCAAAAAAAGACAAAGTCTGTTAGCTTAGTCCTCAGACTAGTCAACCCATACCTTGGTATCAAACCTTGGTCCAATATTTTCAGTTTTCCCTCAGTGATTCATGAATCTACCATGTTTTGAAGAAAAGTCATATGTGAGATGGGAATCACATAATGACCTAGTTGATAGGAGAAGCAATTTGAAGGTTAAGGTATTGCCTTTCCTTTGGCTTATTCACTTTGGCTAGAGAAACCCATAGAGAAAAGTTCAAAGCCTAACAAAAACCTATCTAAAAAGCCCGCGTATTGTGTACTATTATTTGTTCCATTATTTCTGAGTAGTTTTCTCTAGTGTTTCTTTACTTTACTTTTCTATTAGGATGCTCTGACTAATCAGATGCTTCACAAAATTATACCTACAGGGTATGATGTCATAATGATGTCATAGGACTTCACACACACTCCTGCAGGTATTCTGTTGAAAGATATGATGTCATAGTGATGTCATTATCCCACCATGAATATTCTGGAATGTTCTTTTGCACCTGCTAGAACATTCTGCTCCAGTTTTTGGAATATTCTTCTCACATTCTGAAGTCATTACATCACCTTTTTACTTACATAATATTCCCACACAAAATGTATATAAGGAGAGCCCATTCTCCCCCAAAAAAATAGATCTCCCACTTGTGGCTTTCAAGAATCTCCCACTTGAACCAATTGAACTCTCACCTAAGAAGCTTCAGTCTGAACAAATTGTTGCTTACAAAGCCCATTTCCTTTGTAAGAACTGTCCAGACAAGTGCAGGGAAAGTGTTTCCCTTGAGATTACGTAAGTTTCTCGCGATAGAAACCCAGTTTTGTGAGACCAGTGTTCTCACCACGTATTGTTTACTGACCAACACAAGCTTTGGTCATCGTTGTCATTTGTGAGACCAGCGTTCTCACCAGGTATTTGTATATTGGCCAACACAAGCATTGGTCATTGTTTGTTTCTTATTTGTCATTGTTGTCATTTGTGAGACCAGTGTTCTCACCAGGTATTTGTATATTGACCAACACGAGCTTTGGTCATCGTAGTCACATTTGAGACCAGCTTCTCAACAGTTAGTCGTATATTTAGGAAACCAGTTTAAGTGTCTAGACGGTGTATCCTAGACAACCCCATAGTTTCAATCAGAGATAATAAAGCTCCGGCTAAGTTAATCTAATTGATTGGTTTAGCGAGCCTCCCAAGAACTCACACGTTATCTACCACGAAAGAAGAAAAGTCGTAGACCGTGTTAATCGAGGACCGGCAAGAAGTCTTATCAAGTGTAATTGTGGTGTCATTACATTCTTACACGTATTTATATAAGACCCTCGGTTATTAAGACACCATCGTTATTACTTGACCTCATTGTGTCTCTGCCGGATGGTGGTGCAGACTGTACACAAAGACTCGTCTGATCCCCGGTATGTTGATACCAGCTTGCGCCAAATATCGAGTTCATTGATGCTTGAGGCGCTCCCCTCGCATTCGTTCTATGCCGCTGAACCGCGAGCGCATGATCGGCTCCAGTTCCCTGATAGCGGCTGGTATAAGGTTGTCGAAGGTAGTGACATCGGTAGACATCTGCGCAAACAGCGCATAATCAGGGTAATATGGAAGGGGTTGGTAATGTTGGGGTGCTCCTGGATCGTGTTCCCGAGATGGACCATTGTCCTCATATGCCTCATCCTCTCCCTCTCCCTCCTCCTCGTCCCCATCCCCATCCCCATCCCAGTCCCCGTCCTCATCCTCGTCTTCGTCCCTGTCCCCGTCCCCCTCCTCGTGTTCTCCAATCATCGCTGATAGGTCGTTGAATGGATGCGGGGGCTCGGTATACTCCTCTCGAAGTCCTAGTTGGCTGGTGTCAGGTAGAAGGGAAGGGTTAATGTTTGATCTGTGCCCTGGTTTTTTGATTGTCTTCGCGTTTTTACGTGCGGGACGCTGTTTTCTTACAGCAGACTTGGGGGGCATGGTGGAGGGGAGGTTGCGAAAGATAATGATCAGTATTACCTTACCGTTCGATAGTAACATAATCATACATGCGCCATGCCATGAGGCATGGCAATCAGCGTGACTCTGATCTAGGCGCAACAAGAATGGTAATAAACAAGTTGCGGTATGAAGGCTACAAAAAACTGATACAAAACACTGATAAAGCCTGAGATCATCGAACTACAAACAACAAGCGCTTCCTGTCAGAGAACTACACGACAGATCAGTGATTGACTTTGCCAAGAGAGGAAACTAGACTTACCATGCGCAGGAATGATAATTTAATGCTCGCAAATGAGAAATATTAATACTCTGCCTAGTATTAGGGAACACATTTAGCAATGAGTATACGAAGAAAAGAAACTGAACCCACAAAATCATTGTTGTCGTCTGTCATGACTGAATCTTCATCGGAGTCTTCATTGCACGCTACTTCTCCAATAAAGTCCGCATCAGCCAACCCTCGTGCAGCGGCGAGTCCTTCCAAGGTATTGAGGTTTGTGCATGCGGTGCTGAGGGTCTCCTGCTCTTTGCAGGAGACCTGACTGGTGTGGGCCAAATCCTTTGAAATCTGCCTCTCTGCTAAATCTAACCATATCTGCAATCCTGATTGAGCGGCCTTGTGCTCTCTCTCCAAGGTGGCGACAGTGCGTTTCGAGAATCTCTTCCACCTATTGATTTCCTCGACTTCCCACATCTTTGACATCAGAAGGTTGCGGTGTTTCTCACAGGTAGCGAACTGAGCTGCAATGGCCTCTTTGATTATATCTAAAGGGATTTCTGGATCATTGAAGATAGTTTGTGCCTGATACATGGTGGTTAGTAAGGACACGGTAAACAAATTACAAGGCTTACCTGAGCCAAAAAGTCAGCAGGAAAGATATCAGAGCTGTCCCCCCTGGTAAGAGGCATGGGTGGACGACTGCCATACATCGGTGGCACGTCCTCAGGTGGCACAGATGAGGGGAAGCTAAATTTCCCCTTAGTATTCATGAGAGTCCGACAACTAGGAGAAGAATAGTCGAAGTGTGTTGCAGAGCTGGTTGGGCTAGAAGGGTTCAGAGGTCCGCAGTTCATTATGATCAACTTGAAGTAACCTATGTGGCAACTTGAAGTATCTCCCTGCCAGTGTCAGGTGTTATCAATCAAGCGAGTCAGCAATCCGTTTGTTGAACTCCGAGACCTCAGGTCGGAGTTTGAAGGACTTGGTCAATTTTTTCAAGAACTGCACTGCAACCTTGAAGGATGCTATCGATATCGCCTTCATCATAATAACCTCAATGTCATTCAACGTAGAAAGAAACCACTCACCAGATCCTTATAACTTTATATCTGACGAGGCGTCTTTTAAGGCTGGAAAGTAAGTGCTTTTTTGATATCGATGAGCAATGATTCTGGTCACTGATCGATGTAGAGGAGTGTTGTATAATTGTCCTACTTGTGCAACACAATTCGGGTCAGTAGAGGATCTATGCAATCATCTGATGGACGATCCACGTTGCAACGGCATACCTGTCCCACTTTCAATTCGCCAACCCGCTGGTCCAGGGGAGGAGCGCACGGCTCGTTATCATGCCAACTCAGGATGCATCTACGCTTTTGATCAGCCAAACACCTTTGAGCGTATGAAGGCTCACGACTATGAGGCTCATCGTACACATAATGTGTACTATCCATTTGCAGGCAGGGAGGAATGGGAGTTAGCCAAATTTCTTAGCGACAATCTTAACCAAGGTCAAATAACTCAGTTTTTGAAGTTGTTGTGGGTCAGTCGGCCTTGATGTGACTACACTCTAAATTGCAACTAACAACTTACGAGCAGGTGCAGTCAGAAGCACGGAAAGCACTGGCATATACGTCTGCTCAACAAATGTTCACTTTCATGGATGCCCTGCCAAAGGGACCTAAGTGGCGCTGTACGACTATTCATACCGAAGGTTACATTACCGCTCATCCTGTACACTTGATCTGGTGCGACACTTTGGAGGTTACGCGCCACATTTTTGGTAACCCGGTATTTGCCAATGACATGGAGTTTGATCTGTATGAGATCAAGGTTAATGGAGAACAAGAGTATGGTGAGTGGATGTCCTGCTCGCGAGCTCATGATATTCAGGTATAGTGTCTTTTATTCGACGGAATATACTTAATGATGGCTGCCTTGCTTTTAGGACCAGCTTCCACCAGGTGCTACCATCGTACTGATCGTTCTTGCTTCTGACAAAACCCCCGTCACTCGTCAATCAGGTGGACTCGAGATGCACCCCATGTTCCTCACCACTGCCAATATTCGTTCAGATATCCGCATGAAAGCCACCGCGCATGCGTGGTCGTGCATCGCGTATATGCCTATCCCACAATTTGTTTGCCATCCAGACTTCTGCTCACTCTTACAAGCCCGTGTCTGGCACCAGTGTGTAGATATCGTCTGTGAAAACCTCAAAATCACAGCCGCCACTGGCACAAGCATGGTGGACCCATCCGGTCACTTACGCTACACATTCACCCCCCTTGTCGCATATACTGCCGACCTCCCTGAACAACAAATGATTGCATGTGTCAGTAAGAACGCATCACCCATTACTATGGCCACCCAGTCACAGTTTGGGGACGGCATATCGTACCCTTCTCGCCATGGGAGTGTCACAATTGAGGCGCTTCATCAACTTTGCCAAGATGTGGATCCCTGGAAGGTCCAACAGTTCCAAGAGGAAGCTAAAGCACTTTTCCTTAGCAGTGTTCAACTTCCCTTTTGGTGTGACTGGCGCTTTAGTGACCCTGCATTATTCCTTGCACCCGACATCCTCCATACCTTGCACAAATTCTTTTTCGATCATATTTTCAAGTGGTGCAAAGAGGTTCTCGGGGCAGATGAACTCGATTCCCACTTTCGTAGACAGCACAAACGCATCGGAACTCACCACTTTGCCCATGGCGTCTCACATGTCCAGCAGATGACCAGGCGGGAGCATCAGGATATCCAGCACACAATCATTGCCACAATCGCGGGCGTTGCTGATGTGGATTTTATTCGTGCGATTCGTGCACTTATTGATTTCATCTATCAAGCTCAATCTCCAACATTCACTCTGTCATCGATCGCTGCTATGAGTGCCTCGCTGGGAGAATTTCACCGCTTCAAAGGAGCCATCATAAACACTGAAGCTCGTAGGGGGACATCAGGTCCTATCGAGCACTTCGAAATCCCCAAACTGGAGCTCCTCACCTCATTCGCTCGCACCATCCCTAATCTTGGCGCCCCAATCCAATTCACTTCTGAGACCAGCAAACGCATGCTTATCACACATTGCAAAAGTCCTTTCATGCGCACCAGTCACCAGCGTGCAAGCTTCACGCAACAAATTGTCCGCCTTTTGGATCGGGAAGATACAGCACGCCAATTTGACCTCTACGCTCTCCTCCATTCGAAAACATTATCCCTCAACAACCTCATTGATAACGAGTTTGAGGAAGTCATTGATATTGACCCGGTGTTTGGTTGGGTTGTGCGTGTCAGTCCCCAGGATATCTCTCGTTTTCACGGCCCCGTCCCATTCGCAATCACTTCCTTAAGGGTCTGCTATCCGAAGATAGCACTGTCGCATTCCACGTCACTGTCACTACTGATCTGGCCAACAAGCCAGCAAATTTTTTGGCACAGTTATATTGACTTCCAAACTTCCCCAATCAGCTTCGCTCTTTTATCGAGTTTGTCAATGGGTCTGAGTCCCACTTTCAGAACCGTCTCCTCAAGGTCTGGTACAAATTCCGTCTGCAGTTACATTCAGACCTGTGCCCACATCTTGTCATGCCGAGTCAGCAAGTACAAGCATATCCACCGTCTGAAGCTTATCCTCTCGGAAACTGTGATGTCGTGCTCCTGCGGATGCAGAATGACAGTGAGCATCAAATATTTCGTTATCATTGTGGCACTTACCCAGTTTTCTAGAACAAGTAGTGGTTGCGCAGGTTCGAATGGTATTCACCTTGTCAATGAGGGGCTCCACACTGCCTCCCAAACTGGCTGAACCACTTATTTACGTGCAACTCTTTGAGGTTATCTCGCGTCCGCAGGAAGATCCTGCAGTGATGATGTACCGTGTCAGGCGTCGGGTTGAGACTGGTCCTGATGGAACAGTAGCAAGGGTTGGAATGATTGTACCTCTCGTCGATGTTACTCATGCCGTCGAGTTGATTCCTGAATATGGTGAAAGAGTTAACCGCGATGTTACTGCTGCGATGTCCTTGGAGCTTTATGATACCTTCTACCTCAACAGTTTTTCCGATAAAGAGTGGTATCATTCATTACACGCAGATTTTTGGTAGTACAATAGTAGCAATAGTATCATAGATCAATGCAATGTTATCAGTTTACAATCTAAGCGAAGATACGGGCTAAGACATGAAACTGAACTTTCAAGATCTCTCGGCGCCATAAGCCGCATCTCCAACCAATGAGATGCTTCAGGGTGCAGGTCGTAAGCCATCAAACTTCTCTGACAGCTTAAGCGACTTAAGCGAGAACTTGGGTGTTTTTCAGATGACTGCAACAGTCATATTTGCCATCGAGTTTACCACGAAAATTGATTGTTGCAGTCTGAGGGGGAGATATTGAAACAGCGCTGGAACCTATCCGTTTTGAGTACTATGAGGTTCAAGCACTGAAATGATGCACTGTAGTCAGGAACAATGAACAATAATATAACTATATACAATACTGACTAAATGCTGCTGTGCGTCATTCAAGGCTGATATAGCATATCATGTATCTACTACTCTTCATTCATTGCGAAAAACAACTACAAACTGCGAGCCTATCGAGTCACTCCAAGCCTGGGAGTAGCAGGAGTGAGTAACGAGATATCGTGAACATCATATCGTACAGAACGCAAGACGGAGAATACAGCACACAAAATTGCCATGTCATGGCATCACGAGTTTCATGAGAGTCGGGAGCTTTATTATGGCAGTTTCAGTTGTCCCTGTATAAATATCAGGACTTCCTTGGCTGAAGGTCTGTGTTCCGGTTCATCAAGCCAGCACTTCTGCATGAAATCCCATAAATCATCCGCAATGGGCGGAGTCACTGGTCGAGCAGGCTTCCGGCCTCTGAGTATCTGCACGGTAACTTGATGGTCACTTCGAAATTCGGAATATGGAACTTTTCCGGTGAAGACCTGCAAAGAGAATAATAATCACGTTGCACAGTGGTGTCAAGATCCGCCCACAAACCTGCAACATGATGCACCCGAAAGAATAGATGTCTGATACCAATTGGGGTGAGCTTATTGACTCGTCATCTTCCGGGACTTGAAAGTTTTCAGGTGCGGCCCATCGCACATTGCTTCTGATATATGACGTGCCATGGAGCTCGGCACAAAAAATGAGAATTCCATGGTCAGCCACCAAGGCGTTGCCGTTCTCATCAATGAGAATGTTGTTCTGAGTTGCGTCAATAATTCCTTTGATGAAGAAGGTATCTATGGTACTCACGCTGGTGAGATCACCGTGTACTATGTTTTTTGAGTGCACTAATATTCTTGTTAGCTTTGCGCCGAATACTGACGTTTGTCGCATACAGTACTGAAGAGCTGAAGCGACATCTTTGAGCTGCAACAGAAAATATTAATATGCGAGCCACACCACGAAAAAAATACCCACAATTTGGAGCATTCGAGTGAGAGTGAGTTGCTGGAAATCACGTTCCAGAAGTATGGTAAGTGAGCCTTTGTCCATCCATGGGGAGACAATAGCAGGCAGTGAACCGAACCCTTGAGTTATTCCTAGCAAAGGTAACAGATTGGCGTGTTTCAGCCGAGTGCTCCGCTGCAAGTCGTGTTCCAGCCTCTGAAATGTCCTACATTAGCAAATAAACACATGATACCTGTGCGCGGAGCCACCCGAACCTCGGTAATTTTTGTCTTGCAACTATCGTTCGGTATCTCAAGTCGCAAAGACTTGACTGCAACCTGGTAGACAGGGAGACAGATAGTTATGGGCGTATAACAACAGGTGCAAACTTGAAGGATCTACTCGCCTCTACCGTGCGTGGAGGGTGCTTGTATATGCACTTCCAGACATTCCCAAAGCTCCCTTGCGCGACAGGGTATGGGGATGATTCCTTGCTGATTTGCTCAGTAAGGTCGAGTAGACTAATAGTCCGTAGATAGTCAGCAAAAATTGCGTGACATTCAAATACACAAAAAACAAACTCATTCTTCGCATTCTTGCCATGTGTTGGTTTAACGTTCGCCTCTTGTGCTGATTTCGAACGAAGCCCAAGGCTGGCAAGAAAGCGTAACCACAACTTCTTCGGCCAGGCTTGAAATCGAGCGACGCCTTTTGAGACCTTCATAGATGATATCGCAGTGGTGCCACGCGGCCTATGAGAACGGGATGAAATCCTGATGAAGTCACAGTTGAGAAGGCTTGCGGTGACGGGCAAAAGTTGATCCTCGGACTTGGAGCAATATGACGACTTGCTGGCGACGTTGTGCTATCCAGCTATAAAGTCCAGATTTATCCAGGGCAATTGACGCTCTAACGTGGTGAATCCGACAAACAAGCATGGCAAGGGACGTTGTAGTAAGGTTTAAGAACCAAAAGGGGTGGGTCTAACATCATTTAATATTATGACTTATTTGGTTCCTCCTGAGGCCTCGAGGCTTCTTCTGGACGTGTCGGGATGTGACTTGAGTCCTTCGGCGGTCACGGTTACGCTGCGGCTGTTGGTGCCTAAGTATGTATGGCAAGATGATTGCAAATGTCACAAGCGGCTCACGATCTTCAGACAATATGATTGCGCGATGTCAACATATATAATGAGAAAATGTTGCAATGTCACTGCGTGGCAGTGACATAAAGTTAAGACATGGTAACTACTGTGGTGATAGTATACCTGATTATCGGTAGCAACCGATGGAAATCGCCCGGAGCTTTTAATTTCCTGATCTGCTCCTTCAAGCTTCAATCATCAATGAATGGTTCTCGGGGGATCCTTCAATGACTGAGCGCAAAGTCATTCGTTTTCCCTCTACAGTGCTGGATATAATGATCAATAGCCAAGGGACACTTCAACATCGTACCCCGATTAACCTGTGCAAATCATTCGTCAAGCTTAAGGTTCTATCATAGATTGCTGCGAGCGCTCTATGATACGCACAATTCACATATTTATCATACTGTTCCCTTGGTTTTATCCAATTAGGATGAGAGAAGTATTATGACGGCCCAGAGGAGACAGTAATAAATTGAATCATTTTTGTATAAAATATCTACAAAAGTCGTTTATCCCAGGTATTGAAGTATGCATAACTCGTGTTCTACAATCCCTGGACTTGTATTAATAAATATGACAGTATAGCCTCTCAAGAATCAAGATGAAGCTCACTCTTAGCAGGTAGTGTCACTTGCGCCCAGAAAGACATGCATATGTAAGCCGTCAAGGTAGAAAATAAGATTTCCTGTGCAACCTCGCTTGAGCCTCATGCCTGCATGTGAGATCCGATTCAATTGATGAAATCCACCACATGCCTCATAGGACCAAGCGAAGATGCTGCAGGACAGAAATAACCATACTAGTGACTAGATCTAAGATCATGATGAGGTTTACGCCGTCCATGATTGCACCAATGCGGCAGGGCACTAGCTGCGTATAGAAGGCTGTCAACAACGCAGTTCAGGCATGGCATTGATGCCTTTCGACCGTTCTTTGACCACTGCATGCGGTTTAAGCGCAAGTTTCTTCCGCGCACTCAGGCGCTTTGCAAATTAGTTGGTGGGTATGGGGTCTTGCAGTACTATTTAATAGATGTAGTCAGCTGTTCTTAAATCTGCTCACTCCTGCTGACCCTTCGATTCAGCGCAACGCCGCAGACCTCCATTTGCACTAATAGTAGGCTCATTACCATGGATGACCGCGCGTCAGTATTTCAAAGGCCTCAGCGGCAGACTCAAATTGTAAGGCATTGATTGTCTCAGTCATTAGATTCAATCGATGACCTTACCATCATATTGACAGATCGAAAACGGCAATGGCAATTCTGTAGCCAACACTGCCGCCTCCGCAGATTCCACAACGTGAGCTTGCAATCGAGGATCATGAAGAAATGGTCTCTCATGCTATGACAGCCGCCCGAAGTCGACGATAGTCGCACCCGGAGTCGTACCAGTGCCAGCATCCAATATCACTACTCTGCAGCCGTATGTCTAATCACCATATCATGGCGGATAGCACTGAACATGCAGGCTACAGAGATGCATCAATTCAAACATCTGCACCGCAAGTCCAGGTGCAGTTCGATCTTCCTATACTATCCAGCACCATGGATGAAAATTTTGCGCCGCAAGTATTTCACGCAGGTCTGGGTTATAAGGCACTTTCTCACGAGATAACAGTGGACTACAACCGGTTACCCCTGGTACACATGAAGCACAGCCGTAAGTGCAAATTTCCTCATACACTGCAGATATCCAAACACGAGGCACAGACTCGGAGTGGCCTTCGATGCGGACCCATTGGCCATTCCGTCTACATCCATCAGGAAGCAAACAGATTATCCTACGTCATGTGGTGGCTTGGGCGATATTTGGAAGTGCTCAATGATCATCGATCCAGTAACTCCGGCAACCTCTACTGAGGTACATATGATGTTACCCTGCGAATCTCGCCGACTAATATCTGTTGGACAGGTTGCTGTCAAAACCATCAGGGTTGAGGACATACTCAATAAAGAAGCAGTTCAAAAAGCGAAGAAGGTATACTAGCATTTATTCCGCAACGTGAAGAGCATTGAATGCCCCCTCCAGAGACTTCGCCACGAAGTAGCCGTGTGGATCAGACTCAGGCATGCGCATGTTCTCACTCTTCACGGTACAGTCTCCGGTTTTGGACCATTGCCTGCTCTTGTTTCTACATGGATGGATAACGGGGCACTTAATGGTTACCTGAAGCGCACGAGCCTCGCCATGGAACAGAAACTAAAGCTGGTGAGATTTATAATGCTCAACACAAGTCCTTATTCAATTGATCCCCTTATTTAGTTGAAACAGGTGGTGGATGGCTTGAGCTATCGTATGAGATCACCGTTCCGATTACACGTTTTCTCTCTGACAACCTCTCTAGTTCATGAACAGGAAGTAATTCATGGGGACCTGACCAGTGTATGTACTCTCCGATGCTTTGGAGCCCTTACTAACTCTATAACTGAAGGCAAATATTGTGATCGACCGCGATGGCAATGCATTTTTGGCAGATTTCGGTCTCTCGGTGGCTCTCGCGGAGAGTGACAGATCGTATTACAACACGTACTCGAGTGGTGCTATCCGGTGGTTAGCGCCCGAATTGATCGGCTCACCGAATGACAGTAACAGCGATGTCGACTTCCCGAAACCGAGCAGTCAGAGCGATGTATTTTCGCTCGGTTGCATCATGCTACATGTGAGTCGCGTATGTTAGACCCTGTTCGAGTTTCCCCTGAATTTTGCATTGTACAGGTCATCTCGGGTAGACCTCCCTTCTGGTGGCTTAGAAATGTTCAACGGAGAATCGGTGCTCAGTTCAAGCACGTAGAGCCATATAAGGTCGAACCCGGTGTGACCGTTAGCCACCAGCATTTGGATTTCATGCGGAAATGTTGGTCAGCCAAGCCTGAGGATCGTCCTTCCACTGGGGATGCTGCTTCCTTTGTCGAATATGAACTGGCCAGTTTATTTATTTATTTATTCTATAACTCATCTAATTTCTTTACCAGGGACGTGCAAGCGGCACCGTGACTATACTACAGCCGTAAGTGCAAATTTCCTCATAAATTGCAGATGTCAAAACACGAGGCACAAATTCAGAGTGACCTTCGATACGGACCCATTTGCCATTCCGTCTATATCAATCAAGAGGCAAACAGATTATCCTACGTCATCTGGTGGCTTGGGCGATACCTGGAAGTGCTCCATGATCATCGATCAGGCAACCTCTACTGAGGTACATATGATGTTACCCTGCGAATCTCGCCGACCAATATCTGTTGGACAGGTTGCTGTCAAATCTATCAGGATAGCGGACATGCGTGACGAAGAAGCCATCAAAAAAGCGAAGAAGGTATGCTAGCATTTATTCCGTAATATGAAGTGCATTGAATGCCCGCTCGCAGAGACTTCGCTGCGAAGTAGCTGTGTGGATCAGACTCAGGCATGCACATGTTCTCACTCTTCACGGCACAGTCTCCGGGTTTGGACCATTGCCTGCTCTTGTTTCTACATGGATGGATAACGGGGCACTTAATGGTTACCTGGAGCGCACGAGCCTCACCATGGAACAGAAACTGAAGCTGGTGAGATTTATAATGCCAAACACAAGTCCCTACTCAATGGATGCCCTTATTTAGTTGAAACAGGTGGTGGATGGCTTGAGATATCGTATGGGATCGCTGTTCCGAATACGTTTTCTCTCTGACAACTTCTCTAGTTCATGAACAGGGAGTAATTCACGGGGACCTGACCAGTGTATGTATTCTTCGATGCTTTGGAGTTCTTACTAACTCTATAATTGAAGACGAATGTTGTGATCGACCGCGATGGCAATGCATTTTTGGCAGATTTCGGTCTCTCGGTGGCTCTCGCGGAGAGTGACCAATCGTACTACCACTCGTATTCGAAAGGCGCTGTCCGGTGGTCAGCGCCCGAATTGATCTTCTCACTGGAACCAGAAAGCATTCCGGATGACAGTAACAACGGTATCGACTTCCCGAAACCGAACAGTCAGAGCGATGTCTTTTCGCTCGGTTGCATCATGCTACATGTGAGTCGCGTATGTTAGACCTGTTCGAATTTCACCTGAATCTTGCATCGTACAGGTCTTCTCGGGTAGACCTCCATTCTGGTGGCTTAAAAATGTTACACAGATATTCAGTGCTCGGTCCAAGAGTGTAGAGCCATATCGGGTCGAACCCAGTGTGACCGTTAGCCACCAGCATTTGGATTTCTTCCAGAAATGTTGGTCAGCCAAGCCTGAGAATCGTCCTTCCATTGGGGATGTTGCTTCCTTTGTGGAATACGAACTGGCCAGTTTTATTTATTTATTTTATACCTCGTCTAACTTCTTTACCAGGGACGTGCAGCTCGATCTAGAGAGGTGCGCTAGTTAATTGCAAACAATCTGATCCTTCGCTCATTTGTCTCATTAGTCCTCTTTTGCGCCTGGACAGCAAAGCCACAACAGTGGCTATGTGAGTCCAGGTTTATCCTTCCTGAGCTCTTGCTAGGCCTGACACTGAGACAGGGCAATGGCTTCTGTGGTGATGACACGACCCGTACTCCTCGTCGCTCAGCAGACCCATCATCTCCGCTTGATCTGCGCAATTTGTTCGGTTTCCTGCGCTCCAGCATTCGACCTACAAATGCGTCCCTATCAATTCACCTCCAGCCCCGGCGTTTGAATCTCAGCTTATTTCCTGTGGGAATGTCCAGGCGTTCCGTGGATATTTCTCCTTGCCGTATGGAAGATGCAAGTCGCTTGTCATCACTACCTTTTGTGATATCACTCAAATTATTTTGCAGAGATATGACATTTCCTCTGAGTCCGACGCGGATGCAGCTGCAGCTATGCAACGTATGAATAGGGACGATGCGGACAGCTCAACGCAGCAAGGACAAAGTGCTCAGGGACAAAGTTCTGATTTCGAAACAGGGAAACCTTTGATAGGATGCTGTGGATTTTATCTTGTTCGTCGTCGGCCCGCACCGAACTAGTCCTTCCGTCGGTTTATCATGGAGGTCATTGTGGTTCTTCTGCGAAATTATTTCTCTACGCGTATGAGTCAACGCAAGCCCTTGAGGATGGAAGAGCGGATGTAGTGGAGGATTTGAGTGTGCATCGGATAGGCTGAAGGACGAGAGTAGTGAGTGTGTGTGTGTTGATGACGCCGTCGTATGTGAGTGATAATAGGGCTGGAGCGGCTGATGGTTTGAATGGGCTTCAGATGTGTGTAGAATAGTCATTGTATCAGCGTCTTTATCAGAATCTGTGAATACTGCCTTGTTGTCAAACACACCGGTCCGTTATAGACGAACTGCCAATTAGGGCGGCCGATGGTTCAAGTCAGGTTGGAGTGAACGTACATTGGTCCCAGATGCTAACGGTGTATGTTGTATGACGAGAGTTGATAGTGTGAGCGAGTTTGAGGTGCGTAACAGATATTACATGTACCATCTCATGAAGCTTGTGACTGTACAAAGTCTTTGGCTGTCGGACGAGAAAACAGGAGGTGGTGAATGAGATTGGCGATAGCATTCCATTCGCCTAGGCTAGTGTCGCTTAGAGGAACTTGTGAGTCGTGAACACAGCGATATATGGATTGTAAGTCTCGATTGAAGAACACCTCTGATCACGTAGGTGGCAGCTTGACCTGCTCCAGTGACTGTAACCGAATCTCTGCTGCGCGGACCGAGTGATAACTTAAAATGTGGTCGCTAGTTCGGAATGCAAGATTCTTGCTTGCTTCCCACTTATATGCACCGCCTCGAGTCCCGGTTTCATTTCACTACCATTACGTACTCTCCAGCAAATAATAACGTCCGTGCTACGTATTCAACCCGCTATACTATATGCATGTTACCACTGTGTCCTAACCCAGTTTATGTAATAGTCAGACTACTTTCGTCACAATGAAGCGTTTTTGCCTCACTCTCAAGTAGTGTCGCTTGCGCCCAGAACGACATGCATACAAGCCATAAAGATAGAAGCTACGATTTCTCACAGCGCAACCTCGCTTGAACCTCAAGGCCTCACCGGCACCGGTCACCTGCAATTGCGGTCCAATTCAATTCACGAAATCCACCACAGGCGTCACAGAATCAACCGAAGATAAGTACTGCAGAACAGAACTAACCATAAGTACTAGTGACTAGATCTAAGATCACGATGAGGTTTGGATTCGGCCGCCATCCATGATTGCACCAACGTGGCAGCTGCAGGGCACTAGCATAGAAGCAATGCAGTTTAGGCATGCATTAATGCTTTCGGCCGTTCTTTGATCACTCAAGTACTCAGGCGCTTTGCACACTTAGTTGGTGGGTATGGGGGCTTCATAGTACTATTTAATAGACGCGGTCAGGTCTTCTTGAACCTGCTCACTCCTGTTGACCCTTCGATTCAGCGCAACGCCGCAGACATCCCTTTGTACTAATAGTGGGCTCATTACCATGGGTGGCTGCGTGTCATTATTTCGAAGAAGTCCTCAGCGGCCGCAGACTCCAATTGTGAGGCATTGATCGTCTCAGTCATTAGATTCAATCACTGACCTTGCCATAATGTATATTGACAGATTAAAAACGACAAGGGCAATTCTGTAGACAACGCTGCCGCCTCCACAGATTCCTCGACGTGAGCTTTCAATGGGAATTATGAAGAAATGGTCTCTCATGCTGTGACAGCCGCCCGTTGACGATACCAGTCGAACCAGTGTTAGTATCCGATATCACTACTCTGCAGCCATGTGTCTAATCACCATATCATGGTGGATAGCACTGAACATGCAGGCTATGGAGATGCACCGATTCAACTATCTACACCACAAGCCCAGGTGCAGCTCGACCTTTCCATACCATCCAACAATGTCGATGATAATCTTGCACCGTAAGTACTTCGTGCAGCTCTGGGTTATAAGACACTTCCTCATGAGATAACAGCGGGGCCGTGATTATACCACAGCCGGTTACCCCTGATACACATAAAACGCAGCCGTAAGAGCAAATTTCCTCATAAATTGCAGATGTAAAAACATGAGACACAGAGTGGCCTTCGATGTGGACCCATTTGCCATCCCGTCTACATCCATCGAGAGGCAAACAGAACATGCTACGTCATCTGGTGACTTGGGCGATATCTGGAAGTGCTCAATGACCATCGATCCAGCAACCTCTACTGAGGTACATATGATGTTACCCTGCAAATCTTGCCGACTAATATCTGTCGGACAGGTTGCTGTCAAATCTATCAGGATAACAGACATACGTAATGAACAAGCTATCGAAAGAGCGAAGAAGGTATGCTAACATTTATTCCGTGATATGAAGTGCATTGAATACCCACTCGCAGAGACTTCGTCGCGAAGTAGCCGTGTGGATCAGATTGAGGCATGCACATGTTCTCACTCTTCACGGCACAGTCTCTGGGTTTGGACCATTGCCTGCTCTTGTTTCTACATGGATGGATAACGGGGCACTTAATGGTTACCTGGAGCGCACGAGCCTCACCATGGAACAGAAACTAAAGCTGGTGAGATTTATAATGCTCAACACAAGTCCCTATTCAATTGATCCCCTTATTTAGTTGAAACAGGTGGTGGATGGCTTGAGTTATCGTATGAGATCGGCGTTCCGACACGTTTTCTATCTGACAACCTCTCTAGTTCATGAACAGGAAGTAATTCATGGTGACCTGACTAGTGTATGTACTCTTTGATGTTTTGGGCTCCTTACTAACTCTATAATTGAAGACAAATGTTCTGATCGATCGCGATGGCAATGCATTTTTGGCGGATTTCGGTCTCTCCGTGGCTCTCGCAGAAGGTGACAGATCGTACTACAACTCGTTTGCGAGTGGTGCTGTCCGGTGGTTAGCGCCCGAATTGATCGGCTCACTGGAACCAGAAAGCAATCTGGACAACAGTCACAGCGATCTCGACTTCCAGAAACCGAACGGTCACAGCGATGTATTTTCGCTCGGTTGCATCATGCTACATGTGAGTCGTATATACTAGACCCTGTTCGAGTTTCACCTGGATCTTGCGTCCTACAGGTCTTCTCGGGTAGACCTCCCTTCTGGTGGCTTAGAAATGTTCGACAGCTATTCAGTGCTCGGTTCAAGCGCGTAGAGCCATATCAGCTCGAACCAAGTGTGACCATTAGCCACCAACATTTGGATTTCATGCGGAAGTGTTGGTCAGCCAAGCCGGAGGTTCGTCCTTCCACTGGGGACGCTGCCTCTTTTGTGGAAGACGAACTGGCAAGAGTCCCCTCTCCCCAGTCCGACTAGCTCAGCGATGTATGTCATGGTACGCTTTGGACTTGGATTGCGGTTATGGCTCCTATATACAAATATATAACATACAAGAGAAGGTGCGGAGGGTCCAATAAGTGTATAGGGCTCTCGAGAAATGCCCTCAGGTTTTTTTCGTAACTTGCCCTTGAGACTTTCGAGGAGCTGGTGTGGCGGGTTGAAGAGCTTGGTAAAGATAAGGCACTGCGTATGTCGGACGCTGAGACTGCCATGATTTCACAATGTACAATTTGAGCATTGAGGAAACCGAACGTCCTGAGATCCCTCCGAAAGGTTTCTGGCGACACGTTGCTGCGGTGCTTTTTTGACCGGCGCCACTATGTCTGTTGAACATGTAGTATATGGACACTTGGGAAACATCCTGCAATCTAATGATTTGGCAAGTACGATAAAACCATAACCCTTTTGTACTAACATGGTTCGAGTTGGGTGACACTGCTACATCGATAGACAATAAACTTACAACGTAGATTGTGTTGCAAGAAACTGCCGCAATCTGATTTCCGACTTTATGAGTGTTTTATAACCTCTTGGCTTGTGAATCATTGGTTCGTCTGATGATCAACAAAATCTTCATGGTTCTAAGTAGTAATGTGAGGAGATTGAACATAGGAGTCTCCCTAGGTTTGAGTATAGCGTTGGTCCGTACGCCCGGGCTGGTGGCTCTGACTCCATCGCCACGAAATTATTGGACCCATCCACCGAGCTCAACAACGAACCCAACAGCAACCTTTGCGAATTCCAGAGCATGCTGTTTGTATTCCATGATCAATGATTCACAACGTAATGTATATCGGTGAAAAATATCTTACCTCAAATGAAAACTCTCCGTCGGCAAGGTCAATCCTGTCTCCCGAAGTGTGGATGTACGGGTTGAACGTCCTGAACGGATCACCCTCTGCCGCAAATATGGCAGGGAATCCCGCTCTGTGCCATGACATGTGGTCTGAGCCTGCACCAGCACTTACAACAGGCTCAGTCAAGAACACTACGAGAACTGTGATACTGCACTTACAAGAGCTTCGCACCGCCCACAACAGACGTGCTGTACGCTTCTGCAAGCGTCATCGCCCAGTTCGTCAGATTCGAATCAACGTCCGTCGTGATAAAAGTTACAATGGGAACTTCTCCCTTTGGTACGTATGCAGTCATATCCTAGCATTCAGTTAATTCTCAATTCTTAATAGATGGATGACTCTTATGCTCACAAACTGGATCATGGCGCCCACTTCCTTCTTCAGTTGCGTGTACTCAGACACGACCTCCTGACTTCCTAGCAAACCACCTTCTTCCCCAGCATACCAGTGGAACTCGACCGGGCGTTCTGGCGCGAATCCAGATTGGACGAGAGCTCTGAACGCCTCGAGGATTGTGACCGTTCCTGAGCCGTCATCGTCTGCTCCAGGTGCAGGGAGTAATGGGAAGCGGTAATTTGCGGAGTCTTGGTGAGCGCCAACGATGATGCGAGGAAGGGCTATCGTTGGATTGGGAGAAGAACGTCCAAAGAACGGCTCAAAGCGAGCAATGACGCTGGGCTGGGGGAACGTGTGAGTGAATGTCTCGACCGAGAGACGGACACCAGGAGGGGCAGTAGAGATAATCTGCACAAGCGGATTGAATACATGAGGTCGAAAAGTTCAATGTGATCACACTAACGTCCAGAATCTGATTATACAACCAGCGTGAACTCTGGACACCAAACTCCGAGCGATAATACCGGTTGTGGAACGAAGTCAAGTTCCCCAAGTTGTTCTTCATCTCGTCCTTGCTCAGAAGCTTGGTGACCGACGTCACCTTCTCTTGATATTGTAGTTTAGGCCATACTATTATTCGACTCTCAGTTAGGATAGAAAAGAGAAGTACGAGGAGCACAGACTTGATTCAGCAGACACGTGACATGCATGCAAATCTTGATGATCGGTGAGGTCGATGAACCCGAGGCCCTGCTGTCGAAGGCGTAGCTTATCGCCTTCGGTCATCCATACTGCCTCGGACCCAAAGACTTGCAACAACCGTGGCGCATCGAGTTCTGACGCGTTTTCTGGATCTAAAAGACGCATAACCTGTACAGGATCACCCGCGTGGGTAGCGAGCAGCGACTCTATGATAGCGTCACGGTCAGTTAGGGTATCGACGGTGGGTCTGCGGAGTACATCCTGAGGTGGCGGCTGATCGAAGACCGCAGCAGATGCAAAGAGAACAGGAAGGAACGCATACAGCGCGGTTAATGTCCTCATTGTCTACAGGTGGTAAAGAGGAGAGAACTAGAGATAAGCACCAATCCCGAGAATTTCAGTGATATTCACTCACACGTTCATTGTCAACCGACTCAACCCTGCAAGAAACGATTTGGGAAGTACCCGGTCCGTCACAGCCGTAATACGGTAGTACTTCGGATTCACACCTGCTACAGACCGCGTCAAGCACTCGTGATACGCTGTTCCTTCATCATGAAAAAACCAGGCCGCCTCTGCAATGAGCATGACCCTGCGGTGTGTCACTCGATGTCCCTGTTTTTGTCTAGAATCTGGATACCACGAATTCGTTACAACTCCGCGGATCATCGATCATCTTTACTAGCTATATTGGATTATCAGAGCACGATGGACATGGCCAAATGACTCGATGCCGTGAGACACAGTGAGCAGGCTATGGATGCAAGTCGTCTAGCAGTCTGACTTCGGCTACATTGGCAAGTTGCTAACTAAGCTGCGCGAATTCCGAATTCGGGACTGGCCGTGGATGATGCATATGATTAATTGATGTGACCCAGCGAACATGAAAATGACCGAATCCGAACTCATAAGATATGGAGTTTAGTGAGATTAGACGTGTCTGAATTCCCCGCATGTGTGGTTTAAGGAGCAATTTCAAATATGACCGTAGTAGTCTGTTTACATAAACGCAAACTAGTCTTTTTATTTCATTTTCAAGTTGCGTTGGCAAACCCCATGTGATTCTAAATATTGTTGTTCTTCCGTCCATCTTGACCAGTCTTAGCCAAGTGGTAAGTGTGCCAACAATTGATTTTCCCTCTTGACCTTCGGACATTTCTTCGGAGGTTCATCTGAACTTCGGAAGCGTTCTGGCCAAAGGGCTTTGAAGATGTTTGAAATCTGTTTCTGTTGGACTGCGCAGGTTCGAAACCTGCCGACGGATGAGGTTTTTTCTATCAAAACACACCTTGATATCCACTCATGGATGGTTTTGTCGGAGGTTCGTCCTAACTGGTCCTAGCCAAGTGGCTACTACAACAGAATTGAAATCTGTTTCTCTCGGACTGTGCAGGTTTGAAACCTGCTGCATGATAGTTTTTTTTTCTATCAGAACGTACCTTGACATTCACTCATGGATGCCAGTTTCCTCAGGGGCTCATCTTAACTGGTCTTAGCCAAGTGGCTACTAGATTGAAAATCTGTTACTCTCGAGACATCTTGGACTGTGCATGTTAGTAATATGCTGAACAACAGTTTTTCTCTATCGGAACACGCCTCAACATTGACTCATGGATGGTTTCCTCGGAGATCCATCTAACTGGAGTTAGCCAAGTGGCTACCACAACAGAGTCACAATCTGTTTCTCTTCAAGTTGGAGTTGGCTCGAAACCTGCTAACAACATGTTTGCGGTGCATAGATCCTTGGAGATCCATCTTAACTAGGCCCAGTCGTTACCCCGAAATCTCCTTTTTATGTGATAGTCTGTCCATGAAAAGGGTTCACGCCTCGCGAGGGTCATCTCAGAACCTAGATTCTTGACAGACAGACAGAAACTGTCGGGATTCATCACCAAATGAGAATGTTAATGGGGACGGAGGCCAGAAGAATGCACGCAAGCTAAGGATAGAGTGAGTCTGACGGCCAGCAAAATGATGTAACTTTAGCTTTCAAGTCATCCTTGGTCGCATCGGAAGAGCTAACCACTGAATAAGTGTCCATCGATGACCTGGCAGTCCGAGCCATATCGTTCTGATGTGTGTAGTTTGCATGCACTCCTGTTTTATATCGATACCGTGGCGGAACAAACAATAAGCAGTGATCTGCTTTGTAGTGACTCGCGATTTCATCGTACCGCAACGTCTGTGAACCCAAAATTTTCGGACGAGTAGCAGGGGATGGTACTAGACTTCAGCCAGTCACATTTGGGCTGATGTGATGTTCCCCGGTTAACCACTGTTCGCTTCATGGAGGGTGGAGTAAAGTCATTTTTGGACTGGTCCCAAGTTCAATCAACGGGACCTCCAAGGGGATAATCTCTACGAAGAGACAACTACCGTTGCAAAATTTTAACGCCTAAAAATCATACAAACTAAGAGAAATCGCCATTAATCCATAGTACAGTGAGTAAGCTCAACAAGTAACTGCGAGAGCAAGTTGCAAATGACGACGATCTACACCTGGAAAATTGTGAGTCCTGAAGTGACCTGTTACAAGACAAAATGCACGGACCTCCTAAAGTGCCGTAAGAGAGACAGCCGTAAGACTTCTGATCACGCGACCTCCATCCCTGAACCCGCCACCACTTCCAGAACCTTAGGTGCGTGAGACCACATGCCCCGCGGACCCACTCGGGTATTAGGCGGTATTTTCGTGTTTCGGTGCATCCAGGGACGTCACACTGTGGTTTCTCTTTCAGCAGAGGTGGCTGTAGCGCTAGCAAAGTGGCGAAAAGGACAGAAATGGGCACGCCTAATGTGAGGTGCATCTTGCCCTGAGCAACATCGTCCTGTGACATAGTAGACAAATTCGCCAAAGGTGGTGTACTGGACACCCACCGCCAAGGAGTCAGTAGGACGACCTCCTCCTCTTGCTCGAACTCTTGCTCACCTTCAGATGCACTGGCCTCCGCGGTGGAGAGCGCGCTGCGCTTCGCTTTAGACTTGGACTGCTTTTGAGGAGGCGGTTGATAGTCTCTGCCTGCAGGGGTGGAGTTGTACATAGCAGGGGATGTCAAATAGAATGCCGGATATTCATTTGATGGCGCGTGAAGTGACGAAAAATGTTCAATTCCCTCCTACATGTAGTAAATATAACAAACGAACCTTCTCGTCCTCGAGCTTTTTCTCGGTAAGATTGCGACGTTTTCGTGCTGTCTCTTCGCGTCGAAGTGTGAGCTCGCTCTCTGTAAGCCGGGTCTTCTTTCGAGAGGATTTGCCAGTGGTCGACAATGAAGGTTAGCGTTCAGCAGCTAGGAAAATGAAATGAGTAAAAATGGCAACATATGGGGATGCGAACACAACAATCCGTCAGAGAAATGACGAGGTTTAGGAACTCGAAGAGAGAATAAAGAAGCAAATAACAAGGGAACACACATAGAGAAACATGCGAAGAGCCTACAACACTCGCGAGAACCACTTGGCGGGAAGTCATCGGGCGCGTGGAGCCCACCGCCTCCCCTTCATCATCTTCATCTTCTGACTCTACATCGATATCTACGCGTCATAAGCCCAACAATCAGTCGCGCGCGCGAGGAGAGACCACGCAGAACACACCACCAGAACACCCACGCGATCCAGTATCTTCAGTGCTGGGCACGCTCGGTAGCTTGAGTTTGATCTTAAGACGGGGCTACTTGGGCGGAGACGAAGGAGGTGAAGCCTCCTCAGACTCTGGAGCATCCTGAGCGCATAGAATCAGTATGCTAATAACCAGAAGTAGATGGTATCGACACACCTCTTGTTCATGTTCAGGTTCTTCTTCCTCGTCCTCAGGCTCTAGTTTCTCCTCCTCCGCCTCATTATCATCGTTTTCGTCTTGAAGTTTCTGATTCACCTCATCGACCTCCATTTCCGCGTCAGAGCCCGAATCCGACATTTGCATATCTGCTTGTAATAGTCAGTGAGCAGACACGGTATTTTCAGTTGAGGTGTGGGAGCGGGAGAAAGACGGTCATGAATAACAGACCTGGACGTTGAACCGTCGTCATCATCGTCGGACACGCTTCTGAGGACTCTTCTCGAAGTTCTCATGTTGCATTGATCCAAAGAAATTTGAAACCCAGATACCTTACACAGGACATCCACAACTTGACAAGCATTCACAGTGACATAGTTTAATTTGAATTTATCAATATGGCACTACCCACAATTGCGAGTCGGCAAACGACCATGCTCCAGTCATTCCAATCGTCTAGGAGTGTCGCTTAGAGCAACTCGTGAGTCGTGAGCACAGCGATAGCTTGATTGTAGGTCTCGATCGAAGGACAGAGATCACAGCCTCAAGTGGCAGCTTGACCCTGCTCCACTGTAACCGAATCTTGGAATTCATCCACTCCGAGTAGTAACTTAAAATGCGGTGACTGGTTCTGAATGCGATGATGCACGTACAACAGTTTACTGCAGCGTGCATCATAGTCCGGTCTGTCTGTTGACTTGCTTGCTTCCCACTTACATGTACCCCACCCTGGTTTCATTTCACTACCACTTAGACTACATATCTCCAGCAAATAATAACGTCCGTCCTGCATATTCAAACAAAAAAATGCTACATGTTACCACTAGTAAATGACGTGAACAATGTGTCCTGAGTTCAAGTTTTTACTCCTTTCGTCAATTTGATCTCGAAACGTTTTTGCTGTGGCTTGCGCCCAGAACGAACGATTTCCGGTGCAACCTCACTCGAACCGAACCTGTAATTGAGGTCCAAATTGATTGATGGAATCTACCACAGGCCTCCGAGTCATAGGATCAATCGAAGATGCTCCAGGGACATACTTATTAGTGACTGGATCATGATGAAGTTTGGATGAGGCCATCCATCGCACCGGCATGGTAGATGTCGTGAACAACGCAGTTTAGGCATGCAATTGCCAGTGCTTTCGACCGTTTTTTCGATCGCCGCATGCGGTTTAAGCGCTAATTTCTTCCACACACTCAGGCGCTTTGTAAATTTAGTTGGTGGATATGGGGGCTTCACAGTTCCGATATTTAATAGGCGCGGTCAGCTGTTCTTAGACCCACTCATTCCTGCTGCCCCTTCGATTCAGCGCAACGCAGACTTCCGTTTGTACTAATAGAAGGCTCATTACCATGGGTTGTTGCGCGTCATTATTTCAAAAGCCCCAGCGGCAGACTCAAATTGTGGGGCATTAATTGTCTCAGTCATTAGATTCAATCACTGACCTTGCCATTATGTTGACAGATCGAGAATGCCAATGGCCATTCTGTAGACAACACTGCCGCCTCCGCAGATTCCACAACGTGAGCTTTCAACCGAGGATCATGAAGAAATGATCTCTCATGTTATGACAGCCGCCCGTCAACGATAATCACACCCAGAGTTGTACCAGTGCCGGTATCCAATATCACTACTCTGCATCCGTATGCCTAATCACCATATCATGATGGACAGCACTGAACATGCATGCTACAGAGATGCATCATTTCAAACATCTGCATCACATGTCCAGGTGCAGTTCGATCTTCCTATACCATCCAAGACTGTCCATGAAAATCTTGCACCGCAAGTATTTCACGCAGCTCTGAGTTATGAGTCGCTTCCTCACGAGATAACAGTGGAGCGGTGACTATACCACAGCCGGTTACCCCTGGTACAAATGAAGTGCAGCCGTAAGTGCAAATTTCCTGATAGTAAACTGCAGATATCAAAACACAAGGCACGGACTCAGGGTGGCCTTCGATGCGGACCCATTTGCCATTCCGTCTACATCCATCAGGAAGCAATTAGATCATGCTACGTCATCCGGTGGCTTGGGCGATATCTGGAGGTGCTCAATGATCATCGATCCGGCAACCTCTACTGAGGTACATATAATGTTACCCTGCGAATCTTGCCAGCTAATATTTGTTGGATAGGTTGCTGTCAAAACTATAAGGATAGCGGACATACGCAATGAGCAAGCCGTCAAAAAAGCGAAAAGGGTATACTAACAATTTTTCTGCAATGTGAAGTGCATTGAATGTCCGCTCTCAGAGACTTCGCCGCGAAGTAGCCGTGTGGATCAAACTGAGGCATGCGCATGTTCTCATTCTCTACGGCACGGTCTCCGGTTTTGGACAACTACCTGCTCTTGTTTCTAAATGGATGCATAATGGGGCACTTGATGGCTACCTGGAGCGCACGAGCCTCACCATGGAACAGAAACTGAAGCTGGTGAGATTTATCATACCAAACACAAGTCCCCACTCAATGGACGCCCTTATTTAGTTGAAACAGGTGGTGCATGGCTTGAGATATCGTATGGGATCGCTGTTCCGAATACGTTTTCTCTCTGACAACCTCTCTAGTTCATGAACAGGGAGTAATTCACGGGGACCTGACCAGTGTATGTACTGTTCCATGCTTTGGAGTTCTTACTAACTCTATAATTGAAGACGAATGTTGTGATCGACCGGGATGGCAATGCATTTTTGGCAGATTTCGGTCTCTCCGTGGCTCTCGCAGAGAGTGACAGATCGTACTACAACACGTATTCGAGTGGCGCTATCCGGTGGTTAGCGCCTGAATTGATCGGCTCACCGGATACAGGAAGCACTGCGGATGACGATGACAGCGATGCTGACTTACCGAAACCGAACAGTCAGAGCGATATATTTTCGCTCGGTTGTATCATGCTACAGGTGAGTCGCGTATGCCAGACCCTGTTTGAGTTTCACCTGAATCTTGCATCGTACAGGTCTTCTCGGGTAGACCTCCCTTCTGGTGGCTTAAAAATGTTCGGCAGATATTCACTGCTCAGTCCAAGCGCGTAGAGCCATATCGGGTCGAACCCAGTGTGACTGTTAGCCACCAGCATTTGGATTTCATGCGGAAGTGTTGGTCAGCTAAGCCTGAGGCTCGTCCTTCCACTGGGGATGCTGCTTCCTTTGTGGAAGATGAACTGGCAAGAGTCCTCTCTCCCCTGTCCGACTAGCTCAAGTGGTGTATGTCACGGTACGCTTTGGGCTTGGATTGCGGTCGTGGCTCCCTATATATAAGTATCTTCATTAGCTTGATTAGCATGTTACTTACGAACGACTGATGTCCGGCTCACGGAGGTGGTAAAGAAGTTGTATCATAGGAGGCTTAGGACAGTGATAGCTTTCTCTGAATCTTAATATTAACTTAATGCTTTCGGTGATCGCCCACACGGTGGGAAACTTGTCGCCCATCGCCTGTTTAACAGATGCTCGCAGCCTTCTGAGTTCAAATCTCTTCCTGACACCTCGCAGCTGCCCAAGTTTGAGATCTGAGATCTGAGCCTTGAAGGGGGAATATTGAAACAGCGCTGGAACCTATCCTGCTTTGAGTACTATGAGACTCAAGCGCTGAAATGATGCACTGTAGTCAGGAACAATGGAGGATAATACAACTAATACTACATAGTAGACTAAATACTGCTGTGCGTCATTCAAGGCTGGTGTAGCATATCATGTGTCTGCTACTCTCCATTCATTGCGAAAAACAACTACACACTGCGAGTCTATATCGAGGAAATCTGTGTCACTCTAAGCCTGGGAGTAGCAGGAGTGAGTGATATTAACGTATGAATCGTACAGAAAAGACGGAGAATACAGCACAAAATTGCCATGTCATGATATCACGAGTTGCATGAGAGTCGGGAGCTTTCCTATGGCAGTTTCAGCTGTCCCTGTATAAATATCAGGACTTCCTTGGCTGAAGGTCTGTGTTCCGGTTCATCAAGCCAGCACTCCTGCATGAAATCCCATAGGACATCCGCAATGGGCGGAGTCACTGGTCGAGCAGGCTTCCGGCCTCTGAGTATCTGCACGGTAACTTGATGGTCACTTCGAAATTCGGAATATGGAACTTTTCCTGTGAAGACCTACAAAGAGAATAACAATCACATTGCATGGTGTCAAGATTCGCCCACAAACCTGCAACATGATGCACCCGAAAGAATAGATGTCTGATGCCGATTGGGGCGAGCTTATTGACTCGTCATCTTCCGGGACTTGAAAGTTTTCAGGTGCGGCCCATCGTACATTGCTTCTGATATATGACGTGCCATGGAGCTCGGCACAAAAAATGAGAATTCCATGGTCAGCCATGAAGGCGTTGCCGCTCTCGTCGATGAGAATGTTGTTCTGAGTTGCGTCAATAATTCCTTTCATGAAGAAGGTATCTATGGTACTCACGCCAGTGAGATCACCGTGTACTATGTTTTTTGAGTGCACTAATATTCCTGTTAGCTTTGCGCCGAATACTGACGTTTGTCGCATACAGTACTGAAGAGCCGAAGCTACATCTGTGAGCTGCAACAGCAAATATTAATATGCGAACCACACCACGAAAAAACACCTACAATTTGGAGCATTCGAGTGAGAGTGAGTTGCTGGAAATCATGTTCCAGAAGCATGGTAAGTGAGCCTTTGTCCATCCATGGGGAGACAATTGCAGGCAGCGGACCGAACCCTTGAGTTATTCCCAGCAAAGGTAATAGATTGGCGTGTTTCAGCTGAGCGTTCCGCTGCAAGTCGCGTTCCAGCCTCTGAAGTGTCGTACATTAGTAAATAAACATATGGTACCCATGCGCGGAGCCACCCGAACCTCGGTAATTTTTTTCTTATAACTATCGTTCGGAATTTCAAGTCGCAAAGACTTTACTGCAACCTGGTAGACAGGGACAGTCAGTTATGGGCGTATAACAACAGGCGCAAACTTGAAAGATCCACTCGCCTCAACCGTGATTGGAGGGTGCTTGTATATGCACTTCCAGACATCCCCAAAGCTGCCTTGCGCGACAGGATATCGGGATGATTCCTTGCTGATTTGCTCAGTGAGGTCGAGCAGACTAATAGCCCTTAGATACTCAGCAAAAATTGCGTGACATTCAAATACACAAAAAACAAACTTATTCTTCGCATTCTTGTCATGTATTGTTTTAACGTTCGCTTCTTGTGCCGACTTCAAACCAAGCCCAAGGCTGGCAAGTAGAAAGCCTAACCCCCACTTCTTCAGCCAGGCTTGAAATTGAGCGAGAATTTCTGAGACCTTCATGGATGATATTGCAGTGGTGGTAGCCTATGAGAATGGGACGAAATCTCGATGAAGTCACAGTTGTGAGGGCCTGCGGTGACGGGCAAACTTGGTTCTCGGACTTGGAGCGAAATGATGACTTGCAGTGGAGGTGACGTTGTGCTATCCAGAGATAAAGTTCAGATTTATCCAGGGCATTGACGCTCAAACGTGGCGACGCCAACAAACAAGCATGACATGGGACGGTTGTAGTGAGGTGTAAGAACTCAACTACAAAGGGTCTAACATTAATACACTGACTTATTTGGCCTGGACTGCGTATCTCTGCTTCTTCAATGAATGGTTCCTTCGATGGTGTGCGGAGCTGAGTGCGAAGTCATTCGTTTTCCCCCTCCGGTGTTGGATATGACGATCAATAGCCGAGGGATACTTCAACATCGTGCCCTGATCAACCTGTGCAGGCGGAGTTTGAAGCGCTTTTACCTCACTCTCAGGTAGTGTCACTTGCAGTTGCGCCCAGAACGACATGCAGATAAGCCATCAAGGTAGAAAATAGGATTTCCTGTGCAACCTCGCTTGAGCCTCACCTGCAATTGAATGTTGAGGTCCGACTCAATTAATGAAATCCACCACAGACCTCATAAAATCAACCGAAAATGCTGCAGGACAGACCCAACCATACTGGCCAGGTGACTAGATCTAAGATCATGATGAGGCTTATGCCGTCCATGATTGCACCAATGTGGCAAGGGCACTAGCTGCGTATAGAACGTTGTCAGCAACGCAGTCTAGGCATGCATTAATGATGCTTTCGACCGTCCTTCGATCACTGCATGCGGCTCAAGTGCTTGAGCGCTAGCGCTAATTTCTTCCGCACACTCAGGTGCTTTGCAAATTTAGTTGGTGGGTATGGGGGCTTCATAGTACTATTTAGTAGACGCGGTCAGCTGTTCTTTAAGAAACCTGCTCGCTCAGCTGCTGACCCTTCTATTTAGCGCAACACCGCAGACCTCCATTTGTGCTAATAGTAGGCTCATTATCATGGGTAACCGCTCGTCATCACCTCAAAGACCTCAGTAAGTGCAAATTTCCTCATAAACTGCAGATATAAAAATACGAAACACAAACTCAGAGTGGCCTTCGATGTGGACCCATCTCCCATTCAGTCTAAATCCATCAAGAGGCAATTAGATTATCCTACGTCATCTGGTGGCTTGGGCGATATCTGGAAGTGCTCAATGATCATCAATCGGGTAACCCCTACTGAGGTACATACGACACTACCCTGCGAATCCCGCCGACTAATATCTGTTGGACAGGTTGCTGTCAAAAATATCAGGATAACGGACATGCGCGACGAAGAAGCTATCCAAAAAGCAAAAAAGGTATGTTTGTATTTATTCCGTAATGTGAAGCGCATTGAAAGCCCGCTCGCAGAGACTTCGCCGCGAAGTAGCCGTGTGGATCAAATTGAGCCATGCGCATGTTCTCACCCTTCACGGCACGGTCTCCGGGTTTGGACCATTGCCTGCTCTTGTTTCTACATGGATGGATAACGGGGCACTTGATGGTTACCTGAAGCGCACGAGCCTCACTATGAACCAGAAACTAAAGCTGGTGAGATTTATCATGCCAAAAACAAGTCCTTACTCAATGGATGCCCTTGTTTAGTTGAAACAAGTTGTGGATGGCTTGAGATATCGTATGGGATCGCCGTTCCGAATATGTTTTCTCTCTGACAACCTCTCTAGTTCATAAACAGGGAGTAATTCACGGGGACCTGACCAACGTATGTACTGTTCGATGCTTTGGAGTCCTTACTAACTCTATAATTGAAGACAAATGTTCTGATCGACCGGGATGGCAATGCATTTTTGGCAGATTTCGGTCTCTCATTGGCTCTCGCAGAGAGTGACAGATCGTACTACCAGTCGTATTCGAAAGGCGCTGTCCGGTGGTCAGCGCCCGAATTGATCGACTCACCAGATTCAGAAAGCATTCCGGATGACAGTCACGGCGCTATCCTGAAACCGAACAGTCAGAGCGATGTATTTTCGCTCGGTTGCATCATGCTATATGTGAGTCGTGTATGCTAGACCCTGTTCGAGTTTCACCTGAATCTTGTATGATACAGGTCTTCTCGGGTGCAATTCCCTTCTGGTGGATTAAAAATGCTAATCAGGTATTCAAATCTCAGTTCGACCGCGTAGAGCCATATCGGCCCGAATCCAGTGTGATCGTTAGCCGCCAGCATTTGGATTTCATGCGGAAATGTTGGTCAGCCAAGCCTGAGGATCGTCCTTCCATTGAGGATGCTGCTTCCTTTGTGGAGAACGAGCTGAAAATTGCCAGATCTCCCTCGTCCAACTAACTCAGCGATGTATGTCACGGTACGCCTTGGACATAGATTGCGGTTGTGGCTCACCCATATATAGGAATATAGGAAGTATCTCGATCAGCTTGATTAACATGCTACTTTTTTCGGGCCTTATTATATCACCGAGCACAATACACATGTACGAAGCTGTATACACGTTAAACTATGGTGGCTTGTATTGGACGGCCCAAGTCTACCCGCACTACATGTAGACTCATGTAGATCGTCAGCGGCCGCCAGCAAATTAAAACTCCGACCGTTAGACCCGCATTCACGGTACCAAATATTAATACACGACACCACCTTTCACTTTTCGACTTGCCAAGTACTGTACCAGCGGCGCCATGCCAGGTCAATGTCAGGCACTCTCAACTAACGATCCCGCTGAAATCGAAGCTGATCTACAACTGCACTCTCAAATCAAACAATTCCATGCAGATCTCCGTTTTGACCGCCCCACACCTTCGCTCTAGAATCTTGCATCGTACAGGTCTTCTCGGGTAGACTTCCCTTCTGGTGACTTAAAAATGTTCGACAGATATTCAGTGCTCAGTCCAACCGCGTAGAGCCATATCGGCTCGAACCCAGTGTGGCAGTTAGCCACCAGCATTTGGATTTCCTGCCGAAATGTTGGTCAGCCAAGCCTAAGGATCGTCCTTCCACTGGGGATGCTGCCTCCTTTGTGAAAGACGAACTGGCAAGGGTCCACTCTCCCTTGTCCGACTAGCTCAAGCGATGTGTGTCACGGTACACTTTGGACTTGGATTGCGGTTGTGGCTCCTATATATATAACATGTTATAAGTCGATTTAAACGACGAAGTTTACCCAGCTAAGGTAAACATCTCGATCAGTGTTGCTTATTTATCGAGTTTAATCTTGTTTACACAACGTTTCTTCGTCTTGGGCCTTGCCCTTTGCCCCATGCAAATCGGCATGACGAACGTGCCGCAGGCAATCTTCATTGATGTCATTGCCACCTTCTTTAGTGGAGTTGACAGTTCATACCTAGCGGGACCTATAGTGTCGAATTGGCTCTTTGCCTTTTTTCACTCTAGTTTCTCGTCTCGTGTGTAGGGCTGTTTGTCTCCCGAATCCATGTAGGGTCCCCCCGCTCCCGCCTTATTTGCTGGCTATATCCTCGCTATCTGCGATCCTTGAGACTTAGCGAGGACAAATAGCTTGTATTTTTACTTCTTTCGTCAAGATGAAGCGTTTTTGCCTCACTCTCGGGCAGTGTCGCTTGCGCCCAGAACGACATGCGTACAAGTCATAAAGATAGAAAATTAGATTTCCCCTGCAACCTCGCTTGAGCCTCACCTGCAATTGAATGTTGAACGTAGAGGTCTGACTCAATTAATGAAGTACACCACCGGTCTCATAGGATCAACCGAAGATGGTGCAGGACAAAACTATGACTAGATCTAAGATCATGAGGAGGTTTACGCCGTCCATGATTGCATCAATATTTGTGGCAGGGCACTAGCTGCGTAGTATTCGGAAGGTTGTCAACAACGCAGTTTAGGCATGCATTAGTAATGCTTTCCTTCGATCACTGCATGCGGTTTGAGCGCTAGCGCTAATTTCTTCCGCTCACTCAGGTGCTTTGCAAATTTAGTTGCTGGGTATGGGGCTCCATAGTACTATTTAATAGGTGCGGTCAGTTGTTCTTAAACCTGCTCACTCCTGCTGACCCTTCGATTCAGCGCAACACCGTAGACCTCCATTTGAACTAATAGTAGGCTCATTACAATGGGTAATCATCAGTCAGTATCTCGAAAGCCTCGGCGGCGGACTCAAATTATGGGGCATTAATTGTCTCAGTCAATAGATTCAATTACTGACCTTACCATCATATTGACAGGTCGAAAACGGTAACGGCAATGCTGTAGACAACACTGCCGCCTCCGCAGATTCCGGAACGTGAGTTTTCAACCGAGGATCATGAAGAAATGGCCTCTCATGCCATGACAGCCACCCGTTGACGATACCGGTCGTACCAGAGCCAGTTCCCAGTATGACTATGCAGCCGTATGTCTGATCACCATATCGTGAGGGATAGTACTGAACATGCAGGCTACAGAGATGCGTCGCTTCAAATATTACCGCAAGTCCAGGCATCCAACACCGTGGATAAAAATCTTGTACCGTAAGTATTTCTATTTTAGGCAGCTCTGGGTTATAAGACACTTCCTTGCGAAATAACAGTGGCGCTGCGACTATACTACATCAGGTTACCCCTAGTACAAATGAAGTGCAGCCGTAAGTGCAAATTTCCTCATAAACTGCAGGTATAAAAACACAAGGCACAGACTCACAGTGGCCTTCGATGCGGACCCATCTGCTATTCCGCCTACATCCATCACGAAGCGATCAGAGTATTACATTTCATCTGGTGGCGTGGGTGATATCTGGAAGTGCACAATGTCCATCGATCCAGCAACCTCTACTGAGGTTCATATGATGTTACCTGCAAATCTTGCCGACTAATATCTGTTGGACAGGTTGCTGTCAAAGCTATCAGGGTTGCGAACATGCTCGATGAACAAGCCATCCAAAAAGCGAAGAAGGTATGCTAACATTTATTCCGCAATGTGCAGTGCATTGAATGTCCGCTCGTAGAGACTTCGCCGCGAAGTAGCCGTATGGATCAAACTGAGCCATGCGCACGTTCTCGCTCTTCACGGCACGGTCTCCGATTTTGGACCATTGCCTGCTCTTGTTTCTACATGGATGGATAACGGGGCACTTGATGGTTACCTGAAGCGCACGAGGCTCACCATGGAACAAAAGCTAAAGCTGGTGAGATCTATCATGCCAAATACAAGTCCTTACTCAATGGATGCCCTTATTTAGTTGAAACAGGTGGTGGATGGCTTAAGATATCGTATGGGATCGCCGTTCTGAATACGTTTTCTCCCTGACAGCTTCTCTAGTTCATGAACAGGGAGTAATTCATGGGGACCTGACCAGTGTATGTACTGTTCGATGCTTTGGAGTTCTTACTAACTCTATAATTGCAGACAAATGTTCTGATCGACCGGGATGGCAATGCATTTTTGGCAGATTTCGGTCTCTCCGTGGCTCTCATAGAAAGTGACAGATCTTACTACCAGTCGTATTCGAATGGCGGCGCTGTCCGGTGGGCAGCGCCCGAATTGATCGACTTACCGGAACCAGAAAGCATTCCGGATGGCAGTGACAACTTCTCAAAGCCGAACAGTCAGAGCGATGTATTTTCGCTCGGTTGCATCATGCTACAAGTGAGTCGCGTATGTTGGACCCTTTCGAGTTTCACCTGAATTCTGCATCGTACAGGTCTTCTCGGGTAGACCTCCCTTCTGGTGGCTTAGGAATGTTCAACATGTATTCAATGCTCAGCTCAAGCGCGTAGAGCCATATCGGGTCGAACCCAGTGTGACCGTTAGCCGCCAGCATTTGGATTTCATGCGGCGATGCTGGTCAGCCAAGCCTGAGGATCGTCCTTCCACTGGGGATGCTGCTTCCTTTGTGGAAAACGAGCTGGAAGGTGTTTCCTCTCCCCTGTCCAACTAGCTCAGCGATGTATGTCGCGGTACGCTTTGGACATAGATTGCAGTTGTGGCTCACCTATATATAAAGGAATATTTCGATCAGCTTGATTAAATAATTACATACTGGGCCTTATTATATTACCGAGCACAGTACACATGTACGAAGCTGTATACACGTTAAAGTATGGTAGCTATAGCATGTATTAGACAAGTATACCCGCGCCACATGTAGATCGACCGTCGTCTCCGTTGCGGCCGCCAGCCACGTATTAGTACAATTTAAAACTCTGACCATTACACCCACTTTCACGGTACCAAATATTAATACACCATCACTCTTCGACTTGCCACTGTACCGTCTGTACCAGTGGCGCCATGCCAGCCCAATATCAGGCACTCTCAACCAACGATCCCGCTGAAATCGAAGCTGATCCACAACTGCAATCTCAAATGAAGCAATTCCACGCAGACCCCCGTTTTAATCGCCCTACACTCTAGAAGCGCATTGCACTCCTTCTCGTGACTGCGTTCCTCTTCTGGGCTGCATAGATCACAAACTAAAGTCATTCATACTCGGACTTGATTATTTATTCACGGACCTAGAATTGGCACAGTAATTTCATGCCTTCGTCACTTCTGTATTCTGTGCTTTCGACTGTGTCTTCAAGCCTACCTTCAATTGTTCGTGTTCATGTGCCTTGCTCGTCACTGTCACGATTCTCGGGTAGGTAAGTTGGTCGCGAAATTTGTTGGTTCGTCTTACACATATTTCGGGCACTTGACCCGGCAATCGTCCTCTTGGAAGAATTTCAATATTCAGCACATAAAAGCCAGCAGTGTTCTACTATCTTCATCAGAATTATCTAGACGAGTCACAGACAATGCGTTTCTCCTCTGCGATTATACTCACCGTAGTTGCTGCTTTAGCATCATCAATCTCTGCCATGCCCGCTGACGCGGCTGTCACCAACAATTGTCCCCGGTGGTGCTGGACTGCCAAAGCATGCAGGGGCTGCTCTGTCCCATAAAGGCGATGAACTTGGCGATGCGCGAGAACGAGAAGGCAAAGACATAATGAGAAGCGGAGGAGCCCACCTTGACCCCGATCTCAATTTCGATCCCGACCCAAACACCGGACTCATAATCGTGATCAGCAGCAGATGAAGATATTGTGTAGCAGCTCCATCGACTTGGGAGTTGGTGGGTTTTGGGTCCCGGAATGGGAGGGAAGGAGAAGGGAGAGATCGGGGCGCTTTCTTTATAGCTCGAACTTGAGGATGAGAAGGACAAGTGAGACTGGCTGCTTGAGAAAGAATCGAGATACGACCAGGGGGCGTCAGAGTCAGTGCTCGCGCAAGGGAGGTTGGGTGTTTCAGAGACTACTGGTGAGATGGGGTACATGTCTTGGGCTGGTATGAAGGAAGGCTTGGAATAGATGGATCATTCCTCCTCATCAAACCACACTTGTTCGATTACGAGCCATGTCCATGTGGTTTTGGTGCCCCGACAGTACTACCTTGGGTGAGAGTCTGAGCGGGTAGGTGCCGGTGCAAAGAAGATGTAGACAAGTAGTATGTTGGACCTGCTTAAGGCCTAGGAGAGCTTCTCATGTTTGACAAGGGAGAGGATAGAATCCATGCAGGGTACTAGCTTGTTTTTAGCTCAATACAGGCATCTGATGGACGCATACATGCTCACCGATTTAAGCCTCAACAGTTATTATGTCCTTTGTAACTGACTGCCTTGATATGCACCTTGAACTTTTTGTGTCAGTCCCACACCCACTTTTGCAGATGTTCGTGGTGCTCAGACTCGGATTAAATCTACAAAGGGTGGTCGGAGTGATAAAGTAGATAGATAAATGAAGTGTACCGCACACTGATAGCATATGCGGACGCTGTCGGGTGGACTTTTTCTGCACCCTTTTCCATATGGTGTCAGAGTGGACAGGCGTGTTCCATGCACAAAGCTCACTCTTGATAAATGCCATGTGAATATAGGCCTCCAAGGAGTTGTGTATGCGGTACCTGAGTGGGACTTGCTTGTTCGTAGCTGCTCAGAGCCCTCCTTTGCATGTGGAATGGAGTCGGTAAAGTAGAAGCTTTTCAGACCTGAGCATTGAAAGAGCGAGGGACTTGTGGGGGACATGGTCAACATATAGAAGAGAAGTCAAATGCCACACCCAGTGCCGCATAACCCTGCACAAAACAACCAAAATGACATAAACCCTGCTAACAAAAAGAAAAAAACAAGAGCTAACATACAAATAGCGTCCCTGAACATGAAAGGATGAACATCCGCACAACTAAATAACAGCAACATATCCAAATGGTCAGCGGTCCATCAGGTAATGAGAGAAAAAAAATCGGTATCCTTTGCCTACAAGAAACACACTTAACACAAGAATATGAAGACCAGATAAATAAGCTATACTCACGAAGACTCAAAATAATAAACTCCAGAGATGTAGAACATCCAGGAAGCTCAGCAGGAGTGGTGTTCATAAACAGAGAAATGACCAACACCAAAAACATAGAATACAATGAGATCATACCTGGAAGGGCACTAGCACTGAAAACACGCTGGCACAACGACGAAGTAATAAACATACTGAATGTCTATGCCCCAAACAACCCAACAGAACACCCAAACTTCTGGAAAACTATAACAGACACCTGGACAGGAAGAATCGGCCAAAGGTTAGACATCATGATGGGTGACTTCAACCTAATGGAAGACCCCATCATCAGCAAACTACTGATTTTGTGACAGGTGCCACAAGACCACACAGGTCTTACAAATTCACAGACATATAATAAAATAGCACACTCCAAATGCTACCAAGGTGTTAAGACCGTACTCAAGGGGTATCGGATCCGAAGGGCTTTGGCCTCAGCTCGTGCGCTGTGCCCCTTTCCCGAGTATTGCCCCTTATTTCAGAGCACCAAGGTATCGCGTCTGGAGGGACGGATAAGTATCGTAACGGATCCGGTAAGACTTCCGGATATCAGACGGATAGGGTAACGGCTAATCCGGATTGGATCCGAACTAGAAACTAACGAGTAAGACTGTCCGAAGACAGAGGCGGATGTATAGACTATCGGATTCAATCCTAAGTCTCGGAGTAGACAAGAGTATCGTACTCAAGTCCGGACGGATAACAGAAGGACTTAGAGTCCAGACAGGATGAGTGCAATCTAAGATGATATTCGAACTGATCTTCTACAGCGCAAGTACAAGGGTTTATATACTACGGATAACTAACGGAATGATCAATAAGCAAAGGTATGAGGCTATGTACGAAGTATAAGCAAAGTATACATAAAGTGTATTGGTAAGTCGGAACGGGTTAATCATGAACCGGAAATGAAGTACAAGTTAAAGCGGATCAGTAAGAACAGCGGAAGTAAGGATAACCGGATTACCGGTGTACAGGAATACCGAAAGGAGATGAAAGGTAGTTAGAGTTATATGAACAGGAAATGAAATGAGAATCGGATCGGATCTGTGGACCGGACGACGGATGTGTCCAACGGATCTGGATCGGATCTGAGATCCGGATCTTCGGATCTGTAACCGGATATATGGTATATGACACAAGGTCTACAAATAATACAAATGTACAATCTGTACAATCTGTACAATCTGTACAAGCTCTACAAGCTCTACAGAGACTTACTAAAATTACTAGTTTGCTAACATTATTCTATCCTTAGCCTACTATAATACTGAAAGTATGATTGAGATGTGTATTATTTGACTTGATTGAACCTCCTATAAAGACTAAAAATGCAATATCTCCTGACCCTGTGAACCAAATTACACAAAAGTTGGACCATTGGAAAGCCCTGATTTTACTGCATAGATGGAGGAAGAACCTGAATGAATAGCTACTAGTGAAAAAGCGGTTGAGATATATATTTATCATTATTACACCCTCCAACAACACTAAAAGTGTAATATCTCTTGACCCTGTGGACCAAATTTGATGAATGTTGGATCATATTAAAGCCCTGATTCTGCAGCATAGACCATAATAGAAACCGGACAAAGCGCTTGAAAAACGAGTGTGATATGTATTAATTCTTATTGTGCCTCTCAGAAATATAACAAAATCTATTGACTGAGTGACATAAAACCTATATTAAATGAAGCAGTCTACCATTCAAGCACATCTATATTAAATTATTGCACTGGAATATATCTACTAGTAAATAGAATAGTAGTGTTGTGTTGAAAGGACTTAGTGAATTTTCGCATTTTTGGACATGTGACATTTGTTTGGTATATATTGCTATTACTGTTGAGACATATCAATGGTCTTGTGGCTTAGTGGTAACAATGCTGCACTTATAATTGCATGAGGCTTGAGGTCTTGGGTTCAATTCCTGCTGATTGCAAATTATCATGTGTGAAATCCATCATGTGATGTGACATGTAACATGTGACATGACTTGGTGATGTTCCTTTTGTCATTTGTGCTCTGAAATCCACAAGCCCACAACCTTTACAGCTGGTACAAGGTGTCTTTGTACAAGCTTGTACAGACGTGCATAGGGGGGACTTAGCTGTAGGTTCTGTGAGTCTGTACAAGCCTGTACAAGTGCCCAGTAGTTTGCTGATGATATACAGAGCCCCTGCACACACAGACAATGAATATGCAACCAAAGCCTTAAGAGACTTGAAAGAAAAACTAAACATACATGATTCATGGAAAAACACACCCACACTCCTGCCTATTCACCCCCAGTGAAAACCTACACGAGGCAGATTGAGGGATGTCAAGGTGTGATCAGACCTTGACTGGCCTTGTTGAATGCACACACTTTCTGTATATATGCCTCAATAACATTTGAGGAATATCGAGGCAGGTAGAGTAATTCTAGTAGGGCTTTTTGGCCTCAGAAATCAAAGAGCCACATTATCACATAGTACTAGTTTTACAGCAGCGAGAACAGGCAGAATTCAATTATATATTTAATTGTGCAGCTCGTGTAGTATTACAACAAAGTAAGGAGAGTAGTAGTGATTGTACTAACAGCAACTTGTAACAGGGGACGAAAGCTCATGCAAATGACAGTGAAAGGACGACAGCAGCAGTGAGAGAATGATAGCGAGAGAATATAGCAACAGAACACAGCAAGAGACGAAGGCTGATCCAAATGATAGCAACAGAGAATGGGCAACTTGGAGGAAATGCGAGGGTACTTGTGTGACAGTGTCATGTTGAAATTGCTTCAGCTGAGGTAGCTTTCTGGGCCTGTAGTAGATCAAATCCATCAGATAGAGTCCACATGAGAAGAGTGAAATAACATGAACAATCTTAGCTGCAGTGCTTGATCATAGTGAAACTCACCACACTGGACAGTGTTCCAGGTGCGAAAACGGACCTGTATAGCCAATACAAGAGTTGGGACACATGTCATGCATGACAGAGTAGACACCTGTGATATCTTCAGCAATTTTCTTCGTTTGACAGAGTGTCAGGAACTCCGCAGGATCAAGATTATTTCCTTTGATATATGAAAGCCATGTGTGGTCAAAATCAGAGTCCAAATGCTTGAGATGCATGTAGTTTTCAAGAGCAGCCCTGACATGGGGATCATCAATCGTTGCAGGGTATTGTGGTGGGTTGCGAAGGTGTCCAATAGTCTCACTATCAAGTCCTGAGGCAGGATCATCTAACAAGGCAGCTTGGAGGCCTGCAATGAAGGCAAGAGAATGCCTGAGGTCATTGAGCTTCACGTTACTGTAGAGATCATTAAGGATGTCTTTGTCTGCATCAACAGATTCGGGCATCTGAGGCAGTTCATCTAATGCAGCATCATCATCAAATACATGATCCAAAAACTGCAGGCGGGCATGGTCATTCTAGCAAACAGTTAGAAAAAATCATTCCATCAAATTAAACCTTACCTCAACATCATTGCCATCTTCACTGTCATGGACATTGCCTCCATCTATACCACCTTCAGGTCCAGTTTCTGGCAAGTTATCCTCTCCAAGGATTGGTTGAGATGACACTTGAGCGCTATTGACCCTTTCAGCAGTGCTCTCAATCCTCAGATCCTCTTGCAGAGGCTCTGGAGAAAACTCCTGATGCCCAGGAGAGTTTGGGTGGTGCAATTGAGTGCGGTCAGGTAGCTGGTATGGCTTGTGTTGTTCATAAGTGCTCCTGCTGATTTTTCTTAGGTTCCTGAAGCATTTTTCAGAGTAGTCACAAGTGTACTCCTTCTTCTCGCGAGGCATAGCAGTTGATATGAAGCAGTGCAGGGGGAGAAGGGACACACCAGAATATGCAAAGCTCACAGAGTAGAGACTTAGAGTGTTATGTCAGTCTATTTTCTGCTTTGCGAGCTTTGCACTTGCTCAATTAACAAATGATGCAGCTTTGCGGACGAAAATCAAACACAAATCATGCATCGTGTTGTTTTAATGTAATTGCACACTATCTACAGCTCTCGATTTCCCAAGTGTGTCACTATCCAACTCTATCTCCATTGACCTGCCTCTTGTGGGTTTTCACTGGGATTCACCTTCTACAGCAACACGAACACTTACTCAAGACTAGATAGAATATACACATCACCCACCCACGACCAAAGCCTATATGACTGGTCATCATGCACATCAGCCATACCAACAGACCACCGCATGATAACAGTGAGATACGCACCTCCAAAAATGCTGCACATAGGAAACGGACAATGGTCATGGCCCCTCGGCCTCGTAAATGATAAATTCCTAAAATAAATAAATAAGAGATCTAGGCATATCAGTGCAACAACAAATAGAAACAAACAAAACATGCTCAACCAATGGAGAGAACCTGCAAACTACCTGGGAAAAATTTAAAGGAATAATCAGACAGGAAGTGAAGAGAACCGCAAAAGACCACTTACACAAAATAAAAACCCAGACAAGACAACTAGAGAAAGACCTCAAACTCATCCTAAGTCAAAACAACATAGACACAAATGACAACACAAGACGACAAAAAGCATGGCTTGAAAATGAGATAAACCACCTAGAAAAAAAACAATTTAAGAATATACAACTCAGATCAAAAGCTAAGTGGAACACTGAAGGAGAAACAATAAGCAAATATTGGTCCAAAATAAACACACTGAAGAAACCAAGAGACATCATTCACCAACTAAAAATCCCAAACACAAACCACCTCACATCACACTCAGGTAAGATGGCAGACATCACGAAACAACACCACAAAAACATGCAAAACAATAACCTAGACCCCAACCAAGAAATGAGCAAATCCACCACGAAAAGGCAAACAATGAACAAAGTACCAGATAAACAAAAACTCCAAAATCCAAACTCACCTCTAAATCACCTCCTAGAGGAACATCACATCCACAAAGTGTTATATTCATCAAAATCAGGAAGTGTGGCAGGCATTGATGGGATACCATATGAAATATGGAAAATCCTACATGAGCAACACCTAAACAACATTGAGAACGAAGAACCAAACTTTGATATAATAAAAACACTTACAATAGTCATAAACAATATCCAGAAATACAGAGTAGAAAAAGACACAAACTTCACATTAGGATGGATGTGCCCAATTTATAAAAAAAAAGACCGCACTGAAATCGCAAACTATAGACCCATAACACTCCTAAACATGGATTATAAACTACTAACAAAAGTGTTAGCAATACAGCTAGCAAAGGAAGCCCCAACCTTAACACACCCAGACCAAAGCAGGTTTATCCTGAAGAGATCTATCTTCAACCCTATCCACCTGGCAAAAATTATGATTGAGTACACAGACATAACAGAAGAAGATGGCTACTTAATTGCCCTCAATCAAGAAAAAGCCTACGACAGAATCAACCATGACTATCTAATAGAAATGCTACACACCTTCAACCTCCTGCCAATGTTCATCAACACAATAAAAGTGCTATATGCCAACACCTACACCAAAGTAGCTGTAAATGGAATAATGAGCAAACCATTCAAGGTAACAAGAGGCGTGAGACAAGGGGACCCACTATCATGCCTCCTATTCAATTTGGCTATCGAACCACTTGCATGCACCCCAAGAAACTCAGAGTCAATATGAGGCTATAACATACCAGGAATCACTGACTGGATAATAGTAAACCTCTATGCTGATGACACAATGATACACCTAAGCAAAAATGATAAGTACAGCGACCTAGAAACCATACTAAACAGCTGGTGCCTGGCCTCTGGCACAAAATTCAACATGGACAAAACAGAAATAATCCTGATAGGCTCGAAAACTCACAGAACACAAATCATCACCTCGAGGAAACTCCACCCAAATGACCCCCCTCTAGACGCCTCAATCAGAATTGCCCTAGATGGACACCCCATAAGGTCCCTCAGCGCATGGATAGGGAACAAAACAAATGATGCTACACCATGGGAGCCAATACTAGATAAGATCAGTAAAACACTAAAACATTGGAACAAGGGTCACCCGAGTCTTGATGGTAAGCATCTGATAACACAAATGACTGCAGGAGGAATGTCCCAATTCCTAATGAAGGCACAAGGAATGCCACAACACCTAGAAACGGCACTAATAAAAATAATCAGGAACTTCATCTGGAACGACGCCAAAACACCACTTATAAGTATGGAACAAATGTACAAACCGAGGGAAGGAGGAATCAACCTACTCGACATCAAAGTGAGAAATGAAGCAATAGAAATAACATGGCTAAAATCATACCTTGACATAACACCCTCATGCCCAACCTGGGCCTTTATAACTGACATCCTAATCAATAACCTAAAACCGACCAAATTAGACAACACAACGAACCTCAACATGTTCCTGCAATCCTGGAACCCAACAACAAGAGGCCCTAAAGCAAAAAGCCTGCCAAAAGAAATAGCAAACATGTTAAAAATAGCAAAAAAATACAACGTGACCTTCACACCATTAAAGCTATCCAAAAAACTCAAAAAACAACTACCAGCATGGTACCATCTAGGTGCACCACCAAAAACATACCATAAACAAAAAGACAGCTGCCTGCAAAAAATCCACAATGCCCACACCATTAAAAAACTGATCAAAATAAGAAAAAGAACAACCCTACCCGCCAGCATGACTGAAATAAACAAATGACACTACCCCAGAAAGAACTGCACATGCGAATACTGTGAGAAAGACAGACGTAAAGGATGTGAGAACCTGCATAAATGTGCAATGACAGCAAATGAAATATTAAATAAAATTGCACCCAAATATAACACAAAAACAAGACCGAAAAAAGACAACCTCTCCCTCACCCACCAGAGAGCAGAAAAAAACCAACAAGCACATGAAAGCCAAAGAGGAGAAATCCTCTTCAACCCAACAATAACAATTTGATCAGATCTAGCAGAATACTTTAGAATCTTCACAGACCCTCTAAAACAATCAAATGAACCAGCTCACCAACTACAAGCCCCAGCCAGAGGACTAAACCTGATAGAAGACAACATCACAATCTACACAAATGGCTCATGCCTAAATAATGGGAAAAACGATGCAAGATCAGGTAGCGGGATCTGGATATCAGAAGAAAACAAAAACAACAAGAGAATAAGAATACCTGGAAAGCGACACTCAAACCAAATAGCAGAAATGGCAACAATCCTAATAGCCCTACAACTAATTGAGCCCTACATTCCAATAACCTTTATCACTGACTCAAAATATGTAATAGACAGACTCACCAAAAACATAAAACAGTGGGAAGACAGAGGGTGGATAGACATCACAAATAGCGAATACATTAAAGCAACAATATACCACCTGAGAAGGAGATCAGCACAAACATCTTTCAAATGGATAAAAGGGCACAGTGAGAACCAAGGAAATGAAAATGCAGATTGACTCACCTTGGAAGGGGCGAACAAACCTATAGAAGACCACATAGACCTATCAATACCAAACGAATGGAATCTGCAAGGAGCGAAACTCACAACAATAACACAGGCAACAGCATATAGAGGAATAAAAGCTGAAAACAAGAATAAAACAAAACCAAGAAGAGCAACAACAAACAACCTGGACATGGCGAGATTTGCAATCAAAGAAATAACAGGTAACCTCGAAAATGACAGTGTAATATGGACCGGCTGAAGGAACAAAGACCTACAAAAAACGATCCAACAATTCCTATTCAAATCAATACATGGCACATATCGAATAGGCAAATACTGGTTAAACACACCAAACTTTGAACATAGAGCAAAATGTGCACAATGCTTATCAGACACAGAATCCCTGGAACATATAATGTTAGAATGCACAAGTAGCGTGCAAAGCACAATATGGAAACTAGCAAAAGACCTCTGGCCAGAAAACATGGAACCTGGTCTCAAATCACAATAGGCACAATACTAGGCTGTGGTAACCTTCACCTCAAATGACAAGACCCCGAAGAACCAAGAGACAAAACAAACAACAGAGAAGACAAGACGAATGGAGCGTCGAGACTGATGAGAATACTAATATCCGAATCTGCCTACCTAATATGGATCATCAGATGTGACACAACGACAAACGGAACAACACACACAACAAACAACATCACCAAATGATGGACAAACACAATAAACAACAGACTCCAACTGGATAGAATCTCGGCAAAAATAATAATAAGAACAGAAAAATTCAAGAAACTTGTATCACAAACCTGGACAGACACCATCAACACCAACACACAGATACCAGAAAACTGGGCAACCGCCCTTGAGGTTTTAGTGGGTATTAGACCACCCAGGCCCTCTGCGACCAAGGCCCCCAGGTAGTAAATAGTCCCACACCCCCCACAAACAGCGGGAGTGCATAAACACATTTTCCCTCGGACCGGTAGTTCCCTGAACCACCGCTATAGCACGTACATGTAGAACTAGACTTAGAGCCAGTTCGGCAACTCGATGTTGGGGCATATTTGCCATGTTGCACATCTGGCGCAATGTGAGTTGCACCGGCATGCTCCCGGCATATAGTCGGAGCTTGAATGTAATCCTAGGGTTAGATGACTGTATCCAGCTTTAGAATCATCCATAGTACTATGGAGTCTCTACCCGAAGTCTTTCCAGGGCTTCGTCTTCAAAACCGGTCTCAGCTTTACCATAAAATCTTACAGTATGCAGTACTTCTACTCAGCATTCTCATCCATGCCTCCGTTGGTCTTGTAGCATCTATGTACCCAAGGGACCCACAACCCTACCATACATCAGCGCTTTTTGGTGAAGCATGGGTGGTCGAATTACTCACTGGTCATCCAGAATGCATTCGTTGTGAGCTCAGAGTGCATGCCCATGTCTTTGCAGAGCTGATATCAGAACTCCATACCCTCGGGTATTCTGACTCCAAGTTTGTCTCTCTTGAGGAGCAACTCGCCATTTTCCTGTATGCTGCTGTCACAGGCCTGTCAATCAGGCATATCAGAGAAAGATTCCAGCGTTCTAATGAGACAATATCTCGGTAAGTGTCATATTTTCATGGACTGGACTCATTTGTCACGCTATATCCACTAGATACTTTCGAAGGATGCTCGTAATTCTATCAACCCCACCATTCTATTCAAAATACATCCACCTCCCATCAGATGAAGTAGTTTCTCGCAAAATTCGCCGGAATCCTAAATTCTGGCCATTTTTTAAGAATGCCATTGGGGCGCTTGATGGGAGCCATATCCATGCTACACCTCCTGCACTTGAACGTGCTGCCTACCACGATCGCAAAGGTCTCATCTCTCAAAACTGCCTGTTCGCATGCGACTTCGACATGAATTTTACCTATGTCCTTACCGGTTGGGAGGGATCTGCCACAGATGCACGTGTTTTCGAGGACACATCTACCAAAGACCTTCAGATCTCGCAAGAAAAATACTTTTTAGCTGATGCTGGTTACCCTCTACGCCATGGACTCCTGATACCATACCATAATGTCCGCTACCATCTCGCTGAGTGGGGACAAACGACTGTAAGGTAAGACGGTCCATATTATTCGGAACGCACACTAACATGGATGGTAGGCCGTGCAATAAAGAGGAGCTATTCAATCTTCGCCATGCCATAGCAAGGAACATCATTGAACGTGTCTTTGGTGTCTTAAAGCATTGCTTCCACATCCTCATCCTCGCACCAAGGTATAACTTACACATTCAAGTGTAGATTCCAGCTGCCCTATGTACGATCCACAACTTTATACGCCTGCATGACCCACAGGAGAGTCCTATCCTGGATACTAACTCAGATGGGAATCCAGCTGAGGATGAGACTGACCCACATGATGGAGTGGTACAGGAGGAAGAAATGGCAGATGTTGAAATGAGCCGCTTGCGCGACCGCATCGCTGAAGACATGTGGGCTCAATATGGGCAAGTTTTGCGTGAACGAGTACTAGCAGATGGTGATGACTTAGATGAAGAGGACTTCTTACTTGGCCTGGATGGTGATGGCAATGCAGATGAGGATGAAGGTGCAGACGCAAACGATGATATTCATGTATAGTTCTTACTTGTATTAGAACCCAATGCTACATGGTTGTGGACTCGACAATGATGGTGGGACAACAAACAACAAAGCAGACAGAAAACAGCGCAACAATCACAGAAAATACAACCTAAGATACATTGTACAAGTAAGGGACAAGATGTGAACATGATACCTACTTCGCTGCATGAGCCTCAAGAAGCGCCTTGATATAAGAGCGACGTGGTCCCAGTGGGCTCTGCACATAAATCTCCATCACCCGCTCATTGCTTGTAAAAATTAGTAACAGTTGGCCTAACTCCTCTGCAGGCACCTCTGCATCTTCAGTTTGCATAAGGATCATGGCGCGATCAAGAGTGGTTGCAACCAAGGGGGGAGGGGGTGGAGGTGGAGGTGGTGGTGGTGGCGCAGGTGCAGGTGCAGGCGCTGCAGTGACGGCTTTTTCGAGAATGTCACCAATGCGGTTGATGGAACCCTGCATGCCAACAACAGCAGTGGCAGGTGAAACCTTCAATCCTCGTGCTGCACTGGTCATCATTGCGACTGCACTGTCACCATGACATCCAGATCACGATTTTTTTGCAGGAGGGGGTGCTGATACCAAAGTAGAGGACGGCAAGGGACCAGAAAATGACGGATAGCTGGATAGGTGAGTTGACGATTCCATGTCACACGATGCATCATCATGAGTGCGTTTTCCAGTGCCAATACTGGATGTGACAGTGGAAGGAGGCAAGATGGGAAGACGAGAAGCATTGAAGTCGGTATTGCGAGGCAGTTCCATAGTAGCAGCAACAGGGTCAGTACTGGCACTGGCAGCTGATGCAATGATGGTTGCAGCAGCAGCAGCAGTGATGATATGCTCTGCGCCAGGCCCAACATCATTGTCAGCCAGTACTGGAACTGCAGCAGCAGCCGGATGAAAGGCGTGAGTTCCCTGAGCGCCAGTGCCATTTGGGAAGATCTCAGCTAGTTTGTCGTAGTATATCCACCCGCTGTTGGCAAATGGCCGCATTGAAGTGTGGGACGTCTATTTGATGTATTAGATTATAGTAGATAGACTTGAACAGGGGACGTACACTTGATGTGACGTAGTTATTGAATACCTCTAATGCAGTCCTTCCTTCGATTCCAGCGCCTTTGGTATTATCCCAGTGAGCTCCTGAGACATTGCGATAGTTTTGGATCTCTCGGTATATCCCTCTGAGCTGGTACAGGGGTAGATATTAGTAGAATGGGACGTAGAGAATCTCGATGCACTCACTGTGTTCCATTTACTTCTACAGTGTTTATTTGTCTTTGGAGGGCCTGCAGTTAGCAGGTTGACCCTTGCAAGGGCAGTTGCTGCTGAGGTAAATGTAGACGGCTTGAAACCGCCATCCCCAACCTCGGATTTGTTGCTGAGTAGGTGATTGAGAAGAGCGTTTGTTTCTGCTACGTTCCACTGCACTTTTGGCTCAGCTGTACGACAGTAGTAGTATTTGGCTTGGTAGCCATTATAACAGTAGTAAATTGGCCGCAAATAGATACAACAGCGACGACTGATGAATAAACTAGCTTGCGGAGGTGAGGGTCGAGCCAGTCCATTGTGGTGCTGGTCAGTAGATAGGGAAGGTTCGAGCTCCGACTGACTGAAGGAATATGCTGGGAGCATGCCGGTGTAACTCACATTGCGCCAGATGTGCAACATGGCAAATATGCCCCAACATCGAGTTGCTGAACTGGCTCTTAGTCAGTTGCTACAAATACACATCGCTTGTCTAAAAAAAAAAATAGAAGAGAAGTGTGTATGGGGTCCTATGCTAATGTAGAAAGCCGAGTCAGGGAAGGGGGGAACAAGGAGTGGTTTGAATCATCATATCAATTGGTCAATGGTGATAGACAGAAAGAATTGTTTGGATTTATAAATTAGACGGTACACAATAAAACAAGTTGAACAAATGCACATAGCCAGAACAGACTCCCAGATTGCATGGTATTGCAATAGGTTTTTGAGTGACAAGACATGCATCTGCATCACATGCAATATGCTTAGGATGCTGAAATCATTGATGCGGCAGTAACACGAAAATTGACTGCCGCCCAAATTCAAAACGACTTTATCATAACTCAGCAGAACCACGGACGCATCATAATGTTGTAAAGGCGCTTTACATGGAACGCGACTAATAGTCTCCCCTGTAGTCAGACCAAAAGACAGTCGTTCCATCTAGTGTACGGTCAATTAGGAACTGTCCGAGATTCACAAGGTAAATTTACAATGCGCCCAGAGGCCTTCAGATTCACCAGCGTGAATTACAGTAAATTAACATGTCTGTAAATTAATGCTAATCTACAGGTGAATTGGGTCAAACGTACTGTGAGTTGGGGTGAATTAGGTGAATTAGGTGAATTATTTGCATTCGTCCCAAGCAGAAGGGTTGGGGACAGACGAGGACAGGTTTTTAGTGGCAGCCTTCTTTGTTGGTGTGGAACCCGGGTGCGAAGGTTGTTTTCCGATTGAATCGAGCAGTTCACGTAGGTAGGGTGCACGTAAATTGATACCGCTGGATGCTGCAAGCACAAACGAGTCTTTTTCCGCTGTCTTAAACTCTGAAAGAGCAGCTGGACCATCCAACCAATCTGCACCATCGTCAAACTCATCTTCTGAGTCCGAGTCTGTGTCCATTGTACTCGCTTCAGGTAGAGGAGGTATTCGACCAGTGGGAGGCAAATCTTCGGCAGGACGCTTGCCAAAGATAGTGGATTCCATATCACACCACTTGACGAGAGGTTTGTACGGACATTTTCAATTTCTGTGGAGTCACTGATGAGACCAAGAAGAATGCACGAAAATTATTATTCACATTAGAATCGCACATTAGAATCGAAACTCTGCATATAGAAGGAACTTCCTTCTATATGCAGAAAGAGGGTGGACATGTGGATGGCTGGTTAGAATCTGGATGAACACCATCACTATAAATATGGGTCTAGGGTAAGTACCTATCCAAGAGAGTGCCTGGGGTTGTACTAGATGCTGATCAGATCGAGTTGAATGTGAATATTCTTCATGTTGAATTTCAAAGGAATCATTAATCTCGACTTGGCTTAGCTTATCTTCACAACTTAACTTAACTTACACCAGGATGGCAACGTTCACGAACACCCTTAACGTCAACAGATGCGTGTTTGTGATGGTTCCAGGTGCTCAACCACGTTGCCATGTACCACTAGTACTTATCTTTGTGCGCTGAGTGCTCAGACTCCCAATTCCACTGGCTTTTATTTTGTATCCAAATACCTATAGCTCTCATTTACTCATGTCGAGCACTGATGATGCCGAGGACCAGCACATCCACATTGATGAGCAGCCTGCCCCAGAACAGGGTACCCCACTGGCAGGACCCCCAGAGGATTCAGAGTAAGTGGCCGATTCCTGCCATCTGTCACCCATATAACAGCAAGATAGGGAGAAGGAAAATGGTAGACCTTCAGCGGTGAAGCAACCATCAAGGAAGTAAGTAGTTCTAACCTGATGCTTCTGTGTAACTCCTCACCAGGACTGCAGCTCGAACACTGGGCCTTCCGAACAGCCATCAGAACCTCGCGAACAGAAAAGTGCTTCCAAAGTTGCACTGGACGGCGATTTAGCTTCGTAAGTCGCTATCAATGGCAATTTTAAACAAGCTCGTAAACTGTCTCAGCCGGGCGGAAAAGGTCATGGCAGATAAGGACCAGCCAACTCTCAGCGAATTGTGAGCGAAACACAAGCCAAGTAATCATAGCTGACGATGCCCTACATGCAGAGCAGATACCATGAAGAAAGTATTGGAAGTTCTCCAGAACTCGACAATTGTGCCGAAGAATCAGAGTCACAAGGACGATCTGTCTCGTTTCTGGGAGTCGTATGGAGAAGTCGCAGGGGAACAAGACAGCGGGTTCCTCGAGCGATCTGACAGCGACATGCAGAATATCTTGCTCATCGTAGGTTTCACATGTTTATCTTTGATCCGTTTTGAGACTGATTTTGATCAGTCTGGTCTTTTCTCCGCTACTATCACATCTTTCATCGTCGCGATGGAGTCCATTCTCAGTCCAGACCCCAGTGACACCACGAATGCCCTTCTCACACAACTCGTGCATATTGGACTTGGCAACCTCACTGCAGCGGGCTCCACTCCCACAGATCCAGCACCTATGTGGTCACCGACTGTGTTGGCTGTGTGGATCCAAATGGTTGCATATGCAAGCCTGTCCATGAGCTTGCTAGCAGCATTCGGGGCCATACTAGGCAAGCAGTGGCTTGGGTACTACAAGACGAGGAGATATGGTCGCGGCTCACTAGAGGAACGAGGGAAGCACAGACAAGAGATGTTCGACGGCCTTGTCACTTGGCATTTCGATGCTTACGTGCAGTCCATTCCCATCTTGCTTCAAATCTCCCTTCTTCTCTTTGGGATCGCCCTCAGTGCCCACATGTGGTACAAGCAGCCCAGCATCGCTTGGGTGATCATTGCTACAACAGCCTTCAGATTTCTATTCTATTCGTTGATAGTGATAGCATGTTTGGTATCTCCTTCATGTCCATTTCAGACGCCAACGTCCATGATCTTGCGCATGTCGGGCATCGATAGTAAGATTATTTCGTGAATTCTCTGGTTGTTTCAATCTGAATCAATATTGCAGGAGTTTTACTCCTGATCTTCGAACCAGCCTCCAGGTATTTCCAGCAGCTCAAGACGTCAGCGCACGGTTTCTTGTTAGCTGTGCTGCAACGAATGCTTGGTATCCTTAGTCTGAGATGGACCCGATTGTCTGTAGCATTGATAGGTGACATTCTTATCTACTCCTGCATAGGATACCTAGTGCTCATTTCACTCCCCAGGCCCTGTGTGTGCTGCTGGCGAATTTGCACGATGCTCTCTTAGGCTGCTATCTGCTGTGCTTCACAATGAACTGCGTTCTTTGGTTCCGCGCTCTTTGACAAATTTTGGAGACTCAGAGGCACAACTGCTCGACCAGGATTTGGATGTTTTGGCGGGGAATGTCGGCACCCTTTTCCTCGACCTCCCAGACATACCCACCAGCAATCTCGAAGCACCTAGCGTCAAATGGCTGCTGGAGACGTCTACGGATCCCGAAGTGCTTCTTACTGCTGTCAGCCTCGTTCCGCTGGTCGAATGGCCCCTGGATCTTGACGTCTCAGACACATTGCCTCAACTGTTTGATATCTTCACAAGCTGTATGATTTTCACAGGAAAATTGTACTGTCGTTGGAGGAGAAGGCCTCAGCTTGTATAATGGCCATGAGTCATCTATATTGTGGCCGCATTCTTCAGGCATCCCCTAGCCGTGGTGAATTTCTTAGGCGCAGGAGAAAAGACTACGACATGTTTATTGAGATCACCCATTGCAGTAGACCCGACATGGCAGTGCTTGCCCCAGCTATGCACTTTTGTGCTCCAGAACATCGCAGTGGTGGATTTTGGTGGACTACTTCTTGGTTAGACAAGTGTTCCGACTCTGTCCTCAAGTGGCTGTCACATTCTCTTCCTTACCACTTTGTCACTGAGCGAGTGAATGAAACCATAGAAGAATTCGCTGTAGAGGTGATATCAAAACTGCTATCCTCTCCATCTTCTCCATCAGACCAAATCATGGCTAATTGCACTCTTCTTGCTTGCCTCATGGTCGGGGTTCGGTTTGTCAAGAAGGACATAATTCGGGTTGATAAAAGGTGCTCTTGCACATATTACAGTGACCAATCTCTGTATGATACGGGTGAACGGACGTGCATAATATCCCGTATGATATGGGCCAGCAGACCATGGGCCCATGGTAGAAATATCCCCGACTATGATGGATGGGCCGGGAGGAATATTATTCCCAATGGAGGTGGGTGGGCCCATGCAGGGAATATGTAGAGTAGATGAATGGGCCGATGTACATGAATATTCAGTAGACAGATGGGCCGGGAGAAATATTATTCCTGATGGAGGCGGGTGGGCCCATGCAGGGAATATGTAGAGTAGATGAATGGGCCGATGTACATGAATATTCGGTAGACGGATGGGCCGAGGTAGTTGGATATTATGTATATGGGTGTATCAAGGTAGATGTGTATCAGATAGAGGGATATGTGAAGGGTACTTGTTATCACATTCACAGGTGGGCCCAGACACATTAAATTAGTCGGGTGGGCCGAGGGTATTATAAAATATTGTATTTGATGGGTGGGCCGAGAGTGTATATAAAATATTTTATTAGACGGGTGGGCCGAGGGTGTTGTACAGTATGTTATATTGAATGGGGTGGGCCAAGGGTGGTATAAATTATAGATGGGTGGGCCCATGTGTATGATATTGAAGACATGACGGAGCTGAGGTAGTTGTATATCAACCAAATCAGGAGGTAATAAATCAAAGTGTCTGAGTTCCCAGAGCAGCAGGTGATCTCTTGACATGGCCTGTTAGGGCGGTTAGGTTGTATTGCAGGACATGGAACCTGGGGTGCTAGGCTTGTGTTGCCCTACAAGACGCCAAGTTCCGAGTCCCGGAACCTGGGACCCAGGTCTCGACACAATTCAGTCAAGACTTTCCATGTTAAACGGCCAACCGAAGTTGAGATTCTTCGGAAGAGAGCAGGATGTGCTCTCTTGACATGGCCTTTTATGGAAGTTAGGTTGTCTTGCAGGATGTGGAACCTGGGGTGCGAGGCTTGTGTTGCCCTACGAGATGCCAAGTTCCAAGTTCCAGGACCCGGGACTAGACAAATGAATATCTGATATCCAGCACACTGCCAATCATGTAGTATTTAATTGCGCAATGAATGATAATACATCTTTGAGAGCAAACATCATGCAAGGCTCCCTTATCTGATCCTCACTATCTCCACCCCCTTTAACACCAGTCAGGACATCCAGCATTCAGCATCTGATTTCCCATCAACTTCCAGCATGAACATTTCTTCCTCTTCCACTCCTGATGGCATAGACATCTGGCGCACTTGAGCCCTGACTGTCACTTATGAAGCAGGTGAATATACTGCACAGAAATTCAATGCAGAGAAGACTGGAGGAGACCCAGTCATACCATCTCCGAACCTGGACACTTATCTGGTGATGGCATGCAATCGCTTGGTTGATGTGCTCATAAAGGCACATAAAAATCCCAGTGGGTCTTCCTGCAGATTCGGAAAATTCATCAGATCATTCAAATTCCTTGATGACAGTCCAGATGCAGATAGATATCACAAGATATAGCAAATTGATCTCCATGAATGACACAGGGCTTAATGATGAGAGAGAGGCAAAGTTGCTTGAGAGGTGTCCTCCTGGCCATGAAGGCACAAAGTTGGTCGAGGTACTGGCCACAATTCTCAATTCATCTGGTGCCATCATCGCATGGTACCTCCCGAACGCCCTGAATGATACCACCCAGGTTTGTAATGTACCATGTGACTCGATGGATATTGAACATTAATTGTACCTACAGCAGGAAATCAGGGCGGCCACAGACATCCTCTCTACAAGCCTCGAAAAAAGTGTAAAGGCTGATGGGAATTGGCGAACTAATCAAGAGTGGTTCAAACATGGGTCGGAAAATGTTGGCTCCACTCCCGGATGCATCAATTTATCTCCGGCATGGTATCAACAGGGACACGAGGTAGGTTCTGATCAGATGGTGATTTCAGCAGTCAAACTCACCAAGCCCATAGAATGTGGCGGATCCAGAGGTATCTAGCTCATTGAAGGGACCTTCCTCCAAGGGAATCCTGAAAGCCATTGCACAGCCAGCAGCCATCGCCTCCGCGGCACTCAGGGTGATGCATCCGGAGCAGTACTTTGCAGGGTTGCGAACCTTGTCGAACCTCGGAAACAAGGCAGTAAGCAAGGATCTGCCACAGATGCCAGAGACCCTGCAGTACTGGGCATCTGTGTTTAACACCCTGTCCATCATTTCCAATCGGGAAACGCCCAATCATCGAGACCTTTTATCAATTGCCGAATGCTTCGACATTCTCACCACCATTGGGAACTATTCCAATGGTCGGATGAAAATGCCAAGCCTTCAGCTGGAGTTCAAGTACAACTCTGGCTGTATGATCGCGTTTTCCGGAAGGATTGTGAGACATGGAGTTCCGGAAGTGGAAGGGGATTGGATCGCTTGGGCATGGTATATGAGGGATTCTGTTCACATTTATGCCAGGGTTCCCTCATGTGGATGGGCAAGTGTGAATGGCCCATACAGCCTGTGAAAGATGAAAGAAATAGAAAGAGTAGTCACTCATGTAGATATGAACACAAGAATACCATGTACGAATTAAGAATCCAAAATGTATGAATGACTGTTGTGATTTCTCTAAACAGTTCACCGAAACCCTAACACCAACATTGTGGACTGCCAGGTCCAGGGGTTCAGGTCTCGGTACTTGGGACTTGGGACTCGGGGCTCAGGACTCACCTGAGCATTTCTAGCCCCGAGTTCCGGAACCCGAGCTCCAATACCTGGAACTGGGGACTTGGTGATCTCCAAATTTTTCACTGTTCGGAAGTACAAAAATTTGATTCATATATATCACTTCCAATCTGAAATCTTGAGTGCCACCTACTGAGTGCCGAGTGCCGAGTGCCGAGTTCCGGGTGCCGGGTGCTGGGTGCCAGGACTCCGGGAGCAGCGACTCCGGGCACCTGGCACTCAGCACTCAGGACTCAGTAGATGGCACTCAAGATTTCAGATTGGAAGTGATATATATGAATCAAATTTTTGTACTTCCGAACAGTGAAAAATTTGGAGATCACCAAGTCCCCAGTTCCAGGTATTGGAGCTCAGGTTCCAGAACTCGGGGCTAGAAATGCTCAGGTGAGTCCTGAGCTCCGAGCCCCGAGTCCCAAGTCCCAAGTACTGAGACCTGAACCCCTGGACCCAGCACCCGGGAGTTGGGAGTCGGGACTTGGTGATCTCCAATATGTTCACCTTTCAGAAATGAACAAATGTGATTCATATGTATCACTTCCAATCTGAAATCTTGAGTGCCACCTACTGAGTCCCGAGTCCCGAGTGCCGGGTGCCCGGAGTCGGGGCTCCTGGCACCCGGGACTCGGGACTCAGGACTCAGTACATGGCACTCAAGATTTCATATTGGAAGTGATATATATGAATCAAATTTTTGTACTTCTGAATGGTGAACATATTGGAAATCTCCAAGTCCCGATTCCCGACTTCCGGGTGCCGGGACTCAGGGGTCCCGGAAATCCGGAACTCGGGAATCGGGACTTGATAAATCATCAGTCCCAAAATGTGGGAATTGGGTATACAGAATTTGGAGCTCAGGACATGGAATGTCACAGGAAAAATGATTTGTGAGTTCCGGATTTCAGGGAATCAGAGTTCCATACGCGGAACTCGGAGCTGAGGAGATGGTATGTGGCAGTATGAATGATCATGTGAGTCCCGAGCCCCGACTTCCGCATTTCTGGGACTCAGAAGATAGTATTTGGCACTACAAATGCTCAGGTGAGTCCCGGGTCCCGAGTCCCGAGCTCCGAGTTCTGGATGTCCGGAACTTCAGATTGTGGAAAGTGGGACTTGGAGCTCAGGACATGGTATTTTGCAGTCAGGGATCCATATTTGTGAAGGCCTATGGTATTTCACATCATCCTTTGAATGAACACTGCTCTATTCTCAGTACAGTCCTTTGGCTCTCTTCAATTTCTCTAGCATGCCAGTGTACATCTTCACCTCTGCCATCTTTGCTTCAATGGCCTCATCTTGCTCCTGCATCAATGAAACCATTCTTTCTCGAATCCATCTGAGTCCCATCAGCGGTGGAGCTGAAGTGTCTGGCAACTTCTCAGGAAGAACCAAACCATCATCCTCAACACCAAACTAGAACACATCAGTCATCACTCAAGGCAATTGAGCTAACATCTTACCACCCAACACTGGAAATGAGAGATACAGGAAGCCATCACCTCATCCCATTGCCATGGTTGATCCGGGATTGTGCCACTTCCCTTCCACCATGGACATTCATAGTTGGAAACAATCCTAGAGGGATGTCCGGCAATGGCTTCATCATCAAATGCAAGGAGGTGGGATGAAAAGATGTTGTCCGGAACTGTGTTCCAGGCGAGCATGGGATACAACTTGAGGATATGAGCGACTGGGACAGGAACCACCAACACAATGTTCTTGGATGCAGAGTGCTGCAGGAGTGGTGTAACAAAAGACTATTCAAATTCTCAACATTGACCAGCAGTCATCAGGGCAGCAGGGACTCACATTCATCTCCCATTGCACCCCAGCCTTGAAATATGTGATCCAGTCTGAAGATGCAACGTTGCCAGCAGCCTCCAACTGATATTGAGCGATGCAAGCGCGAATTCACGATGCAGCCATTTCAAATGTGCAGGAAATGTCTGCAAGGCTCAGGTTCATGGGTTTGTACTCATTGCCTGGATTCAGATTGGTGGAGGTGGATGCAGTAGGTCCAGACATGGCAAATGGAGCAGTGTGATGCAGGCAATGAAAGTGAGAGGTGGTCAAGATGTTAAGATAAGAGTCACTGATGGTTAGATAAGAAATTCAAACTCCGACATGGGCTGACCTGGACAATTCCCAGGACTCAATTTTTGTGTGGAAACAGGTGATTCATCAACAAAAACATTTATTCATCTCCAGTCTCTATCGACACGCTCTGCAGATCTTGAAACGCTGCCTGTGCATCCTGAGCCAGTAATGAATACATTTGAGATTGCCTTCTGGAGTAGCATGCATGACCCGGAAGGCGTTTCTCCAGTGATTCCCACATCCGGTCACCCCATTGGGTTGCTCTCCAGGAGAAATAGTTGCATGTCCAATCCATCTCCAATTGGACCAATGTCATTTCTTCCTTCCATTGATCCCATAGTGCTTTCGCCCGAAGCCAATGAACTCGGTAAACTTGGGATGGGTCCCATCAGCTCGCCGGGGGATATGATAAGTGGGCCCGAACTCACATTCCTCATTCCAATATTGATCCGGACCACCTAGGTCGACCTCCACAGACCAGAACCATGCAAGGGACTTGTTTCTCTGACCTCGGGCATTGGGATCTCCCACCGCAGTGCTGATTTTGAGCTGCTCGCGAAGCAGGGGTTTGTATTTCTGCAGCTGGTCTTGTCCCGGTTCCAGCTTCATCATTTGCTTCCTGGTCTTTGTATATATACTCGCATGGAGGGATACTGCCTGCTGCACTGACGTCACCTGGGACCAAGCTCGGGTTTTCAGGGCTTGGGACTTGGCCTGCCTGACAGCTGTTCGGAACAGGATGGCCTTGTTGCACAAGTGAATCCGGAGATTGTGAAGGGTGTCATTGGCCTGTCCTTCACGAAGCGACATCTCCAGCGGAATCAGATCCTCTGCCATGCAGCGTCTGCATCGATCAACCCCGAGGTTCGATGGCAATGGGATTACAGTGAGCTCGGGAGAATTTGTCCAGGTATCAGATGTCTTGGAGAAATCTGCCGGGTCATCATCGAGATCATCGAGTATGTCTACATTCAAGTCATCAGGTTCGTCATCTGCATCAAATCCTTCCCCGAGATGTGTCAGGGCGGACTGGGTGAATCCATCTATCTGGCCTTGGAGATGATCCTGTTGCCGGGCGATGTCTAATCTCTGGGTCTCAGTAGATCTTCTTCCCATTCTTCGGACCTCGATGAGCAATGCAATCTGAGCCTCTTCGATTGCCAATCCCGTTGATATCCACGTCACCACAGACCTGCAAGAGGGTGCTGCATTGTGGGCGCTGCCCTCCTCTAATAATCTAAGCTCAATCTCCTTTCTGCTCGGTGCTGAGTGCAATATTCATTCAAACATCTATTGAGACAATGGATGTCGACTCACCCTTCTTGATATTGATCTCATATTCATCCATCGCCTCAGGATCATTGAGTCTGCTTGATTGAGCTCTCCTCTCCCTGGCTGACCATTCAGTCTTCAAATGTGCGGGCGCCGCTTCATCGAGTCTATTGAATGCCTTTCCACTTTCTGTAATGCCATTCATTGCCAGCTGGTATTTACGGCAAAGGGTCCTCTTGATGCGGATCATCTTGCAGAAATTTGAGTCATTCATCTGATAATCAAGACATTCCTGTCGGTGCGGAGATGACATTCCCCGAGCTGCAGGGGAAATCAGATTGAGACGTGCCCATAGGGTCTCCATGATCTCGCCATCGATCCGGCCAATGCCCTCAATAAAATTGGACGCGTATCGGACATAGCAGCTGTCCTGATGTCCATGAACATGCCACAACCCAATTCCGGGAATGATTGTGAGGTCCTGCGTCATTTCCAGAAACCGGCTGGCATCCACCTGAGCCCGAAAGTGTTTGTTGTATTGGCAGTTGATGTCATAGAAGGTGATGGCCCTGGAGATGCCTTCCATGTTGTGTCGTGCAGCCTCGCAAAGGGCGTAGTCCATGTTCATTTGTCTGCATGCGATGCATGGTCAACTCGTGAATGAGGAATGGCAGATGTCACTCGCCTTTCACCTTTCTGGAAATCAACCATGGAGTGAGGGACAAAGCAACTGTGTCGGGCACAGGCAACTCCCCCGATACTGGTGGACTCCAGCTTGTGCCAAGCAGCATTAGCTTGATTGACCGCCCGGTGGTTGTTGCAGCTCGATTTTTCCACCATGTCAGCAGCCTCCGCCAGATGCATTTTATACCTGTCCTTTCCCACCATGAATGAAAGACCATTGGACAGCCAAACTTCATCAAATGGCTTTATGGGATGCAGATGTTCGGCTTTGAAATTTCCGTCCATCACAAATGACCGGGTATATTTCCAGCTGGGAGAGTTCTTATCATCGCTGAGGTCACTGCAGTATTGAACAGCACTCACTCATCAAGCGATTCATCCCCTGCCACCAGTACGTTGATACCAGGCTGAGGACATGCCGGGCAAAACAATGCTAGTTCTCCTGTGCTTGGGATGTCAGAACGGTGGCCGAAGCCATGCCATTTCATTGTCTTCAGCTGCCTCGACTGTCGAGCAACCCTCATGAGCTCCCTGTATCGGTCCTTGCAACATGCCTTGTCAATATCATGTCCAGTTGATGGAGGAGGCATAGTATTACCGGAACAAGGTGTGGAAACATGCTGGAGGTCATTCGCCGGAGCTTGCTGTAATAGTTCATCGCTGAGGTGCCGCATTCAAGGTTGTCCAATAGAAAATCATCCAGCACTCTGAATGTGAAGGCAGTCTTCGGCCTGTTGAATGATGCAGGGAAAAATCCATGTCGAAACATCTGAATGTCTGGACTCAACGCATTTGGACAATCGTAGCATTGTATCTCCAGGCGATGTACTCCAGATTTGTCGATGATGACCATGGTGTTTTCCTTCGGCTGGAACTCGGGTCCTGACACAAATGGCAGATCTTCAGGCTCGAGCTGGTCTTCATGTTCGTCTCCTTCAAACAAATCCCACCTATCTGCGAGGGCCGGACATTGTTTGCCATCATGGCCAAGGTGTATGATGAGTCCCACCTGAGTGAGACAACTCTGCTCAAAGAATTGTCCATTCCATTGACTGATCCAGTGAAAAGGATTGTGATGATGTTGACTCCTGCAACAGCCTGTGCAATAGAGGGGCTCGCCAAGACAATCTTGACATTTGTAGACCCCATCCTGGTTGCAGATGAAGCATCTCCTGTCTTCTGGCGGAGCTTCTCGATCCAGGAGGTGATGCAGATATGATTCCTGCCTTGGCAGCCATTGCCTGAGGTAGTCATTCTGACTCTGTATTCTTCAATGCTCAGCCATTGTTCAAATGACACTCCAACATATGACATGAACTCGCCATGGTTTTTGGTAGTTGCAAAGGCATGAATGAGCCTTGGTCTTGCTCGTAAGCATTGTCAGGAAAGTCTTCCCCAGGAGTTGGCGCCCGAACTGGCTGAATGGTCGGTGATTCTGGGGGAGAGTCAGGCATGGACCTGTAGGCATGTCGTCTCGTGCTTGCAAGTGGGACCTTGACCCAAGTCTTCCTACCTTTGCTGCCCCTTGCTTCTACCCTGTGAGATTTTTGCACCGGGGTGCATCTACCTATCCTCATCTTATTCACTGATGCTGCAAGCAAGGCATCAGCTCGGGTATAATGAATTGTTATTGTTATTTCAATGTGATGCAGTGCAGTCCTGTTGGCTCATTACAAATTCATTTCCATTAATGGCTTCGCGTCCCATATAGGTCGATTAACCTACTGTTAGGCTTTGCTCAAAGTTCAACTTCTCTCCATCCACTGATACTTCCACATCACATATCCTCAGCCCATTCCTCAATCTGATTCACCATGGCAAGGACAGGTCATTCCACTCAGTCTACTTCTGGACAACATAGGGGACGTCAACCACAGTCGCAGAAGCTCATGGAAAACAAAATTTTGCAGCTGAAGAACTACCTTCCTGAGTGGACTGCAGCCAAAAGGAGCCAGAAGCAAGGAGTTTTCACTGCCATAGCACGGGCTGCCAGGTTGTTTGCTCCCAAGGTGGACCAAAGACAATGGAAAAAGAGGAAGCAGGTGATGCATCCTCGTTGTGTTGAAAAATTGGATTTAACACCATATTCTTCCATCAACTCGCAGATGTATAAGACTTGGCTGTTCAACAACAAGAAAAAGAAGGAAAGGAAGGCCACGATCAAGTATGGGAGGAAATGGACGCCCAGGATGGTGGTCTACCAGCAGAAACATGAAGAGGTGCTGAAGAGGATCGAGGAGGAGTCCGGGGCGAAGCCAGGAGATCCCGGTATGTTCAAACATTACCAGGCGGCTGTGAAGAGAGTCATATCAGAATTGGATGACGACGAGTTGGAGAAGGCGAAGGAAACCGCGGAAGAGTGGTCCAACAACTGTCCGCCTCCAGAAATACAGGCACAAGTCGCTCGTAAGAAGGGACCGGCATATATGGAGCACTTCTCAAACGAGATGTGGAGGCAATGCGGGATGCGAGTTTTTGTGATGTCAGCTTGGAAAAATGAAAAGGGAGAGGTGCTGTTCGGGATGCAAGTAAATTTTATGTGTCACAGCAGATCTTTCGTCTAAATGCATTCATGCAGGCACGATGACAACGAGGCATTAGGAGATGGGGACAGCTTCATGAAGACCAAGGACTGGGAGGACATCAAGCCTGTTTGGCAGGAGTATGCCCAGGAACAGTTCAGTGAGCGTGTGTACTCTGTATACCAGATGTGATGTGTTGACCATCACGATGATAGGTGCTGGGGCACGGGATGGAGGATGACAGCTCAAGGGAGGTTGCAAAAGAATAAGAAAACCAGCTTTCGAACTCGAAACGGACGGGGATGGGATGCCACTCCTGCCGGACATCATGGAAACAAAACTTGAGGAGAAGAAGGCCATAGTGAGGGCTTTTCTCACATCACACTACCGTGAGTCTGTCCTGACAACATTGGAGAATTTGTTGAATGCATGGCCACAGGTATGTGTTCTGTGAAAGACAGGGCGGTTGTGCCATGGAGTGCCATCACACAAGGTCAGGATGACTTTGTGGAAAGAAGGTATCTACTGGAGGATGTCGACTTGAAGGAGCCTTCCAAGCTACAAAACTGGGACACGACCGCCTTGCTCAATTTCTGGTATGCTTGGCAGGAATAAGGAGAAGGTCCCGCATTCCGGTTCAAAGCATGGAAGAACCAAGATGGCGACATGGCACCATCCATCGTATCCGGACGTTCGCCCTCTCCACAGACTCATAAAGCGAGGAAGCAGCAGAGGGTAACTGTGCGAAGGCCTCGGGATTCATCAACCGAATCTGGGAGTGATGCCAAGAATGACACCCATCATATGGAGGATGATGCAGATGAAGACCTGGATGACAGGAGATCACCACAAAAGACACCCAGAAAAACAGGAGGTCCAGCACCCAAAGTCCCGGAAGTCCCACGTGCAATTCCAAAGCCTCGCGGAGTGAAGTCAGTGAGAACAACAGGTGCACTACTGACATCACAAATGGGCGACCGCCTAGCCGGGTTAACTGATGAAGCCACTAGCGAGGTGAATGAGGATGTTGAAATGGAAAAAAGGAACACGTCTCCGGCAGCAAAGAGGAGGCGGGGCAAGAAGGCTGTGGTTGAACCATCCGCGAGGACCACCAGGAGTAAGTCGCAAATGCCAGTTGAGAATACACTTAGAGCGACCAGAGCATGGGGACGGAAATAATATACATATACCATACTGCCCCCATGTGTAGCACACTATCTGCTGTTGTTAATGTGTCAAAGTCCTGCAATGGGACTTCGGTGGTGAACATGTTTCCGTATGTGGGATTAACAAGCAAGCACTGACATCCCAAGCACCATGTCCGGAGACCCGAATCCCAGGTACCAACTCCCGAGTCACAAGTCCCGAGCACCATGTCTGGAGTCCCGAAATATACAGGACATGTCCCTGCCACTCACAGATTGAATATAGTAATGTGTCTACCATGATAAATGCAGTAATTTACATGTCACTTCAATCCTCATCATATGACTCTATGAGTCTATCTAATACCACCAGCATTTCGGAGGTTGATTGCCTTACCCTTTGCATCCTCTGGAGGTCCATATCTGCTCTTCGGAGTTTGTTGGATGTTTCAGCCCATGCCATCCGAAATGGCCTGTCAGCCTCTAGCAGTTGGGCTACAGTAGGGTGAGGAATATGTCCCTGACGCTGTTGGTAATCGCCCAGGCGATCTATAATTGATTGAACTTGCACAGCATCAGCAGGAAAATAAATAAATAACTTTGTGCCACTCACTTTCAGTTTGATCATAAGAACCGATTGGCATGAACTCCTGAATCATGGCATGGAGTTCTTCATTGGTGAGATCCGGCTGGGTCAATTGACGTCCGGGAGTGGTTGCACACGCTTGGGAGATCACATGAATAATTAACATGACAGGGGATGGAGAGACTTACAACTCAGGGGTGCCTCTGACACCACCGGATGAACTGATGGAGGTTCAGGGGTTGATTTGGTTGCTTTGGAAATGCCATCAACAACTGACATGAGATGGGATGAATACACTCACCAGTCATGGGTGAGTCTGGTACCGCCGGAGCATCATCACACTCAATCAAATCATCCTCAGGCCCAAGATACAAGTCCGGGTCATTGAACAAAGCGAGGTCATCCGCCTGAGCAGGAAATGATGGATCTGGAAGTGTTTGATCAATATGCAGAGTGAGATGTTGAATGGTTGAATTGAGAACATACCGGGAATTGCATCCAAGACATCCAGACCTCTTGATGAGCCAGAATCAGAATCCAGCTCCTCATCTGGCCCAAGGTAAACATGATCAAGTGAATCTGACACATGTCCAGTCAATTGAATGAGATGCCACAAGAACACACACCTAGCGACATCCGGGACTCAGATGAGTCATCCACATCCATTGAGGTGCATTCAGTAACCGGAGGGTCATGGAATCTTACTGCAGGTTGAGTGTTCATGATATCTGAGGAACTGATGAACTGATTGATCACTGATAACCTCCCAAATCAGCGCGGGGCTGGCGATTGCCACAAATTGAACCACGACCAAACAAAGACAAACAATCAAAATTTTCAACATTGTCCTTCAAGCGTCTGATTTCCTTTGAAACTTCATCCCAGTGATAACAGATTTCAACCTGCTTTCAAGCTTTTTACTTGTTTCATCACAATCAGAATGTCTGCTCCAGTTCAAACCTCATTGGCCAGTCTCAAGGCAGCCACTGCTCAGCTTGTGGACATCATATCCGGGGCTCGGCACATCCCGGCTGGCACAGGCGAGGCCCATCTTGCCCTCACAGCAAAGGCCACCACTCTTGTGGTAAGTAAAATTTCTGCATGTTTCTTACCATTGGTTTCACCAACATCTGGGTAGGGAGCTATTGTCCGGGACTTTCAGAATGGGCCTTACATGCCTGGCATTGTGGCCTCCTGCTCCAAGGAGTTGCTGAGGGTGAGGTCCATGACTCCCCGGGTGTGGCCCAACTGGCACAGCATTGGCCACGACGACCCCCGGGTGTCCAAACATGCCTGGCGTTCCAAGGTTCGTGCCTGGGAGGCATTAGGTGATAATTCTTGTGATCTCCCTGTCATGCCAAATCCCTCCACCAGCCCACTCACTGTCGACCTCCCTTCCCCACCCATCATTCCATCCCCTCCTGTCCTTCCCTCCCCTCCTGGCCTTCCCGCCCCACGAGTTGCTGCCAGCCCTGTCACTGGGCTGTCCACTAACACGACCGCCGAGTTCCAGAGCAAAGGAAAAGGTAAGGCAATTGATGGTCCCCTAGTGCCGGAAGTGGGGGGGAGCAGGAAATGCAAGTCCCCATTGATTTCAGTTCAGCCCTCCGAACCTCTGAAGTCCGCCATGAAGTCTCGCAAGCGGGTCAAGTCAACTCCCGATATGAAGTCGAGCCTGGTGGTGGAGTCAGAAGATGATGATGATGCTATTATTAAGGTATGTTGCCTGGTTCATTTTTTTTAACCTATCTGAATTTTTTGCAGCCAATTTTGAGTGGAGTTCTGGAGGTCGTCCTTCCCCGGTCCTCCACAATTGTTGTAAGAACGCCCCATTCACCTCGTTCACCAGGTTCCCCAAAGAAGCAAGCATTTGGCCCTGCATCAGTGAGTCATATTCATTCGTCTGGAACTCAGAAAGATGCTTAGCTGTCCATAGCTCACTGCCGGCGGTCGTCCGGAGGTTCCGGTGAGTACTGAACAGTTGTCCAGAACTCATGTATATCCTTGGAAATTTACAGGAAACCTCCGGCAGTCATCCCACCCCTGCTAATAATCCCCCTGCAATTCCTACATTTGATATTACCGTTCCTGGCCCAGTGAGTGCTATTTTTAATTCCAGGACGTCCATCAACTCATGGATGCCACAGAACAACCCCTGCCATTATTGCTCCAAGGAGGATTGGCCCTGCCAAAGTCATTTGGACAAGAGGACAAGCACTCCCTGTCTGTCTTGTGTCTGCTGTGCCACCAAGAAGCTCAAATGTCAACCTGCATCCATGGGATCCCCGCCCCCACGCACTCGCGGTGGAGGTAAATCCACCAGCCATCGAATGCGCTCAAGGACACCTGCCCCCAATGCTCCATCTGCCTCGCAGTCAAGGCCCCGGACTCGTAGTCAGTCTCATGGCCCATCCCATCATCTGGCCACCCCTGCTCCAGCCACACAAAAGGACCAGTCACGTGGTTGCAGGAAGACCAACAATGCAAAGAGGGCTGCTACTCCTTCCCCTGCCCCTGCCCCTGCCCTCGCCCCTGCACCTCCTGGTGAGTGACCCGAATTTTTAATGACCATTTGACCTGATTTTACATTTAGCCATTGTGTCCTCGAGCTCCCGAGTGCCTCCGGCAGCACTCGACGTCTCCATGCCAGATCTTCATTCCATGGCCATCGCGATTCAGGATGGTGCAGCTCGAATCGCGTTTTTGGAGGCTCATGTGAGGGAGCAGGATGATAAGATTGACACCCTGCAACGCCTCCATGAGAGCCTCCGGCGTAAAGTCATCGACCGGCACCCATCATTCCCACTTCCAGACTCTCCAGCCCCTGCAACGTTTTTGCTCGATCAGTCCATCACCCCATCCATTTCACCACTCCCATCTGCACTTCCCAACCTCATTAACTTGGATATGGGTGTCATGGAACCCTCATCCTTGAAAGTTGAGGATGCATCTGACATGGTTGGTCTCATATTTGAACCAAGCCCAGTTCAGCCTGAAGGTCCACAACCATCCAGCGAAATTGTGGACCCGGATGATCCGGGAAACCTTGTCCCAGAATATAATTCAGTCTCTGAGGAGATGGATGTTGAGGTGAAGGATGAGACTTCTGGTGGGGAGGTCACCCTTGGCACCACTTGGTAAAGGTACCGAGGGCCTTTCAGGCTAGGTTCCGTTGTAGGTCCTTACCTGCCTGAAAGCCTACCTCCACAGCGCGGACCGTGGTGCATTTTGTAGAGCCTCCAGCGAGGAGGAGCCAGGAGGAGGTGTGCATTTTGTAGAGCCTCCAGCGAGGAGGAGCCAGGAGGAGGTTACATTACGGAGGGAGGCTCGAGAGGCTCAGGCTCACGGAGATTAGTGATAAGTATATCTAACATACCATTGTAATTCCAAGTAAATGACATGCCAGACATCCTCCGAGTCGATAATGCCTTCCCTCCACTTCAATAGTATGCTGGCTGGCGCGGGATAAACTCAAGAAATCCATCTACTGCGAAGCTCAAACATTGATGACGTGGCAAGAAGAAGCGCACCTTTTTCGAGGAGCTAACATGTTTTCCCGCTCCTCGCGAGGCGTTTTTATTTGACCTTTTGTGAAATTCATAACATAGAACACACAACAAGAACTTTCTATTCAATTCAATACTACGAATACATGAATACAAGTAGGAGGGCAAGAAGCAAGAACATGGTTCCAAGAAACAGGGAAGACAAACCAAGGTAATGCTCTAATTGCCTTCAGACTGAGGGGGAGACGACGAGTACTGCATAAGACCAGGTAGCGGGCTCGTTGAATTAGCGCGAATCATCCGTCCATCCTCAGGATATGCAGCATAACGGGGCCAGTTTTGACGAAGATCAAGTCCATCATGACGCGGGGCTGGACCTTGATAATGATCATAGATCACCCGGCCATCACAGTATCCTGAGTATTCCTGGCGAGGAGCAGGTACACGACCATCGTGCACGTCCCTTCCTCCATGGTATGTTCCAGTCCCTTGCTCATAGGAATCTGAGCGCGTAGGATAGTAGGGGTGATGAGGAGGGGGCGGAGGATATGTGTACATGGTGTTGCGAGCATCCATGGAATGTTGAGGCTGACGAGCTGCATTGACACCAGGGGCATAATTCACACCGCTAGGCAGATGCCGTTGAGTCATGGGCTGGTACTCCATAGAACCATGAGATGGTGGCAGAGGAAGACTTCTATCGCTAATATTTTGCTGCCCATTAGGTTGGGCAGTTGTGTTGTGCTGATCATGGGGTGCTGGAAGAAGTGAGCGCGGTTGCTCTCAACTCTGAGGGGATGGGGATGAAGGTGTGGGCGAAGGCACCTGCAAATGGTCGCTGGGCTGCGTGGGCTGCGTGAACGTGTCCTCCATCTTCCCCCTCAAAGGTAAATCCCATCTAGAGGTTCTGGGGCCTCTGGGGCCTCCTTGCTGTGCAACCTGGGCTGTATCACGGCTTCCTCGCGGGGCATCTGGAGCTCCTTGCGAGGCATCGGAGCCTCCTTGCAGCACCTCCTGGGAGGTGTCGAGACTTCCTTGTCGTGCATCCTGGGTGGTGTTGGAACCTCCTGGTGCGTGCGGTTGACGCTTGCCTTCTGAGTATAGCGCAGCTTGGCGTGCACTTTCAGATGATCCTGGAATGACTTGTTTGGGTTTTGGAAGTTCTACAAAATCATAAGCGCTGTTCCTGGTAGTGAAACCAATGTAGTACTTACCGCGTTGAGTGCATGGTTGCAATGAGTCCTGTGGGCCACCACGAAGACGTAAAGCTTTATGTCCTGGAAGGAGGGTTATTAGATCTCATATAGTGCAAGGGACTTTGCTCACCATCCTGTTCAGCGTCTGATTCAGTTGCGACAGAGACATAGCGCACTCTCTTTGCGATCTTCTGCTCCTTGCCAGTATCCTGGTCAACCACTTTGCCCTTGCCCTTGACAGCTTTTCTCCCCTTGTGAGGCGGTTCAACAGCTTGAATGTCGCTTGATGGAGCACGTCGCTTCTGCGAGTGATGGCCTCTGGTTCCCTTCACCTTGCGTTTATGAGAGGTGGCGACTTCATCTTCATACTCTGAGTCTTCACTCTCAAGGGCATCTTTGTCCTCCTTGAACTCATCCTCGGCATCCGACTCCGAGCTGACCTGTACATCACTGGACAAGTCGACGGGAATGACCTCACGTGTGGGTTTCTTTCCCTTTGAAGCCTTCAATGGACGTGGAGGAGGACGATTCCGGATCTCGACAATTGGGACAAGCTTCTGCTTAGGGATTGATTGGGATTGCGGAGGTGTGTCATCTACGAGAATGGGGGATGCACGATGGCCTTCCTTGTGTGTTGAGGGCTTCAGCTTCTTGAACTTTGTGCTTGCTGCACTTGGTCCACGACGAGCGATTCCCTGACGGTCGATGGTGCCATCAACAAGCATGCAACGACCATGCGAATGTAAGGAATCTTCAGGAGGGGCCTCGCCGAATATAATAGGGGATGTTTGATCTATAAAATGATTAGCTAGCCGTATTGGAAGTGAATTGATTTGCACGTACTCAAGTCTCCATCTTTTTGTCGTTCAATGGTCAATCTGCCTGATCGCAAGGCATCCGCAAGTATGACACGTTCACGTTTATCGAGGTCGCTGATGCCTTTGGGTCGTGCAACCGTTGCGCGTGGCTGTCCCGGCATCAACATGTCTTCAGGATACCCTTTCATCACAAACCGGTGACGCGCCAGCTCGGCAGGCAATAGTTTCCATGGGAAAGCCCCTGACTGTGCTGTTAACTTCCCGCTGAGGTTACCGAACATTGAGGTTATGCCGACTTTGATGCATTGTATGTGGTCGGCCAGTGTCTTCCAATCGACATTGTTGGGAGCCTCCTGTACCTCGTCATCATCTTCTATTACCCCTGGCGTGCGCGTGCGCCGCCCAGGCAATGCTATATCCTTTTTGGAAGGTTGAAGTCCGCCGTCACTGTAAACGTCCTCAACAACGGCAAGAGAAGCCAGGTGGCTGGAAAAACATCAGTTGAAGTATTGAGACAAGAAAATATAATTGACTTACTATACATGGGCCTTAAAATGTCCCACCATCGTGTTCTCATCGGCACGACAGCGGGAAGCCCAAAACTAAAAGAACACACAGTCAGCAAGGCCTTTGGTACACTGATGGCTCGAATTTACCTCTTCTGCACCAGGGGTCGTGTGTATGTAGCCAATTGATGCATCTTGATTCACAACCTTCCCGCACATAAGCAGCGCTGCTTCGAAGCCATGCTTTGCGGTGGCCAGATCCAGCTGGATGCTCCATTAGTGCATAAAAATTAAGTACACAATGTAAGACTTACCATGGATGTCACTTTCTTTGTCAACCTCGTGAATTCTTGTGACTGCTGTGCAACAGTCAGAGGCGGGCCTGAAGCGATCCGTGTCTCGTCAAATGTGTCGAGGATGTCTTGCCAATCCTCAGGATATGCATCTTGGAAGGACCTATAACATTCGCCTTGGATGGTCGATGTGACTGCATCCCAACATGAGTCATAACCACTGAACTACAAAAACAGACTTACTGATAATATTCGCATCTTTGCCAGCTCGCTGTAGCTCGCGCAGGCGGTGGGCTTTGAAGTATTGCCCGTAGATGTTCCAGTGATTTGTTCCATTATTGATGCGGCCACGAGACTTGAGAAATAGATTCAAAACTTGCTGCGTTGGCATGCCAGTCGAGACTACAAGCTCATTGATGGCGCAATCAATGAGGTCGAACTGTTTTTCCATTGCAGCATTGGCATCTTCTGACCTCCGACCAATGACGGCGGCACCTGAAGGCCCTCCCTGGGTGTCCATTGCGAGGTTTCCCATCATGACCGGGTTGGCGGGAGGGGGAGGGATGACACCGGTGTCCATCGTGAGGTTTCCCATCATGACAGGGTTGATGGGAGTGGGAGGGATGACACGGGTGGCAGGAATATTGAGTCCAGTTGGGAGTGGAACATGCGGAGGCGTATTATGTTCTGGTAGATGACTCTCATGCGGTATGAAAAGGTTGTTTGGCTGCATGACGTCGAACGATCCTCCAGCTATAGAGTCCCAGGATGGGGCGGGGACATCAAGTGACGAGAAGTCGTAGGCATCTTGTTCACCGCTGCAGATGGGCAGATCTTGTTGGGTCTGGCCCGACATAGTGATCAGGGTTGGCTGAGGAAGTATCGTATCACAGGGTGCTGTGAACACTTCCTGCATGAAGTGAGGCTCGCGAGGTCCCACAGGCGACCGCTCGCGTGACACACTGCATCTAGAAAATTCAAAAGAGCTGCCTGGAGGTACCCCTCCAGGCACTTCCAGCCGACCTTGGGAAGAATCACCAGAGAAGTGTTCTAAGTGAGAACTCGGCACACCATCTGGTGCATGGCCATCAGAGCCATTGTCTGGAACCAGTTTCGCTCTATTGCGGGCGCTTTTTCGAACAAGACCACCGTCATGTGAGGTGGGTCTTATGCGAGTGCGAAGTTTGGTGGGAGTCTGGATGGGGGGGGGTGATTTTTGACGCCCTCCTCCGATTTGCTCAGAGTGAGGTTCTAAAGCTGTGAAAGAGGGCGTTGAGGAGCGCACCAAATTTTCTGGCAGATATTCTTCATTCATTTCTACATTAGAAACACAGTCAGACTGACTATGGAAGATTATGAACATGCAAACTTACTTGGGAGAGGAGCAAAAGACGCAAGATATATATGATGGGTGATAGACTAACACAAGGCTAGTCCGCGTTTAAAATGAGTCAGTGATAAATGGTCCAGCTCAAGATGCATTCACCTTCGTCTAAGCAAATACTAGCAAGTCTCGAGGGCAACATTGATCCTACTGACGGCAATACGAGCGGGAGGAAACAGGTGTGAAAAAGTGCATGCGATGCTTTCGTGCCTTTCATATTTCTGGGAGAGTAGCAGCTTGCATTCCATAGGGATTCACTGACAGAACATCACTAGGACAGAAGATCGACGGCGATTCACTGCGTACCTGTGTGACATAACACGAGTACACTCCTCCAGGAAGGCTCGAGAGGCTCGAGAGACCATGGAAATTGCTAAATGATGAGGGATCCTCCAAGGAGGCGCTGGAGCACCTGAGGGCACAGGAGGTTTGACACGAGGTTGCCACAAATATGTATGCAGGCTGGTTTCATTGGGAAATACGTATGATAACTACTTTACTCATCGAAGGCCCAGGGTTCCACCATCTTAATTCGTCCTTCATCGATGGCAATCCTGACTTTTTCCTCCCCAATTGCAATAGACTCAACCTCATGGTAAACAGCACCAGTGACACCGAGAACGCAGTTGAGCGCATTCTCCCTAGTATAAAAATGATCAAATACGACAAGCGCCTGGAATGAATCTGTGCTCACCAGCCTGCCACTACACCAATGTGAGACCTGCAGGTGACATAGAACATGCTTTGAGAGGGTTTGACCTGTACTGGAATATTATAACAGTTTAGCGAGAAGGATACACGTGTTGATTGACTCACCTGGAATGTTATAGAAAACAGCCTTGTAGACATGAAGGACAGAGTCGTCCGCCCTCGATCTCACAGCATTCTCGAATTCTGGATGGTTGTGATTGATTATGGTGAACTCTGGGCTTGCCGTGGAGAGTGCGTGATTGACAAAGACGACTGGAGCTGAAGACGAGGTGAAGACACGCTCAATGAAAAATGGTTCGGTCACCGACAACATGGTTTGCTGGGGAAAAAATTGTGAGAATTAGTGGAGTACGCTCAAAGGTTGAAAAGGCTCATCTGATAAGAAGTGGAAGATACCTACAATCGCATTCAACTTGCCAAAAAGGGTGGCATATGCATAGTGCTTGCTGGACGTTCCTGAAAAACAATTCAGAAGTTGAAAAAAGCCCTGTGTTGACCAAAACGAGTGGAAAGGATTCTATGTGTTTACGTGGAGTAAAGCTCACGTGTGTTCTTGCGCGACCCTTAGTACAGTGCCAAATAAAGTTAACCAAGATGCTCACGTTTGACGATGAACTTCTCGGCGTGCTACACCCGATGAGCAATGTTAATGAAGGCTCAGGCAAGAGTCGCAAGACGTCACCGAGTGCGGAAGTAAGGCTTCCCTGTTCCGAGTTGTTCCGATTGTTTTCCCTTCACAACAATAGGCTATGGGGAGGCTCGTGTGGGTCTGAAGAAAAAAGGAATACCACTGGAGTCGAACTGGGGAGCAGGGCATTGCAAAGACCACTGCGCGACAACCACAACGCTACACCACGTCCTCGTCCTGCTCGTCCAGCACTGCTCCCACCTTTCTCCCCTGAGCCATCCCCTGCACCAGTGCCTGATGCGCCGCGTCCTCGTCCTGGTCCTGCATCCGTGCGTCCTCGTCCTCGTCCTGCATCACTGGCTCGTGTGTCTCCTACATCACGTCCTTGTCCTGCTCGTCCAGCACTGCTCCCACCTTTACCGGTAGATAAACCCAACATTGATGAACTCATCCCGGATATATCCTACCTTGGGCAGGCTTCACAATATTCTGACGGTGCCACCCACGAGGAAGACGAAGTGGAGGTTGATGAGTTGTTTGGGACCCAGGGAAGTAAAGTTGTGCGTGCTGTATAATAGTGTCATCAGGCATCATTGTAGTACTAAAGCTTCTATATACTGGGGAAGGGGGGAGAATGTATTGAGACGAAATGCGTGAATATAAGTCTTAGATACGGGTCCTCTTCTGGTACATCAGCTCACCCATTGAGTGAGCAACCGTCAACTCAGTGAGTCCTTCAATGTCCAAAAAATACTGGACATCATCTATATAAGCGAGTGTAGTGCTTAAGAACCGGGAGACTGATTCAGTAGCGCGAGACTCGGTTGAGACTCCACAGAAAATTATGATTTGATCCTGCACTCGAGTTGCACAGTGGAGTAAGCGTTCGACCTCTGTTTTCGCATTTTGAATGATTGAGGTGTCGCCCTTGCCATGCACTTCATCTGGCAAACTTTTGATGTACTGAAGGAGGAGGCTCTCTGTAAATGCGCAGGGTTCTCCAATTAGCACCAACATCTTGTCCTTGATGCTTTTGAAAGCGAGCAGGCACGATGGGAGATCTATTGATCTGTAAATATTTAAATTATGTTTCGCTATTTATAAAATAATTAAAAAAAATGACATACAGTGCGTCATTCTCGTCATCACTCGTCTCTGGCTTAGATAGATCTTCATCGTAGCCTAAGGCTACAGCGAGTGCTCTTTGAATCTCCTGTACCTCCTGCGATGGCTTTGTGAGGCGAAGCCCTCGTCACCTACTCAATATACCGTCTCTGTGTCTTTGTACGTCAGTTGAACTGCCGTCTGTGAAAGACAATAAATAAAACTCAAACTTACTTTGCGTAATGATGTCGGCGTCTCTCTTGACTCGCTTCAAATTTTTTTTGTTCTGTTTTATGAACGGGGGGACGCAGCATGATGATCGTGCAGACTGGGAAAATAGATGAGTGAGCAAGGATATGTGAGAGACCGGCAGAGGGATGTATACCACTGGATGGTCTATCGCGGATCCATTAAATGGCAGCCTGAGGGCCCGGATACAAGACCCAGAAAGGGATAGAAGTTTCGGATCCTCCAACTCAGGTGGGAGGCGCTAGAGGTGCTGGCTGGTGCATCACAGCAAGGGTCGGATGGTGGACAGTAGTTGGGTAGAGGGAGGGTGAATGTGTAGGGACAGGAACGGCCAGATATCGTCAATTGCTCCTAGTAGACACAGTCAAGAAAATAAATGGACTAACTCACCTGTGATGTTTTCGATTTCTTACAAGAGCGCCGATGGATCTCGATGGATCTCGATGGATCTTGATGGATCCCCTAGGTACATAAGTCAAATTCGAACCTTGACGAAATGGGGAGTTTAGCACATGCGGCTTGATTAGCCAATAGGCATTCAGATACAGTTCAAGACCAATGAAAAACATATCCCAACCACACTCGTCTTCACGTAGACTTTGCGGATAGTGGTTTTTGAATTCTTCGTTTTTTGCCGGTTCGATTGGTACCAAAATTTCCCAATGTTTGAGTGAAGGAGGTCCGTCCGTAGAATAAGTAGCTAATTGCATGCATGTGTTCATTCAGCCTTTGCATCTCTCTACTGTCATTATGGGTCAAAAAGCCAAATATCTAACGTTGGCAGAAAAAACAGCTGCATTGCACAGACAAAAGGCGAACTATGCACAGTCTGAGAGGTATGTTTACACCACACTGCACATGGCATTCTTAACCTCCACATTGTCATTGGCAGGGGGAAAGCTACTCGTTGACTTCGACGTTCTCAAAACTATGCCAAAGCACACAGTCGCAAAGGCTCGTCAAAGCCACCCCTAGCATCATCCCGGCTTCCACCCCTGCCTCGAGTTCTCATCAATCTAGCAAACGCCTCCCTTCCGGACGGTGATCTATTTCATTGCGCTTCCCAAAGTGCTGACAACCTCGATGAATCGGAGCTCCCACAATGGGACAATAATCCCCCCTATGCTATGCCTCCTCCACCCGACACTCCAGCAGAGGTTTGATTCACAGAAAACCTTGTGCAGGTCATGCATGGCCGTAACTCACGCTTAGAGAAGGAGCAGCTACAACAACGTGCACGGAAGTACAATGCAGGAGGGCCAGATCTTTGTACAGAGTTAAAACATGCTATTGGCGTGCTGCTGGGAGAGTGGTACATATTGCAAGACTATATCTCTGACGCAAGGGACTGTGATAGACACATCAAGATGGCCCAATGTCTCTTGCAATGGCGTGCACGCAGGATTTATCTCTATCACACTGAGGTTGAGAAGATGTTAAACGGACTTGATCCATATATTTAGTTACACATTAATACGACAAGTGTATGAAGGTAGTGATGAAACGCAGACATATGGTCTTCTTTCAAACCCGTACAGTGGCATCCATGCAAAGTTTCCGCGATCATTGCAAGCACCCATATGCCACAGTCATAGCCATTAGTCTGAACCGCAGTCTTCTGATAGAAAATTAGGATAAGTGTACGTTTAACGTATAACATACTTACTATCAGCGGTCGCGCAACCCAACCGTGGAAGTCAACGTCGACTTTGAACACATGTTGATGTTGCCGAGCGATGTTGAAAAGCCGAACAATCAATTTCATGACGTCCTAGATGCATTAAGTCTAATGAAAGAGGTACTATGTCAGTACTCACTTTGACTTCACTCTTCCAAGGTCGTTGCTCAGCGAAGCTATCAAAGAGATGAAGCTCCTTGCTCTGGAGGTGCACAATGCACAAAACCCAATGACCGACACCCGAGGGCCTATGAATTGGTATGATCCATACATCCTTGGCCCAATATTTAGTCCGTGATATGTTGCGCCAAAGCATGTTGTCTGATGCATTGTACCGAATGCGGGGGAGGTCATGTGTGGACAAAATCGCATATTGTTGGACAGCGGGAGAAGCCTGTAAAGAGTCTAAATAAAGCAACACTGCACAACCGTTGATGAGGCTATCGTTCAGTAGCGCAGTAGGCGATGTGAGGATCTTGATGTCCTTTGGTTTGAAAATTTGCTGTGGGAATGCATCGCGGGCGGGACATACCAAAGTTCTGAGGATTCCAGGGATAATAACGGTAGTCTCATTCATTGGTGGTACTGCGTCAATGATGACTCGCTAGATAAACTATGAATGCATGGACGCCTGGTAAGGAAAGATGACTTACCTTGGGAGTGTGCCAGGTGATGAGAGCACAAGGGTCAGCTGGGATATTGATGTCCTCTTCGTCTTCACTGTCAAGAGTGTCAACGTTTATGATGTCATCGAGGGCAAGGTGTTCAGGTGGAGGATCATCGAAAAACATAGCGGTAACCTCCGGATCCTCTGCGCCCTCTTCCTCCTCCACGGAAGTGGTGCATGATATCAATGGAACCCAGTGAAGTGCACATTCTTGGGAGGCACCTGAGATCCGCATCGCCAATGATTCAGCGTGTCTTGCGCGAGATTCAAATCGTAATGGTGACGCAAGTGGGTTGGACCAGCGAATTTGAAGATGTCGGAGATGCTCCCGCCGCTGATGCAGTAAGATGGAAAATCTGATATCTGTGAAGGAATTAGTGCATGTATCAAAGGTGACATAAAGGAAGGTACACACTTCCAGGCAACTGTAGAGCGAGTTCTATTGCAGCGAGTTCATCGCCAAACCACCTGCAAAGGTTGTCAGCTTCTAGCCCAAGCCGTCTCTGCTCCTCGATGCATCTATCACGCTTTAACATAGCGCGTATCCCATCACGGACATCCTGATAATCCAGCCAACGAGGAACGTCGCCCACTGAAGGTGTAATCCAAATGTCCTCCATCAATGTTTGATCATTATGGAGTTCATTCAGCTTGGTAGGGAGAGGGGTCGGAAGAGGGATACTGCAATCTGGTTCGTATAGTTCTTCAAGGCGTTCACAGTATCCATTGAATTTGCGTAGTGCAGCCAGTAAGGCTGGTTGTCGCTTTGATATGGCCTTTCGGGTCTGCTGGTGAAGTTTGGTCCCTGCAAAGTGTGAACACACGTCACCGAGCGAGTCTATCCACCTACCTAATGCTTGTTGTGTGCCGCCGACAGCACGATCGAGTTTGTCCCACTCGAAGAAGCTCCCAATTGCGCGCTTCTGGATGTTAATCTTCAGGTCCCGTGCTAAGAGAAGTGTGCGAACAAATTCGACGTTGATTCCTTCTAGCTCAGGGAACTTGTCGTGAACGTTGAGGGAAGCATATAACACATCCACCTTGTCCATGAGGCGCTGGTGACTTCATTCGAGGCTCTCGATCGCGTCACGCGTGCATTGGGACACATTTCCCTTCGATATTACCTTGCTCGTGGCTTGAAGTGCCTTCTCTGAGGCATCAAGGTCACTTTGGAGGGCAAACACAGTGTCCAGCTCTTTCTTGAGCCGAGCAGTGGCATCTATAGAATAGAGTTAGAGATGGTCAGGCTGACAAAGTAAATTGAACGGACGAGCACGGATAGACAACTGTGACTGTCGTTGCAGAGCCCATTGATGTCGCAGATCTTCAATTGTCGCAGATCTTCAATTGTCGCATCGCACTCACTCAGCGTGGCCTGTGCAGCTGTCCCTTGCTCATCAATCCCTCGTTTAAGTCGACGCCGGATCCAGTCCCCAAGGTCAGCACGCATCTCAAGACTGATAGCAGCAGCTTGTCGGTCAAGTAGCCATAACCGACGTTGTCTCTATAGTAACTCAAATATCAGTAGAAATGATACAAAATTGAGGGCACTTACTGACGAAGAGCGCTGGATACCTATCAAGCGGATAAACCTCGACCATAGTCTCTCAGTGCCTTCTCCATCTGAAAGGCCAAGACCTTCGCATATTCGTGGGTTATAAATAAGTTGGCACGACCATTCATGCCCATAGGCATGCATTGCGGTGGTTGCGAATCGCAAGCGCTTCATTACAGTTTCGGCAAGTATGTCATACTTGAAGGGATCAGCAATGAGGTTCGAAGAATTACAGAAATGACTCACCTGACTTAAAGATCGTGCAAGAACACATCCCACATCATACAGAGTAACAACTGTTGCGCCTCCAGGTATTAAAGCAAAGAGGTGATCGATTAGGGCGACAGCATATTTTTGCTGCTCACCTGGGGTGTCAATGTTTGCAAAGAAGAGGGGAATGTTGTGTCGACATATCAATGCCATGACTCCCGTGTCGTCGAAGCTGTCCATGGCTGCTTTCTGCTTCTTCCCATCGGCGGCCTCGTACGAATTCTCGCACAGGTCGATAGCCTCATGAGGTACAAGTGATGCATGTGGCTTTGGAGCAGACTTGCGAGTGCGATCAATGTGTCGACCAATGGCGTCGACCTGAGCTTTCGGTAAGAAGTAGGAGGGATCATAGAAGTGAGGTGAATCGCCTGCTGAACGCCGATGTCGATGATGGAAGTTCCCATCAGTAGCGACATGAATATCACCGCCTTCTTCCAGCTTCCTGCCGAAGACGACTCCTCCAAAACAGGCAGGGCAACGCTGAAGAAGGATCGTGGCACAGCGCTCGCGTGGAATCACGTCTACAGTGGGAATAAATGGTGCGGGATGCTCTGGAGGTTCTCGAGAGGCCTCTACGAGGTCTCGGCTTGCTTGAACAGCGCATTCAAGCTGGGATTCAAGCTCCACCTGTAAGACGTCAAACCAAAGAATGGCTTGACCAAGACTTCGCCGGAAAGGCTCTTGAATGAATTCGCCCTAAGTTTTGTAAGAATCGAAGGAACTCAACATAGATTCACTTACTTTGCCATTGGTCATACGAAAACCTCTACGGACGTAATGCGTGTGAAGGGCAGATGCGAGTGCGTTTACAGCATCACAGGAGCGCTCAAAAAGCGCGCGATAGAATGCAAGCAAGTCCGTAGACACTGCCATATGCGGCTGGGAGGGTGAAGTGGGGAACAAACCGTGCAGAATCAGGACTTGAGCTGCAGTAGCGCATCTGCAGCTCAAGACGTCGAGGGAGGTGAAACCTTGGAAATCATTAATGAATTGAAGCATTCAATAGCTAGGGACTTACTATCGAAGAATAGTCCAATCAAGGTCGTGCGCCTTTGTGCACATTTCTGGGAGCGACATGCAGACAAGACCGTTGAAGGTCGCTCGAGAATCTTGCCAACGGTCCTCTGAGTTGAACATCAACGAGTGTGGGTATCAGTGTTTTCCAGGTATCGTATAAGCGTGCGGCGGCAACATCAGGTAGAATTCGATGACTTTTAATACATTCAGAGGTGTTTAGTGGCGGAACAGATTCGTCAGGTTGGATAAGTGGAAAAACTTCGTTTTCGATGAAGGAATCCTCGTAAGCATCGGTGGGAGTGTTCTCGATATCAGGTGAGGTGGAAGTAGTGGTTGGTTCAGAACTTGAAGTTGATTTTCCTGCGAGGAGGGCTGCTAACTTGGCTTGTAGTTTATCTTGCTTTGCTTTCTGCCTGGGCAGCTCGACTAACGTCTGGGTCTTGAGTTTGTTTCTGGGTTTCCGTGGACTGACGAATTGGGCGCCCAATCCAGATGTTGTGAGCTGGGCAGCACGGGTATTTGAGGGCTGGGGAGCCATAAAAATGAAGGTAGAACGCGAGTTGGATATTTTTATTTCTAAATTAAGGTAATAATACGGGACATTTTCATGTAAGTATGTGGTGGGGAGGGCAACGAGGTGGCATCCTAGGTGCATGTGAGGCACGCAAGCAACCCAGTGGGAGGGCAACGAAGTGGTGGGGGAGGGCAACGAGGTGGCATCCTAGGTGCATGTGAGGCACGCGAGCAACCCAGTGGGAGGGCAACGAAGTGGTGGGGGAGGGCAACGAGGTGGTGGGGGAGGGCAACGAGTCATGATTTTATTTTTAGAACAGCCCTAAAATTAGATTGGCGAATCCTGGGCCTCTCAGGCCAGTTTCCCATAACATAGAAACCCGGCCTAAGAGGCTACCTTTTACCTCCGAAAACTACTGCCTGAGGTGGGGGAGGTTGACATGGCCACATAATTGCATAGTGATAGATGTACATAGATTTATTTTCAATGCATGTTCTCTTTGGTTCAACTGAATGTTTTACCCACTGAGTCCTGAGTTCCGGGAGCGCCGAATCCCGGCAGCCAGAACTCGGGAGTTGGGAGTCAGTATGTGGCACTCAAAATTTCAGATTGGAAGTGATACATATGAATCACATTTGTTCATTTCTGAAAGGTGAACATATTGGAGATCACCGAGTTGTGACTCCTGACTCCCGGTGCCAGCAACCCGGAGTCCCGGCATCTGGAACTCAGGAGTCGGGAGTCACGACTTGGTGATCTCCAATATGTTCATCCTTCAGAAATAAACAAATGTGATTCATATGTATCACTTCCAATCTGAATTTTGAGTGCCACATACTGACTCCTGACTGCTGAGTTCCAGCTGCCGGCAACCCGGAGTCCCGGCAGCCGGAACTCGGGAGTCGGGAGTCACGACTCAGTGATCTCCAATATGTTCATCTTTCAGAAATAAACAAATGTGATTGATCTGTATCACTCCCAATCTGAAATTTTGAGTGCCACATACTGACTCCCAACTCCCGACTCCTGGGTGCCGGCAACCCAGAGTCCTGGCAGCTGGAACTCGGGAGTCAGGAGTCAGGAGTCACGACTCAGTGATCTCCAATATGTTCATCTTTCAGAAATAAACAAATGTGATTGATATGTATCACTTCCAATCTGAAATTTTGAGTGCCACATACTGACTCCTGAGTGCCAGGTGCCGGCAACCCGGAGTCCCGGCAGCCGGAACTTGGGAGTCAGGAATCAGTAATCTCCAAAATGTTCACCTTTCAGAAATAAAAAATGTGATTCACATGTATCACATTTGCTTATTTCTGAAAGATGAACATATTGGAGATCACCGAGTCGTGACTCCTGACTCCCGACTCCCGAGTTCCGGCTGCCGGGACTCCGGGTTGCCGGCACCCGGGAGTCAGGAGTTGGGAGTTGGGACTCGGTAATCTCCAATATGTTCACCTTTCAGAAATATACAAATGTGATCGATACATATGTATCACTTCCAATCTGAAATTTTGAGTGCCACATATTGAGTCCCAAGTGCCTGGTGCCGGCAACCCGGAGTCCTGGCAGCTGGAACTCGGGAGTTGGGAGTCGGGAGTCACGACTTGGTGATCTCCAATATGTTCATCTTTCAGAAATAAGCAAATGTGATACATATGAATAACATTTTTTTTATTTCTGAAAGGTGAACATTTTGGAGATTACTGAGTCCCAACTCCCGAGTTCTGGCTGCCGGGACTCCGGGTTGCCGGCACCTGGCACTCGGGACTCAGTATGTGGCACTCAAAATTTCAGATTGGAAGTGATACATATCAATCACATTTGTTTATTTCTGAAAGGTGAACATATTGGAGATCACCGAGTCCTGACTCCCGACTCCCAGGTGCCGGCAACCCGGAGTCCCGGCAGCCGGAACTCGGGAGTCAGGACTCAGTAATCTCCAAAATGTTCACCTTTCAGAAATAAAAAAATGTGATTCATATGTATCACTTCCAATCTGAAATCTTGAGTGTCACATACCGAGTCCCGAGTCCCGGCTCCTGGACCTTGGGACTCGGGCCTCAGGACTTGGCACTTGGTGATCATCATTTCTCATCTTTGAGAAATGCCAACATTTGTCTCACATTGTGAGTCACGAGTCCAGCCCCGAGTGCCAGTGCCGAGTTCTGGCCCTGAATCCCGGCATTGGACTCAGTGCATTCATGACATCATGAGCTTATGCAGTGTTGAGTTTTGGTTTTCAGGACTTGGCATCTGACACCCAGTACTCGGGACTCAGAGTTCATTGTAGTATTCCCCCACCCCGGCCCACCTGTCTATGTAATCAATATTTTACGGCACTGTCGGCCCATCCATCTATCTGTTATACCCTACCTTGGCCCACCCGTATATGTAATATTCCCCTCCCTCGGCCCACCCATCTATGTAATAAATATTTTAACCTCCTTCAGGCCCACCCATCTATGTGTTCCACTATACCCCGGCCCACCCGTATATGTAATATTCCCCTACCTCGGCCCACCCATCTATGTGTTCCACTATACCCCGGCCCACCCGTATATGTAATATTCCCCTACCTCGGCCCACCCATCTATGTAATAAATATTTTACCCCACCTTCGGCCGACCCGTATATGTAATATTCCTCTCCCTTGGCCCACCTGTCTATAATATCCTACTCTGCACATTACCCAGATGGGCCCACCCATCTCCATTGGTGATGATACAACCCCCCCAGCCCATCCATCAACATCAAGGATATATATATCATTGCCTTGCATGGGCCCACCTGTCTCCATCGGAAATAATATCACTCCCGGCCCATCCATCATCATCAAGGATATACTTAACATGGGCCCATGGTCCACTGGCCCGTCTTGTACGGGATATTATGTCCGTCGGGTGGCCCATATAATACGGAATTTGTCACTGAAGGGGCTCGCTCTTGACTCATTTGCTACTTCTTCTGCTATGTTTAACAAAGAGATCGTGTAGTGCCGCCCTGCCTCAAGTCACGCGGTCCCTTTTGACGTGGTTCCAAAAGGTTCTCTGGGCATCGGATGGAGGTGATCTCGAGAAAGACACCACAGGAGACACGCGCTGAGCGTGGAAGCTCCTCAACATTATCTGTCGCATGCTTGAGCTTGCTCAAAATCACTATAATTCTCCACCCAACTATAATCTTCCATCCCACACCATGCGAAATCTGGACGCATGTAGAAAGATTTATTCACGAGCGAGGCCATCCGAACAAAATCATCCCTCGGTTTCATTGGCAGCTCTGCGAAATGCACTGCACTTCACGCTCACCACCGCCAAAGTGTCTCGGGACCCTGCCTTCTTGTGGATTTACTTGGATTCAGATTTTGGGATAGGCGATTCCTATTCGTCAGAACACTTCGACTGGCTGGTAGACTACTACCTCGACATCTATTCCGACGACCAGGAAGTGGCATTTGACATCCTTTTTCTACTGGGTGTCATGAAAGTGCGCTGCAACCCTGCTAAACAACATCAATTCATCGAGAGCTTTATCGCCTGTATGGGCAGCAACATGCCTGTCCATCTGCGTTATGCCGCTCTTCGGGCTGCTCACATTTTCCGAGAAGAAATAGCCTCGATCGATGCCATTGATGCGAAGCTGCGGGACATGGTTTTTACCAAGTTTTCCCCCGCTATCCTGACTGTGGTTTGTCCGCGACCAGGAACAACACTCGTCAACGATCCTCACCACTTCTTCCATGATGACCGCGACTTTTGCTATCTCGAAGTGATATTTGCCCTCGCGAGGAATTCCAACTGGCACCCCCAATTGTTTAGGGATCACCATATAGATCGGTGCATCAGCATGATTGGAAAGTACTGCAAATCATCCACGCTGCATGCCTTTTACCTAACTGGCATCCTCCTCCGAATCGCACCTGAACAGTGGTCAGTTACATCACTCTGTGCTATCACAGAGCAGCAGCAGTGGGACATGTTGAGAGGCGCATGGCGCTATGCCCCCTTTGTAATCGACAACATACACTGTTTCGAGTTCCTTCCCGTCCTCGCGGAAGGCACGAAGAGGCATATGCAGATTGTTTCGGAAGATGTTCTCCAGGAACTCGTTAGATATGTGGATGATGTTCTCAATGTACTGGAGAGGCCAGGTCCAGAGCGGAGAGAAGGAGAGAGTGTCGTGGTTGCTGTGAAAGATTTGAGGGCGGAAGTTGGTCGACAGTAAAGGAATTATTAATCCTTGACCATCACGTTGCTTGCATGTTGTACTGGGGACCAGAGGAAGGGATAGAGCAATACGAGTGCGGAAGGGGATAAGTATCACGACCAAATCAATAATGATACTCATTCAATATATATATATACATCATAGGAGGCAAGTCAGCTCTGTACTACATCCATGCAAGTCTATAGTTTTCATCCCATTTAAGACCAAGCATGATCTCGAGGATATCGATGAGGAAAAGCTTCTCAGGTTTGACGAGGATGGGACCCATGCGAGGTAGCAACTTGTATTTCAGCTCACTACAGGTATCTGATGGGCGCATATATGCTCACCGATTCTACCCTCAACAGCGATGATATCTTTTATGACTCCCTCGAAATGCGCCTTGGCCCTTGAGCTCTTCATGCCAGTCCGACACCCACTTTGCAGATCTTCACGGCGCCGTTCGCGGTTGCCTGCACTTCGTGACAGAGACACTCTACTGCAATGTCATGGACTGATTCTCCGAGAAGTGTTCGTCGGTTTTCTGGGAGGACGCGCGTGGTTGTGGAGATTGTGGATGCTGATTTTGAAGCTCGAGCTTATGCTGGTATCACGTTCCCGTCATCATCCAGGATTTCTTCAGAGGGCGCCTGAGAAGCTGTCTGTGTAATTCAGATGAAAGAATACAACACATACAATGAATCGCGTGACAGGCTCGGCTTCCGCAACACGTCTGGTATACGGTTTCCAAGAAATTCTGTCTGTCTAAGTTCAGCTAATACACAAGGGATGCAACTTTGGAAAGAATTTCTAAGTTGTCAAGGGCTTCTTCGGATGACTTGAATGACACACTGTTGAGAGCAATCGGGCATCATGATGACATATCGGAGAGGTGAAGCCTGTACTGGAGCTAGGACGAAAGTCTCAGGGGATGTGATCAACAACGCTATATTATAACTACTTAGGACGTAGGCTACACGTCAGCAAGACCAAGTACGACTAGTGACAATACCTCAGCAGATGTGATCATGGTAGAGCGTATCCTACGATGGCCAAAGAGGTTGTGCTTACTTATAACGCCGTCCCTCCATGCGTTGTTGTCATTTGCACTTGTCACAGTGGACGAGGATGTCATTATTACTAACATGTTTGTCCCAAAAACACGACCAAACATAACAGCATTCTAGACCGCAAAGGACTGTAATACTAATAGGCGCGGTCAGTTGTTCTTAAATCTACTCACTCCTGCTGACCCTTCGATTCAGCGCAACACAGACTTCCATTTGTACTAATAATAGACTCATTACCATGGGTGGCCGCGCGTCAGTATTTCGAAGGCTTGAAATTGTGAGGCATCAATTGTTTCAGTCATTAGATTCAGTCACTGACCTTGCCATCGACAGATCGAAAACGGCAATTCTGGAGACAGCACTGTCACCTCCGTAGATTCCGCAACGTGAGCTTTAAACCAAGGATCGTAAAGAAATGGTCTCTCATGCTATGACAGCCGCCCGTTGACGATGGTCACACCCGGTGTCGTACCAGTGCAAGTATCTAATATCACTATTCTGCATCTGTATGTCTGATCACCATATCATGATGGACAGCACTGAACATGCAGGCTACATGGATGCATCAATTCAAATATCTGCTCTGCACCCCAAGTCCAGATGCAGTTCGATCTTCCTATACCAATTAATGCGACACCATAGATGAAAATCTTGCGCCGTAAGTATTTCACACAACTCTAGATTTTAAGACACTTCCCCACAAGATAACAGCGGGGCCGTGGCTATACTACAGCCGGTTACCCCTGGTCCGCATGAAGCGCAGCCGTAAGTGCAAATTTCATCATAAACTGCAGATATCAAAACACGAGGCAGACTCAGAGTGGCCTTCGATGCATTCCGTCTAGATTTGTCTAGATCTATCAGGAAGCAATCAGATCTTCCTACGTCATCTGGTGGCTTTGCCGATGTCTGGAAGTGCTCAATGATCATCAATCCAGCAACTCCAGCAACCTCCATCGAGGTACGTATTATGTTGCCCTGTGAATCTCGCCGACTAATATCTGTTGGACAGGTTGCTGTCAAAACTATCAGGGTTACGGACATACGCGATGAAGAAGCCGTCCAAAAAGCGAAGAAGGTATGCCAGCATTTACTCTGTAATGTGCAGTGCATTGAATGCCCACTCGCAGAGGCTTCGCCGCGAAGTAGCCATGTGAATCAAACTGAGGCATGCGCATGTTCTCACTCTTCACGGCACGGTCTCCGGTTTTGGATCATTGCCTGCTCTTGTTTCTACATGGATGGATAACGGGGCACTTGTTGGTTACCTGGAACGCATGAGGCTTACTATGATACAAAAACTAAAGCTGGTGAGATTTATCATGCCAAATATAGGTCCATACTCAATGGATGCCCTTATTCAGTTGAAACAGGTAGTGGATGATTTGAGATATCGTATGAAATCGCCATTCTGAATACGTTTTCTCTCTGACAACTTCTCTAGTTCACGAAAAGGAAGTAATTCGCGGGGACCTGACCAGTGTATGTACTGTTCGATGCTTTGGAGTCGTTACTAACTCTATAATTGAAGACAAACGTTGTGATCGACCTCGATGGCAATGTATTTTTGGCAGATTTCGGTCTCTCCGTGGCTCTCGCAGAGAGTGATAGATCGTACTACAACACGTATTCGAGTGGCGCTTTCCTGTGGTTAGGGCCTGAATTGATCGGCTCACCGGATCCAGAAAGCATTCCGGATAACGATGGCAGCGATGCTGACTTACCGAAACCGAACAATGCTATATGTGAGTCGCGTATGCTGGACCCTGTTTGAGTTTCACCTGAATCTTGCATCGTACAGGTCTTCTCGGGTAGACCTCCCTTCTCGTGGCTTAAAAATGTTGGACAGATATTCAGTGCTCAGTCCAAGCGCGTAGAGCCATATCGGCTCGAACCCAGTGTGACTGTTAGCCACCAGTATTTGGATTTCATGCGGAAGTGTTGGTCAGCCAAGCCTGAGGACCGTCCTTTCACTGGGGATGCTGCTTCCTTTGTGGAAGACGAACTGGCAAGGGTTATCCCCTGTCCGACTAGCTCAGCGATGCATGTCACGTTATGCTTTGGATTGCGGTTGTGTGACTCCCCTTCGGTCGGCTCTACGACAATATATTGTGTTTACAGTAGCAACTCAGGAGATACTATATTAGCATCGTCTCTGCAAATAGACAGTGTCTCTTCGCGTTTTCACTTTCGACAACGCTGTGCACAATCGATCGTAGGTGAAGGGATCAGTCCGGAGGTTGAGCACGGTTTACGTTAGCGTCAAACCTTAACATCCTTTAAATGTAGTTGCATATGCGGCTCGCAGAGGAAATTGTCTTCGATTCGCTGTCCATGACGAACGGTTTGTATGGAATGCGGGGGATGCAGTGGCTTTCAAATGTATTGAGAAGTTGGACTTTGAGGAAGTGACGATGCAGCACGACGACGCGCACACGCGCGTTTCTGACCATGTGAATCCCATTTCTACCGAGAGGTTACACACTCCAGGATGGATTAACTTCGCAAGGTAGTCAAGTGTGTATTCTGGTGCGTTCAATGGAGTCTGCTCAGTTTCTTTCAGGCTGTCCGAACTAAAATAAGATTCTACATAGCATGGCTGAGTGAGTGAAATGTGTGATGTCACTTGCGATACTTAGAATTTTATCATTGAAAATCCATCAACATAGACATTGGGAGGGGAAAGAAATGCACGATCAAGACAGCTTTCAGCGTCTTCGAGAATCGATGGGAAGAGGAAGTCAATGATGATGTCGTCTCGAAGTTTGTGGTCCAACAAGGTCGTGAAATGAAGCAGAAGTCGCCATAGTATTGAGCAAGACCGACTCGGAGCAACAACACAACATGACGCAGGAGGCGGAAAGAGCCGTGATCAAAGAAGACATCAAATAAGTATCTCGATCAGGCATGTTACTTATTTACTTATGTTTTTGCTTCTTTCAGCGTTTTTGTATCAGTACTCTCAGGTAGTGTCACTTGGGCTCAGAACGACATGCATACAAGCCATAAAGGTAGAAAATAAGATTTCCCGTGTAACCTCGCTTGAGCCTCACCTGCATTTGAACATTGAGATCCGACTCAATTAATGAAATCCACCGCAGGCCCATCATGATAGGATCAACCGAAGATCAGGCTGCAGGGCAGAACTAGCCATACTAGTGACTAGATCTAAGATCATGGTGAGGTTTGGATGACACTGTCCATGATTGCACCAATGTCGCGGGGCACTAGCTGCCGCGTATAGAAGGTTGTCAACAATGCAGTTTAGGCATGCATTGATGCTTTCGACCGTTCTTCCGAGTCGATCACTGCATGCCGTGACGGTTTAAGCGCTAGCGCTAATTTCCTCCGCACACTCAGGTGCTCTGTAAATTTAGTTCGTGGGTATGGGGCTTCGTAGTTCTATTTAATAGGCGCGGTCAGCTGTTCTTAAACCTGCTCACTCCTGCCGACCCTTCGATTCAGCGCAACGCCACAGACCTCCCTTTGTTCTAATAGTAGGCTCATTACCATGAGTAACCGCTCGTCACCACCTCAAAGGCCTCCAATTGTGAGGCATTACAATATTATCTCAGTCATTAGATTCAATCACTGACCTTGCCATCAGGTTACGCCTGGTACAAATGTACCGCAGCCGTAAGTGCAAATTTCCTCATAAACTGCAGGTACAAAAATACGAGGCACAGACTCAGAGTGGTCTTCGATACGGACCCACATGCCATTCCGTTTGCATCCATCAGGAAGCAATCAAATTATGCCATATTATCTGGTGGCTTGGGCGATATCTGGAAGTGCTCAATGATCACTGGTCCGGCGTCCTCTACTGAGGTACATACGATGTTAGCCTGCGAATCTCGCCGACTAATATCTGTTAGGTTGCTGTCAAAAATATCAGGATAACGGACACGCGCGACGAAGACGCCATCCAAAAAGCGAAGAGGGTATGCTAGTAACATTTATTCCATAATGTGAAGTGCATTGAATGCTCGCTCGCAGAGACTTCGCCGCGAAGTAGCCGTGTGGATCAAACTGAGGCATGCGCATGTTCTCACTCTTCGTGGCACAGTCTCCGGGTTTGGACCATTGCCTGCTCTTGTTTCTACATGGATGTATAACGGGGCACTTGATGGTTACCTGAAACGCACGAGCCTCACCATGGAACAGAAACTAAAGCTGGTGAGATTTATCATGCCAAACACAAGTCCTTACTCAATGGATGCCCTTATCTAGTTGAAACAGGTGGTGGATGGCTTGAGATACCGTATGAGATCGCCGTTCCGAATACGTTTTCTCACTGACAACCTCTCTAGTTCATGAAAAGGGAGTAATTCACGGGGACCTGACCAGTGTATGCACTCTTCGATGCTTTGGAATTCTTACTAACTCTATAATTGAAGACAAACGTTGTGATCGACCGGGATGGCAATGCATTTTTGGCGGATTTCGGTCTCTCGTTGGCTCTCGCAGAGAGTGACAGATCGTACTACCAGTCGTATTCGAAAGGCGCTGTCCGGTGGTTAGCGCCCGAATTGATCAGCTCACCGGATCCAGAAAGCATTCCAGGTGACAGTAACAGCGATGTCGACATCCCGAAACCGAACAGTCAGAGCGATGTGTTTTCGCTCGGTTGCATCATGCTACATGTGAGTATGCTGGACCCTGTTCGAGTTTCACCTGAATTTTGCATCGTACAGGTTTTCTCGGGTAGACCTCCCTTCTGGTGGCTTAACAATGTTACACAGATATTCGGTGCTCAGTTCAAGCACGTAGAGCCATATCGGCTCGAACCCAGTGTGACCATTAGCCGCCAGCATTTGGGTTTCATGCGCAAATGTTGGTCAGCCAAGCCCAAGGATCGTCCTTCCACTGGGGATGCTGCTTCCTTTGTGGAAAACGAGCTGAACAGTGTCAGATCTCCCCTGTCCAACTAACTCAGCGATGTATGTCATGGTACGCTTTGGACATAGATTGCGGTTGTGGCTCACCTATATATCAAGGAAGTATCTCGATTAGCTTGATTAACATGCTACTTTTTTTCGGGCCTTATTATATCACTGAGCACAGTACACATGTACGAAGCTGTATACACGTTAAACTATGGTGGTTTGTATTGGACGGTCCAATACAGTGTACCCGCGCTACATGTAGACTCATATATTAGATCGACCGTCGTCAGCGCTTCAAGCTTCAGCGGCCGCCAGAACAAATTAAAACTCCGACCGTTACACCCACATTCACGGTACCAAATATTAATACACGACACTACCTTTCACTTTTCGACTTGCCACTGTACCAGCGGCGCCATGTCAGCCCAATATCAGGCACTCTCAACCAACGATCCCGCTGAAATCGAAGCTGATCCACAACTGCAGTCTCAAATCAAGCAATTCCATGCAGATCCCCGTTTTAACCGCCCCACACCTTCGCTCTGGAAGCGCATTGCACTCCTTCTCGTGACTGTGTTCCTCTTCTGGGCTGCATTCCAGTTGCAGCCCCAAAGATCACAACCTAAAATCGTTCATGCTGAAAGGTGAGTTGTCATTTTGTCCACATACTTTTCCATCCCTTCGCGCTCCGATGAATGGTGCAGAGTCTGACTCTCATCTTGCACAGGTACTCTAAGGATTTCAAATACCGCCCAGCAGCGAGTCCTGTAATCACGGAGCGACTCAAAGATGGCGTAGTCCGCCTTCGCGGGGCATATTTCTAAACGTAGGGGTATCGTTCAGGTAGATTTCACACCATCGCAGTACTTTGGGAACTGAGCCCACACCTTTCACGAGGACATGGATTCAGTCCAGTCATCGTATATCTTAGATACCACTATCACTCCCGAGCTCTAGTCTCGTCGTACTTATTGCCACTCGCTCCTTTGACCTAATAACTACACTCGTTATCCAGAGCTAAGGGCTCTGCCCCATCTCACTCCGTGGATGGGCGTATCCCTCAGCCGTGGACTTGATTATGTATTCACGAATCTAGAGTTTGCAGATATCATTTTCTATCACTTCTACATTCTGTGCTTTCGACTGTGTCGTCAAGCTTACCTTCAATAGTTCGTGTTCATGCGCCTTGCTTGTCACTGTCGCAATCCTCACGTAGGTAAGTTGTCACGAAACTTGTTGGGTCCATCTTACACGTATTCGGCCCAGCAGTCGTCCTCTTGAGTGGTCTGGATGGTCTGGAGAATGAGAACTAGAGGTTTGAAAGCAGGTCGCAAATGTAGGGTATAGTTTTTTGGACAAGATATACTGTGCATTGTCTGGACTCCAGCATCTTTTTGTACACGAGAACATCTGATCTTCCTGCCATTTTCTCGCATTCTGGAGTACCCCATCGGGATCGCTTTGTCCACCGCTCCATATTCCCCTCGTATATTTCCCGGTTGCCCTTGCTCTCCTGATATGTGTTGGTTTTGACGAAGAAATTATCGTTCGTGATCATCTATATCATCTGATACTGCCTTCCTGAAGCCTGGAAGCTCGCAGGCGTTTATTCTATGTAATAAACTTTTCAGATGACATCGGCGACACCAACTAGCTACGTAAATGCTATGGTTAATCCAAGAATCAGCAACGATCTCAAGGCATGAGCACTTCCGAGTTGACTGTGGGACCACAGATGGGATTGGGGATCAATGCATTGTCATAGAACTGTGCGATATGAGACGCTTTTGGATTTGCGGAACCGATATCTTACACGAGTTAGCATCTTGTGCCCCCTGCGTGTTCCATGCTGACGCGTCCAAGTCAGAATCTCCTCAGTTTCAATTTGTATGGCGTTCGTCTGGTGCTGACCACCCTATCGCGAACGTACTGCAGCAGACTATCACTAAGTAAAGGACAGCAGGCCGATATGAAGCCCTCTTCACCTTCATTCACCTCCTGTTTTCTCGTCAGACGTCTATAGACTTTGCACAGCCAAGGGCTTCACGAGATTGTACATGTGATATCTGTTACGCACTTCAAAACTCGTTCACACTATCAATTCTCGTCATACAACATGCACCGTCAGCATCCTGTGGGACCAATATGCGTCCACTGCAACTTGACTTGACCTGTCGGCCGTCTACGCACCCCTGTTCGGCAGCTCGTCTACAGACCGGCGTGTTTGACAACAAGGCAGTGTTCACTAATTCTGATAATGACGGTGATTCTATTCTGTTGACATCTGAAGCTCATACAAACCATCACCTGCGCCAGGCTCACATACGACGGCGTCACCAACCCACTCTCATTACTATCATCATCCTCTAGCCCATCCAATGCACTCTGGAATCCTCCGCTCTTCCACCCTCAAGTGCTTGCGTTGACTCATGCGTGTCGAGGAATAATTTCCCACAAGGACCACGATGGCCTACATGATAGACCGGAGGAAGGACTAGTTCGATGCGGGCCGACGACGAACAAGATAAAGTCCACAGCATCCTATCAAAGGCTCTCCTGCTTCGAAATCAGAAGATTTCCCCTGAGCACTCTGTGATGGTCGTCCGTGGGACCCTTGCGTCCCTACCACAGCTTGTCCTTGCTGTGTTGAGCTGTCAGCCGTGTTACTGTTCATCCGTCGCATAGCCTCTTCTGCTTCTGCGTCAGTCTCGTGGGTCATGCCGTATCTCTGTAAAATTAATGGCAATGGTATCAAAAAGGGACACGTATTGGTGATGATGAACTACTCACACCTTCATCACGGCAAGGGGCCACAATGACGGAACGCCTAGAAAGCTTGACAGGAAATAAGCTGAGATTTAAACGCCGGAGCTGGAGGTGAATTGATGGGAACGCATTTGTAGGTCGAGTACGGGAGCGCAGGAAGCTGAATAAATCGCGCAGACGAGGTGGAGATGATGTGTCTGCTGAGCGACGAGGCGTACTTGTGTCGTCACCCCAGAAGTTATTGCCCTGTCTCGGTGTGAGGCTAGCAAGAACTCAAGAAGGATAAACCTAGGCTTACATATCTTCCCAAGCCTCTGTTGTTGCCTTGCAATCTAGGTACAAGAGAGATCTGATGAGATAAATGAGAAAGGGTCAGGTTATTCGCCATTAATTGGCTCACATCCCTAGATCGAACTGCACGTCCCTGATAAAGAAGTCAGAAAAGGTATGAAAGAAAAATAATAATAACTCGCCTTGAGCTTCGCGTTGGACTCTGCGTCGCCCTGACCGATGCGCAAACCTATTTAGAAAAGACACTAACGAGACCAATGTACGCACGCACGCCAACCCCACGAGTGCGCTTTAGTACTGCTTCCAGGTTCCATACATAGATTTTTCCTTTCAGTCCAGAGATAGCACTGGCAAAGTATTGACCATCGGAGGACATGGCAATGGCGGACACTCTATCGTCGTGCCAGAGTGGGTCTCCGACTTGCTGGTTGGTTTCGAGGTCCCAGATGCGGACTGAGTAGTCTGTTGATGCGCTGACAAGATGGGATCCATCGGGAGAGAGACAAAGGGATGTGATGTGTTGGGTATGACCCCGAAAAACAACGAGTTCTTCCCCGTCAATCGATTGCCATTTTCGGATGGTGGTGTCACATGAGCTAGAGAAGATGTATGCGCCATCCTTGGACCAACATAACGACGTTACCCAGTCTTCATGTCTCTTGATCTCGACGAGCAGCTCGCCGTCCTTTGACCACACACGGATTATCTTTTCATCACCACCACTCGCGAATTTGTCGCCTTGTGGAGAGTATTTGATTGTCCTCACCCATTCACTGCTTCTCTTTATCGGGGGTCCAATTTGTCGACCAGTGGCTGGGTTCCATCGTTGTATAGTGCCGTCTTTGAATCCGCCTGCTACCTCCGTCCCATTCGGTGACCAGTCGAGGCACCACACTGTCCTGTTATTCCCCTCCCACGGGTGACCTACCACTTTCCCCTCCTTTATGTTCCACAGCCGGACTGTGCCATCAATGCATCCACCTACGACCATCAATTGATCTGGAGACACTGCTATGTTGATTACATCTCCTTCGTCGCTGCCAAGAGGCTTTCCCACCGGCCGTCCAGCTCTTGTCCACTGGCGGATTTGATAATCCGGGATACTCAATATATTGCCACTGGTGCCCAGCCAGGCAAGTTCATAGCTGTACCTCGAGCTGCTACACTTTATGGTGCACTCTGGCATCAAACTCCCTGCTGGAAGTTCCAGTGTTGGTGCCTTCCACGATGCGGTCCGAGTATTATGGTTGACAAAGTAGGACCGACCGAATGGTGAGATGTGCCATTCACATCCAGGAATGAGCAGCCCGTGGTAATCTATGCTCGACCATGAGTTTGTCGTTGTCATCACACTCTTCGTCGCTCACCCAGTCGCACTCCCGGTAAAGGTCGGTGAAATGACATCATGAACAGTGTCCCATCGCAATATATTGGTTCGTCATCCCCTCCCGTAGACCACATGGGAGGGAGTGCTTCATTCCCTCCTGCATGACATTGAGTTGGTCAGTTGGTTTCACAACATGCTTGCTCACCTTTCCAACGTGCATCCTGGCGGTGCTGCGCACCATAGGGTGGCGGATTCATTTCGTGCTTCAGGGTAGTAACTGGTCCTAATGAGTCCAATAGCAGTCTTTGATTTGCCTCTTTCTGTTTCGCTGACATGACGATGATTGGGGACGACGTTAGTGATAGTGGAGGTAGCGAAGAGACCTGTTAGACATGCTGTGTCGCATGTTGTACTTGCAGGCGCCCGCTTAGGTGATAATTGATAACCTGTGCAGTAGCCTGAGGATACTGTAATCTAGGCGTCAATTATCACCTCCACGGTGCAGTGGGTACCCCTTCAGCGGTTCAGCAGGTGCAGGCGGATGTTTGCCACCATTTGCGTATTACGGTAATGAATACCAAAACCTACAATCAATGTAGCCAATTCACGCCATCAGCCACACCATCACTCACATTAGACGGCATCACCAATCCACTCTCACACCCACTGCCCTCATCCTCCAGCCCATCCAATGCACCCCTCAAATCCTCCACCAAATCTTCTGCCTCCTCAATCCCACAACTCAGGCGCACCAGCCCCTCGATACCCAACGCCTCATGCCCTGCCAGCGGGATACTCGCATGGGTCATCCGCGCAGGCAACTCCGCAAGACTCTCTACCCCACCCGAACTCTCAGCGAGCGTGAACAGCTTAAGTTTCCGCAGAAGGGCCTCTGCACTCCTTGTACGACCACGTAGACAGAATGAGACTATCCCGCCGTAGGGTATACCGTGTGCAAGACTCGATGGCGGTAAGGTGTTGAGGAACTGTCGTGTGTAGTATGGGCCGAGGGACATGCGTGTGTTGTGCCTGCCCTCAGATATGTAAGTGTGCGTTCCAATGCATCACGGTTCTAATTGCCCGAACGCGAAATCCTATTCACCCAAACACAACATGTATATGTTAATATGCCATAATGTGTGAGATAAAGCAACGCACGAACCTTGTGTATTTCTACTGCATATTTTCCGTACGTCGTACCGAGGTATATGGAAGAGAAGGTTGCAAGGGTCTGGCTGGGAAAAACCGAGGTCGAGCTCAGACAGGCACTTTGAACGATGTCTGGTCCCAAATGCATGGCCTTTGGTGGTAGATATCGAGACAGTAAGTATATCAGCTGTGTAGAGTAAATCAGATCCTGGAGATATAAAAGCGGGAAGAACAGACATCAGTTAAAATGATTGGGGGGATGTTACGTTGAGTACCTGATGTACTCCGTGTGCAAAACTCTGTTTGCAACCTCGATGAGGCAGCTCGGATTGTTGATGAATTGGCTGCAATCCTGTGAGTTAGTCTCGTGTCATGCAAGACGATTGCGATTTGTCTATGTGCTGTGCAATGTCCATCTGCGTTATGGTTCGATCAGTGGTCAGGCAATAAGATAGGTAATGAGATATGGAAATACTGACATTGATCCGGACTCATTCCCAATGATCAATTCCGATACGAATGGCGAGATTGATTGATTGAATAGGACGGCTCGGGAAAATACTAGTTCGACAGTTATCATTGGAAATCATATGAGCCAGTGAGAGACGAGACATCATTGCATTGTCTCATGCACGTTGAGGAATAACTACTAGCAAGAACCACAATACTAGCCTCCCCCGTAGACCAACGGAAGGACTAGTTCGATGCGGGCCGACGACGAACAAGATAAAACCCACAGCATCCTATCAGAGCTTCTCCTTCTCCAAAATCAGAACTTTGCCTCTGAACACTTTGTCCTTGAGACCCTTGTGCCCCCGCTACAGCTTGTACTTGCTGAGTTGAGCTGTCGACATTGTTGCTATTCGTACGTTGCATAGCTGCAGCTGCTTCTGCGTCCGACTCGGGGGTAATGCCATATCTCTGCAAAATGATTTGAGTGATATCACAAAGGGTTGCGATGACAAGTGACTAACGTCTTCCTCACGGCACGGAGCAACATCAACAGGACGCCAGGATATTCTCACAGGAAATGAGCTGAAATTTAATCGCCGGGGCTGAAGTTGTATTGATGGGGACGCATTTGCAGCTCGAGTGCTGGAGCGCAGGAAGCTGAAGAAGCTGCGCGGACGAGGTGGAGATGATGTGTCTACTGAGCGACGAGGCATGCGGTTTGTGTCATCAACCCAGAAGTCATTGCCCTGTCTCAGCGTCAGGCCAGAAAGAGCTCAGGAAGGATAAACTGGACTCACATATCTCGCCAAGCCTCTGTTGTTGCTTTCCTGTCTAGGCGCGAAAGAGATCTGATGAGATAAATGAGAAAGGGTAAGGTTATTTGCAATTTCCTAACGCACATCTCTAGATCGAGCTGCACGTCCCTGGTAAAGAAGTCAGAAGAGGTATAAAGAGACGCAAAATAACTCGCCTTGAGCTTCGCGTTGGACTCTGCATCGCTCTGTCCGAGGCACAAAACTATTTAGGAAAGACACTGACTCAAGTAATGTACACACGCACGCCAACCACAAGAGCATGCTTGAGTGCTGCTGCCAGGCTCCACACATAGATTTTTGCATCCGATCCAGAGATAGTACTGGCAAAGTATTGTCCATCGGAGGACATGGCAACGGCCAAGACTTGGTCGTCGTGCCAGAGTGGGTCTCCGACTTGCTGATTGGTTTCGAGGTCCCAGATGCGGACTGAATAGTCATTGGATGCGCTGAGAAGATGGCATCCATCAGGAGACAGACAAAGGGAATTGACGATTTGGGTATGACTCCGAAAAACGACGAGTTCTTCCCCGTCAATCGATTGCCATTTTCGGATGGTGTCATCAAGTGAGAGAAGATGTATGCGCCATCCTTGGACCAACATAATGACGTCACCCAGTTGTCATGTCTCTCGATCTCGATGAGCAGCTCGCCGGCCTTTGACCACACACGGATCATATCGTCTTCACCGCCACTTGCGAATTTGTCGTTTTGTGGAGAGTATTTGATTGTCCTCACAGTTTCATCGCTTCTCTTCATTGGGGGTGCAATTTGTCGACCAGTGGCTGGGTTCCATCGTCGTATAGTGCCGTCTTTGAATCCGCCTGCTACCTCCGTCCCATTCGGTGACCAATCGAGGCACTCCAATCCTTCATCCTTTCCCTCCCACGGGTGACCTACCACTTTACCCTCCTTTATGTTCCACAGCCGTAATCTGCCATCTCCACATTCACCTGCAACCGTCAATCCATCCGGAGACACTGCTATTGTGTTTACGACTTTGTCATTGTCGAATGGCTTTCCTACCGGCCGCCCAGCTCTCGTCCACTGGCAAATTGAACCATCGTCTGAGATACCCATTATATCATCACTGGTGCCCAACCAGGCAAGGTTATCGTTGTGCCACGAGCTGCCATACTTGATGATGCACTTTGGGATCAAACTACCTGCTGGAAGCTCCGGTGTTGGTTTCTTGCCACTTCTTTGCTCTAAATACCCACTTTGATCCTACTATGTTAGCGCCTGCAGAAGGATCGACTAGTTCCCAAGTCCCAGCTGTTGCAAGTGTGGTGAGTTCCTCTCTAATACCTCCTTCCCATAAAGGCCAATCAGGACGGCGTTTGGCTTTGGCAAGACTAGTGGGTTCAAGTGCTTCAGCTTCCGTGGTGAATTCAACAAGCGCTAGTGAGAGCTCGGCGACATTGTCTTCTTCTTCCAGTATGGCCATAAGATGCTCTACCGCTTCTTCTCCCATGAAGTGAGTTCTTTCTTCGGCTATGGCTTCTGGAGTTGGTAGTTGAACTCCTTTAGGGATAGGACTGCTTCCATCAATTATATCTTGGACCCGTTGGCTTGGTTTTCGGACTCTCTTTGCAACTATGTCGAGTATTGGCGAAGCTGATAGGATGGGGATTCTGGAATGGGGAATGGTAGTTGGAGTTTTTAAGATAGTGGCTGGTGGAGTTGGGCTAGGAGGTGAGTATGTTTGCGACGATATCATCGCGTTTGGGCTCTGATCCTCTTCCTCCCCCTCACAAGGTGTCGTCGTGACCTCTGTAGGGTCCCAATAAACATTTCTCTCAACTCCCACTGACCGTTTCGAGGGCCAATAGACCCTGTGCCCATTGCCACTAGCGTCATCAATCCCCATCCATCGCCCTTCCTCTACACGTCCATCAAGCTTCGTTCCACCTTCAATACGCACCCAAACTCTAGAGCCCCAAGGCCGGACGTTGCGCAAGTCTGGTTTCTTCCCGGTCGCGGCTTCAAGAGGCGTGGCACCTTCCAGGGCTTTGGTAGGTGTCCTGTTCTTCAACCAGACGGCGTGGTGCACAGCTTCTCCCCACAGAGCTCGAGGTAGTCCGCTCTCATGGAGCATTGTGCGTACCTTTTCAAGTAAGGTGCGGTTAAGTTGCTCGGCCACTCCGTTGTGTTGAGGAGTATCGTGTACAGTGAGCTTGTGCGTAGTGCCAGCGGCCTTAAGATGCGTACTGAACTCGTTACCCAGGTATTCACCGCTGCGATCAGAGTGCAAGGTCTTGATGCGAGCGTTCTGTTGGGTGCTGCACCAACTCTCAAAATCCTTGTACGCCTGAAAGGCTTCGTGCTTCTGCTTCAGGAGGTGCAAATAGGTAAGTCGAGTCTTGTCATTGGTAAAACTGATGTAGTAACGACATCCTCCTAGGGTAGGAACAGGCGATGGGCCCCATAGGTCTGAGTGTACTTCTCCTCCAAACTCAACTGCGCGTTCTCCCTCACGCACTTTTGCCACAGGCTTGCGGGTTGCCTTTGCATAGACGCACGACTCACAAAAGGTGGGTTCGCCGGACGTCATATCCACCTTGACGCCGGTTACGAGGCTGTGTTCTGCTAGACGCCTGGCGGTACTGGGTGCTATGTGACCCATACGCCTATGTAACTCCATGACCATAATGGTCTCGTCTGCTGCGTGCGCACTGTCTAATCCGTGGTCGACGCGGTAGAGCCCTCGAGCGTCTTTGGGAATGCTACCAATAACATTTTCAGAAGCATCTTGGATGGTGCAGGTGCCATCAGTGAAGGTGGTAGAATAGCTGAGGTCGTCCAAACGGCCAATCGACACGAGTGTGTACACCACCTCAGGTGAGTACAGAACCTCTGTGAGCCACAACTTTGAGACGTCTACCCCATTAGGAACTTTGATGACGAGTTCACCAATGCCTGTAGCATTGAAATGCTGTTTGTTAGCAGCAACGAACAGTTTAGGTGGGATGGAGGACATGGTCTTGAAATGCTCTTGGTACGGTGAGATATGGTGCGTGGTGCCAGAATCGTAAAGTTCGACAATGGCGCCGTTCTCGCGCCCAGTGCTGACTTGGGCAGCAAGGTCTTCCTCAACACAAGGTTCACCCAGGTCTTCGAAGGAGCCTGTGTCACTTCCACTGCTAGGAGCTGCTGACTGGCTCTCCCAATCCTTGAAAGAGGGTAAGTCGTCCTCTTCCACCTCCGAAAACCAATCGTCATCGCTAACGACGAGATTTGATCGTTCGTCAGCGTCGTCGTCAGAGGATTCTGTGGATAAGAGGGGAGGGAGTGAGCACACAGAGTCAGAGTCTGTGTCGAGCTCGGTGACGAATACGCCATCGTCTTTGTCGCTGTTGTCCGCTGCCGCATGAGCGGATCCTCTTGTTGTACCAGCACGATTCCCTGCTGACTTATCTGGCTCAGGACAGGCTGCTTTAAAGTGTTCTTGCGATCCACAGTTCCAACACGGAGGGCGTGGCCTCCCTTGCCTGTTGGAATTCGAGCCGCATCCCCTGAAACATCCCCTACCCCTGCCTCTGGGGGCAAAGTCTCTTACTCCCAGTGCCTGGTCAGCACCACCGGACCTAGCGTTACGAGGGGGGCGTGCATCATGACTAGTGCGCCGTTCTGATTCCTCGGTGATGAGGGAAATGAGGATGTCTGGTTCGATTGTCTTGGTGGTACTGTAGAGTCGGGCAGTTGCAAGTTGCCCAGACGTGAAGATTGCGAGATGGTTTGGGAGTGACTGAATAATGGTAGAGCGATAGTCCTTCTCTTCAATGTCGACGCCAACTGCTGACAGTTCGTCACGTTTTGCGCGCAGTTTGTCCAGAAACTGATGCATATCATGCCCGGCAGGACACTTCATCTCAAGGAACTTGGTGTGCAAGTCCATTTGTGCATATGCGCCTTTCTCTGTGTACTCATGAACAATTTCTGCCCACATCGTTGCGACATCGACAAGATTGCGAATGCGAAGAGCTGTGGAGTCAGGAATTTGTTGGGTGAGTAAATGTTTCGCGAGGTTTTCGTTCTTCTGCCATTTTTCAGCAACAGTGACTTCTGCGGCAGTTATGGGCGAAGCAGGACGGGGGCAAGATCCGTCAAAATACTTCCATAACTCCTTGGCCTCGACAGCGACTTGAAAACGCAGCGAGAAGATGGCCCAGTTGGAGCCCTTTAAGTCAAGCTTGGGCACATTCGACGGGAGGGTGTCCATCGTCACGGGAACGGCAATGGACATCGCGAAAAACAGTATCAAGCAGCAGTGAGACGGTTCTTCTGAGGTTTTTAAAGCTGTGGGCTCATAACCTATAAGAATAACACAAGTTTATTCACGTGGATCTGCAGGAAACAGATACTCTCAGTCGTTGCGCGTGAGTGCAAACGTCTAGGTATATTTACCTGCGGGAAACAGATACTCTACGTAGCATTAGTTTAGGTAAATATACGAGTCTAAATAAAGTCCCTTACCTCAGTCGTTGCACGTGAATGCAAACGTCTGAGGTACTAGGACGAAATCTGCGTGAACTAAATAGGCGCGAGTGCCCTTGTGCGAGCACATAGTAAGTGAAACTAGAACAAAAGATATATAGTACTGGTCCATGCAAACAATGGGCTCAGTAAGTACAAAAAACGAGAAAACGACAAGAGCGCATAATGGGAAAACATACGTGTCACTGGACGCGTCGAACTAAGACAAGAGCCGACTATGACGCGTCTCGGCTGCGTGCGCGCTTGCCTATTTCCAACAGTCACACATCAGGAAATCATGAGTTTACTTAATCCTTACTTATTTCGACCTTTTCCCACTTATTCCCACTTATTTCAAATGGATCTACTTATTTTTTGAAATTTGACAACTGCTTCAAAATCGAGTGTTCCAATATGTTTGTTGGGCATGAGAGACATGTTTCATTGCATAAGGCCAACAATTAGTGACTAGTATGAAGCTTGAGTGACATATTAATGCTGATGATTTTCTTTCTTAAATGTTCTCTTGATGTACCATCTTGCAAATTGAGAGTCCAATAATTTTATAGCACACATTTATAATGATTGCTAACAGATCCTGATAGTTCAATTGGGACCAGGTGCATCAGGAAATCACGAGTTTACTTAATCCTTACTTATTTCGACCTTTTCCCACTTATTCCCACTTATTTCAAATGGATCTACTTATTTTTCTTAAATCACCACCTGGTCCCAACTGAATTATCAGGATCTGTTAGCAATCATTATAAATGTGTGCTATAAAATTATTGGACTCTCAATTTGCAAGATGGTACATCAAGAGAACATTTAAGAAAGAAAATCATCAGCATTAATATGTCATTCAAGCTTCATACTAGTCACTAATTGTTGGCCTTATGCAATAAAACATGTCTCTCATGCCCAACAAACATATTGGAACACTCGATTTTGAAGCAGTTGTCAAATTTCAAAAAATAAGTAGATCCATTTGAAATAAGTGGGAATAAGTGGGAAAAGGTCGAAATAAGTAAGGATTAAGTAAACTCATGATTTCCTGATGGATGCTGCTGGCAATATCATACGTCACAAGGCACGTCTTGTCGCACAGGGTTTCTTGCAAGTTCCTGGAGTCGATTACTTCGATACTTACGCACCAGTCGCCAAATTGGCATCCATTCGAACTGTCCTAGCTTTGGCTGCACGACTTGACCTGGAGATACACCAAATTGATATCAAGGGTGCTTACCTAAATGGTGAGCTAACTGGAAATGAAATCATTTACATGCGGCAGCTGCCAGGTTTCGCCTCACCTGAGTTCCCTCATCGTGTGTGTCTTTTGCGCAAAACCCTATATGGCCTCAAACAAAGCGGGAGACGCTGGTACCAGAAGTTAGTGGAGATCCTCATAGAGAAGCTGGGATTCATGCAGTGCGAGGTGGATCAAGCCGTTTTCTTCAAGAAGCCGAAGACTGGTGAGCATATCATAATTGTTGTCCACATTGACGATTGTACTCTTGCTGCATCGTCTCTGGACCTCATCGCCCAGTTGAAGAACGACATCCATGCCCACGTCGAGATCACTGATCTAGGCGAGTTGCACTGGCTCCTTGGAATAGAAGTAACCCGAAATTGTGACCACCGCACCATCTCCCTTTCCCAGCTATCTTATATCGACTCAATCGTTTGTCGTTTTGGCCTTGAAGAACTCAAGCCAGTGTCCTGCCCAATGGAGCCGCACATCAAGTTGCATTCAGACCAATCACCATCGACTGGAGCAGAATACGCCGCTATGCGGCACATACCATATAGAGAAGCAGTAGGATCCCTCATGTACGCCTCGCTCGGGACTCGCCCCGACATATCATATGCGGTCATGACCGTATCTCGTTTCTCCCAGAATCCTGGACAACCTCATTGGGACGCCGTTCACCGTATCTACAGGTACTTGGTTGGAACCAAAGATCTACGCTTGACGTATGGGGGAGTAGAGGGTACACTTACGGGGTTTGCCGACGCAGATGGAAGCATGGCAGAAGATAGACGTGCAGTCTCAGGATACGCTTTCCTGATAGATGGAGGCGCTGTGTCCTGGTCGTCGAAGCGCCAGGAAATTGTCTCCCTTTCGACTACTGAAAGCAAATATGTCGCTGCTACTCATGCCGCTAAAGAAGCCCTTTGGTTACGTTCGCTCATCAGAGATCTGTTCGACCCCATCACTGAACCCACCACATTGTTCTCTGACAACCAATCCGCGATCGCTCTAACAAAGGATCACCAATACCACGCACGCACCAAACACATCGACGTCCGATTCCACTTCATCCGCTGGATAATCGAAGACAGAAAGCTTCATTTGATTTTCTGCCCCACGGCCGATATGATTGCCGACACCCTCACAAAGGCTCTTCCTTCACCCAAAGTCAAGCATTTCGCCGCTCAGCTTGGACTACGTACGGCTTGAGGGGGAGTGTTGGAAATAGGCAAGCATGCACGCAGCCGAGACGCGTCATAGTCAGCTCTTGTCTTAGTTCGATGCGTCCAGTGACATGTATGTTTTCCCATTATGCGCTCTTGTCGTTTTCTCGTTTTTTGTACTTACTGAGCCCATTGTTTGCATGGACCAGTACTATATATCTTTTGTTCTAGTTTCACTTACTATGCGCTCGCACAAGGGCACTCGCGCCTATTTAGTTCATGCAGATTTCATACTAGTACCTCAGACGTTTGCATTCACGCGCAATGACTGAGGTAAGGGACTTTATTTCGACTCGTATATTTACCTAAACTAATGCTATGTAGAGTATCTGTTTCCCGCAGGTAAATATACCTAGATGTTTGCATTCACGTGCAACGACTGAGAGTATCTGTTTCCCACAGATCCACGTGAATAAACTTGTGTTATTCTTATAGTGACCATGTCAGTGCCGACTCTGATCCCCTCTTGTCTCCTCCCAGCTGGCAAGCCCAATGTTCCCTGAGATTATCAGTTTTTGTTACCTCCTCCCACGTGAATAACCTTTCAAAATCTCCGTCCGGTCATGGGTCCCACAGGTTGAGCCCATTCAGTCACATTGTCTGTATTTTACATGTAGCCAATCTTGAAAATATGATGTTCCATACAGGCCAGTGGGTGTCGGCCAATCGAATATACATGTCTGTGTCTAACATTCGGCTGATTGGCTCATGAAGATATGATTTTAACAGCTGGGCCGATGCGTTGCGATGCCCAACATTAACATGTTGGCCAACGTTCAGTACAATTGTTGGTGTGATATTGCCAGCTCGGCTCACATACTATGGTGACTGTGTGTATCAATTGGCCGATGATGGGGGTGAAGCATATATTTCCTGTGTGCATTGGTCTGGAAATTGTGGGCATGAAGCCATCATATGGGCCGGTGACGGGGCAGTCAGTACCATCGGCCCATATGATATTATCAGGTATTCAATTTCATCAGCCCATACGTTTGCAGCAGGTGACTCAGCGACTGACCGATTGACCGACCACCCTGTAGCACCATATATTCAGTTTCATCGGCCCATACAATAAGATCAGGTATTCAGTTTCATTGGCCCATACGATGAGATCAGGTATTTATTATATTTGGCCCAGATGATAGCATCATGTATTTGTTTCCCTCAGCCCATACGATGAGATCAGGTATTCAGTATATTCGGCCCACATGATAGCATCAGGTATGTGTTTTCATCAGCCCATATGATAGCATCAGGTATTCAGTTTTATCGGCCCACATGATAGTATCAGGCTGGGGCCAGCCTCGGGTATCTATCCCCGATTATACTTATGCACACCTATGGTGCTATCATATGGGCCGAGGGAAACAAATACATGATGATATCACATGGGCTGAATATACTGAATACCTGATATCATTGTATGGGCCGAGGGAAACAAGTACGTGATGCTATCATCTGGGCCAAATATAATGAATACCTGATCTCATCATATGGGCCGATGAAACTGAATACCTGATCTTATCGTATGGGCTGATGAAACTGAATACATGGTGCTACAGGGTGGTCGGTCGGTCGCCGAGTCACCTGCTATGATGATATCACGTAGGCCCAATATACTGAATACCTGATCTCATCGTATGGGCCGATGAAACTGAATACCTGATGCTATCATATGGGCTGATGAAAACACATACCTGATGCCATCATGTGGGCCGAATATACTGAATACCTGATCTCATTGTATGGGCCGATGAAACTGAATACCTGATCTTATTGTATGGGCCGATGTAACTGAATGCCTGATCTTATCGTACGGGCCGATGAAACTGAATACATGGTGCTATGGGGTGGTCGGTCGGTCGGTCGGTCGGTCGGTCGGTCGGTCGGTCGGTCGGTCGGTCGGTCGGTCGGTCGGTCGGTCGGTCGCCAAAAACTGTCATCGGTTATTATCATATGCAACTACTATGCTATCGAGACCGAAACCGAGAGAATCTAATACACATCCGTGTAACCTGCGTACGATGGCCGAGGTGTCCCCACGAAATTATGAAGGCTGTCATGCATGAACCAAGCCCACACAATGCGATCACCAGTGTATGTGACACCGTGCCTGACATTGTGTCCAGAGCAGCCGACCATAACCCCCGAATTATGAAGGCTGTCATGCATGAACCAAGCCCACACAATGCGATCACCAGTGTATGTGACACCGTGCCTGACATTGTGTCCAGAGCAGCCGACCATAACCCCCGAATTATATTGCAACTAAATACCAAGGTTAGATAATGTCATGAGCCCGTTGCAATAATGGCCGATGCTGGTCATGATATCAAACCCTTCGGGAGCAGATCTTGGGTCTCAGTGAAGGGGGCGTTGTCTGTTACAAATGACAGATGCACAATTGAACACCAAGGCCCAAAAATGCAGGCAAATGCACATATCACTAAGGCCATGTTCAACTGCCCATCGGGCAAGGTTAATCTGCATGGTGACAGAAGCCCAATACAACTTTGGATGCATCACCTGAAGTGCTGCCGATGCCAGTAGTGCTGCGCGCTGCATAGATATTATGACCTCGGGACTGCCTTTCCCTTTCAGTGTGGCCGACACCTCGGGGGTAAATCCATTGGGTGCTGGAAGCCCGTGTGGCTAGAATGTCTACATGAGCATGAGCTTTCCAGTGAAGAAGCAGTACTAACCTCCCAGCCTTGCTGAAATCAGCAAGGGGCTAAATTAATACATCCTGGTATCAATTGTGGTCGGTCGCTGGTATGAAAATTCCCGAGGACTGTTCTCCACTGGGTGTCCGGACCACTGGTCATGCTTTTTCCCAAGAGGGAGCCCATGCCAATAGTAGATTGTTCCATCTCGGCCTGTCCGGTGGGCGAAGTCAGTCGGCCCATAGATCACAATAAATCAGCTCACTTGAATCCATGGGCTAATGGCACCTGGAAGGTACCACAAGATAATGCAGCCGGCCGAGTCCAAAATGACCGAAGGCTTCTCCAGCACACGTTCTGATCCATGAGGGAATTTTTTGAGCAGGGCCTCTTCATGTTTTGCAACCCTCCCATTAGAGCGTTTATCCAGGGCTTCATTGTACCTAATGATATCAAAATCAAGCAGAACTATATTGGGTTAGGATACCACCGACCGAACTGCAGCAATGACCTACTTGGGTTTGTATAGGCATTGGCGAGCACCTGAGCCAATTGCTGACAAGCAAGCATGGTTGGTACATCTATTTCCAAGGGAGGCAAGATGGACTGTTGGGTGCCAGCTACATTGCGATCAAACAGCTGTTGCACAAAGTCACTAGCTATGCATGTGGTATGCAATGCACAGTCGGCTGGAACTGAAGTCATGATTTGGGAACAACAGCAACCAAGACCATATTCTCATATATATACTGACCAAATCACATTTGGTAATACTATATACATGTCCGGTATTATACATTAAATTACTTTTACAACATCTGTCTAACATATTACCTGCCAGATTTCAAGAGCACTTCCTCCAGCTGATCCATGGGCCCCTCAAGGTCGGCCATGGTTGATGCGGCCGCTGCGGCAGCCTTTGTCTTCTCCTCTAACAAACTTGCCAGAGACTCGCCGAGATGTTGGATGCAGGCCTTCAGTGCCAGAATTTGATTGAGGAGGGGATCGCCTTCCACCTGACCAGTGATTACAGGGCCCGGCACAAGCATGGCTCCCATAGGCTACAAATGAGCATCAGTGGAAGTACAGCATAAAATAACCATGACATACCAGTTGTTCAAAGTGGTCATGGGTCATGTCCATGACCTCGTTGACATCTAAGAATGGCAGGGGGAATTGCAAGGTGTTGAAATGATCCTTCCACCAATCATGAGCATAGTTGGTAACTACTCTGTGAGTAGATCTCAGTTCAGGGTCATGTGGCGAACAGTGCGCGAAGAATTCATCATGGAATTGCTCCGTGTTGATATTCCCAGTCTGCAACCTGGCAAACTTGCCAAGGATGCTGCACAGGAGGTTGGGCATGGTTGGATGGGTATTCAGGACCATACATAGGTTGATGTATGGGAAGACAAAGCACTGGAGATATTGATTAGACACGACCGACCGACTGATGAAGCTCATTTTCGTGCGTGATTGAGGCTGCAGTATATCTAACATTTGTTTTAGCTTTTGATCACACATTAACAGGATTATTCACGTCATTTTGAGGACTCATCAGTGTCCGCTATGCGTTGATTTTAGGAGTTGAATACGTCGCGACTTTGTGTGATCGATTAGAAGCTACAGGCTACAGCTTCTTGCCATTTCGGCTCTCCAGTCTTCGACTTCGAGTTTCTAATTCAATGTATCTATTTTTGACTTATAGTTTAAAAATAAATTTTAAAAATACATTTAATTTCATTCGTTTGAGCTGGCTTTAAGCCGTTAACTCGACTTAACTGTAGTGCCTTGAGCCAGACCGAACCATAAATTATATAAGCTGTAATCACATGCTCCGCTCAGCTATTCATAGCTTGGGTCACAGCTAAAACCGGCAATAAGCCAGAGCTGCGGCAACACTAGACCAACCGGTCACCAACGCGCTCCCAGAAATGGCCAAGCCAGTGCAGGCATCACATCCATGGTCAAGGACTGCGCCTACCCCCAAGCCCAGATCCCACTCTAGGGCGACAAGGGCAGCAGCCCGTGAGTGTCAACCAACGCCTGTGGTAGAATCCAAGGATGCCATAGATGACACTGGTGAGTCTCTTTTTCTTCAATGCCACCCCAATATTCACATCTCAATTTAGATATCGCCAATACAGAGGTCAAGATGTCAGATGCCGACATGGAAGAACCAGCAGCCATCGTGTCTGCCAATGACTTCCCTGCTGAGCATTGGCAGGAGGACACCCACATCACCATTCCTCCACCGCCTCCTATCACCGAACCAACACCCGCAGCTGCTGAACACACACCCTCAGTCGCCGAACCCACCATCCATGATTGTGTGGTCGCCTTATCGGCAAGAGTCACTGCCATGGAATTGGCCGACAGCAACGCCATCACTAGGATTGATGCAATGGAGCACGACTTTGATGCTCGCATCTCTTCTATGCGGGCCAAGTTTTCTGAAATGCAGCTCAGCTTCAGTGGAACGGTGGAGGTGGTGAATGGTCTGGTCAACCTGGTGGAGAGACTTTGGCGGGAAGGCATAGTGGTCAACCCATCATTCCCACCACCAATGATGGCCCCAACCACTGGTTCCTCGGCCACCGCAATGTGCATGAGGTATTTGACCGGTGTGTTTGACCCTTTGGTTGCTCCCAATGCCAATTCGATTGGCATCGCTCAAGCCTCGGCGTCTCGCCCATTTGCCCGTCCTGATGTGCAGGGCAGCACGTTCACAAGTGGACAGCCTTTATCTGAGTCTGTACAGGCCGGGCCGTCATCTACTCCTGTCATCCAATCTCAGTTTAGTGTGTCATTGTCTGCTTCTGAGACTCATTCACTCCCTTGATACCAAATATACCCTTATGTATGAATCAGTAGTTAGATAGATAGTGTTAATCACATGGTTTGAATGAAATTGTTTGGACTGCATATGAATTGATTGTGTGATTCCAAGTATCAAAAGGCGTCAGCTGTTGATTGTATTTGACCGACCATGCTTTTGACCGACCACCATGTCTATCACCAGAAGTATATGTTGTAAGCTAGTCCATTATACATCATATTTAACCAGACATTTTTGACCAACCAACCAACCAACCGACTGTGTGACCAACCACCTTGTCTATGATTACCCCATTATATTTTGTCAGGTATTCCATTAACACCGACTGTGTCCATCATGGATCACATATGACTGAGCTATTGACCAACCACCTCATCTATCATGTGCATTTTGCACATGTAATTCAGGGACATTGACCCACCCTTCACCATACATCATATTCGACCGACTGATTGACCGACTACACACGTCTATCATGGGAAAGTATATTTTGTAAGACAAAACCATTGACCGAGTAGTGTCTGATACATTTATGTGCTTATAATGTCGGCCCATCTGTATATATCAGTACCACTACCCACTTGGCCGACCTGTTGGTATCAGGTACATATTGACATGGGCCCACCTATTCATATCAGGCATATATTTCATACCCTACCTACCATACAATACCTACCAAAGGCAATAGAAAGTGTACACTTATCTACTATACCATACTATGGGCCCACTGTTGGTATCACATATACCCTTGACATGGGCCCACCTGTATTTAACATAAAAATATATTGATGGGCCCACATTGGCTGGCATGTTAAGAACATGGATTTTTCAACATTGGTTGTATGTATTATACAAGGTAAAGTGACTGCAGTATGTGTCCAAGAAGCTTCTCACTGTTAACCAATCCTCCTTCCTCGAACAAATCCTCAGCGAAACTCAGATGTCAGATTGTCGCCCAGTGTCTACCCCCATGGTCCCAGGCATCTCTTTGACGAAGACGTCTGCACCTCTCACTCAAACTGAAGTGCAACAATTCGCACACATGCTGTATGCTCGTGTCATTGGGGAGCTTAACTTTGCTATGCGCGTTAGTCGTCCAGACATTGCATATGCAGTATCGACGCTGTCAAAATTTTTAAGCAACCCTGGCATAGAGCACTATCCCCAACTCCACCATCTCCTTCGTTACCTCCGTGGAACCATGCATCACTCGCTGACTTCTGGTTTATCCAACCAAGGACTCGTTGGGTACTCAGATTCTGACTTCGCATCTGACAAAGATGACAGCCGTTCGATTGGGGGCTATGTCTACTACCTTTTCGGCTCTCCCATCAGTTGGCGTTCCCAAAAACAATCCATCGTCGCGACCTCATCCACTGAAGCAGAATACATCTCCCTCTCCAATGCTGCCCGTGAGCAGATTCATCTCAGTCAGCTACTATGCGATTTTGGTCTTGACCTCTCGCTCATCACCCCCACCACAATATACGGCGATAATAATGGAAGTCGCGTGCTAACGAAAAACCCTCAATTTCACGATTGGGCAAAGCACATTTGCGTCCATTATCACTTCATTCGAGATCTAGTTAGCGATGGGACCATCATTATCCCATATGTACCCACACATGATATGGTTGCCGACATCTTCACGAAATCTTTGCCACGAAAACTTTTCTGCAACCACCGTCACTCGCTTGCCCTCCGTTCCCCTTCAAATGAAGAATCAGCTGAATAAGTACACACGCGCCTCTAGTGATTTGCGTCTGAGTGGGAGTATCAAGATATGACTCTTACATGTACTTAACCTTTTCCTTTTACATACATAATCACTCCTCCTACCATGAGTCATACACGTTCCCTATTGATTCTCCGTCTCAATCAACATATTAATTCCTCCCCTCGTCGAATAATCTCCCTCAGTCTTTCAATCCAAGACTGAGGTGAGCTTTCTTATTAACGACTCTACCCTACCTTTTACTAACTACTACTCTACTAAGTCCGTTCCCGTCCTTAGGTATGATTCATAGTTAATCTGAGTCTTTTGATCCAAGACTGAGTCCGTTCCCGTCCTTAGTTTCCTAGTCCGAGTCTCGTCACCTCTGATAAGTACAGAGCACAGAGGCTGCCGGACTTGATAAGGTGGGGTCGAGACTTGACACAGTGATACAATAATTCACACTGCTGTCTGAAAACAAACTTTGGATCAATGATTAGAGACCATACAATACAAACACAAGATGCACAGAACATTCCCAAGTAGTACGAACACAGAGGACAAGCACTATGAAATTGGTGAGAGGTGAATGCAGCATTCCAGGGCCTGCACACAGCTGGACATTCATATGTTGATCATTAGCGAGGATATAAAGTGTTTGGAATTCATTTCGAGCAACATAAGATAGTGTTTGAACATAATCTGTACCATAGTATTTGTGACGGAGCCGCGTCACATATGCCGCTTCAGTGCCGCGTCACAGGTGCGTCACGACCGCGACAGGCGCGGCAGGACCGCGTCAATTTCACCTGGCCCAATCGGAACGGCTTCTGAAAGTGCCGCCTGCACCTCCCCCGAGAATGCTGTTACTGAAGATGTCGCAATCAGCGCAGCAGTGAAGTTCTTCGAGACGGGTGGTGGTATAGATCCCGATAAATTAGATGATGGCGCAGATATTCCTAGTGTGAGCTCAATTGCACGGATTATCTCGACGAAGTTCTTTTGAACTGTACGAAGGTTCAGGAATTATGAGGGTACAAATAAAAGAATGACGAGTGATACATGAGTCAACTTCCAGAGAAAAAACAACGAAGCAACTAGTTTAGTAGACGACATCATGACTGATGAGGGGTGGGACGACGACGACGACCAAAGAAAAATCCGCAGCAGCTCACTCCTTCATAAGAAATATGTCCCGTCCCACTGCCCACGCCTTGCGTTTCCGTTGGTCGTCCTTGAGACACTTGTGTCCTCGGCACAGCCTGAGGTTGATCTGCTTGTGTCGAATTGCTAGCATCATTGCCATCGGTACGTTGCATAGCTGCAGCCGCTTCTGCGCGGGCCACTTCTGCTGCGCTGGGAGGGGAAACGTAAATTCTCTGCAAATGTATCGATTTCAATGATATCAAAAGGAGCGATGGAAGCCACTCACATTTTTCTTGCGACCGGCAGCTACTTCAAGGGTGCGTATAGAGCTTCCTCCTGAAAATAAGTTAAAATTCCAACGCCGGGGCTCGAGCGGCATTGATTGTGGCGCATTTGTAGGTCGAGTGCTGGAGCGCAGAAAGCCAAAGAAGTCGTGCGGACGACGCGGAGATGATATGTCTGCTGAGTGACGAGGCGTGTGGTTTGTGTCATCAACCCAGAAGTCATTGCCCTGTCTCAGCGTCAGGCCAGAAAGAGCTCAGGAAGGATAAACTGGACTCACATATCTCGCCAAGCCTCTGTTGTTGCTTTCCTGTCCAGGCGCGAAAGAGATCTGATGAGATAAATGAGAAAGGGTAAGGTTATTTGCAATTTCCTAACGCACATCTCTAGATCGAGCTGCACGTCCCTGATAAAGAAGTCAGAAGAGGTATAAAGAGACGCAAAATAACTCGCCTTGAGCTTCGCGTTGGACTCTGCATCGCTCTGTCCGAGGCACAAAACTATTTAGGAAAGACACTGACTCAAGTAATGTACACACGCACGCCAACCACACGAGCATGCTTGAGTGCTGCTGCCAGGCTCCACACATAGATTTTTGCATCCGATCCAGAGATAGTACTGGCAAAGTATTGTCCATCGGAGGACATGGCAACGGCCAAGACTTGGTCGTCGTGCCAGAGTGGGTCTCCGACTTGCTGATTGGTTTCGAGGTCCCAGATGCGGACTGAGTAGTCATATGATGCGCTGATAAGATGGGATCCATCAGGAGACAGACAAAGGGATTTGACGATTTGGGTATGACTCCGAAAAACGACCAGTTCTTCCCCGTCAATCGATTGCCATTTTCGGATGGTGTCATCATATGAAGCAGAGAATATGTATGCGCCATCCTTGGACCAACATAATGACGTCACCCAGTTGTCATGTCCCTCGATCTCGATGAGCAGCTCGCCGGCCTTTGACCACACACGGATCATATCGTCTTCACCGCCGCTCGCAAATTTGTCGGCTTGTGGAGAGTATTTGATTGTCCACACAGTTCCATCGCTTCTCTTTATTGGGGGTGCAATTTGTCGACCAGTGGCTGGGTTCCATCGTCGTATAGTGCCGTCTTTGAATCCGCCTGCTACCTCCGTCCCATTCGGTGACCAATCGAGGCACTCCGATTCTTCATCCTTCCCCTCCCATGGGTGACCTACCAAGCTCCCCTCCTTTATGTTCCACAGCCGGACTGTGCCATCTCCGCATCCACCTACAACCATCAATCCATCCGGAGACACTGCTATTCTGAACACATATTCTGCATCGCTGCTGAAAGGCTTTCCCACCAGCCATCCAACTCTTGTCCACTGGCGAATTAAACCATTCGAGATACTCATTATACTATCGTCACTGGTGCCCAACCAGGCAAGGTTTTTGTTGTACCACGAGCTGCCATATTTGATAATGCACTCTGGTATCAAACTCCCTGCTGGACGTTCTGGTGTTGGTCTCTTCCACGATGTGGTCCGAGCGTTGTGGTTGACGAAGTAAGACCGACCGAGTGGTGAGATGTGCCACTCGCATCCAGGAATGAGCACCCCGGGAGAATCTATACTTGACCGTGAGTTCCTCAATCTCATCGCACTTTTCATTGCTCACCTAGTCGCACTCCTGGTAAAGGTCGGTAGAGTGCAGTCATGAAGAGTGTTTTGTCCTGATATACTGGTTCGTCAATCACCTCCACCTTGGACTCTGTCCACATAGGAGGGAGTGCCTCGTTCCCTCCTGCTTGACGTTGAGTAAGTCAACTGGTTTCGCACTATGCCAGCTCACCTTCCCAAAGTACATCCTGGCGGTCTTGTGCACCATAGGCTGGCGGATTATTTTCATGCTTCAGGGGAGCAACCGGTCCTGATGAGTTTGATAGAAGTCCTGGATCTCCTTCTCTCTGTTTCACTGACGTGCTTGACTCGGTCTCTGCATGCGGCATGACGGTGATTGGGATGTTGGTGATAGATGAAGAGACCGATTAGATATGCTGTTTCGCATGCTGTACTTGCAGGCGCCTTGCTTAGGTGATAACGATAAGCTGTGCACTGGTTGAATGCTGTGATGTTAGGCGTCAGTTCTTAAATAGATCAATCGCTGCCAGCCCTCCGAGTCCACCGTCCCTTACATGATTCAATCGCACGTTCATTTCTGCATATTCAGCGAATCATATTTTCACTGATCTCGAGACATTCAGACCAACATGTGCAGTGTACAATGAAAAGTTAACGTTCGCATAACAGCAAACCATCTAATAGGCACTCGAAATGATCATGCTAATATCTACATACAACATCTACATCAGGAAACAAGTGCAGAGCAGTTGAAATGTAGCTCGAATCCTAGTATAACAACCTGTAACAATGTACACAACCGACAATAACAAGGTGCGAAGAAGCGCATTTATCCATGCACTTCCCACCATTCGTAGTCAACAGGAATCGATATAGGTACGTTCTGGGCTATCGCTTACTTAGTTACCAAGAACATACATCATAAACTAGTGTCATCAGTGGTCTTGTTCATGTATGGAACGCACACGTTCGGATCATGGAGCGCCGCAGGGTTCTGGGTCAAGAACCCAAGTTTCAACCCCTCAAGGTAAGACCTACACAGACGGCCGTCAGATCATTCGTAAAGCACCCTAGAATGCATCATGACTAACCATTGCCTCGCAAGGGCGCTCCCGTCAGTGTTTGATATTTCAGTTTTGAAGTTCCAGTACTGAAATATTCTTCTTTGAACAACGTCTTGATCAAACGCAACGAGACACGTACAATCCATCCAGCACTTTTACTATACGCCAATTTCTGTGGGTCAGCCCACTTGGAGAGGAACTCGTCCGTGGCATCGAACTGTGTCGCAAGTGCCCACTCTCCGAACCAGAGCGGAGAGTTACCGACCGCTGCGTCAGCCTGGAGACGTTTAAAATCTTCACCAGAAATGAGTATGTCATTGCCGAACGAACGAAGTAGACGCACTGCAGATACTGCTCATGTAAGATGTCGGGTCAGGATCCGCAATTCCCTATAAAAATGTTAATGCGAAACAATGAGGCACATGCACGACATACGCCATGCGGCCCATGCCTGTAAAGAGAAGATTAAGAAACCATGAAGACTTGATGTACTGAACTAGAGTCAACTGCGCACTCACAAGTAAAATATTATGTAAGTTCTGCTTCGTCACCAATGGAAGACAAAGTCGCATCACGTGAGGTTGGCCACAAATCTACCAGTTCCACCATTTACGACTTGTTCTTGGTCCCCTGGGTACGCAGCCACATTTGCGAATCCAAAAGTATCTAAGTGCTGCAATAGCAGTTTCAGTCTTGTTCTTGTGCAACCTCGAGGGTTTCTCCCCAAAGACGAACTGTTTCGCAGATCGAATCACGATGGCCACCCCTCATACACCACAATCACAGAAATTACAGGTACTACCGCCAGATACAGTCCCAGTCCCTCGTCACACCTCACAATCCGATTATCGCACGGGGGATCTGAAGCTAGGCTGCGAGGCTGTTCTCACCGATTTGGGAAGGTATCTGCAGGTCCCGTTCGTTTCCCTAGCAAAGTGTGTTGGTGCCATGCCCTCTCAGCAGCGTCTGGAGGAGATACGCGACAACTTAATTCAGAGCGATATTCTCACCGACGACGGCCTGGAATGGATAGACTTCGTCCGACCTGCGAAGATGTCCGAAGAGATGACGTTCAAGCCCCTCGAGGAAATCATTTCTGGAATCTTGGAACAAGTCCCGAATTGTGGAGTGTCCTACCTATCGAATCCAAATCAAACGCCTATCTCAGAGCGCCACAATACTTCCCAGCCGGATGGATACCTTGTGCGGCCGAGCAATCAAACTAGGCCCAGGATGCATTGGTTTGATATCGCTGTGCCATTCGAGTTCAAGAAGGAACAGGATGCCAAAGCTATTCGAGATGTAAGTTGTTGTTACAGATCTTGTCGGCGCCGGCTTATACACTCTGCTCTAGAACGAACATAAGATAATCTGGAGCCTTCACAACATCATGCGTGAGGACCCCTGTCGTCGGTTTGCTTTCGGTATCACAATCGAGGAAGCGCAATTGAGACTGTGGCTCAGCAATCGTGCGTTCCTCGCAGTTACAGAGCCTATCAACTGCTTCGAGGTACGCCACCTTATCGCGCTGTATGTCAGGGTGCTAACTAATATAATACATCTAGGACATTGATGGTGTCATCTCTCTCTTTTACGCTCTTGGATTTGCATCTGCGTCTACCTCCTTGAAAGGGCTCGGATGGGACCCCACTGTCGAGCGGATCTATGTAGGAGAAAAAATCCAATACAAGTTCACAGTCGGCGATGAAGTATTCACCACAACACGGGAACTTGCCACCTACGGCGCAGACTCTATGGTTGGGCGTGGAACTCGCGTGTACGAAGCCACGGATGCTAAGGAAAAGAAGGTTGCCATCAAAGATTCGTGGAGAGAAATTGACCGCCAATCTGAGGGCGAGATCCTAGAAAAAATTTTGGCCTCCTGCGAGAAGAAGCTGGGAGCGGAGGAGTTTGCCGATGCCAAGAGACGCTTCGTTGGAGTCCGGCTCTGGAAGGATGTCACAATCGACGGTGCCTCAGATGAGACGGTGAACCCGATGGTCGGAGACGAGCGTAATTGCACCTGGAATTGGGAAGCCATTGATCTCAAGCCCATCCTCTCCGAAAGGCCGCATTTATCTGCTACAGGCGACGTACCTGACAGTGGTGAACTTTCTGCCTTTCTTCCCACACAACTGGGCACTGTTGGGCGAAAGGACACTAGAATCCCACAGAGAGTCCACGCGCGCATCGTTTTCCATGATGTTGGAGTCGCTCTCAAGGATGTGACCTCTCTGGCCGACAACCTGAGTTGCTTGTCTGGCGGACTGAAGGGTAAGCAACTATTCTTATGCTCCTTACCTCAATCGCTCACGCTACCCTTAGCCTTATCTTATTTGCATAAAGCAGGTTGGGTCCATCGCGATTTCAGCGTTGGGAACACGATTTGGGTCGTCGATGACAACGGGGGTATCGGCAAACTGGGTGACTTCGAGTACGCGAAAGAGATGGATTCAATCACTTCTCATGACGTTCGAACGGTAAGAATTTCGGAAGATAATACCTCTCGCTGCTAACTCGTCGGCAGGGAACAATACATTTCATGGCGGTGGAAGTAGAATACCAGGAGTACATCTTCCTTCCTCCAACTTCCCTTCCACCTGGTGGAACATTTCCTGATACAGACTTCCCACCCCCCCCTCCATTCCGCATGAACTTCCTGCACGATATCGAATCTGTATGGTGGGCATATACGTGGATCTTTTTTTATCACACGGACACGATCACGGCGAAATCCAACAATTCCTTTGACGTGCATGCCCAGTGGAGAACATTCCAGCTAGCGTTCCCTGGTGCGATTGGCCATGGAACACGCCAGAACTTCTTCGCCAACATTAGAAAACTTCACGAGGCCCGCAAATCTATTTCAGATACATGCCTTCATGTTTGCCATAATATTCCTCATTTTGCACAGACTCTCCAAGACAGTTATCGAACGGCAGAGTCTAAGTACCCCTTGCTGGAGCTTGATAACTCCCTTCTGGAAGATATGCATAGAAAAGCTGCAAGATATCTCGACGATGCGCAACAGCGTGCCGGTGATATCGAACTTTGTCCGCTCCTCAACCTCCTCAAGCGGAAGAGGTCCCGATCGGAAGGTGACACGTCGCCTACGCCATACAATGCAGGGAAGAGGGTCCGACGCGGTTGATTTTTATCGATTGATTGTATGATAAAGACGAGTTTCTCGTAGCTGTTGTACTTGCAAATAATGATGTGATGATCCTCGTAGCTAAATCTCATTTGTTGTTTGGAGTAAGTTATCCAGCGCTCATTACTCAATGCCATTCTACTCACGAGTCGCTCGGAATCGCACATCTGCAAAGCCTTTCAGGACAAGGAGGTGCACCTGTTGTTGTGCGAAATACCCGTGAAAACTTCTGGGGAGGGTGTTGCTACCAAATATTATCTCACCTGCGTGTTTCATGCCGACGCGTCTCAGTCAGGATCGCGTGCAATCTTCCTTAGTTTCAATTTGTGTGGCTTTCGTCTGGTGTTGACCACCCTACCGCGAACCTGCCGCAGCAGAGTGCTACTCAGTGGAGGACAGCAGGCTGATATGAAGCCCTCATCACCTTCATTCACCTCATGTTTTCTCATCAGACATCTATAGACTTTGTGCAGTAACAAGGTTCATGAGATTGCACATGTACTATCTATTACGAACTTCAAAGCTCGCTCATTATGCACCGTTAGCATCCCTTGGGACCAATGTGCATCCACTGCAACTTGACCTGAACTGTAGGCCGTCTACGCGCCCCTGGTTCGCAGCTCGTCTACGGACCGGCGTGTTTGATAACAAGGCAGTATTCACTGATTCTGATGATGACGGTGATACTATTCTACACACATCCGAAGCATTCAAACCATTAGCCGAGCCAGGCTCATCATCACTCATATACGACGGCGTCACCAACCCACTCCCACACTCACTATCCTCATCCTCGGCCCATCTGATATATCTCTCGAATTCTCCACTTTATCCGCTCTTCCATCCTCAAGTGCTTGCGTTGACCCATATGCGTCGAGGAATGATTTCGCGGAAGTACCACAATGGCCTCCATGATGAACCGATGGAAGGACTAGTTCGATGCGGGCCGACGACGAACAAGATAAAGTCCACAGCATCCTATCAAAGGTTCTCCTGCTTCGAAATCAGAAGATTGCCCCTGAGCACTTTGTGTTGGTCGTCCGTGGGACCCTTGTGGCCCTGCTGCAGCCTGTCCTTGCTGTGTGGAGCTGTTGGCCGTGTCGCTGTTCGTGCGTTGCATAGCTGCAGCTGCTTCTGCGTCGGATTCAGGGGTAATGCCATACCTCTGCAAAATTATTTAAGTGATATCACAAAGGGTAGGGATGATGCGACTCACATCTTCTTCACGGCAAGGAGCAACATCCACAGGACGCCTGGTGATTCTCACAGGAAATGAGCTGAAATTTAATCCCCGGGACTGAAATTGCATTGATGGGGGCGCATTTTCAGGTCGAGTGCTGGAACGCAGAAAGCCAAAGAAGTCGCGCAGACGACGCGGAGATGATATGTCTGCTGAGCGACGAGGCATGTCGTTTGTGTCATCACCCCAAAAGTCATTGCCCTGCATCAGTGTCAGGCTAGCAATAGGCAGAAAGAAAGAAGTAAACTCACATATCTCGCCAAGCCTCGGTTCAAGTTTTTGTTTTGCTGCCTAGGCGCGAAAGAGATCTAATGAGATAAATGAGCAAAGAATCGGGTTATTCGCAATTAACTAGCGCACATCTCTATATCGCGGTGCACGTCCCTGATAAAGAAGTCAGGAGAGGTATGAAAGAAAAGTAAAATAATTCGCCTTGAGCTTCGCGTTGGACTCTGCATCACCCTGACCGATGCACAAAGCTATTTAGAAAAGACACTAATGAAAGCAATGTACACACGCACGCCAACCCCGCGAGCATGCTTGAGTGCTGCTGCTAGGCTCCACACATAGATTTTTGCATTCGATCCAGAGATAGCACTGGCAAAGTATTGTCCATCGGAGGACGTGGCAACAGCCAAGACTTGGTCGTCATGCCAGAGTGGGTCTCCGACTTGCTGATTGGTTTCGAGGTCCCAGATGCGAACTGAATAGTCATATGATGCGCTGAGAAGGTGGGGTCCATCGGGAGACAGACAAAGGGAATTAACGGCTCCGGTATGACCTCGAAAAACGACGAGTTCTTCCCCGTCAATCGATTGCCATTTTCGGATGGTGAAATCAAACGAGAGAAGATGTATGCGCCATCCTTGGACCAACACAACGACGTCACCCATCTGTCATGTCCTTTGATCTCGACGAGCAGCTCGCCGTCCTTTGACCACACGCGGATTATATTGTCATCACCGCCGCTCGCGAATTTGTCGGCTTGTGGGGAGTATTTGATTGTCCTCATAGTTTTATCGCTTCCCTTTATCGGTAGTCCAATTTGTCGACCAGTGGTTGGGTTCCATCGTCGTATAGTGCCGTCTTCCAATCCACCTGCTACCTCCGCTCCATTCGGTGACCAATCGAGGCACCTCACTTTATCATTATGCTCCGCCCACGAGTGACCTACCACTTTCCCCTCCTTTATGTTCCACAGCCAGACTGTGTCATCAATGCATTCACCTACGACCATCAATCCATCCGGAGACACTGCTATTGTGAATACATCTCCTGCGTCGCTGCCGAGAGGCTTTCCCACCAGCCGTCCAACTCTTGTCCACTGGCAAATTGAACCATTCGAGATACTCATTATATCCTCGCTGGTGCCCAACCAGGCAAGGTTTGTGTTGTACCACGAGCTGCCATACTTGATGACACACTCTGGCATCAAACTCCCTGCTGGACGTTCTGGTGTTGGTTTCTTCCACGATGTGGTCCGAGTGTTGTGGTTGACGAAGTAAGACCGACCGAGTGGTGAGATGTGCCATTCACATCCAGGAATGAGCAAGGCGGAGGAATCTACGCTTGACCGTGAGTTCCTCACTCTCATCGCAGTTTTCGTCACTCACCTAGTTGCGTTCCCGGTAAAGGTCGGTGAGATGTAATCATGAGGAGTGCATTGTCCAAATATCGTGGTTCGCCATCCCCATTCACCTTGAGCTCTGTCCACATAGGAGGGAGCGCCTCATTCCCTCCTGCTTGATATTGAGTGGATCGATTTGGTTCACAACATGCTGGCTCACCTTCCCAAAGTGCATCCTGGCGGTGTTGTGCACCATAGCGTGGCGGGTTCTTTTCACGCTTCAGGGGAGCAACCGATCTAGATGAGTCTGATGGCAGTCCTCGATCTACCTCCCTTTGGTTTGTTGATGTGCTTAACTCAGTCTTTGGATGCGGCATGACGATGATTGGGATGTTGATGATAGTGGAGATAATGAAGATACCTGTTAGATATGCCGTTTTGCATGCTGTACTTGCAGGCGCCTTGCTTAGGTGATAACGATAATCTGTGCAGTGGGATGCTGTGATCGTAGGCGCCAGCTCTTAAATAGATCAATCGCGGGCCCCTCCTCGGAGTCTACCGCCTCTTATACGATTCAATCGCACGCTCGTTTCTGCATATTCAGCGAATCATGTTCTCACTGGTCGTATGTTCTCATGACATTCAGACCAACATGTGCAGTGCACGATGAAAAGTTAACCTTCAGATAACAGTATGCATCTAATAGGCACTCACGGTAAGATCTACATACATACCTAGAACGCCAGCATCTGGGGAAACAAGTAGGCAGTAGAGCAATTGAAATGTAGCTCGAATCCTGATATATCGATAGACAATCTATAACAATGTACACAACCGACAATAGTGAGGTTCGGAGAAGCGCATATATTCAAATTTATTCATGCACTTCCCGCAATTCGTAGTCAACAGGGGTCGGTACAGATATACTCTGCGCTATCGCTTACTTATGTACTAACCAAGAACGCACATCATGAACTAGTGTCATCAGTGGTCTTGTTCATGTATGGAACGCACACGTTCGGATCATGGAGCGCCGCAGGGTCCTGGGTCAAGAACCCAAGTTTCAACCCCTCAAGGTAAGACCTACACAGACGGCCGTCAGATCATTCGTAAAGCACTCTAGGATGCGTCATGACCAACCATTGCCTTGCAAGGGCGCTCCCGTCAGTGTTTGATATTTCAGTTTTGAAGTTCCAGTACTGAAATATTCTTCTTTAAGCAACGTCTCGATCAAATGCAATGAGACACGTACAATCCATCCAGCACTTTTACTGTATGCCAACTTCTGTGCGTCAGCCCACTTGTGGAGGAACTCGTCCGTGGCATTGAACTGTGTCGAAAGTCCCCACTCTCCGAACCAGAGCGGAGAGTTACCGACCGCTGTGTCAGCCTGGATACGCTTAAAATCTTTACCAAATGTGAGCACGTCATTGCCGAACTGACGAAAAAGACGCACTGCAGATACTGATCATGTAAGACGTCGGGTCAGGATCTGCAATTCCCTATAAAAATGTTAATGCAAAGCAATAAGGTACATGCACACAACATACGCCATGCCTGTAAAGAGAAGATTAAGAAACCATGAGAACTTGATGTAGTCAACTGCGCACTCACGAGTAAAACACATGGTTGTCATAAGCTTGGGGGCCAATCGCCACGTCAGCTGGGTTGGAGGGGTTGTTGTGTTGGTAGTTCACATCCATGAAGCTATGCATACCATCGTCAATGTATCCTAGCAAGGACTTGTGGTGAACTCACTTTGCCACTAATGGAGGACCGGACTGCTTGAAGGGTGATGCTTCCAATGTAGTCTGCAAATCACTCGCTGCTCCAATCTCTCGTAAAATCGGAACAGCTTCTAAAAGTGCTGCTTGCACCTCTGTCGAGATTCCAGTTGCTGAAGATGTCGCAATCAGCGCAGCGGTGAAGTTGTTCGAAACGGACGGTGATACTGATACCGATAAATTGGATGATGGCACAGATATTCCTAGTGTGAGCTCAATTACACGGATTATCTCAACGAAGTTCTTTTGGACTGTACGAAGGTTCAGGAATTGTGAGGGTACAAATAAAAGAATGATGAGTGATACATACAAGTGCCATAGTCAGGTGTTTTAGTTGCGTCTGTAATGGGGTCATTGACTGCCTCGATCGCAAAGACACTTTCAAAATCAGGGGCAAGGTGAGAAAACACAGTCATGACCGCTGTCCACACCAGTGCTCGGCGGTAGTTGTATGGAGTCTGTATGTAAGGATTTGTAGTCGTTGCTTTTACCAGCTGCAAAATAACTCACGTAGAATTGAACATCGGTAGTGCAACTGGTAAAAATCACTCTCAATACAGAATAGACAGCAAAAAAAACGAGAACTTACTCTCCAGTGTACATTTGCTCAGGCATTTGAACCCCGGGTAATGCGTGATGATCCAGGATCACTTGGATCCCGGCATCTTTCAGCCAGCTCAAGCCCCGACGCTACACCCTCGAGTTTAACTAGAGAAATGAACCACATCAGAGCTTCTCACCAGATAACTGAGACCGCCCCGAGGGTATGATTCGTTCGGCCTATCAACTAAAGCCTCCACAATCCAATATCCCAGCTATGAATGAACGCGTTGCATAATACATTCAAGTTTGCACGGAATAAAGGAGATCAAACCGTCCAGCGTTTGTTTAGCCAAGTTCTCAGTGCAACTTAGACTTGACTCACAGGAACCCTGACGGTGTTAATACCGGCCGCCTTCAGTGTATTGACATCGTCTTGTGTAAACCAAGTGTCCCAGTGTTTAGCGAATATAGTGTCGACGGTGTCGGGATACGCCTTTGCAAACGACCTAGATCAAATTAAATTTCACATACAGACAGTGTAGAATTGGAACGTACGACTCAGATGCAATGCATGTCGAACAAACTTCACATTCCTGTCCACCCATATCCGACCACTCTAAAGAAACTTGATCAGTGAACACGTATTTGAAAAGTTCGCCGGTTTATCACTTTGAGGAAGCATCCATGGCTCTAGGACTAACCTGCGTTACCACTTGAGTTAGATAGTTAGTTGGAGGCTCAGAGCATCGCTTACCATGAGCCCAAATTAACACCGTGAATGTGAGCTGGTTGCCCAGCCCACGCGCGGGCAACAAGCGTGCTTGAGAGCACCAAACCTGCAAGGATATGCCTCATTGTACAGTTATTAGTCCGGTGAGAGAATACGATCCAACGAAACAGCTTCAAAAGGAGCCTCAATTTATATCTAGTCCAGGTCGATGTAGCAGGTCAGAGCAGGCCATACAGGTGTGAATCTCGAAGCGCACGGCCATTGATTACTTTGAAAAAGACCCTGAAACTCATTGTATATCTCCGAGTCGTCGTGGGTGGGTCTGAGACGATGGAGACCGTCTCGACGCGTCAAACAAAGCCCGACTCGCCGTTACGCCTAATAGACGTGCGATAGTGACATAAATCAACTTTTTGCCAGTATGATCTGAGTTGGTGGTAGCCATTCATTCGATCGCAAGTCATATGCTGTCCGAGGTGCCACGTGTACTATGTTGCTTCTTTCAAAAGTCAGTTGAGCTATCGAAATATTATGACTATAATAACCGTGACTATACCTGGTTTCTTCTGCCCTTTCCACTCTCCGAGTCATCCTTTAAACGATGCAACCCCGCACACGCCTGTATCAGTCTATATCTCTGCATTCATATTACAGCCGTTTGCGGCAGAACCTGGCAGAACGCTAGGCCAGTCCCCAAAAAGAACGGAAGAAAATAAGTCAACCGCCAAGCGGTCCGACCGTCCAGGCCAAGTCAGATTTCAACTTCCGACAATCAGCCGTCTGCAGAACACTATTACAGTGGACCGGTGAGTTCTTGCTGGCGAATATGCTGAATAATTTTACACGATTCACCCGCGCGCTCTTCCTCCATCTAACCCTAACACCAACAGGTACAGGATTCAATGCAGCCCATTCACACCGTGATCAGCCGCACCAAGTCCATAGTCGCACCCACTACCCTCAGCCCATCAACGCACCTCTCAAATCCTCCGCCAAACCCTCCACTTCTTCAATCCTGCAGCCAAGCACACAAGCCCCTCAATTCCCAACGCCTCACGAAGCAGAACATTCCTGCAGATCGTTTGTTTCGATATTCGTCCGCTCTGTTGCTTTGAGAATTCTCATCCTTTCAGCCATAGTGAATGCAACAGCAGACTTTCTGACATCCGCCGTACCATGCAGCCAAACGGTGCCACTCGTTTTCTCGGTTATCCAGTAATCGTGTGATAGAGTTGAAAAGCTCTACGTGGGTCCCTTCCAGACATGAAGGGACGTTCATGGAATCTTCATATGACCGGGGACTACCAGGAAGTGCTACTGGGGTCAGAGAGTGAAACACCAACATTGAACCGAACTCATTGATGTTGAACTGCGATACGAATGGTGAGATTGGTAATTAAATTGAACAGTTGGCGGAATACTAGTCGGGTTCGACACTGGTGGCAGTTGTATTTAGAAATTATATCATGGGCCACGGTTCGTCGAGTTTCCATGACCTCTACCTTAGTGTGTTAATGAAACCTGCTGGTAGAACTACTTTTCGTCTTCATTTGGGGGCCAGCGTAAGGCATTCATCTACTAGTACATGGTAAGTAAAATGCAACGCCCACGAGGTGTATGAATGGGTACGAAATAGTCTGTAAAGCCCACAACTTCAAGAGGAAAACATCGAAGCAACTAGTTTAGTAGACATCATGACTGATGAGAGGTGGGACGACGACGACCAAAGAAAAATCCGCAGCAGCTCACTTCATAAGAAATATGTCCCGTTCCACCACCCACGCCTTGCGTTTCCGTTGGTCGTCCTTGAGACGCTTGTATCCCCGGCATAGCGTGAGGTTGACCTGCTTGTGTCGAATCGCCAGCCTCGTTGCCATTGGTACGTTGCATAGCTGCAGCCGCTTCTGCGCGGGCCATTTCTACTGCGGTGGGAGGGGAAACGAAGATTCTCTACAAATATATCGATTTCAATGATATCAAAAGGAGCGATGGAAACCACTCACATTTTTCTTGCGGCCGGCAGCTACTTCAATGGTGCGTATAGAGCCTCCTCCTGAAAATAAGTTAAAATTCCAACTCCGGGGCTCAAGCAGTATTGATTGCGGCGCATTTGCAGGTCGAGTGCTGGGCCGCAGGAAGCCGAAGAAGTCACGCAGACGATGCGGAGATGATATGTCTGTTGAGCGATGAGGCATGGGACTTGCGTCATCGCCCCAGAAGTCATTGCCCTGCATCAGTATCAGGCTAGCAAGAGGCAGGAAGAAAGAACTAGACTCACATATCTCGCCAAGCCTCTGTTCAAGTTGTTGTTTTGTGGTCTAGGCGCGAAAGAAATCTAATGAGATAAATAAGCGAAGGGATCAGATCAATCGAAATTAACTAGCACACATCTTTATGTCGAGGTGTACATCCCTGATAAAGAAGTTAGAAGAGGTATGAAATAAAGGTAAAATAACTCGCCTTGGGCTTCGCATTGGACTCTGCATCACCCTGACCGATGCGCAAACCTATTTAGAAAAGATACTAACGAAAGTAATGTACACACGCACGCCAATCCCACGAGCGCGCTTGAGTGCTGCTTCCAGGCTCCACACATAGATTTTTGTATCTGGTCCACAGATAGCACTGGCAAAGTATTGACCATCGGAGGACATGGCGACAGACCAGACTTCGTCGTCGTGCCAGAATGGGTCTCCAACTTGCTGATTGGTTTCGAGGTCCCAGATGCGGACTGAGCAGTCCATTGATGTGCTGAGAAGATGACATCCATCGGGAGACAGACAAAGGGATTTAACGGCTCCGGTATGACCTCGAAAAACGACTAGTTCTTCCCCGTCAATCGCATCACTGAAATTCACTTAGCTCGGTATGACAATACTTAAATTACAATTTTAACCAATTCCGTTTGTTCCCGGTAACGTTATACAATGGAATACAACAGTCTATCAAACACGTATAATATTACCACCCCTTGATAATTTTTGCCTCGATGCAACACTTGATATGCCATTATAAAGGTGTATCATACGATAAGCAAACGCCTATATTCCTACCATTCTTAATCTAAATGATTTCACAGTATCAATTCCTGCAGAAAAAATGACGTTGGATAGTCCACCCTTGGCAGCACTTTTCAGTGCTTCCCACGGTCTGTCAGACCCGGTTCTTCTGCAGGACACAACACGTCTCTGAGACAACCCTCTCCTAGGAGGATCTCCCTCAAACCCTCGAGAGTCACCTTAGTACCCTCGTTGAAGGGTTGGTTCTGGTTGTCGTCCTAGAGCCTCCAGCGTGTTATCATGGGTCCTGCCGCCCTCGAGCCACCAGAGCACCCTCGTCGGAGGGTTGGCTTCCGTCGCCCTCAAGATCATCTAGAGCCTCTGGTGCTCCTCGCACTTGTATTATGTTCTCCCCTTGCCCTTATGTCATATCTCCAATGTTTTTACTCACACCTATGTTATATTATTGTATGTTTTCTCGTCACACCTCATGTTTTTTTTTCCGCCGGAGTTATGTTTGTAGTTTGCACTTATGTTATTCTAATGAAACATATCATCATTCTAAAGGTTCATAGCATTTTCAAACATGTTCTGAAGCAAACGAGAGCAGGCATTGGAGCTGCTATACTGACATTGTCAAAACAAGGTAAACAACAAGGTCCATAGTAACATAAGTAGGGTATGAGCGCATATTAAACGTCAAATTAAGATGAAGGCCCAGGGTGCGGAGAGTTGACTGGATCTTGACTGAATGATCGCCGTCCAGTGTCATGATGGGCATAGTCCGAAGATGGAGCATTACGGATGCGATCCGTCCATCTGGAATCCTGGTATCGAGTCCTGCCTTGGGGGTACCCACTGTCACGGTAAGCTCCTCCACCAAATGCCCACCGCTCATCAAGATCATCGCAGCGAGAGTATCCACTTTCACAAGCATAGTCAGGACCAAGTACCGGACTGTATCGACTTGGGTATGCATGTCCGCACTCACCACAAGCATAATGGTCATCATGGTGTACCTCCAAGGCCGGAGGGCTATCCCACATGGTGAAGTCACTGTTGGCACGAGGCTCGCTGGGTCCATAATGGTCGTGAGGTTGCAAACTAGTATAGCGGGGGTTGTGAAAGTCACGGTGATAGAAGGCATTGCGAGGGTGGAGAGCATCATGCTCGATGATTGGGGTTTCTTCATGGACCTCACGACGACGCACAGCATCGTGCATATACCATGGCTCGCGAGAATAACTGCGAAGAGGCTGATGAGGGTCATGCAAAGTGTCACGAAGGGCGTGATGGAGAGTGTCTTGAGGATCACGGAGGACATCACGACGAGGCTCTTGCGGATTGTGAAGAGGGTCATCCTCATGAGGGTCGTTGTGACGGTTGTGGACAACCTCACGGTGAGGTTCCCGTGGGTGGCGTATACCCTCGTTGGAGTCTCCCTGGATGCCCTCGCTGGAGTCTCGCTGGTTACCCTCGTGAGGGTCATGAGAGACAGGAAGCTCGTCATGAGCTTGGTGTGGGGTATCTGGAGGGTCACGAGAGTCACGAGAGTCGCGAACGGCAATGGGATTGGTGATTTGAGGTGGTTCCTGCTGATCTCTTACTGGCCTGCCATCCTGCATTACCTCCAAAGGCAAGTCTTCCTGTAACGTTTCCACAGGGACGTTATCTAAAGCAGGGGAGATGACACTCTTCACAGCCGCATCCATCTTCTTGCCCTCATCAACTCCAGATGCATCCGAGGGGCTGTACACCATGCGAAGAGCACGTTTCATCGTACCCTTAGATTCCAGCTCAGGTGATGCCGCCACACTTGATGACCCCACTGTCAATGGGGACAGAGGACCGCCCTTCATTGGAGAAGTTGTCGAAGTTGGTATGGCAGGCGCTTTGGGTTGCTTTGGTCGTGCAGCCTTCTTCCCCACTTTCGAAGTGTCAGTCTTCTCGTTGGATGGGGCTAGCTTCTTTGACGCACGCGATGTGTTCGTAGACTTCAATTTCCTCTTCTTCCCGCGTGCTTCTTCATAGTCAGTGTCAGGCTCTGCGGCAGCGTTCTCCGTGGCTGAAGAAAGTTCGATCACTTCACTCAGTGCCGCAGTCGGTTCTGGTTTTGGAGCAGAATTGGCTGGGCGTGAGGGCAGTGCAACAACCTTAAATGGACGTGATGGTGGTGGTGCAACGACCTCTACCCGCATGGTAGGTTTTCGGAACTTGCGAACAGCAGGTACCGCTGGATGATAGTCATCTGAGTCAGCGTTGGAGTCGGAATCGTCGGGTGGTGGAGAGGCCTTCGTCACTTTATCGGCCTTCTTCACTTTGGTAGCTGCATTGCTAGGCTTGAGACGAGCTGGGCCGTGGTAGTCAGTGTCGCCATTAATAAACAGTCGTCGAGCACCGGCATGTGGACAGTCGGACGGAGGTGCTATGCCTGTGATGACTGGCCTCTCAGAGGCCATAACGGATGCTCAACATAACATTAGAATCATAATGTTCTTACAGCAACATAATTGACACTTACCTCGATGCGCCTTGTCGACTTTGACAACTTGCATCGTTCCTGACTTCAATGCCTCCACGAGCACCGCGATTTCCTTCTGTGTCAGCGCCCCGATGCCCTTGTTCTTCGAGTTCTCATTGTGAGCTTCACCAGGCAAGAGGCACTTGTGGGCCGGATACCCTCTGATGCAGAGATTGGCATCAGCAAGCACACTGGACATGCCCTTCCAAGGGAAGTTTTTATCCCAAGCACACTTCCCCCCAAGCTGGGCTGGTGTACATTTAGTCAAATGGATCAAAAGACCAGCAACATTCCGACATACCAACTTGTTTGATAAGTTCAAGCTTCACCCACTTCAGACCATCATCCCGCCCCTCAGGAGCCTGAGACTGATCATGACCATCATTTGGAGTCGAGTGGGGGGTCAATGGGTCGCTGTGGGCATCGTCATGGAACACTTCATCCACCGCAGCCAAGGATGAGATGTTACTGTTGAAGATATAGCGTCAGTTGTATCACAAACATAGTTATATTTATATTTTTACTTACTACACATGTGCCTTGATATGACCGATGATGGCATCATTGCTAGCACAGCATCATGTCTGCCAGAACTGTATCTTGCTAAGTATGTGAGGATTTAGACGACAAAAAATCTCACCCCTGCAGCACCTGGCGTGCAATATGAATGGCCAAGTGACCCGTCTTCGTTGACCACTTTGCCACAGAGGACGATGGCCGCTTCAAAGCCTGATTTAGCGGAAGCAGACTCGAGCTACAATAACAAAATGAGGTGATGACAAAACTTCAGGTGAGATAACGTACAATCTGTATTACCCTTCGATAATGTTTCTGGAATCCCTGTCCGCGCTGAGCTATTGTTTGAGTAGATGATCCAAGGAGCACTGCCTCCTCATGCATTGACAGGAGGTCTTGGTAAGAATCGGGATAGGCCTCTTTGAATTTGTCGTAACATTGAGTGCGCACAGTTGCACCTGTAAGGAATATAAATCTCCTGTGGAACAAGATGTAATATGGTACTCACTAGGTGTGCCGCCTCCAGCTGGGGCCTCCCTGCCAATGCGTGCAAGTTCTGTCTGGATATGCTCTTTGAAGTAGTTGGCATACAAGTTCCAATAGTTAGTACCATTCACGGTGCGTCCGCGACTCTTCAAGAACAAGTTGATCAATTGGGAAACAGGGAATGTGGTAGACGTAGATAGATTGAGAAAGCATTGCTCGACTGCAGCAAACCCAACATCGAGCGCCGCATTCAACTCTGCAGACCTGCGTCCAGTAACCGTATGTCCCTCTTGATGGGTCACCGGCTCGTGCTCTTCGGGAAAGCGTTCGCAAAAGGCAGTGGCCGCACCAATGGCATTTGTTGAGGGGGCAGTATTAGTCTGGAACGGCATTGGTGGAATGACGTTTGTTGCTGGCAGGGGAGGCGCGTGCTCTCGAGGCGATGATGATGGGAGGATGAATGTAGCGTGGGGCTCTAAGGAACATGTGCGAGAGGCCATTGTTTGACCCGATGAACTCGCAGGAAAACTAAAACCTGGTGGCGGTGCT